>CM019720.1:22568877-23261377 GCA_009760885.1 Achatina immaculata
CCTCTCACCCGGCGGTGATACACGGGTATCTCAGAACACGTCGAGGTTTTCCGGTGAGAAAGTCCAACTCTGGCCTGGGTGGGCTACCACCTCTCACCCAGCGGGGATGCACTGATATCCTAAACACATCGAGGTCTTCCGGTGAGAAAGTCCAACCCTAGACTAAACTGGTGCAATGAAAACCACGGTGTCACGCAATCCCACTTCCGAGACCCACGAAGAATACAGGCTAAAGCACTGTGATACTCTGAACCCCTTGTGGTCCTCTTGTGGATCTCGTGTGGTCTATTTTGGACCACACAGGGGACCACAGGACCTAACGAGGACCACAGGCGTGAATTCAGTAGGTTCACAGTGCGGTTTTTGGTGGTAGAAGTGAACGAAGAAGAAGAAGAAGAAGACAACCATACAGCAGTATTTGCTCTGTAGAGCACTGTAATACTCTTTTCCTCACTGTTAGAGACATTTTCTTATTTGTATCTTCTTCATGTCATTTTCTTATTTATTTGTATCTTCATCATGTCATAAAAGGCTGCCTTTGCCTTACCTATTTGTGATTTTATTTCATTTGTGCACCTGCCATCAGCTGTTATTGTTGTTCCAAGGTCATTGAGTTATTTACTTGTGTCAGTGTCTTCCCTTTTGAAAGGATACTCCATTTTGATAAGTTTATTCTTTTCAATATCACCATTGTTTCTGTCTTGTTGCTGTTTAACTCTGGGCTTCTTTTATTTCTCTTGTCAGTAATCTTATTCACAAGTTTCAGCTTTCACTTTCTGCTATTAGAACCTTCCTCTGTTACCCACAGTCCTAAGTGTGAATGTTGTTTGTACTATACTGCCTGGTGGTAGTCATGAAATGTGGCTAAACCATGTGACCAAACCATGCAGCTTTCTGTTTCTATATGTAGTATAGTACTGATGTTACTCCAACCTTTGCCCTGATGGCATTTTTCTTATTTGGTCTCTTCTTGTCACATTTAGTAATCTCCTTAAATGTTTCATTTCTGTCAGGATGATTTTATGTTTGATGTTAGTGACCATGTCTGACATTCTGATATCACATAGTTGGGAGGAAAGTTGTGTTCTACAGTGCCCTTTTTTGTTTCAGTTGTGATTATTTGTTTTTCGGTAAAGGAGTCATTTGTCAAATGACCTGGTTTGCTTTACTGTATCTGTTCTCAGTCTCAGCATTAGTTTTCCCTGAGGATGATGTTATGTTACCCAGGTATTTGAAATGTTTCAGTTGTTTCATGGGCTGGTTGTCTAGGAAGATCTTTTATTCTCATGCTATGGTCATGACTTCCATTCTTTTAGCACTGATCTTCATATTGTGGGTTTGACATACCCTTGCTGGGTTATCCATGATCTACTGTAGGTCTTAACTGAGTTAAAAGGTTGTATACAAGTAGGTAGTAAACAGAGTAATGCAGTTTTTAATAAATAGGTAGTAAACAGAGTAAAGTAGTTGTAAACAAAAAGGTAGTAAACAAAGTAAAGTAATTGTAAACAAAGAGATAGTAAACAGAGTAAAGCAGTTTTTAACACATAGGTAGTAAACAGGTAGTAAAATACACATAGAATGGACAGATATTGAAGAAGTCAATCAATTTGCATACCTTGGCAGCTACATAGACCAGGATGGTGACATTAGAAAGGAAATTAGGATCAGAATTGCAAAAGCAGCATCAATCTTCAAGAATCTTGAGAACATATGGAATTCACAAGTTATAAGCACAAAAACCAAGTTAAGACTATTCAATTCAAATGTAATATCCACCCTCATTTATGCATGCAAAGCTGGAAAACAACTAAAGAAATAGAAAAGAAATTAGACTCTTTTGAAAACAAATGCCTAAGAAAAATACTCAGCATCAAGTGGAATGAATTCAAGAACAATGCAGAGATAAGACAGATGACTGAACAACAACCAGTCTCATGGGTGATCAGGAAAAGGAGATGGACATATGTTGGTCACTTGATGAGAAGAAATGATCAGAGAATCCCAAAACAAGCTATCAAGTGGAACACAACAGGCTGAAGAAAAAGAGGCAGACCGCATGAAACTCTGAAGAGGACATTATTAAGAGAGGCCAAATTAACAGGCATAAAATCCTTTGATTAGGTTGAAAGACTTGGCAAAGACAGAAAAAATTGGCGAACTACTTTGTGAGCCCTATGTGACATTTAGCAGCACGGGAAGGATATAAGATAAGATAAGTAAACAGAGTAAAGCAGTTTTTAACACATAGGTAGTAAACAGAGTAAAGCAGTTTTTAACACATAGGTAGTAAACAGAGTAAAGTCTGTGTAAACAAATAGGTAGTAAGCAGAGTAAAGTAGGTGTAAACAAATAGTAAACAGCCAGAGAAAGCAAAATTAGTACAACATATATCATTGTGGTTTACCTGTTTAGACAGCCATATAGTCCAATAAGTTGAACCTTTCAGGTTGCTTAGTGACTTATTTCATGATACATTTATGGCAGTTACAAATGGATTTTATAACTAATATAGCAATTAAATTTCAACTTTCAGTACCATCTTTTAGAAATCCATATAATTAACAGTTTTCAGCACATGATGTCATGAGTGCAGTTTCTGAAAGTACTGTGTGTGAGAGGAGTCGGTACTGTCAGACATAAGGAGAAACAGCTGTAGTTAGGCTGATGCTGCAGTGGCTTTGTTTATATATTTAGTTTTGTGTGTACTGTACTTCATCCAGAAACTGTTCATTCTGCTGATTTAATGGTAAATGTATAGGTCTGCGTTGTTAGTTTGGATATCCATATCGATCTCTCACACGACAGTTCATCTCATGTCTTCAGCATTGCCATAGAACTTCTCCTGTAGGGGATGGGGTTTAGCCAGGCCCTTTACCTGAGAGAGTTATGTAGCTGGCAATACTGGAGGATATGTTGTGTCTGTTGCTCTTTACATAGGCTTGTTGAGTCTGTTTTCAAATTCTGGTCTTGATGGTGTCTGAGCCTGTAATGTTCACTTCTCAGTTGGAAGTTTATCACTTGATTGTTTCTTGAGGGTTTACAGTGTTCATCATCTGTTTTCACTTTGGGATGTTGTTTTAGTCTTTATATATAGCTTTTAGTATGTTCTTTGTTTCTTAATAGCTCGTACTTAGTGACTCATACTTAGTGACTTATACTTAATGACTCATACTTAAAGAATCATACTTAGTGACTTATACTTAATGACTCATACTTAAAGAATCATACTTAGTGACTTATACTTAATGACTTATACTTAAAGAATCATACTTAGTGACTTATACTTAATGACTCATACTTAAAGAATCATACTTAGTGACTTATACTTAATGACTCATACTTAAAGAATCATACTTAGTGACTTATACTTAATGACTCATACTTAAAGAATCATACTTAGTGACTTATACTTAATGACTCATACTTAAATAATCATACATTTACCTTTCGCAAAGAATAGGTTCAACTGTTAAGCCAGTCAGCTGTAACAAGCTTAATGTGACTTTACTGTCCAGGGCGTGTGGGAGTACATGGCAATGATGTGGCAGACAGACTTGCTGGAGAAGCTAAAATAAACGGTGGACTGTCAATGGACAAGGGGGACATTGCTAGGGCTGTACTGGACAGACTGCGGGAAAATGAAGAGCGAGAATGGATGAACAATGTAGCTGTGAGGAGACTGCTGGAGCTAGGACAAATTAAAGGTGCTGGCAGGAAATCCGAACTGTGTGGCAGAAAATGCGTTGTAAACACACAACCAATATTTGACAGGAACTATTAGCAAACTCTTGGATGGATGCTGCGGGTTGTCCCGAATGCAGTGAAGCCAAAGTCAGAACTTTGAACTTTGTTTCTTAGAAATGCATGAGTGACACAGTGGACAGTGCACATAACTTTCTTAATGATGTTCACTGTTTTGCTTTCAGATGGGTGGGGCAGGATGTTAGATTGATCTTTATTTGCGGAGGGTTAAGAATTGGGCATGCAAGCCTGTCTGACATTCTGCCTTTTATCATGCAACTTTCTGTTCCTGGCATTCTACATTAGAAAGCACAAATACACTATGCATATAACAAACATAACTGACATTGAAAATAATAATAGTGAATAAAATAAAATAAAACTTTTAAATTTCATCATAAAAAACCAACATTTGATGGGAACTATTAGCATACACACTCTTGGATGGATGTGGTGAAGCTTATATGGGATGTCCTGAATGCAGTGACGTTTGAATTTGATGAGTATGAGTTTGAACCTTTGAACGTATTAATAACATTTCACTTTTATCAGTGCACTTAGTGCAAAATGTATGTGTAAAAAAAAGTTATTCTAACAGTCTCACACTAATGAATATCTACCAGGCTCTTTGTGATCCTTAAATGCATGGGGCTTATGCAAGGGTTTTCCACAAATGTCTGTCTTTAGCCTTTTTTTCCGTGCTTGTCCACGTGAATCTTCTATTGCTCAACATCCTCTCTGTTGTTCTTCTCTATGTCTCCTTTGGTCTACCCTAACTTCTCTTCCTCTGTGGTGTCCATCTTAATGCTGCTTTTGGTAGTGAGTCATCAGTCATCTGGAGCACATGTTCTAACCATCGCCAGTGTCTTTCCTCAGTAATTGCTGTCAGTGGCTTCATCTGCATTCTGACAACAAGATGTTATTCTTTATGGTGTTTGGCCAAAATATTTTTCTAATTCTTCGTAAACATTTAGCCTGGAAAGAATTCAGCTTGTTTTCTATGGTTTTGATGATTTTCCAGCATTCACTTCCATAGAGCAGTACACCTAGAACATAACTCTTAAATACCTGATTTTCATCTTTCTGCTTAGTTACCAGGCTACTATTCATTAATATTCAGAAGGAAAAAAAACCACAAGAAAAAAACAGTGTTTTAAATTCAGTGCCTATAGAAAGTGTCCAGAATAACATGCAAATTTTATGAATCATGGAGGCATGTTAACATCAAGTAGATACTGAAAAAGAACATAGCTTTTTTTTTTTTTTAACTACAGGAATTTGGGTGGGGGGGGGGGGAATTCCAAAGATGAGTAGCAGAGCAAGCAAGGCTTTTCATAAACAGATCAAGTCTGGTTTTAGAAGAAGAATATTGTTTAAGTGTTGGCTAAACTTTGAGTTAGTTTTAAACAGTTTTGATATATAAGAAAGAGCAGAGAAAGAGGGGTGACATCTGAGTTACCCCAGTTGTAAAAATTGGTATCCAGGTCGTCCTGGAAATAGGGAAAGAAAGGCGACCAAGCATGATAGTGACCACTTTGCTCTCTCGAGTGTGGTCAACTGAAGGAAAATACGGACACAAACACCATATTCCCAGCATGCCTTAATGGCATGGTACAGGCTGAGGAGAATACAGCTGCTAACACAATATCTCCTCTGTTTCTTCCTGCATTAATCTGACTGTAACATGTCTGTCTGTTGGAAATTTCTTATGTAAGTATGAATGTATTTATGTCAGTTTTACATAAACTGAGAACCATCTGTATAGCTGAAGATCAGTGTGACTTGATGAATACCATAGCTAAAACTTGGTGGTTTGAGCCATTGATTTTGTGAACTCTGGTGAACCATTGAAAGAAAAACAAAACTTAGTCCTGCTGTTATGATTTCAGCTTTTGATGATCAATGCTGCCATATCTGTCCACATTCAGTCTGCTGTGTTTTCTGAAACCATGATTGTGTTATGGCTGGTTTCCATGGTGATGTTTGTGTTCCATTAGCAAGGTCAACATTTATGTACAGGAAATGGCCTAGTTCTGATAACACACTAGCAACTTGTTTGGTTGCTATGATGGCATAACAAATATTGAGCTGGATTTATTGGTCAGAGTATGTTGAGAACCAGTGACTTGCTCTTCTGTCTGGTGATGATGATTATGATGATGATGATGATGGTGGTGGGTGGCGGTGCGGCGGTGGTGGTCATGACTTTCTGCATTTTCCAGGAAAATTGTAAGAAGGTGGGACAGTGCCCTCACAGTAAGCTCCAGGCATAATGTTAACTCCTCTGACCTTCACAGACTGTTGTTATACAGCCTGTTTCTAAGAAGCACTGGAAGGAAGATATGAAGTGTCATCACAAGAAATGCTTTCTCTAATAAAGACAGACTGTAATAATAGGCAGTTGTTTTGCCAGCCATGACAACAAAACAGATGTCTGTGATTGTGGGTTCAACGAAAAAGAAAATTCTCATATGAATATACCTGAATAACGGACATCGGCAGCGACAATGACGACATAAGAATTTTATATTGAATGTAGGAAATGATAGAGGGTTAGGTAAAACTGAATTTGTAATTTAATCTGCTTATATTATACAAAAAACAGATACCTTCACATACCTTGGCAGCATAATACCTGACATACCTGATGGAAGAACAAATAAAGGCATAAAGTGTAGAGTAAATGAAACAAGAACATCTTTCATCTTAGAAACACCTGGAAGTTCTAGAACCAAAGCTGTACCAAAACTGTGGAGCATATACTGGAGAAAAGAAAACGGAAAAATTATCCTCATTCCACACAACCAGCTTCAGAAAGATTTTGAATATTTAATGGCCACAGACAATAAATAGTAGAGACCTACTTGCCCAATGTGATTATCAGAACTGATAGACGAGTAATGATAGACAGTGTAGCAAGTGCAATCAGATGTTCACATGGCTTAGCCTACAGAATAATGCATGAGCAAACAAATTTTCTGAAAGTTTGCTCACGTTGGTTACCCAGAGATCTGAATGATGAGCACAAAATGAACCGATTTGGTTTGTCATTGCAGCATCTCTGTCATTATGCATATGAAGGTGAAGACATGCTCCAAAGGATTATTACTGGAGATGAATCTTGGGTGCACCACTACCAACTCGAATCAAAACGTGCCTCAGTGCAATGGAAACACCCGTCATCACCATGCACAAAAAAATTCAAGATTATGCCTTCTGCGGGGAAGGTTATGCTGACAGTATTCTGGGATTATCAAAGAGTGTTGTTAACCAGGTTCCAGAAGTATGGTGACAGTGTGAATTCTGTATCGTACTTTGAAGTTCTGTCGATGCTACGGGATACAATTCGAAGAAAACGTCCTGGTCTGCTGACTAGAGGTGTGCTTCTCCTTCATGACAATGCCAGACCACATATGGCTCGGTTAACCCAAGAGAAAATTAGCCAGTTGTGTTGGGAAGTTCTTGAACATCCACCCTATAGTCCTGACTTAGCTCCAAGTGATTTTCACCTGTTTGGTCCATTGAAAAACCACCTTGGCGGGAAAAGATTCTCGAGTGACGAAGAGGTGGAAACAGAAGTGAAAAAATGGTTCAGAAATAGGACACCCGATTTTTACACCATGGATATTGCATCACTGATTACATGATGGGACAAATGTATCAATGTTGGTGGCGATTATGTTGAGATATAGGGGAATAATGTAGGTTCAAAAATTTAAAGTTTTCAAATTACTGTTGCATTTAGTTTTTTGTAACAGGCATTTGCGAGTTACTTAGTGACTTCCCTTCATTATACAGGGCAGAGAGGTGAACATAAAACCTGACCATGGACATGGATGGATATATTATACAGGGCAGAGAGGTGAACATAAAACCTGACCATGGACATGGATAGATATATTATACAGGGCAGAGAGGTGAACATAAAACCTGACCATGGACATGGATAGATATATTATACAGGGCAGAGAGGTGAACATAAAACCTGACCATGGACATGGATAGATATATTATACAGGGCAGAGAGGTGAACATAAAACCTTACCATGGACATGGATGGATATATTATACAGGGCAGAGAGGTGAACATAAAACCTTACCATGGACATGGATGGATATATTATACAGGGCAGAGAGGTGAACATAAAACCTGACCATGGACATGGATGGATATATTATACAGGCCAGAGAGGTGAACATAAAACCTGAGCATGGACATGGATGGATATATTATACAGGCCAGAGAGGTGAACATAAAACCTGAGCATGGACATGGATGGATATATTATACAGGCCAGAGAGGTGAACATAAAACCTGAGCATGGACATGGATGGATATATTATACAGGCCAGAGAGGTGAACATAAAACCTGACCATGGACATGGATGGATATATTATACAGGGCAGAGAGGTGAACATAAAACCTGAGCATGGACATGGATAGATATATTATACAGGGCAGAGAGGTGAACATAAAACCTGAACATGGACATGGATGGATATATTATACAGGCCAGAGAGGTGAACATAAAACCTTACCATGGACATGGATAGATATATTATACAGGGCAGAGAGGTGAACATAAAACCTTACCATGGACATGGATAGATATATTATACAGGGCAGAGAGGTGAACATAAAACCTGAGCATGGACATGGATGGATATATTATACAGGGCAGAGAGGTGAACATAAAACCTGACCATGGACATGGATAGATATATTATACAGGGCAGAGAGGTGAACATAAAACCTGACCATGGACATGGATAGATATATTATACAGGGCAGAGAGGTGAACATAAAACCTGAGCATGGACATGGATGGATATATTATACAGGGCAGAGAGGTGAACATAAAACCTGAGCATGGACATGGATGGATATATTATACAGGGCAGAGAGGTGAACATAAAACCTGACCATGGACATGGATAGATATATTATACAGGGCAGAGAGGTGAACATAAAACCTGACCATGGACATGGATAGATATATTATACAGGGCAGAGAGGTGAACATAAAACCTTACCATGGACATGGATAGATATATTATACAGGGCAGAGAGGTGAACATAAAACCTGACCATGGACATGGATGGATATATTATACAGGGCAGAGAGGTGAACATAAAACCTGCCCCAAACACGAAATACAGTTTTCACATTATATTTCATAATTCCATTCTGGATGCTGTTTGACACTGTCACACATGCTGGAATTAGTTTTGTGTGTGCCAGTCTGTAATAATTCATGAAGCACAGAATATCAGTTTCAGCTCTGTACGTTTCCTCTCAATGTTTAATAAACTTAAAAAACATCCAGTACAAACCAGCATGACTACAGAGTGAAAAATATATTTCGTTGTATTTAGATGCCATATTTTTTCATGCTTCTTGTAATCTGATTTCCAAATAAAACTTACAAAGGATGATTTAGTGTAGCATCTGATAGTAGATCGATTTAAATTATCTTTTTTCTGTATATGATTAATAATCATTTTTTAAAGAAAAACTTGTCTAATAATATTGTGGAGCATGAAATGTGAATGCCAAACTAAATTATTTGAGAAATCTGTGATACAAAAATATAAGAGAGACTTATTGAAAATTGTTGAAAGGAAATTGTTTACTTCAGCAGAGAAACATAAGGAGTTTGAATAGGTTGAGAGTTGAGGTGTGAGTCAACAAACTGTCACAGTTAAGACAACACTGATTTAAATAATACAAAAGGAGAGAATCAGGGGCATAAAGGGTAGCTAGAATAATGTCAGTTTTATTCTCAAAGACTAACAGAAGGCAACAACAGCAGATGTAGAGTATGGAAAATAAAAGTCAAGGACAAATGTGGAAGGAGACAATTTGCATCTATGACAGTGAATCTTAAGAACTTGCTAAGCAAAATTGCTGAAATTACTCATATCAGTTGTTAATTTTTAAAAGTGCTGGATTATTTCACTTAATACATTTGACCAAAAATGTGACATTATTCATTTTCTCACTTCCATTGTATGACATACAGGTTGTCTGTGACAGATCACTGGTTCTTGGTGCTGGCGGTACAAGTTAGTGATGGGCAACAAATGTCTGTCAGGAGAGAGGAGGAAGAAAGATGCAGAAGTCAAGTATCTTCCTGATCCCAGACCCTCTTTTCAGCTTGATAACGACAATCAGAATGGTGACAGGCCCGGAGTTACATCTCCAACAAAGCTGAGGCCATTACCAACACTTCCTGCAAAAAAAAGAGGTACACGAGAACATTGACAAGCATTGTATAAGTTTGATATAAAGTATAAACAAAACATGGGAACAACTTGGCATATATTCAATAATTTATTAACTCTTTCACTCTCTCTCTCTCTGAACCTTAAGTGCCCATGGCACATAGGGCTTCCGCAAGGGTTTTCCACAAACGCCTGTCCTTTGCCTTTTTTTCTATTCTTGCCCTCTATTGCTCAACATCCTCTCTGTTGTTCTTCTCCATGTCTCCTTTTGTCTACCTTTACTTCTGTTCCCCTGTGGTGTCCATCTTAATGCTATTTTTGGTAGTGAGTTGTCAGTCATTTGGAGCACATGTCCCAACCATCGCCAGTGTCTTTCCTCAGTATTTGCTGTCAGTGGCTTCATCTGCATTTCTGCCAACAAGATGTTATTTCTTATGGCGTTTGGCCAAAATATTTTTCTAATTCTTCGTAAACATTTAGTCTGGAAAGAATTCAACTTGTTTTCTATGGTTTTGGTGATTTTCTAGCATTCACTTCCATAGAGTAGTACACTTAGAACATTACTCTTAAATATCCTGATTTTCGTATTCATGCTTAGTTTTTTTTAGATTTCCATATGGTCTGCAACATTGCAAAAGCCTGGTTTGCTCTAATAAGTCTGCTGTTGATGTCCTCTGTGCTGTCTCCAGTTTCTACTACTCCACTGCCAAGGTATACAAATTCGTTGACTTCCTCCACTAACTTGCTGTCTACTCTGAGTACATTTCTGATCTTCACATTTTGCTTCATTAACTTTGTCTTTCCTACGTTGATCTTTAGTCCTATGTTGTTTGCATTCTGAGTTAGCTTGTTTATTTTATCTTGCATATCTTTGTGGCTGCTTGATAGTAGACAAATGTTGTCCACAAAGTCAGGGTCCTCGAGCACTGCGTCAAGGGTCCATTGTAATCCTCTGCATTTGTCTGATGTTGCCTCCTTCATTAACCAGTCTACTGCCAAAATAAATAATGTTGGTGATAGTACATATCCCTGCTTCACTCCTGTTTGTACCTTAAAGCTGCTGGAGGTATGTTCTCCACAGATCACTTTGTACTGAAAACCCTCGTATAGGGCTTTGATTACATTCACTATCTTATGGGGGAGGCCATGCCATCTTAGGATTTTCCACAGTCCATCTCTGTTGACACTGTCAAAGGCTTTCTCATAATCTATAAACAATGCATATATTGTACTATGCAACTCATTTGCCTGTTCTAATATTTGTCTAAGTACAAATATGTGGTCTATGCATGATCTTCCTTTCCTAAATCCTGCCTGCTCTTTCCGAAGTTTTCCCTCAAGTGCTGGTACAGTTCTGTTGATGATTATTCTGCAAAATACTTTACTGGTGAGTGGCAGTAAGGTAATGCCTCTCCAGTTCCCGCAATCTCGGAGGTCACCCTTCTTTGGTAGTTTTACTATGGTAGTTTTACTATGAGGCCAGTTTTCTACTCCTCTGGAGCTTTTTCTAGATCCCAAATTTGTTGTAGTATCCGGCAGAGTTGTTTTGGTGTTTCTGTTTCTTCTGCTTTCAGCATCTCAGCAGTCACTTCAGCTTCACCTGGTGCCCTGTCTGATTTTAGCTTCTTCATTGCCTCCTTTACTTCACTTATTGTTATTGGTCCTGTTCTGACTTTTAGTTCCGTTTTCGCTTCAGGTATGTCTATTGTTTGTACTGCTTGTGTTGTTTAGTAGGTTGTTAAAGTGTTCCCTCCATCTTTCAATTTTTTCTCTTTCTCCACTGACCAGTTTTCCCTTATGTATCCTTATTGCACTCTCACATCTTGTGCTGAAGTTACCTGTCATCTGCCTTGTGATTTTGTATATGGTTTTCATGTCATTTGCATATGCTGCTTTCTCTGCTGCTTCTGCTAAGTTGTCATAGTATTGACGTTTTTATCTTGACGGTATTATTCCTTCACTTCTTTGTCTTTTTGTGCATAATTACTTAAAACTTGTTCTTTTAGCCTTTGCGATTTGGTGTTCAGTACTTTTTTCTTGATTTCTTTTCTTTGCTCTATCTTTTCCCATGTGGTCTTGCTTATCCATTCATCTTTTCTCTGTTTCCGATATCCCAGCACCTCTTTTGCTGTTTCCTGTAGTGTTTTATTGAACTCTAGTATGGACATTTCTGCTTCGTCTTGTAGGACACTGAAGTGGTTCTTAAGTACTATTGAGAATTCATTCCTTGTTTACTGGTCTTTCAGTTTTCTTGTATCAAAACGTATCTTTCTTGTTCTCCGATTTTGGCTTTCCTTAATTTTAGTTTTATGTTTTTTATGCTACCAGAAGGTTGTGATCACTTCCTACATCTGCTCCTTTCCTTGCTCACAAATCTTGTAGTGACCATTTCCACTTGTTGTTTATTAGTATGTGATCGATTTGGTTTTCTGTGGTTTTATCTGGGGACCTCCAAGTCACCTTATGGATGTTTTTATGTTGGAAAATTGTCCCTCCGATGGTCATCATGTTTTCTTCACAGAAACTGCACAGTCTTTCTCCATTTTCATTTATTTCTCCGATTCCTTCTCTTCCCATGATTCTTCTTCTATCTTCATTTCCCTCACCTACTTTTGCACTGAAGTCGTCCAAGATGAGTAGCATATCATGCTTGGGTATTGTTTCTACTGTGGCTTGGAGGCTGTTGTAAAAATCTTCTTTTAATTCCTCTTCAGCTGCTTCTGTTGGTGCATAACAAACTATACTATTCAGCTTCATGAATCTTGATTTGAAGCGTACATATAATAATCTCTCATTTATAGGGGTCCATTTCAGCAATGCTCTTGATTCTTTTGTTATAATCAATGCTACTCCTCCTTCATGATGATCTTCTTTACCTGACCATATTATTGTATCTTCTGTGTGCTGTGTTGTTAATTTCCTTCTGCCTTGTCCTGTCCATTTTGCTTCTTGTATTCCTAGTATGTCTAGTTTGTATCTGTGCATTTCCTTGATGGTTTGTGCTAGTTTTCCAGTCTGGTTAAGTGTTCTTACATTCCATCTGCCTATTTGCATCTTGTGTTTAGGTTCCAGGAGGTCTGCAGTCGGGTTGGGGACTTCCAGTGGCTGGCTTTCATCCACAACCTTCATGGGTTCATTTTCCTGATAAGCATTTCTCCTTCCACCTGCATTTGTTTTTTCCTTTGCTTCTGTTTCTGTAGCAGTGTGATAGTTTTTTTTTACCAGATAGGGTTGCTGGCCTAATGCCGAACCTTCCTTAGTCAGCTTTTACGATCATGCGTGGTAGGGTACAGTGGTCCTATTCTTTGCAGATCCTAGTTACCACACGGGGGAACTCTTTCACTGCCGCAGCAAAAAATTGGGATGTTCTGTTTGTGCCAAATTCTTTGTGTGGATGTTCTGACATTTATCGGGTATAGTTGTAAAGTGAGTACAACAAAGTATTTCAGCGTTAAAATTATACTTATTATATGTCAAAGTAATTGTAAATGAATGAAGATTCCATAAATTTTCAATAAAAAAGAACTTGTATGAAACTATTGTGTGTCCTGCTTACCATCAGCATTGCAATAGTCCTCTCATGATAGACATTCTCAGTCATTTCCATGACTTTTAGAAGTACACACAATAAATATAATCACCATTTAGAACTACGCAAAGTAATCACATGTGGCTACATTTAGAAATGCACAGAATATAATCACATGTAGCAACATTTTCTACCATTTTTGTTGATTTATATACTTTATAAAATTATTTGAAGCAGTCTAATAGATATAGAAATATCTGAAGTGGATACAGTAACATTGATCTGGTAGACGGACATGTCCATGTACCTATCTGTGTAAAAAAAAAAAATCATAAAAAAAATCATCTAAATTGCTCACAGTCACAGTGACTGCCTAAACCATGCTGAGACAGGAAGTTGTATCTTCAGCTGACATGCGCATTGACAGGTTACAATAAAAATTTGTACTTTTTTTTTTTTGGCAAAATGAATCATTGAGCCCATTCATGGGCCCAAGGCGAGGAAAGGGGTAAACCAGAAGAACCCAATTTTGGATCCAAGGCAGTGGAAGATTTAAAATCTCCTATTGTCATACCAGCAGTGGAAAGCTGCATGTCATTTGATGTATTAGTTTTTTGAGGTAATGTGTTACATTGTAACATTTGTATGCTTGTTTCACAGTACGGGCTCTCTACAACTTTGAGGCCATCAATGAAGATGATTTGTCCTTCAAAAAAGGCGATCTAATGGAGATTGAGGAACCAACGTAAGTTTATAAATTGGATTCAGTTACTGTTATTTTCCTATTCTGTGTCTTTTTTTTTTGCTTTGCTTGTTTTAGTTTTTTTTCCTTTACTTATTGTCATCTCGGGTTTCTTAGGAAAACACTGATGGATATGTGCCTTGCGCTTGAGTGTACCCTACCTTGCAGGCAGATGTTCCTGCTTTTCAAAAACAGTTCTGTAACACATTAAATAATACTAGAAAATAACTAAAATATAGAAAGTTCTATTCCCTAGATTTGTTTATGTAAAGAAAATGCTTTTGAAAAAAAAAGATACTATATTCTGCCTATAAAGTAGGGCACACCGGAGGGCAAACTTTATTGATAAATTCTGGTAAAGAAGAGAAGAGAAATGAAATACACATTTTTTTCACACAGATCACAATCTTCAGGCTATCAAGTGAGTTAATGATGCAAAAAAAAAAAAAAAGAAATAGAATAGTCCCAGGCAGCATAGCATTGAGTCAGCACTGTGGATGACCAGACCATATCTTTATAATGAAGATCTCTGGAACATTGGCTACTAGCAAATTCCTCTATAACCAGTATATTGTACAGATTACATAACATCAGGATTATTGCCTGTATATTTCTCTAAGTTAAACAACAACAAAAAAAAAAAGTTGCAAAGTTGAGAAAAGAGAAAATGTAGAAGAAATAAGCATCTCATTAGTGATTTGTTTTTTGTTTTTGTTTTCTGTTGAGCAGATCAGATGAAGATGACTGGTGGCTTGCTGTTCATTGTAAGACACGTAAACGAGGATACATTCCAAGTAATTATGTCATCAAAGACGGTACATCCCCTGAGACACAAGAGTAAGTTCTTGTGAAATTCATATGAATCTTGTATTCAGAAGATTCCTTCTTCATCTTATTCTGAATACTATGTTACTGAGCTCTTTATTTTGTTGTTGTTGTTGTTGTTCAGTGATAGGCTGTGGTTTTATTTATGTCTTGATGCACATTAAATGTGGAAAATTGCTAATGTCTGGCCTCTTTTTTAAGCTCCACTACATCAGATACTTAAAGTTCATCATCATATTACAGTTGCTTAAAAATTACCTAAACTGAAAGTCATGAATCAGACTAAAAATATCATTCTTTAACATGAGAGCCACTCAAAGACTTTTAACCAGTAAAATCACACTTTGCAGTCACATGTTTGTATCATAAGGTCTTCTTGTAACTGTCAGCTGTTGCCACAAAGGAGTGTCAGATGTAGACAAAAAGTTCACTGCAATTACTTTCTGTGCTTTTTCGAAATAGACCTAGAAAGCAGCAGTGTAGTAATAAAGGGCAAACTAGATTACAGATAATGCAGTGTAAAAGAACTGAACCATCAAACACAAACATATTAGTTGTTAATGAAGCTGAATAGCCAGTCTAATGTTGGTAGAACTACCCACGAGATGATCTCCTCGGTGAAGTGATGCTCAGCGTCTTTTGTCATAACATTTCCTGCTTCATTTCCATCTTACAAGATGTTGTTCCCTTGTGAAGTTGTGTTTTCATTTCATCTTTTCAGTTGGTGGTTTGAGTATGATCGCAAGGAGTCGGACAAAATGCTACTTCTGCCTGGCAATCCACGAGGTACCTTTTTAGTACGAGAAGCGACAGGTAGGATTTGTGTGTTTTTTATCTGTTTTTATGTAATTAGTATTTAGCTACCATAGTGCGTGTTTTAAATTATGAACATGATAATCAGCATAAATACAAGGATTTGATCATTTTACATAATATATATTAAGAAGGTTAATTTATGTAGAAAGCTTCTTACTCAAAGAAACATAATATAATGTAGGAGTCAAATCTGAACTAATGAAAACATGGTACAAAAGAACAAGAGATCTCAGTCTATAGACTCAGGCTGAACAAATACAGAAACTGTGGGACTGTTTCAGAAATAAGAAAACTGGATTTTGCTCTAACGGCAGAAAGGGAGGAGTTGTTAAAGCCAAGATGGACAACATGTAACACTGTGGGAGGAGTTGTTAAAGCCAAGATGGACAACATGTAACACTGTGGGATCACTGTAAAAGTGTGGAAATGAAGAGGACATATGTGTGGCTCCACTGTGCTGACTGTTATTATTATGCATCCAAGAATATGTGTGCGTTTGCGTGTGAGCGAGTGTGTATATATATATGTGTGTTAGCATGGGTGTGTGACGCACAGAAAAGAACATTATCTCTTTTAAGTCTTGAATTATTTTTCATGATGTTCCAGAATATATTTTGTGTAGACATTTCAGTATAAAGAAACTAAAAGGAAGTTACTCTTGCATTAGAAATTTGCTACTTTTCATTTTATTTAGTCTGCCTAAATGTCAGTGTGAGCACTGCAAGTGCATGCAAGATCTGCCATCCCTGCCAATGTTGTTCTGGAGCTAAACAAGAAAATCATAAATTAAGACCCTAAAAATGTCAAATGTGCATTATCACAAGTTACATAGACCAAAAAAAAAAACATACATGTATATGTTACAGCATATGTTGAAAATATAAATGATAAAAAACATGAGAACCTGACAGCTGAACTATTACGATCATAACAGCATACAGGAAGACACGTTGGAAAGAAAAGTTGACAACAAAACAGCAGGAGAACATCTTGAAACAAAGAGGAATCAGCTGGAGATGTGTTGCGGCCAACTTTCCCTGGAAAGATTACATGGGAATGTTTTTATTTATATTGTCATTTCACTGTAAACCTTCTTGTAACAATTGATCTAGCCAGGTTGTTGTATGCTTATTTTTTCAGATAAGTCATCTTATGTGCTTTCTGTCCGAGACAGTGACAAGGCAAACGGTGAACCCTGTGTCAAGCATTATCGTATTCGTAAGATGGACGATGGAGGATTTTTCATCAGTGCCAAGAGAACATTTGACAGTTTGTTAGATCTTATTAATCATTACAGAGGTGAGACCATGTCAAGAAATGACACAAAGAAACATATAATAGTTTCTTACATCGCATATCAGTCATTACAAGGATGAAACTGTGTCAAAAATTTAAGCAAAGAGTTACATAGAACTTGCTGAAGAACTTACATCAGCAGAATATTCGATGTTTTGCTTGATGTTATTAATCATTGGTGAGATGAGAACTGTCAAGAAACTAAACTAAGAACTTGCACAAAGAGAATATTTAGCAGTTTATGAGGTCTTGCCTGTCATTAAGATGTAAGACTGAGCCAAAAATACAGACAAAAAATATTTACAGATTGTATCTGCCATTGCATTCTTGTCATGAGCACTATAAACCAAACTCTTTGCTTATCTACCAGATGACCATGATAGTGACAAAAGATGATTGTTATAGCTTTGCTAATGTTCAGTGGCATGCACAAGAATATAGGATGGTGCTTTTCTTTTTAGCTGCGGTACCATTCTCAACTCCACCTTAACTGAGTGCCAGACTGCTTGATAGACTGTTCGAGTTGCCAGTAATCTGTCCAGGTTGCCAGTAAGCTTTTCTGGGATGTGAGACTGGGTCTTAAATAGCTGTTATTTCTTGGCCAAGACAGTTTAAAAAAAAAAAAGATGTCTGCTCCATGTATTAAATGTGGTCATTCATACATCAGTACAGTGTTTTTTCCCCTTTAAATTGTGGCTTCCATGTCACTTCTTACACATCCATGCACAGAAATTATTGTTGTTGAGAGAAATATGCATTGAGGATACAGCCGGTACAGGCTATCACATTCAGATAATCATTGATGTTTGGTGAAGTTGATATGAAATACATGTCATAGAGATTTGTTTGTCACTGGTGTGATGGCAAGACTACCGTGTACTTAACTTAAAGCACCTGACAGTGATGTCTTCTTGAAAATGAAGGTTTATCACATGTGAAGTTTACAACAGTGACTTTGTTTACTTTAATATCAAACTTCTTGGAGGCTTCAGCACAGTTCAGAACATATTGATTCCAACTCCATTGACTGGACTATAGTTAACTGGGGCACCATGTGGAGCTAGGATAGGGTCTTGATCAGCTTTTGATGCTGATCCTGATAATAGTTGCAGCATTTAGTGCTAGACCTGATCAATTCAATTGAAGTGCCATGCCGTGTGGCATAGGCAATCATTTCTCTCCACAGTTCCTTGTTTTTAAACTTGATTATGAGATCCGCCGGTGACTTTCTTCCTAGCCACACTGACAGCCCATCCAATAACTTCTCTCTCTGTCTTCCTCTGTCTCTTCTTCCTTCAGTTATTCCAGTTGCCACAGTGTGTTCCAGTTTTCCTCTTCTCAGAAAATGACCTACAAATCTCGCTTGTTTGCCTCTGATCTTTGCTATAATTTGCTTTTTAACTGACCTGGTCAGCATATTAATTTATCTTACATGCTTCCGGTGCCGTTAAACATCACATAGGGCTCTCATAGTTGTTTGCAAAGATTTCCTGTTCTTGGTGAGTCTTTCAACTTCATCAAGGGATGTCATGTGCCCAAAACAGGCTTCTCTTAACAATGTCTTCTTTAGAGTTTCACCTGGTCAACCTCTTTTTCTTCAACCTGTTGTGCTCCACTTGACAGCTTGTTTTGGTATTCTCTGATTGTTTCTTCTCATCACATGGCCTACATATGTCCATCTTTTTCTGATCACCCATGAGACAGGTTGTTGTTTGCTCATCTGTCTTATCTCTTCGTTGTTCTTGAATTCATTCCACTGTATACCAAGTATTTTCCTTAGGCATTTGTTTCCAAAATAGTCTAATTTCTTGTCTATTTCTTTAGCTGATTTCCAGCTAACTTCCTTCCTGGTGTCACCATCCTGGTCTATGTCAGGGTGTGCAAGTTGGTTCACTTCATCAACAACTGTTCCTTCTGTGTAAGTTTTTCATTCTTGATTAATGAGAAGTTTCATTAGTTTTGTCTTTGTTAATTTCAATAGAGTTTTGCTGTCTCCAGTTTTTGCTGCCTTTTCTGCTTCTTTTGCCATATTGTCCATATATTCTCTTTTGTTTCTTCTAGCTGAACTTTTTTACTTTATTGTCTAGTTCTTTGTATGCTGCTTTTGCCAAAACTTTTCCAAGATCTGTCTTTACATTCAACATGGCTAATTTGGCTGCTCTTCTTTCATGTATGTATTTCCACGTGTTATCTGACATCCATGCTTTTCTACTTGTTGATTGCAGTCCAGCACTTGCTTTTGCTGCCGTGATTATGGCTGTGCTGTATGAATTTCATAATTCATCTATATCTGTCTCATCTACCTCTTTGAGTGCTGCGAAATGTTTGGTAAGTTCCAGATTGAAATCACTGTTGGTATTTTCTTCTTGTAGGCTATGACTTCTTATATTTCTGATTACTGATTTCTTGTGTTGGGTTTTCAGTTTAAGTCTTATCCTCCCTACACACAGGTTGTGATCACTGTTGACATCTGCACCCCTATATGCTCTTACATCTATCAGAGATGTTCTGAGTTGTTTTCTAATACAAAAATGATCTATCTGGTTTTTGGTTCTATCATCTGGAGATATCCATGGTGTTTTATGTATCTCTTTGTGTGGAAATATTGTTCATCCAATGACCATGCCCTCTGTTATACATGTATCAATTAATCTGTCTCTATTCTGATTTATTGTATCAATTCCTTCTTTCTTTATTACTTTTTTGATGTCGATGTTATCTTTTCCTACCTTGGTGTTGAAGTCTCTCATGACAATTATAATGTCATGTTTAGGTACTTTGTTGACAAGTTGTTGTAGTTGGTAATAGAAATCATCTTTTATTTCATCATCTGTATCGTTTGTGGGTGCATAGCATTGTATGATTGTCATTCTTCCGTGCTTTATTTTGTATTGTGCTCTTATCATACGACTGTTCACTGGTTCCCATTCTGTAAGGCTTTTTGTTGCCGCAGATGACATAATTATACCCATTCCTTCCTGGTATTTCCCATCGTCTCTGCCAGAATATGTATTAACTTAGGTTTTCCGCCATTCTTTTCCTTGCTTCTGGCCATTGCATTTCAATGAGGCCCAACACATCCAGATGGTATCTATCCATTTCTTTTATTACCTGAGCAGTTTTTGTTGTTGCGGCCATCATTCTTACATTCCAAAGTCTGATTTTTTTTATGCATTTGGGGCCGATGAATTTTCGATCATTGTCAACAGCATGCAGAGTTGGTGACCTTGATGTTTAGTTACAACTGTTGCGAGATTCCATACTGACCCTGTTTTTTCCCATCCAGAGTCGCCTCTAGATAAGTCTCAGGTTGAGGTTGTTGGCCTCACGCCCAGCTCCCCTTTTATGATGTATGGCGACACAGAAGAATCAGACACAAGTATGCCGGCGAGAGCGTTAAAAAGCTCCCGCCATCTTGTACGTCACCCAAAGTGAAAATATTAATTTATAGATCAGTAAAATACAAACATTAGATATATTCCAACTGATGAACATAGTGCCTTCACAGGCATCTTATTGGATGGGGGATGGGAACATAGTGCCTTCACAGGCATCTTATTGGATGGGGGATGGGAACATAGTGCCTTCACAGGCATCTTATTGGATGGGGGATGGGAACATAGTGCCTTCACAGGCATCTTGTTGGATGGGGGATGGGAACATAGTGCCTTCACAGGCATCTTATTGGATGGGGGAATTGGAACATAGTGCCTTCACAGGCATCTTATTGGATGGGGGAATTGGAACATAGTGCCTTCACAGGCATCTTATTGGATGGGGGAATTGGAACATAGTGCCTTCACAGGCATCTTATTGGATGGGGGAATTGGAACATAGTGCCTTCACAGGCATCTTATTGGATGGGGGAATTGGAACATAGTGCCTTCACAGGCATCTTATTGGATGGGGGAATTGGAACATAGTGCCTTCACAGGCATCTTATTGGATGGGGGAATTGGAACATAGTGCCTTCACAGGCATCTTATTGGATGGGTTATGAGCAAAAGTGACTGTACAGAGCAGACTAAAGGAGACTTTCACACTGCTCCATCACTGTTGGGAACATGTCAGTTGCTGGTGGCCAGACTGTTGTAGCTTTCAAATCTGTGATTGAAAAGTATGTTGGCCAGGAACATTTTGCCAACCTTAATGATAGTGACATCTCTGTAAATAGTTATGTTTGCTGCTAACAGTTGTGAATTCATATTGAATTGTCTATCCATCACAGAAATTCCCGATGGTCTTTGTTGCTGTCTGGCCATTCCATGTCCACGTATCAGACCTGTCGTTCAGTTTCGAGACCTGGAAATCAGTAGGGAAGTAGTCAAACTGACCAATAAACTTGGGGCCGGATGTTTTGGAGAAGTTTGGAAAGGTAAAATCTACATGAAGTTCATCATCATCATCTCACTGTCATCATGTCTTTGTACTGCTTTCAGAGCTAGGGAACCAACACATAAAATCAGATTATCAAATTCCAGATGTTCCATTGAATAATCCAGTTTTGCTCGAATTAATCTTCTCTATGTACTTTCGGGACTCTTCTGACATGTATATCCTTGTGGTCTGCAAGTGTTTGTCCACTACATTTTTCCACTACATCTATTGCTGCTACAGGCCTTGTATTTGAAATGACTTTGGTGTGTACAGAAAATTGGTCTATGTCCTCTCTGGCAGTGTAATGAGTTTTGCTAGTTTGCAGTTGAGACTAATGAAAATATCATATCTTTGTAGCATGTTCTTAGCACAGCAGCTATTAAATATGTGGCTTCCTACCATGTCCATAACACTGATGTGGTGAATGATATGAGGACATATATGTACATCCATATGGCTGACACTGGTGAATGATACGAGGATGTGCAAGTACATCCACATCACTGACATATCATCATCATGTGCCTTTTCTAGAATGCAGGTTGGTGGTAATGAAGCTCCAGTTCCCTGATTCCCTTGCCTTGATGTTGCACTTAGCCAGGCTGTATCCTATCCATTCTCATATATTATCTTCCCATCTACATCTCAGCCTCCCTCTTGCTCTTTTTCCTTCCATCTTTCCTCTTAGTATGGTCTTCAGTATATTGTTATGTCTTTTGATACCAGCAACCTTCATTCTAGAAAAGGCACATGATGATGATGTGTCAGTGATGTTGGTGCATTTGTTCTTTTCATTCTCAGTGTTACAAGGGGTGATTGATAAGTTCTTGGCATAAAGTACAACAGATTATTTGTGGACAATTGTTTTGGGTTACTTCTCAACATAGTCCCCTTGCAAGTTTATGCACTTAGTCAAGTGATCCTGGAGCATATGGATGCCTTCTTTGTAAAAGTCAGCATCTTGTGCCAGTAGAAGGTGGTCTACATCATGAATGATGTCATCATCTGAAGCAAATTTGCGACCACAGAGCTCTTTTTTGAGTTTGGTAAACAGGTACTAGTCCGAAGGGGCCAAATCTGGGGAATAAGGAGGATGCTCAAGAAGCTGGAAGCTGCATTCATGAATGGCAGCCATTGTCACCGCTGACTTGTGAACTGTAGCATTGTCTTACTGAAAGATGACTCCTCTCGTCAAATTCCCTCGAAGCTTTTCCTTCAGTTTCACCTACATTTGCTTCACAAGATTAGCGTAATAGGCCCCTGTGACAGTTCTGCCCTTTTGAAGATTAGTCTACCAATAGCACACCTTCTGCAGACAGAACCACCCTTGCTTTCTTTGGAGGTGGGGATCCATGATGTTTCCACTGCTTTGATTGCTCTTAGGTTTTTGGTTGAAAATGATGAACCCAGGTCTCATCCATAGTCACAAATTGCTGAAGAAACTCTTCAGGATCTGCAGAAAAATGGCCAAGATTGTCTCTTGACATGTTGAGATACTGTCGTTTGTGATCAGCTCCAAGAAGTTTCAGGACCTATCAAGCAGAGACCTTTGTCATTTGAAGATCATTATGAATAATGGCATGAACACGTTCCTGGGAGATGCCCAACTCAGTAGCAATGTACCGCTCAGTTAATTGTCGATCCTCCATTATCATGTCATGGATTCTGCCGGTGGTTTCATTGGTGGTTACCGTTCTTGGTCTTTCTGGACGGGGATCATCTTCCAGATTCTCCCTTCCATGTTTGAATTGAGCTGTCCATTTATTCACTGTGCTGTAAGAAGGAGCATTCTCCCCTAGAGTCTCGACCAGATCCTCATGGATCTCCTTCAATGATAAGCCCTTATGCAGAGGTAGTGAATGACTGCTTGATGAGAAATTTTATCCATTTTCTCAATTTCTGCCACCCCTTACCACTTCAGTAGCTGTACAAAAAAAAATTGGTTGTAGTTAATTTGTTGAAACTTGGTGTTTAATCTTACTTTAACCTGATCTACAAATGCACCTAATATCAAGTGTGTGTTTCAAGTATTTGTGCCTTATGCCCAGAACTTATCAGTCACCCCTCGTGACCTAGTTTTCTGTAGAACCACATTTCTGCTAATTAATCATTTTCTCCATCTTTTTGAGAGTCCAGTTTCTGCTCCATACAGTAAAACAGAGTAGATATAACATTTTATAAATCCTAATTTTGCTTTTATGGGCACATTTCTGGATAACAGCGCTGTCTTCATGGTGTTGAGTGTATGTTTTGACTGGCTCACTGACACAAATGATTGATATTAAGATCTTTAGACAGGTCCAAAGCAGACCAATAATATTACCTGTCACCAGTGTTACATGTCAGTAAGAGCACTACTCCTCACAAGAACATTATCTATCACTGGACCATCACACCATTATTATCACTATTGTTATCACTATTAGTATAACTATTATTATCACTATTATTATCACTGTTATCACCATTATTAACGCTATTATTATGACCATTACTATCACAATTATTATCACCATTACTGTCACTATTATTATCAGCATTATTATCACCCTCACCACAATTATTATCAACATTATTATCACCCTCATCACAGTTATTATCAATGTTATCGCCATTTTTATCACATTATTATCACCATTATTATTATCACTGGACTAAAGAACAAAATACTCACTCTTAAAACATCAGCATAGCAACATGTGATGGAGCATTTTTATGTTTATCTTGCAGGAACTCTGAGGAGGGTGGTGGATGTGGCAGTGAAGACACTCAAAGCTGGCACAATGTCATCAGAGGCATTTTTGAATGAGGCCAAAATCATGCATAAACTAACCCATCCAAAACTTGTACAGGTGAACATGTACACATATGTATAGGGACATGTGTCCCATTTGCCTTAACTCTTGGTTTTTTGCAGGGTTTTTTTACCCTGAGGTAAAGGATTGGCCACTTTCTCAAAACATGAAAAAAAATTTAAGACCAGAGCAGGAAATAGACTGGTCTCCACAGGAAAAAAAGATGACAAGGTGGACCCAGAGATAAAGAAGACAAAACTTTCAATCACAGGGCAAACCCAGAGACACATCTTACATCCTTCCCATGCCGTTAAACGTCACATAGGGCTCGCATAGTTGTTTGCCAAGTTTTCCTGATTTCGGTGAGTTTTTCCAGCTTCATCAATGGATGTTATGCCTACTAAACTGGCCTCTCTTAACAGTGTCCTCTTTAGAGTTTCACGTGGTCGACCTCTTTTTCTTCAACCTGTTGTGCTCCACTTGATAGCTTGTTTTGGTATTCTCTGATTGTTTCTTCTCATCACATGGCCTACATATATCCATCTTCTTTTTCTGATCACCCATGAGACAGGTTGTTGTTTGCTCATCTGTCTTATCTCTGTGTTCTTAAATTCATTCCACTTTATACCAAGTATTTTCCTGAGACACATGGAGACAAACCTTTCAGTCACAGGACAGACCTAGAGACACATGGAGACAAACCTTTCAATCACAGAGCAGACCTAGAGACAGACGGAGACAAACTTTTGAGAGAGACTAATGTTGATATCTGAGCAAGTGACGAAGAAGAAAGACTCATAACTGTTCCTCATTTGGTTGCCTTTGGCCATCGCCATCTTCTCTTACATTTTGCCTTCAGATATCCTTTGTGTGGCTACTCTAGAAATAAAGTTGGAGATCTTAGTGAAGCACATGACCAGTCTATCTCTATCATAATGGCTAAATTCTCAGGTCCAGTAGGAAACACATTAAGCAGAATGACTCTAAGCAGTTTCCACCAACAGCAAACATCTGAAAACTGCCAAAGCTGTCCTGTAAAACAGCATGTACCGAGCTGAAAGATTTGGCATAAATTTGTTCCTTCTGTGTGGCTGCAGATAAAGGTGCATAAACTAGGGAAAAAGTAGGAACAGCTTTATTGCTTAACGACTACAAAGTTGTGACGTTTCGGCATGAACCTTAATCATACAAACACATACAGGACTAAGAATTAGAGAGAGGAGATAAAGTCAGTCGAGAGACACAATCTCCTCTCTCTAATTCTTTGTCCTGTATGTTTTTGCATGATTAAGGCTCACACCGAAACGTCACAACTTTGTAGCCATTAAATAATAAAGTTGTCTCTACTTTTTTCCTAGTTTATGCATTTTGGTATCACAGCTTTACTGCAGTGCTTTGTGTATAGTTGTATACTTATACACTAATTATTGTGTGCAAATAAAGGTAAAAAAAACGTAAAGTTAATCCTGTCATGCCTTAGAGGCACATAGAGATATGGTATTAGTGCCCATATTTTCCTTGACCTGTCAGCACACTAAAGGGTGATATGGTCAGCATCACACCTGGCCGCCGTTCTTTCCCCAACTCCAGAAGAAGTCGGGCACCCATTTCTACAGCTGGGTGACAGGGGTGCCTCCAGTTGGATTCGAACCTTTGACCTTTGCCATGAGAGACCAGTGCACTAACCACTTTGCCACTCAGATATAAATGTGGAGTTTTATTCTTTTAACATGACATATAATACTGATATATTTAAATGTCATATAATAATATCTTTCCAACTAAAATTTTATATTATGTTTTACACATCAGATATAAAATTTTATGTTTTACAGATATAAAGAAAGGATCAAATTTTGGCCTTTTCTTTCTTGTGCTTTCCTATCTCTGAAATGCTCTCAATGTTGTTTGCTTTTATTTTGTTTCATGTTCTTTTGAAAATGGTTTTTTATTAATCACACTTTTTTAAGAATAATAATAAATGTTTAGAATTACAACGGTTGCGTTACATCTGGAAGAAGACTTATGAGCCCTTGGAGTGGACATTTGGCAGGAGAAGACTAAAAACAAAGAGGAATGGAGCCAATGTTGTCTGCAGTAATGAGCCACAATGGCTCAGAAAGCTGAATGAATGAATGAATTTTTAAAATTTAGCCTGTTGTATAATATTATCATTAAAATAACTGTTAGCTTTTGTTTTGTTTAATGTTACTTTGAAAATTGTTAATCTAATTTTGTTATATGATATTAATCCAATTCTGTTAGAAGTTATTTATTTTATAGCATCTTTAGTTCTTGATGTTGAAATAATCTTTTTTCTGATCAGTTGTTGGCTGTGGTGTCTGTGTCCGAGCCATTTTATATCATCACAGAATTGATGGTCAATGGAGCTCTGCTTGACTTTCTCAGATCTGATCAAGGGAAGAAACTCCGGTTTAACAGGCTCATTGAAATGAATGCAGAGGTAAGATATTATCATCCTCATTTAGTGATGCTTTCTGAAGAGAAGCTGCAGTGGAGGTCAAGTTTGCTCTTGTCTTTTGTCTTATTACCTACTTCCTGAAGAGAGACTACAGTGAAGGTCTAGTTTGTTCCTGTCTCTTGTCTTATTACCTGCTTTCAACCATTTCTTAATGTTGTCCACCAATCTTGTCTGACCCTTTTGTTTGCATCTCCTGCCTTTCTCTCTCCACCACCCAGCAAAAGAAGATTAATCTCTCTTTGTCTCATCTCTTCAGTGCCCAAGACACATGGGTATGCTGGTAGCAAGAGATTTCCACTTTTGTCAGTCCATCGCTATCTCTTGGCCGTCTGCTATGTCAGTCCTTTGGTATCTCTTGGCTGTCTGCTATGTCAGTCCTTTGTTTTGCCAACATTTTCTCTGCTTAACACTTCCATGTTTCTTTGGTCTCATGCTCTTACTCTGTGGAGTCCACATCAAAGTTTGTAGTAAGGATCATCTGTCATTCTCATAATGTGGCCAGTCCATTTCCATCTTCTCCTTACAGTCACCAAAAGAGGATAAATGCTTAGCATTTATTTATGGTTCTGTGGCATAATTTTTACCCATAGAGCATGTTTTTCTTACAGGTCAGTAGTTAGATGTCTGTCTGGTCAGCAACAGAGATTCACTTTGAATTCCACCAGGTGCTGAAATTTGTTTCTGTGAGGTTGTTTTCTCATGTCTTCCCCTGATCTGCAGTTTAACAAAACTATATCTCCACCTCTGAGGTTGCAATTTGCCTACAAGTTACAGCGCACCAGTGTCAGAGTATTGAGAGGAAACAAAATCATCATTCATTCATTTGCATGTCCCCTGCGGAACTTTGCCTCCCAAACAGACTCCTGTAGACCTCTCAGTTGTAAGCAAGATGTACTGCTGCTGATGCATCCATTTGCAGATCCTCAATGATGTCTTGCAGCCATCTTCGCCTTGGTCTTCCGCTCTCTTTCTTTTTCCCTTTATGCATCCTTCCAGGAAGGTTTTCTCTAGATTATCTTGACGTTTATTGTGTCCAAAATATTTAAGTTTTCTCTCCCTAATCCTCTTTACTACCCAGCCTTCTTCAGTATTAAGTTCTTGTAGTATAGATATAATTGTTCTTTTTTTTTTGTCCATGATATTTGAAGAACTCTTCTGTAGCATTTACATTCAAAGGCATTTATACGTTTCTCAGCTGTTTTGTTAAGTGTCCAGGTCTCACAGGCATATGTAGCGATGGGAAAGATGCATGCCCTTAAAAATCTTATTTTTGTGGTTCTGTCTGCTCCTCTCCACAGATTCTTTAGTTGTTTTACTTTCTGAAGAGTGATAGATGTCCTCCTTTTAATTTCCCTCATTGTATCTCCATTACTAGTTAGTAGTGATCCAGGATATTCAAAACTCTTCACTTCTTCCAGTTTTTCCTCATTGATACATATTTCAGCTGCCTTGTTTGTTTTGTCAGTTGTCATCAATTTAGTTTTCTTTGCATTAAGATAGAGATTTTGCTCTTCGCTGTTCTTACGGACTGACATGCTTAGTTTTTCCATTCCTTTTTGTGTTATGGACAGTAATACTGTGTCATCAGCATATCTAATCTCTCGTATTTCATAACCTCCAATTGTTATGGCATTGTAATATTCTTTGTCTACATCTTCTCTAACATTCCTCATTATATTTTCAGTATACAAGTTAAATAAGTAAGGCGACAATATGCACCCCTGACGGACCCCTTGTTTTATGTCAAACCAAGTTGTTGTTTCACCATTTATTCTTACTGCTGCTTGTTGGTCTAGATAGAGCAGTGATGTTAATTGTACCAAATGTGTTGGAAATCCCATTTTTTCCATTATTTCCCAAAGTTTCTGGTGTTGTACACAATCAAATGCCTTTGAGTAGTCTATAAAGGCTAAATATAGATTCACATTAAACTCTCTGCATTTCTCTATTATTAATCTTATATTGAATATATGATCTCTTGATCTTCTTCCTTGCCTGAAACCAGCTTGGACTATATTGACTTCTTCTATTTTCTTTTGAAGTCTACCCATTATGATTTTTAACAGAATTTTACTGGCATGACTAATCAGGACAACAGTTCTGTAGTTTGTGCATAATTTCAGGTTACCCTTTTTTGGCAGTGGTATGAATACAATTCTTTTCCATTCTTTTGGCCAAATACCAGAATGCCATATCTTTTTACATAGTGCATGATAGATTGTTGCACATTCCTTTCCTCCTTCTTTAATAAGTTCAGCTGTTATCTCATCACATCCTGGTGATTTACCATTTTTCAGATTCTTTATTGCCCATAAAACTTCTTCTATTGTCGGTTCGGGTTCTTTCTCCTCCAGTAATAATTCACACTGTTGATTTCTGCTTTCACAGTCGGTTGTTTCATACATTCCTCTGCAATATTCCTTCCATCTTTCTAGAATTTCCTCTGTCTCAGTCAAGGTATTCCCCATCTCAACACAAATTACATTTAGCTTAGGTGTGACATTTCTAGTCAATGTCTTCATTTCTTTAAACATTTCACTATCTCTTCCACACTTCTGATGTTCTTCTATTCTTTCACAACAATCTTGTATGTATTTTTTTGTCTTTTCTTATGTTTCTTCATACTTCTTTTGTTAAAGATTTATATTCCTCTTTGTTGTTGTTTGTCACTTTCCATTTTGTCTTCATTTCTCTACATTGTTTTATCAGTTCTAGTGTGCCTGCTGTAATCCATCCATTCTTTTGTGTTTTATTTACTGGAACCATGTCTTTAGCTATTGTTATTAAGATATCTCTGGCCTGCATAGCCAATTCATCTGGTGTCATCTCCTCCTGTACAGCCATCAGTATTTCAAAACGGTTCTTCACTTCTATACTCTATTGTTCTGGTATTTTTGTAAGATCAAAGCGGAGTGGTCTTGATCCCGTAACTGTCTTTTTTGTCTTTATCTTCATGTCTGCTATTAATAACTCATGGTCTGTGTCACAATCAGCACCTGGTAAAGTTTTTGCTGATGTTATACTTGACCTCCACCTTCTTTGCACTAAAATGTAATCTATTTGATTCCTGGTTTTCCCATCAGGTGATGTCCATGTGTAAAGTCTTCTTGGATGTTGTTTAAAAAGTGTGTTAGCGATCATTAGCTCATTTTCCATGCAAAATGCCATTAGATTGTCTCCTGCCTCATTTCTATGTCCTATGCTAAATTTCCCTACAACATATTCTTCATCTTCTGCTCTTTCTGTAATCTTTGCCTTAAAATCTCCCATTATTAATACAATATCATTTTTCCGTACCTGGTCTATTGTCGTTTGCAGTGTGTTATAAAAGTGGAAACAAAATATTCATGTAAAAATTGGGTCTGCATTTATGGCTCTATGATCCAAGCTGATAGCAGTTTGACAGTGGTAAGTGATGGGATTACACATAAGGTGATATATGGGATTACACATAAGCTGATATGGTGGATTACACATAACTCTTCCCGTGCTGCAGAAAAAAACCACGGACGTTCTTGTCCATGCCACACAAAAAGCGCTGTTCTTGATATGTATAGGGGGTATAGTTGTAAAAGTGAATGTAGAAAGTATTTCCACTTTAAAAGTATACATATTATGCTTGAAAATAGTTTTAAATGTAAGATTTCATAAATGAAGAGTTTTTGGGGGACAAAAAGTAGTAGTGTGATGATTTTAGCTGATAATTGTGTAGTGCTTACCATCGGCAATGCCTAGATGTACAATGTTTACCATCAGCGATTTCCAGATCTACTTAAATTTTCATCCAGTCTCATTGTGTGGTGGCATTCTCACTAAAATAATGTCTGAAATAACCTTCTAACTACTTCTCCAGTCCATTTAATAAGTCTAGATGTACTTGGAGTAAATTCAGGAACAGCGGTCTGGTCATAGGACATGTCCTTATGCCTCTGAAATCACAATAAATACTGAAATTTCTCAGTTAAAAACATCGATTTCACTTGTTTGTTAGTCATGCTTTGGATTGAACTATGAAAGGTTACCAGACATGCGCAGATAAATCGTGTAAAATAAAAAGTTACAATGGTTTATGCTGCAACAAAACAAACCTCGTTATAATGTGGATGGCAGTCACTAGGCTAATCGGAAGACCTCGTGGATGGCAGGGAAAGTGATGAGCTGATATGTATTGTGTGACAGCACAGAAAAGCTAATGTTCATTTTTTACTGGTTTTCTTCAGTTTGAGAATGGTTGATAGCATTAACTGTTTTATAGCCATAGAACGAATGGAGAGAAAGGTTGATAGCATTAACTGTTTTATAGCCATAGAACGAATGGAGAGAAAGGTTGATAGCATTAACTGTTTTATAGCCATAGAACGAATGGAGAGAATGGTTGATAGCATTAACTGTTTTATAGCCATAGAACAAATGGAGAGAAAGGTTGATAGCATTAACTGTTTTATAGCCATAGAACAAATGGAGAGAATGGTTGATAGCATTAACTGTTTTATAGCCATAGAACAAATGGAGAGAATGGTTGATAGCATTAACTGTTTTATAGCCATAGAACAAATGGAGAGAATGGTTGATAGCATTAACTGTTTTATAGCCATAGAACAAATGGAGAGAATGGTTGATAGCATTAACTGTTTTATAGCCATAGAACAAATGGAGAGAAAGGTTGATAGCATTAACTGTTTTATAGCCATAGAACGAATGGCGAGAAAGGTTGATAGCATTAACTGTTTTATAGCCATAGAATGAATGGAACCAAGTGTCCCATAGTTGTCTAAGACCTCACTGTGTCCTCAGGCTGCAGGTCCTGATCTTACTTAGTCAAAGCAGAGGTCAGCTTTGTCTAGTAGTGTTAGACCCTGCAGTTGTTTTTTTTCTATCATTTCCAAGAAAGCCATAGTAATACTGTCCTCATCCAAGTTTTCAATGCCTGTCTGTGTTTCAGTGCCTGTCTGTGTTTTAATGCCTGTCTGTGTTTCAGTGCATGTATGTGTTTTAATGCCTGTCTGTGTTTTAATGCCTGTGTTTTAATGCCTGTCTGTGTTTCAATGCCTGTCTGTGTTTTAATGCCTGTCTGTGTTTCAGTGCATGTCTGTGTTTCAATGCATGTCTGTGTTTCAAGAACATGGAACAGTTCTGAACCTAAGCCAAGCCTGGCCATAAAGTGCAGATTTAAGAATTTTGCTTTGATGTGGCAACTAGAACAAGGAGAAGAATGAGCTGGAGAAAATGTTTGGTAACTTCTACAAACATTTATTTTTCAGTTACCACTGATTTACTGATTTTTTTTTTGCCTGTGATCACGCTACCTCTGTCCTATTCAGAAGCACACAAATATACACACACCATAAACCACGACAACAAATCTTGTACATGCAGAAATACAGTCACTGAACTCCAAAATAGCATGCCTCAGCATCCAACATTAAAGATTATGAATGATGATTACCACATGGTTCGTCATCTTTGAAATCCCATTGCTTTATTTCAGATTGCTGAAGGCATGACTTATCTTGAGAGTGTGAATTTCGTTCATCGAGATCTGAGAGCAGCAAACATCCTTGTTGGAGAACACTATAACGTTAAAGTGGCAGACTTTGGTCTGGCTCGTATCCTAGAGACTGAAGATAATGTGTATGAAGCAAATGAGAGTAAGTAAATAGAAATGTGTTCAGTTCAAACATTCCTTTGAATGTTCTTGATAAAGATGTTTTCTCATATAAAACAACAAGTTTTTAAAGTCCAAAATTTCACATCCTCTAACTCATATACTTTTATTAGCAAATTTTTCCTATAACTTTTCTTTCTTTTATTCTGTTGACCCATGTTTTTTGGAGGAGGGAGTTTTTGATTCAGGTAGATTGTGTTTCTTATTTCATCCCAGTTGTTAGCTCGAGAAAGTGGCTTGCCCTAATTACACTGACTCCCTCTTGATTCTTCTGATCAGCTTGCAGAGGAAATCATTATCCTTGTGTTTGGAAGATTAGCAGAACTGCAGGGAAGTAGAGAATGATAGAAAGAACATCACTAAAAGATGCCTTTGCAAACCCCCCCCCCCCCCAAAAGATTTTTCTGTCAGTTTTGCTGCTTTCATCTTTCACCCCCCTGGGGCACTCTGGAGACACCACATCTAGTAGTTCACAGTCATACATGCCCAGTGGCAAGCATTCTAACAAGACTCCATTTCAGTGCATGGTAGATAATGTTTTCCTATGTAATATAACACTGATGAGAGCAACAGATGTAATGTTTATTATCACAGGGAACAAAGTCTGTAATACATATTATTTAAGAGATGATCCATTGATGATCTTCTGACTTGCTTTTCAGTTTCCATTCATTTTCTGTTCTCTAATGTATCATGCTTCATACCATAACAGTGACCTATTGTTCTGTGGCAGATTAACTACAGAAGATAAAAGATTTACTGGGGGCAATCAGCAACCCAAATCTGACATGCTAGGGTCAGGAGTGGCAAACCATGGTTGAGCAAAACCCTGTCCTACCTTCCCATCGGTAGTCCCAGTAAAAGGCCTAGCCTGGCTTATGGGGCAGGGATCACCATAGACCCCATGGTGGTGGAGTCTGCTAAAGAAGTACTGGATACATTTAGACCTCATGGTGATGGAGTGTGGTAAAGAAGTACTGGATACATTTAGATCCCATGGTGGTTCTAAAGTTTGTTGTCGCCAGAGGTGGGGTAGAGGATACGCTTTCTACTCCAATTGCATGTGTCTCAAATAGCCTCTGACAGTCAAGTCCAGCTCCTGGCCTTCTCGTGGCAGAACTGTTTAAACTGACAGGATAAGAGGCGAAGGCGAATATCTGGCGCCTGAAAACCAGATGTTTCAGGTAGATGAGAGTCATGTTTGGTAGCTCATCTACTGCTGCTGGCGAGATTCTTTAGCTGCTGTGCATGGAGTGGGGCTCCTCCCGGCCAGTGAAGAAAGGTGCATTTATGGGTTGCCGTGCAGCACTGTGGAAAAGGTGAAAGAAAGGAGTAAGTAATCAGTATTCTTGAGGTCAGGACTGCTCAAATCGCGGCACCTCTGCTCTAGAGGCTGGCCATGTCCGTTCTACACCCATACTGGTGAAATATGCCTAAACCGGCTTAAACTAGGGGTGAAACTTGATGGCTACTAAATTCACGGTACCTCTGATCTAGAGGTCGGTCATGTCCTAAACACGCCCATGCTGGAATAATATGCCTAAACTGGCTCAACCTAGGGGTGAAACTCACTAGTGGCGAGGAATCATCCTCTTGGACAAAAGCTCCGTCTGGTCACAACTAGGAAGGGTAGCAGCCATGGCCACAAAATGCTGAAGTCAGAGACACTGGACCAGTGCAGTCTATATAGGCAACCACCTCTTACCCGGTGGGGTTGTATGCCTATCTTAATCACTCTGAGGTTTTCTGGTGAGAAAATCCAACGCTGGACTGGATGGGCAACCACCTCTCACCCAGCAGGGATACACGGGTATCCCAAAACACATCGAGGTTTTCCTGTGAGAAAGTCCAACTCTAAGCTGGATGGGAAACCACCTCTCACCCAACGAGGATATACTCATATTCAAAACACGTCAAGGTTTTCTGGTGAGGAAGTCCAACTCTAGATTTAAACTGGTGCAACGAAAACCACGGTGTCACCAATCCTGCTTCTGAGACCCACCAAGAATACAGGCTCAAGCCCCGCGATAAACTTCTTGTGATCCTCTCGGGGATCTCATGTGGTCCTTTCGGGGACCATGGGACCTATTGAGGACCACAGGAGTAAATTCAGTAGGATTACGTGGCGGTCTTGGTGGTAGAAGCGAACAAAGAAGAAGAGATCACATGGCGGTGGAGTCTGCTAAAGAAGTACTGGATACATTCTACATTTTAACTCTATTCAGGGACTGAAAAAATAGCTGCTGTAACCCGCTCCATTCCAGCACCAAGCTGTGCCTCAACATCTTCACTGCGCTGACTGCAAGAAACATCAGCTCACACTTCCAGGGAGAGGGAAGATGAAGGCTTACCATATGAGAAGAATCTGACACTTCAGTGTGCAGGTTTACTGTTATCTCTCTCTCTCTCTCTCTCTCTCTCTCTCTCTCTCTCTCTCTCTCTATCTGAACCTTAAGTGCCCAAGACACATAGGGTTTCCGAATGGATTTTCCACAAAGCCTGTCCTTTGTCTTTTTTTTCTGCTCTTGCCCATGTTAGTCCTCTATTGCTCAGCATCCTCTCTGTTGTTCTTCTGCATGTCTCCTTTGGTCTACCCTTACTTCTGTTCTGCTGTGGTGTCCATCTTATACTGTTCTCTAGCTGAGAACATTTTAGACAGAATAAAATGTATATTACCAAACAGAACCTTATGTTATTTATTAAGTTTTATTTCTTTCTTCAGATACTAAATTTCCAATTAAATGGACAGCACCTGAAGCAGCTCTAGAGAGAAAATTCAGTATTAAATCTGATGTGTGGTCTTTCGGTGTCCTAATGTATGAGGTCATAACATATGGCAAAGTTCCCTACCCTGGTAAGTTTCAATATTTTCTTGGTTAAAGTAATAATAATGGCTCAGATTAGTGTGTCAGTGGGATGAGCCAACCAGCATTGGTCAAAAACACATCCCACAGCACTCTGGGGGAGACACTGATTGCCCTGCTTCAGTTTGGCATGTAGTGAGAAAGATAAAGGTAACTGTGGCATGCTTTCCAAGCATATAGGTAATTTTTGGTTGGCATCTGTATTTGCCATGACTTGTACTGTGGCATTTAGCATAAAGAGGATATGATGTTAGTGTTCATATTTGTCTTGACTTTTTCCATGCTAGAGGATATGGCCTTATTGTTTTCCTTCATCCATCCCATGGTGTTGAAACTTACAGGGAATATATTTAGTACCCATATTTCCCTTCTCCTATTCCTTGCCTTTAAGTAAGAGATATAGTGTCCCAAGTTTTCCTTCAGCTATCAGGTGATGTGGTATGTATCACATCAGGCTACTTTTCCTCTCTAGCTTCCAAAGTATACATGAACCCATTTATACAGCTGGATTGACTGGGACATCTGTGACGAGAATTGAATCACTGACCTTCATAAATGCATTGATCTTTGCTATTCTAGATCCTTGAGTGACATGATCAACATGTTTCCCAAGATAAAAGAGTTTTGTTGAGAAGTGTGTGGTTAATTTAACTCTTTCCCTGCCGTTGTCGCAATAGTGAGAACTTCCTGTTGGTCCAGTGTCTGCCATTGTCATTATAGCGATATTGTTTCATTGCAACATAGAACTATTGTAAAAAATTTTTATTGTACATGATTTATCTGCGCATGTCTGGTGACCTTTCATAGTTCAATCAAAAAGCATGGCTAACAACCGAATGAAAACGATGAATTAACAGAGAAATTTCAGTATTGTGATTTCGGAGGCATAAGGACATGTCCTATGACCCGACCACTGTTCCTGAATGTACCCCAAGTACATCTAGACCTATTAAATGGACTGGAGAAGTAGTTAGAAGGTTATTTTAGACATTATTTTAGTGAGAATGCCACCACATGACAAGATCGGGCGAAAATTTAAGTAGATCTGGAAATCGCCGATGGTAAACATTGTACATCTAGGCATTGCCGATGGTAAGCACTACACAATTATCAGCTAACATCATCACATTACTTCTTTTTTTCTAAAAAAAACTCTTCATTTATGAAATCTACTTACATTTACAACTATTTTCATGCATAATATGTATATTTTTAAAGTGGAAATACTTTTTATATTCACTTTTACAACTATACCCCCTATACATATCAAGACCCGCGCTTAGTGTTAAGTCCATTCTTGCTCCCATTAGATCTTGTTTTCAACATCTTCACCAACTGCCAATACTTTGCTGTTACAGGGAGATAACCAGCCAACAAACTTTCAGTTTGAAAATGTATCGAAGAGAAAAAAGGTTTTCATTTCCTGTTCTCACATTCAATCATTGCAGGCATGTCAGGGTCTGAAGTGTTACAGATGTTGGAGAAAGGCAGGAGAATGACCAAGCCAACAAATGGACCTATTGAAGTTCCAGATTCTTACTTTGATAAAATGCTCAAGTGCTGGAACAGAAGTCCAGAAGAAAGACCAACTTTTGAGAGTCTGTGGCTCTTCTTTGATGACTATTTTATCAACACTGAACCCAACTATAGGGACATGGATGAAATGTAGCCATCTCTGCTGGTATTGCTCAGATGTTATTTCAGTGGTTATGAATATGCTTCGTTGAAGCGATGTTACTGTTTTTTAGAAATAATTTAGTATTTTTATCATTGCTTAGCATTTGTAGGTGCTCAATACATCATATTTGACATCAGTCCAACTACAGTACATATTACTGTCATCATACTTGATGTCAGTTCAGTACTGTATATACAATACAAACACATGATAAGTCATTGTAGTAATAGTAAAAGTGATTCACAACAAAACTTAGTTTTTACTTCCAGTCATATATAACATGTTAATTATTGTGTGTTTAAAATTCAGATACACAGTACTGGATACAGGTTTTATATAATATATAGACATAATTTTCTTGATCTGTGTGTCTGTTCTAATTTTAGTCTCTTCCTATATTGCTGATCCCCACCACAGGTATAGTTTTAGTATCTTATTTCATAGTTCATGGATGACTTATAATTGTCTGCAACCAGGAACAGTCTGTGAAAAAGCTGTAAGCATTATAGATGAGGTTTCAATGTTGCCAACTCATAAACTCAACAAATCATACTCTGTAAGTAGATTATTAATAATTACTTTCCATTTCCAAGCAGCCAATAGTGTTCTGAGGGAATGTATAATAATATGTTTTTTAGATTTGAAAAATACAAATTCTCTTGGTATCACCATAAGAGTTAAGGAAAGTAAAAATCATGATTGCATTGCTTCTCCCATCAATTTTTATGGGGTTTATTATAGCAGTAATAGTAAGGTGTGCTGGTTGGTTAATAAAGCTGTTCCTTTTTTAAAATCTTAATAAGGAAACAGAACTCTTGTTTCTTGCCATTGAGATGTATGGGGATAACGTGTTTGTGCTGAGATTTTCTTTGATACATCGGCACACTTGAGAGTGTCAACATCAGCCCTGGCCACCCTGCCTTTCCCTAGTACAGTGAAAAGTCAAGTTCTTTTCTGTTAAAAACTGGGTTGGCTGAAGTGCCCCAAGTCCCAGCCAGCCAGGTCTGACCCCCTCCCCCCCATACTCTCACGCACACAAAGCAGGTTCATAATTATTGCACAATCTTCACATGTGACAGGGCTCCACTCAGATGATTATTGCATGATGTTCACATTTGACGGGGCTCCACTCAGGCAAGCTCCAACTTTATTAAGCTATATAGACTTTGATGATGGTGATGGTATTTATTTTTGGCGTCTGCATACTAAACACCTACAGACGAGCTTTCCCCAGGATCGATCATTCTCTCGGTGGCAGAATAAAGCAGTGCAGGACAGCATTATAAAGTTATAATGATTTTAATGGTACACTGGATGGCGATGAGACGAATGTGACAGTGGCACGAACATTTCCAAGAACACATGTCTGGACGTAGCATCAAGGCAATAACATAGAACAAGTTCCCCATGTCTACTGTCCTAAGACTTCCATGCCAACTGATTCTTCTGCTACGTTCCATTCTCTTACAGTAATACAAAGAAAGCAAGTTCTCATGAGTTTTTAGCTTGCCTTTCTACATAAACAGTCAGCTAAGTAAAATGTCAGACAGCTGAACCATTTGAAGAATGTTTTGAGAGATACAGCACACACAGAAGTAATAAAGCTGTATACAGGAGCTTCAGTGAATATACATCAGGCTTTGTTATTAGTGCCATAGTACAGTGACCAGTTCTGCTGAGCTTACTGTACTGGATTAAGTCAGGAGAGAATTCTCCGAACAAGATGCTGCTTGCTGATTCTACATTCACCTGCTTCTGTTCCATCTCACAAGACAAATCAGACCATAATACCATTATAATAAACAAACGTTGTAAGGAAAATAAAGGCTAAATGATCAGCGGTTTGTTTAGTTGAAGGAAAAAATTTGAAATACATTAGCTTTGTCAGGAGGTCAGCCATGTCTGTATGATGTTGGCAAGAATGGGGAAGTGAGTGTTTAGAGGACTTCTACAGCTTTCATGTTTAGAAGACTGCCGTGTGTTTCTTCTACAGCTTTCATGTTTAGAAGACTGCCGTGTGTTTCTTCTACAGCTTTCATGTTTAGAAGATTGTCGTGCACTTCTTATACAGCTTTCATGTATTAAGTCTCACAAAACACAAAGCTGTATTGTTATGATAAAGTCTACATTTTTCTAAATGTTTATGCAGTAGTTGTATTTCTTTCTTCCTCTAGTCCAGTCCCATCAGCCAGGTCTGTCTACTGTTCCAGTGTGTGGTCCACACCTGCATGTAGGATAATTAGAAGATGCTTGTGCTACAACAAGGAGAAGAGAAAGTTATAAATGTGAAGAATGTTGGTTCCTACTTATTCTGAGACTAACTATTGAGCAACACATGGACACTTTTTCTTATCATTGATCACATGTTTTGCTGGAAATAATGCATTACCTCCCAACAGTGACCAAAGTCCAATGAGTGGAATTATTGTTGGCATGTTTTTAAAGCTGTTCACACAGCACATAGTAGTTTAAGAGTTGAAACAGAATGGCTGATTTTTTGAATGAGGCAGGATCCTTTAGACAGTTTGTACAGTTTATGTTTCATTTAAGTGGATAATTTTGTTTCCTGTACTGTGCAGAAATATATCTTTTAAGTTACAAAGCATTTTGCTTTATAAAAATATAAGAATGCTTTTTTAAATAGATGGGATCCTCATCTGAAGTCATCAGTTTTTTAGTAAATGAAAGAATCTATTTACAGTCAAAGTATTTTACAACTTCATTTGCCAGTTTTGTTTCATGTTTTTTTCACATTCTTTGTTTGCCATGTTTACTGTATGAAACTCAGTTGTTTTAAAGATAGTTATGTTAATAAATTTTAAATTATAATTAAAGTTATGAACTGATAACTAACCTGGATAATTGTTTTCTTGGTCTATGTGAAAAATAACATTTGTTTTTGAAATGATCTGTGTGTGTGAGAAAGAGAGAAAACTTTGTAATAGAATTCTAATGGCAAAAAACTGGTTGGTGTGAGCAGTCTTTGACACTTGATAAGAGTAGAGTCATGATCTTATGTGCTGTAGGAAGGCCAGCAGATCAGTTCTGCTTACAGGTGACTAGTTGTGTCTTGAGCCTCCACTGCTGAGAAATGTGGCCCTTCCTATAATTAGATTTATCAATGACCTAGTTGTTATAATGTATAATGAAAACTGATGTCATAATTGCTAATAATCAAAATGTAATATAATTAAGTAGTAATTGTTCAAACTGTTGTTCAGGCTTGTATTATGTGGCTTTGTGTAAAATGTACAATTATACATTTGTGTACAGATGGATACATTTTTTATACATATCAACAGTTTTTTTTTTCCTGTTGTTCTTTTCAAACATACATAAAAAGTACATGCCAGAATGGTTTCCTGACTCCAGAATACATCCTGCAATCCTGCTTTCTCTACAAGGACTTGATACAACACCTGACCTAGGGAAAGAACATAGAAAACTGTGGGGCACACATGAACTCCAGCAGATGATGATGACTGAGTGTCTTTGCTTTTCTCTTGTCTCAGAGTGTGCACAAGATGATTGGATGATGCCCTCCTTATGGTAGACTTTTCACAAAACTCCACCCATAGCAGGACTGCAGTCACAAGGTTTCACAGAAAAATTCCTGATAAATCATTGCAAGATATTCAGCATTTCATGCAAACTGATTCTGAAACAGTACTGGAAACCATTCTTGCATGTTTGATATTCTTCATGTATGCAACATTGCATACATCAAAAGTTCACTTTAGTTGTATTTTCCATAATAGAGTTGAAAATAAGATCATGTATCACTGCAACATAATTATATATATTTTATATTTTTTGTGATTTATTGTATTATCTTGCTGAACCTTTTGAATTGTTTTGGACTGTTGTCCCAGTTTGTTGTGAGTGTTGATTCACATTTGTTTTTAGTAATGATGGCAAGTACATGTTTTATATGCCTAGTACTGATGACATGTATGTGTTTTATATGTCTATACTGATGACATATATGTGTTTTATAAAGTTATATATGCACTGTGTTGTGTGGTTCCCACTTCAGAAGTTCTTCCACAGATAAAAAAAACACTTCAGCACAAAGTGAGAAGATAAGAAGAAATGTATATTCTTGTTCTGTGGATAAATTCCAGACTCTGAACTAAACATAAATGATGTTAGAGCAGAGTATGTGTGGACTGTTCTAGGCTGATCGTACAAGTACATAATTTGCTGTGTGTGGGAGGCCATATTTCAGCCTTGCTAGAACTCAGCCTGAAAGTCTGTACTGTATTGAGTTTTATTCTTTATGGGTTTTATGTGAAGTGAAGGAGTCTTCACATTTCAGCTACAAAAAATTGAAGTTGAGAGTGTTGGACAGGTGAAATTCTTCATCAGTACTAGCTGCTCTACTACATGCACTACTTGGGCAAATCTTTCTTCTGAGGATGGGAACCACCGTATGAACATTCCATTCTTCATGTGACAGATAAATATTTTTACATTTGTTTCTATAAAGCTCTTTCAGATTTTTAAACTGGTCTATTTATACCCAGACTGCTGTGTTTTCACTGCTTTCTGATTATTGTTGTGGCTTCTATCAGTGATTGAAAGAAGACTATTTTGTTTTGTTTCAGACAAAAATGCCTTGCAAATTTTCAAGTTTATAATTATGTGTCTGTAGTTTCCCTCTTTATCAATTTTACATTATTATCTAGCTGATTCATGAAATAAAGAAAAATATATTAAAGGATGTGTTTGTCTGAGTGGTTTGTTTGCTATCCTGTTATGAATGTTATGTTGCTGTTCTACTGGAAGACAAAGCTCTACCCTCTGTTATTCTTTCTGTCACAGTTAGTGCCTTGACAGTATTTTTATCAGATTTTCTTTTACCTATTTATATTCACATTTTTTTTATCCTTTCAACTGCTTAATTTTTTTTATCCTTTCAACTGCTTAATTTTTAAAAATTTCATTTGAGCAGAAACTAAGTAAAAAAACTAAACTATACTGACCTTGACCTCTTTAAGATTTTGCAAATATGAAACCCGAGAAACTTTAAACACTCTCTACAAGGACCTGAGACAAAGCCTGACTGCAGAATACATCTGGCTGACCTGCACTTTCTACAAGGACCTGAGACAAAGCCTGACTGCAGAATACATCTGGCTGACCTGCACTTTCTACAAGGACCTGAGACAAAGCCTGACTGCAGAATACATTCTGATATTTACTTGAAACAGAACTGCAAATAATGTATTAATATTTGTGCTAACAACAAAAACATACAAAGCTTTGTTTGCGATTCTGAAGTTCTTTCTTCTAAATATGATGAGCTTTTGATGATGCAGGTAGTATTTCTACATTCATTTCATTGTTTCTCATTTTATCATAAATTTATAGTCTATCTTTGATTTTTTTCCATTAATTTGTAAACTGTTGTTAATACTGTTTAAAAGTAATGGTCAGCAGACACGTTGAAGCTTATTTAGCATAACTGGTTTTACAATATTAACTGTTCATGTAAGAACTGGGGGGGGGGGGGAGAATTCCTAGAACTAGCCCTGTTTGTAGTCCATCAAAATAACTGAAGAAAGAGTGAAAATGTCTGCTTTTTAAAAAAATTTTTATTTCTTTCTAAATTTACTTAAACTACGCAAAAAAAAAAACAAAGAAAGAAAGAAATATTACCACTGTGTGTTATTGACACATTCTCTGTAACGCAGTTCAGAGAAACTGCCTTTCATGATTTCATCATTTTCTCAGAATATTCCGACAGAAAAAAGGTGTAAAATTAATTTTCTTTGCTCTAGCAAAGTTTTACACTTTCAGATTAAGGACTGATAAAGGTGGTAGACTTTACATGCAAAATGCTTTAAATGTTTGGAAGTTGTTTCTAAAGCACCCCCAGCTATGGTAACCTCCCCTCACAGTGCTGAATGTGGTCACATGTTACAGGAAGCGGGAATCGACAGGACGGTCTGTGGACTAGTGCCCAGACACTGGAAGCCGCCCTAGTCGCCTGGTGATGTTTCGATGTTTGTGTGGTGATCGCCTTACCAACCCAGCATCACAGCCCTCGAACTAGCCGTGTGTTAGAAGAGGTACCTCGGGCGATTCAAGGATTTCCAGGTTACTGAGGTTCTGGTTGACTGCGAGGACCTTGATTCTTAACACGTGTGTGTGCGCGTGTGTGTGTGTGCGTGCGTGCGCTTTTTTAAAAAATAGCCCACGTATACTTGTTCCAGACTGAAACAGACGTGAAACAAGGATGTGTACTATCTCCCTTGCTTTTTGGAATTGCCATAGACTTCATAATGAAAAAATGTTGTGCAGGTAAAACGGGCATTGACTGGGTGCATGGGGCCCAACTAGAATATCTTGATTTTGCAGATGACAATAACTCTTATCAGTGACAATGTGAATTCCATGAAAGAAAAAACAGACACCCTGCCTTCACCGGCTACCAAAATAGGACTTGAAATTAACAGGGGAAAAAAATAATGCAACCCCCTATTAATCAAGAATGAAAAACATATGTAGAAGGAACAGCTGTTGAAGAAGTGAACCAATCTGCATACCTCGGCAGCTACATAGACCAAGATAGTGACGCCACAAAGGAAGTTAGAATTGAAAAAGCAGCATTAACCTTCAAGAATCTTGAGAACATATGGCACTCAAAAGTTATAAGCACAAAAATCAAGCTAAGATTATTCAATTCAAATTTAATTCCCACCCTCATTTATGCATGCGAAAGGCTGGACACAACTAAAGAAATAAACAACAAATTAGACTCTTTTGAAAACAAATGCCTAAGGAAAATACTCAGTATAAAGTTTAACGAATTCAAGAACAAGGCAGATGAGCAAACAACAACCTGTCTCATTAGGGTGATCAGAAAAGAGATCACATGATGAAAAGAAACAGAGAATCCCAAATCAAGCTATCAAGTGGGACACAACAGGCCGAATAAAAAGAGGTCGACCACTTTAAAAAAGAAAATGTTAAGCGAGGCCAAATTAATTAGGTATAAAATCCCTTGATGAGGTTGAAAGACTCGCTGAAAACAGGAAAACTTGGCGAACTACCATGCGATCCTTATGTGGTGTTAAACAACGCGGGGAGGATGTAAGATACTTGTACCAAAAAAACTATTCGTGTGCCTCGAAGTTTATGTGTTCGGTCCACATAGTTCTTCGTGACATCCTAATTCGTTTCTTATTCTGCACATTGCTTGTGGTTGTACATCATAACTGTATTCAGTACAAATAACAGACTCTCGGCAAAAAGGCAAAACAGAACAAGACAAGAACTGCGTCCTCGCACGGGTCACGTCCTTTAGTCGCTCGTTTGTGTTGGAAACAAATTTTAACTAGCAGAAGTGGAAGATTCGTTTGGACAAACTGAAATTCTTTTACCGTTATTTATTTTTTTTTCTTGAAATTTTGTTTTCTGTATTTATTTTAAACAATAAACTAAGTGGAAGAGAAAAATGCTGCCGTATATTATTCCCCTGGATGTTATAGGTTTTTACTTCAAAAACATTCATGGTTTACTGCAGGTTAAGTAGAATTTGTTGATTGTGCCATGGGGTAGCCTCGCTACTTTTGTTTATTCATCAGATCTGTTGTGATAACACACTTCACCACTTTGTGCCATCCTTTCTGATGAAATCTTTCAATATCAACCTGCCCATATATTTGCCTGCTCATATAATGTTTATATATTTGAATGTATGGGTTCAACTCGTGCACCAATCTAGTGTTAGCAGGCTGGCGTGGATATATTGCCCAGGGCATGTGGGAGTGAGAGGCAATGAGGTAACCATTGTTCCTCGTAACACTGTTGCAACGGATATGATTCATATGGATAGGACGGATGTACTGAAGTTAGTGGCCGAGGACCTGGTATAGAAGGGGGAAAGGGCATGTGCTGATAATATGTATCTACAGAAGATGAAGGACAGAGGTATACGCCGGGTGACTGGCTGGTAGAATTCGAGGTTACCAGAACCAACAGCTGACTGGCACAAGTAGTGTTCATACTCTTTGGTGGTTACTGAAGCAGTGAGCAGAGAATGTATGGGTGTGCCCCAAGTGCGATGATGCAAATTCATAGATTCAAGATATATTTGCCAGTCGGCCTACATCTGTCTTTCCTTTTTTTTTCTCCCTCCTTGAGTTCTCCAGCGACTGGCAAGTTCTGAGTCTTCCCATGGCATGTCAGAACAGTTTTGAATGTCTATTCCTAGAGGTCTTTAGTTCTTGATATTCAACAGTTTCCCCAGAGAACTTCTTTATTTGTTTTTCTCTGTGCCCAGAGAATGTGTTCCATTATTTTCCTTCTGCAAGATCACATTTCTGTTGCTCATAATTTCTGTGTCATACATTGTGTTTCATTTATCTTGGCATCTTTTCGATTTTTTTTCAGCCTTATTTCCTCCATATTTTTTTTCTGTTGTTTGTAGTATCTTTTAAACAATTAACAATATCTTGTGTGTGTGGAAAAGTGTTAGTAAGTGAGGTTAATGTTTTTAACAAGACCTTATTCTCACATTAAATAATACATACTTTCTTAACTTATTGTTATTATAACTCTGTGACAGAATTAATTGCACAGAGGAAATAGATATTTCTGAGTGAGCTTAACTGGAGATGAGAGTAGGCTGATGTATATAGTATTAGATAATATTAATGTTGAGTAGTATAGAAAAGAAGTATGTGTTATTTAATGTAACATTAATGTTGTGTAGTATAGAAAAGAAGGATATGTTATTTTGTGAGTTTATTGTTGTGTAATATAGGAACGAATTATGAGATATTTTGTGAGATTAATTTAGAAAATGAGTGAGAAAAAATAAAAAATATTGAGTTGGCTTCATGCAGGAATGATGTATCGTGAGCATTAATGATCAATGGTGGAAGTGCATACAGCTGAATGAGATTAATGAGAGAATAAAGTATATACCATTAAGTAATAATAATAATAATAATAATTAGTGAATATGATTAAGGAAGTTTCTATTTTTGAGTGAGATTAATATCTTATATCCTTCCCGTGCCGTTAGACGTCACATAGGGCTCGCAAAGTAGTTCGCCAATTTTTCCTGTCTTCGGCGAGTCTTTCAACCTCAACAAAGGATTTTATGCCTGTTAACTTGGCCTCTCTTAATAATGTCCTCTTCAGAGTTTCACGCGGTCTGCCCCTTTTTCTTCGGCCTGTTGTGTTCCACTTGATAGCTTGTTTTGGGATTCTCTGATCATTTCTTCTCATCAAGTGACCAACATATGTCCATCTCCTTTTCCTGATCACCCATGAGACTGGTTGTTGTTCAGTCATCTGTCTTATCTCTGCATTGTTCTTGAATTCATTCCACTTGATGCAGAGTATTTTCCTTAGGCATTTGTTTTCAAAAGAGTCTAATTTCTTTTCTATTTCTTTAGTTGTTTTCCAGCTTTCGCATGCATAAATGAGGGTGGATATTACATTTGAATTGAATAGTCTTAACTTGGTTTTTGTGCTTATAACTTTTGAATTCCATATGTTCTCAAGATTTTTGAAGATTGATGCTGCTTTTGCAATTCTGATCCTAACTTCCTTTCTAGTGTCACCATCCTGGTCTATGTAGCTGCCAAGGTATGCAAATTGATTGACTTCTTCAATATCTGTCCCTTCTATGTGTATTTTTCCATTTTGATTGATGGGAATTTTCATTATTTTTGTTTTGTCCTTGTTAATTTCAAGTCCTATTTTGCTAGCCAGTGAAGATAGGCTATCTGTTTTTTCTTGCATGGAATTCACATTATTACTGATAAGAGTTATGTCATCAGCAAAATCAAGATCTTCTAGTTGGGTCCCATGTACCCAGTCAATACCTGTGTTACCTGTGCAGCATTTTTTCATTATGAAGTCTATTGTAATCCCAAAAAGTAAAGGAGACAGTATACATCCTTGTTTCACGCCTGTTTCAATCTGGAACCATTCACTCATCCCTTCTTCTGTCTTGACTGCACAACCATATCCATTGTATAAGTCCTTAATGATGTTGACAATTTTAGATGGTATTCCATATAGACATAAAATTCTCCATAATGAATCTCTGTGTATGCTATCAAATGCCTTCTTAAAATCTATGAAATTCAGTATTAATGGTTTCTGCTTTTCAATATGTTCTTCAAGTATTATTCTGAGAGTAAAGATCTGGTCGAGACAGCTTCTCCCTTTTCGAAATCCTGCTTGTTCTTCTCTCATTGCAGTATCCACTATATCTTTGAGTCTATTCAAAATGACCTTGCAAAATACTTTTGACACAACTGATATTAAGGTTACTCCTCTCCAGTTGTTACAGTCACTAAGGTTGCCCATTTTTGGTATTTTAACAATGATTCCCTTCTTCCAATTAGAAGGGACCTTTTCTTCTTTCCAAATCTTGTTAAACATTCTCTGTAGTTGTCTCATGTTGTCACTATTGATAGCTTTTAGCATCTCGGCTGTTATTTCATCTTCACCTGCAGCTTTGTTGTTAGCCATTAAATTCACTGCTGTTTCAATTTCATGCAATTTAATTTCATCTAGATTGACATTTAGTTGTGGGGCTGGTAAGTCAGTTTCAAGGTTTAACAATTCTTTTGGGTGTGGTCGATTGAGTATTTCTTGGAAGTGTTCAGCCCATCTTTGCTTTTGGTCTTTATTTGATGTTAATAGTGTTCCAGTTTTGCTAAGGATTGGTCTTTCTTTAGATGTAATAGTACCTGTTAGCCTCTTTTGTATGTTATATAAAGTTTTGCTGTCTCCTGTTTTTGCTGCTTTTTCTGCCTCTTTCGCCATATTGTCTATGTATTCTCTTTTATCCCTTCTAGCTGAACTTTTTACTTTCTTGTCTATGTCTTTGTATTTTGCTTTTGCCGAATCTCTTTCATGATCTGCTTTTGCATTCAACATGTTTAATTTGACTGCTCGTCTTTCATGTATATACTTCCATGTTTTATCTGATATCCATGCTTTTCTATTTGGTTTTTCCAATCCAGTGCTTACTTTTGCTGCTGTGATTATGGCTGTGCTGTAAGAATTCCATAACTCATCTATACCTATCTCCTCAACTTCACTGGGTGTTTTGGAATGATTGGCAAGTTCCTGATTGAAATTAATGTTAGTATTTTCTTCTTGTAGGCTGTGGATGTTTATCTTTCTGTGTACTGATTTCTTGTGTTGACTTTTCAATTTTAGTTTTATTTTCCCTATGCACAGGTTGTGATCACTGTTGACATCTGCACCCCTATAAGCCCTTACATCCATGAGAGATGTTCTGTATTGCTTTCTAATACAAAAATGGTCTATCTGGTTTCTAGTTCTATCATCTGGAGATATCCATGTTGTTTTATGTATCTCTTTGTGTGGGAATATTGTGCCTCCAATGACCATGCCCTCTGTGAGACATATTTCAATTAATCTTTCTCCATTCTGATTAACCATGTCAATTCCTTCTTTCCCCATCACTTTTTCAACGTCGGTATTATCCTTCCCTACCTTAGCATTGAAGTCCCCCATAGCAATTAGGATGTCGTGTTTAGGGACTTTGTTGATGATTTGTTGTAGTTGGTGATAGAAGTCGTCTTTCACATCATCATCTGCATCATTCGTGGGTGCATAACACTGTATTATTGTCATTCTTCCGTGTCGTAGGTTGTATCGTGCTCTTATTATACGACTGTTCACTGGTTCCCATTCTACAAGGCTCTTTGCAGCTACATTTGACATAATAATGCCCACTCCGTCTCGGAATTTATTGTCATTTCTGCCTGAATGTATAATTAACTTACCGTTTTCCGCCGATCTTTTACCTGCTTCTGGCCATCGCATTTCGCTGATGCCCAGTATGTCTAGATGGTATCTCTCCATTTCTTTGATGACCTGGGTAGTTTTTGAGATTAATAAGGGAATACATATTAACTATTAAATGATATTAATGAAAAAAAGATGATATTATTGAATAATAATAATGAATTAAGAAAGTGTAATATTTAATGTAACATTAATGTTGTGTAGTATTGGAAAAAATTATGTATTATTTAATGTAACATTAATGTTGTGTAGTATAGGAAAGCCCCCATGTGGTACCCAGGACCTTGGCACATGCCTGGGAAGCAAAGAATAAGACCACTGTACCCTACCATGCATGATCATATAAAAAGGTGACTAAGGAGGGTTTGGCATATGGCCACAACCCTATCTTATAAAAAATCATCCATCAGACTGCTACAGAAACAGAAATAAGGAAAAAAAAAACAATTGCAAGTGGAAGGAGAAACACATATCAAGAAACTGAGCCCATGAAGGTTCTGGATGAAAACCAGCCACAGGATGTCCCTAGCCCAAATGCAGACCTCCTAGAGCTGAAATACAAAATGCAAATAGGCAGCTGGAATGTAAGAACACTTAAACTGGAAAACTAGCACAAACTATCAAGGAAATGCACAGATACAAACTAGACATATTAGGGATACAAGAGGCAAGATGGACAGGACACAACAGAAGGATATTAACAACACAGCACACAGAGAAGTTACAATATTATGGTCAAGTAAAGAAGATAATCATGAACAGGAGTTAGATTGATTATAATGAAAGAAGCATCAAGAGCATTGTTGAAACCTTACATCTTACATCCTTTCCATGCCACTAAACGTCACATAGGGCCCGCATGATAGTTCGCCAAGATTTCCTGTCTTCAGTGAGTTTTTCAGTCTCATCAAGGGATGTTATGCCCACTGAACTGGCCTCTCTTAACAATGTCCTCTTTAGAGTTTCACGTAGTTGACCTCTTTTTCTTCGGCCTGTTGTGTTCCACTTGATAGCTTGTTTGGGTATTCCTTGATTGTTTCTTCTTATCACATGACAGACATATGTCCATTTTCTTTTTCTGATCACCCATGAGACAGGTTGTTGTTTGCTCATCTGTTTTATCTCTGCATTGTTCTTGAATTCGTTAAACGTTATACCGAGTATTTTCCTTAGGCACTTGTTTTTGAAAGAGTCTTAATTTCTTGTCTATTTTTTTAGTTGTTTTCCGGCTTTCACATGCATAAATGAGAGTGGATATTACACTTGAATTGAATAATATTAATTTGGTTTTTGTGCTTATAACTTTTGAATGCCATATGTTCTCAAGATTCTTGAAGGTCAATGCTGCTTTTGCAGTTCGAATTCTGACTTCCTCTCTGGTGTCCCATCTTGGTCTATGTAGATGCTGAGATATGCAAATTGGTGTTGTCCCATCTTGGTCTATGTAGATGCTGAGATATGCAAATTGGCATACTTCTTCAACAGCTGTTCCTTCTACGTATGTTTTTCCTTCATGGTTAATGAGAAGTTTTGTTATTTTTGTTTTATTCTTGTTAATTTCAAGTCCTATTTTACTAGCCGTTGAAGACAGGGTATCTGTTTTTTTCTTGCATTGATTTCACATTGTCACTGATAAGAGTTATGTCATCTGCAAAATCAAGATCTTCCAGTTGAGTCTCATGTACCCAATCAATGCCTGTTTTACCTGTGCAGCATTTTTTCATTATGAAGTCTAAGGCAATTCCAAAAAACAAGGGAGATAATACACATCCTTGCTTCATGCCTGTTTCACTCTGGAACCATTCACTCATTCCTTCTTCTGTATTGACTGCACAAACATATCCATTGTAGAGGTCTCTAATGATGTTGACAGTCTTAGATGGTATTCCATATATTCTTAAAGTTCATCACAATGGATCTCTGTTTATGCTTTCAAATGCATTTTTAAAATCTATAAAATTCAGGATTAATGGTTTTTGCTTTTCATTGTTCTTCTTATATCTTATATCCTTCCTGTGCTGTTAAACGTCACATAGGGCTCGCAAGGTAGTTGGCCAATTTTTCCTGTCTTCGGCACGTCTTTCAACCTCATCAAGGGATTTTATGCCTGTTAATTTGGCCTCTCTTAACAATGTCTTCTTCAGAGTTTCACGCAGTCTGTCTCTTTTTTTTTGGCTTGTTGTATTCCACTTGATAGCTTGTTTTGGGATTCTCTGATCGTTTCTTCTCATCACATGACCAACATATGTCCATCTCCTTTTCCTGATCACCCATGAGACTGGTTGTTGTTCAGTCATCTGTCTTATCTCTACATTGTTCCTGAATTTGTTACACTTGATGCTGAGTATTTTCTTTAGGTCATTTGTTTTCAAAAGAGTCTAATTTCTTGACTATTTCTTTAGTTGTTTTCCAGCTTTCACATGCATAAATGAGGGTGGATATTTCAATATGTTCTTAAAGTATTATTCTTAGAGTAAAGATCTGATCGAAACAGCTTCTCCCTTTTTGAAATCCTGCTTGTTCTTCTCTCATTGCAGCATCCACTATATCTTTTCTATCCAGAATAACTTTGCAAAATACTTTTGACACAACTGATAGTAAGATTGTGAAATGGACCCCTATAAATGAGAGATTATTATATGCACGGTTCAATTCAAGATTCATGAAGCTGTCTATTATAGTTTGTTATGCACCAACAGAAGCAGCTGAAGAGGAATTAAAAGATTTTTACAACAGCCTCCAAGCCACATTAGAAACAATACCAAAGCATGATATGCTAATTATCTTGGACGACTTCAATACAAAACTAGGTGAAGGAAATGAAGATAGAAGAAGAATCATGGGAAGAGAAGGAATTGGAGATGTGAAGAAAACATGATGATCATCGAAGGGACAATTTTCCAACATAAAAACATGCATAAAGTGACTTGGATATCCCCAGACAAAACAACAGAAAACTAGATTGATCACATACTGATAAACAACAAGTGGAAATGGTCACTACAAAATGTGATAGCAAGGAAAGGAGCAGATGTAGGAAATGATCACAACTTTCTGGTATCGAAAATAAAACTAAAATTAAGGAAAGCCAAAATTGGAGAACCAAGAAAAGCACACTTTGACACAACAAAACTGAAAGACCAGCCAACAAGAATGAATTCTCAATAGTACTCAAGAACTGCTTCAGTGTCCTACAAGACAAAGCAGAAATGTTCAATGAAACACTACAGGAAATAGCAAAAGAGGTGCTAGGATATCGGAAAAGGAGAAAATAGGAATGGATAAGCAAGACTACATGGGAAAAGATAGAGCAAAGAAAGGAAATCAATAAAAAATTACTGAACACCAAATCACAGAAGCTGAAAGAACAAGTCTTAAAAAAACTATGCACAAAACAGCAAAGATGTGAAAGAATTGTGCCGTCAATAATGTGACAACTTAGCAGAAGCAGCAGAGAAAGCAGCATACGTAAATGATATGAAAACCATGTACAAAATCACAAAGCAGATGACAAGTAACTTCAGCACAAGATGTGAGAGTGCAATAAGGACACGTAATGGGCAACTGATCAGTGGTGAAAGAGAACAGATTGAAAGATAGAGGGAACACTTTAACACTCCACAAACAGAACACAAGCAGCACAAACAATAGACATACCTGAAGCAAAAACGGAACTAAACATCAATACAGGACCAATAACAATAAGTGAAGTAAAGAAGGCAATAAAGAAGCTAAAATTAGACAGAGCGCCAGGTGAAGATGTAGTGACTGTTGAGATGTTGAAAGCAGAAGAGATATAAACACTAAAACAACTCTGCCAGATACTACAACAAATTTGGAATCTAGAAAAAGCCCCAGAAGAGTGGAAAACTGAACTTATTGTAAAACTACCAAAGAAGGGTGACCTCAGATATTCCGGGAACTGGAGAGGCATTACCCTCATGCCACTCACCAGCAAAGTATTCTGCTGCATAATCATCAACAGAATTGTACCAGCACTTGAGAGAAGCTTCGGAAAGAGCAGACAGGATTTAGGAAAAGAAGATCATGCATAGACCACATACAGTATTTGTTACTTAGACAAATATTAGAACAGGCAAATGAGTGGCATAGCACAACATATGCACTGTTTATAGATTCTGAAAAAGCCTTTGACAGTGGAAACAGAGATGCACTGTGGAAAATTCTAAGATGGCATGGCCTCCTTCATAAAAGAATGAATGTCATCAAAGTTGCTTCTGACACCAAGACTGCCCCGTGATCCTACTGAATTTACTCCTGTGGTCCTTGATAGGACCAACAGGACCAAAATAGATCCCCGTGAGGACCACAAGAGGTTCAGAGTGTCTCGGGGCTTGGGCCTGCATTCTCGGTGGGTCACAAAAGCGGGATTGCGTGACACTGTGGTTTTTGTTGCACCAGTTTAATCTAGAGTTGGACATTCTCACTGGAAAACTGCAACGTAGTTTGGATATCAGCATATCCCCAACGGGTGAGAAGTGGTTGCCCATCCAGTCCAGCATTGGACTTTCTCACTGGAAAACCTCAGCATATTTAGGATACGCATATATCCCCATCAGGTGAGAGGTGGTTGCCTATCTAGACTGCACTGGTCCAGTTTCTCCGACTTCAGCATTTTGTGGTCATGGCCACTACCCTTCCTAGTTGTGACCAGGACCGAGCTTTTGTCCAGGAGGACGAATCCTCGCCACTAGTGAGTTTCACCCCTGGGTTCAGCCAGTTTAGGCATATTTCACCAGTATGGATGCATACAGGATGTGGCTGACCTCTAGAGCAGAGGTGCCATGGTATGAGTAGCTCTCGCTGCGAGACTACTGGACATACTGATTAAACTTCACTTTATCCTTTCCATCACCTTTTTCACAGCGGCTCCACATGGCAACCCTAATCACACTTTCTTCATTGGCTGGGAGGAGTTTCACCTCACGCATGGTAGCTGAAGAATCTCACCAGCAGTGTCTTAGTTTAACCCCTGGGTTAAGCCATTTTAGACAGTTTGCCCAAGTTTGGGTGTATATAGGACGTGACTGGCCTCTAGAGCAGAGGTGCCATGATTTGAGTAGTCCTGACCTCGAGACTACTGATTACTTCAATTAATCTTTTCCTTCACTTTTTCCACGGCGGTGCTGCACAGCAACCCTAATTGCATTTTTCTTCATTGGCCGGGAGGAGTTTCACCCCACGCACGGCTTCTGAAGAATCTTGCCAGCAGCAGATTTTAAATCAGTTTTCCTTCTCCTAGATGAACTGCCAACCAAGACCCTCATCTATCCAAAATATCTAGTTTTCAGGCGCCCGATATTCGCTTTTCGTTCCTTCTCCTGTCAGTTTATACAGTTCCTCCACGAGAAGGCCAGGAGCTGGATTTGTACTGTCAGAGGCTATTTGAGATGCATGCCATGGAGACATTTAATTGGAATGGAGAGTGTATCTCCTACCCCACCTCCATCTATAACAGTCCTTAGAACTGCAGATAAACAATGTCTTGCAGCCATCTTCACCTTGGTCTTCCTCTCTTTCTTTTTCCCATTATGTACCTTTCCAAGACTGTCTTTAAATTATCAAGACATTTAGTATGTCCAAAATATTTAAGTTTTCTCTGTTTAATCTTCCTTACTAGCTAACCTTCATCAATATTAAGTTCTTGTAGTATGGATATATATATATATTTTTTTGTGTCCATGATATTTGTAGAACTCTTCTGTAGCATTTACATTCAAAGGCATTTATGTGTTTCTTAGCTGTTTTGTTAAGTGTCCAGGTCTCACAGGCATGTGTTGCGATGGGAAAGATGCATGCTCTTAAAATATGCCTGTGAGACCTGGACACTTAACAAAACAGCTGAGAAGCACATAAATGCCTTTGAATGTAAATGCTATAGAAGAGTTCTCCAAATATCGTGGACACAAAAAAGAACAAATATATCTATACTACAAGAGCTTAATATTGAAGAAGGCTGGCTAGTAAAGAGGATTAAAGAGAGAAAACTTAAATATTTTGGCCACATTAAATGATAATTTAGAGAAGACCGTATTGGAAGGATACATAATGGGAAAAAGAAAAAGAGGAAGACCGAAACGAAGATGGCTGCAAGACATCGTTGATGATCTGGAAATGGATGCAGCAGCAGCAGGCCATCTTGCTCACAACCGAGAGGCCTACAGGAGTGCTGTTTGGGAGGCAAAGTTCCGCAAGGGACATGCAAAGGAATGAATGAATGTGTAGTATAGGAAAGAATTATGTATTATTTAATGTAACATTAATTAAGGAATGGAAAAACTAATTATGTCAGTCCGTAAAAATAGTGAAGAGCAAAACCTCTATCTTAATGTGAAGAAAACTAAATTGATGACAACTGACAAAACAAACAAGGCAGCTGATATATGTATCAATGAAGAGAAACTGGAAGAAGTGGAGAGTTTTGAATATCTTGTATCATTGCTTACTAATAAAGGAGATACAATGAGGGAAATTAAAAAGAGGACATCTATCGGTCTTCAGAAAGTAAAACAACTAAAGAATCTGTGGAGAGGAACAGACAGAACTACAAAAATAAGATTTTTAAGGACATGCATCTTTCCCATTGCAACATATGCCTGTGAGACCTAGACACTTAATAAAACAGCTGAGAAACACATAAATGCCTTTGAATGTAAATGCTACAGAAGAGTTCTTTAAATATCATGGACACAAAAAAGAATAAATATATCCATACTACAAGAACTTAATATTGAAGAAGGCTGGCTAGTAAAGAGGATTACAGAGAGAAAACTGAAATATTTTGGACACATTAAACGTCATGATCTCTCTGAACCTTAAGTGCCCAGGGCACATGGGGCTTCTGCAAGGGTTTTCCACAAATGCCTGTCCTTTGCCTTTTTTCTGCTCTTGCCCAGGTGAGCCTTCTATTACTCAACATCCTCTCTGTTGTTCTTCTCCATGTCTCTTTTGGTCTACCATTACTTCTGTTCCCCTGTGGTGTCCATCTTAGTGCTGTTTTTGGTAGTGAGTTATCAGTCATTCGGAGCACATGTCCCAACCATCATCTGCATCTCTGCCAACAAGATATTATTTCTTATGGTGTTTGGCCAAAATATTTGTCTAATTCTTCGTAAACATTTAGTCTGGAAAGAATTCAACTTGTTTTCTATTGTTTTGGTGATTTTCCAGCATTCACTTCCATAGAGCAGTACACTTAGAACATTACTCTTAAATATCCTGATTTTCATCTTTACGCTTAGTTTTTTTTTAATTTCCATATAGTCTGTAGCATAGCAAAAGCCTGGTTTGCTCTAGTAAGTCTGCTGTTGATGTCCTCTGTGCTGTCTCCATTTTCTACTACTCCACTGCCAAGGTATACAAATTCATTGACCTCCTCCACTAACTTGCTATCTACTCTGAGTACATTTTTGTTGTTCACATTTTGCTTCATTAACTTTGTCTTTCCTACATTGATCTTTAGTCCTATGTTGTTTGCATTCTGAGTTAGCTTGTTTATTTTATCTTGCATTTCTTTGTGGCTGCTTGACAGTAGACAAATGTCGTCCGCAAAGTCAAGGTCCTCCAGCACTGTGTTGAGGGTCCATTGTAATCCTCTGCGTTTGTCTGATGTTGCCTCCTTCATTAACCAGTCTATTGCCAAGATAAATAATGTTGGTGATAGTACACATCCCTGTTTGTACCCTAAAGCTGCTGGAGGTATGTTCTCCATAGATCACTTTGCACTGAAAACCCTCGTATAGGGCTTTGATTACATTCACTATCTTATGGGGGAGGCCATGCCATCTTAGGATTTTCCATAGTGCATCTCTGTTGACACATGATAACGTCATGATAATCTAGAGAAAACCGTGTTGGAAGGGTACACAATGGGAAAAAGAAAGAGAGGAGGACCAAGATGAAGATGGCTGCAAGACATAGTTGAGATCTGCAAATGGATGCATCAGCAGCAGGCCATCTTGCTTACAACCGAGAGGCCTATAAGAGTGCTGTTAGGATGCAAAGTTCCGCAAGGGACATGCAAATGAATGAAATAATGAACATTAATTTTGTGTAGTATAGGAAAGATAGAAGGAACAGCTGTTGAAGAAGTAAGCTAGTTTACGTATCTCGGCATCTACATTGACCAAGATGGTGACACCAAAAAGAAAGTCACAATTCAGATTGCAAAAGCAGCACTGACCTTCAAGAATCTTTAGAACATATGGCATTCAAAAGTTATAATCACAAAAACCAAGTTAGATTATTCAATTCAAATGTAATATCCACCCTCATTTATGCATGTAAAAGCTGAAAAACAACTAAAGAAATAGACAAGAAATTAGACTGTTTTGAAAACAAATGCCTAAGAAAAATACTCGGTGTAAAGTGTAACGAATTCAAGAACAATGCAGAGATAAAACAGATGAGCAAACAACAACCTGTCTCATGGATAATCAGAACAAGAAGATGGACATATGTCAGTCATGTGCTGAGAAGAAAAAAACGAGAGAATCTCAAAACAAACTATCAAGTGGAGCACAACAGGGCGAAGAAAAAGAGATCGACCATGTGAAACTCTAAAGAGGACATTATTAACTGAGGCCAGTTTAGTAGGAATAACATCCCTTGATGAGGTTGAAAAGTTCACAGAAAGCAGGAAATCTTGGCAAGTTTCCATGCTAGCCCTATGTGATATTTAGTGGCACAGGAAAGATGTAAGATGTAAGAAATATAGGAAAGAATTATATATAATTTAATGTAACATTAATTAATGTTGTGTAGTATAGGAAAGAAGGTATGTATTATGGTATGTATTATTTCATGTAACATTAATGTTGTGTAGTATAGGAAAGAAGTATGTATGTTGTGTAGTATAGGAAAGAAGGTATGTATGCTGGAAACTCTACTGTAAAGAGTGGAACAACAACACAACTCCTTCAGATCATCAGAGAAAGTACCCCCCCCAGACAAGTGCTTTGGCCCTATTAAAACTCCTGATACTCTAAAGCAGTAGGTCCCTCTGTGTCATGACTCCCAGTGGTCTTGTGAGTTGCTGCTTTTGTATTTTTCCAGTCCTGGAATTGAACCAGTGATCTTCCAATTGGCATTGCACTTCGAAGTACATCTTAGTGATTTAGCTAAGGAGGACCGGTATTGGTTGTGACAAATGAAATTATTTAAGTTCTCAGTGTTTGTTTTTGCATGCTCCATAGCCAGCATTTGGCCTTTTTTTCTGTTTCTAAAAGGATTTTCAATGCCCTTGCTCTTGCTTGTCCCTTTATGTATTATATAATGTAAGATTAATGTTGTGTAGTATAGAAAAGAAGATTTATATTATTTAATGTGTGATTAATGTTTTTTAAATGTAGGGTCATTATAAAGAGAAAGGTTTAATCTGTTGTGCTGTGTACTGTGTGTGCCGCCTGATATATAAAATTGGACAGGCATGTAGCAGTAGAATGAAAATATCAGCTCGTAAGAAATTGTCAGCAACAAAATACAAAGACCTCCTGCTTACTCTTGATAAATCAGTGGTAAGGTTTCATTTGCTGTTGTTTAACTTCTAACTGTATATATGAGTTTTTTTTTGGTTGAAATGCAGTGGTGAAGATCTTTGTAGCAGAGGCACTCTTCTGGATGAGGAGTTAATGAAAGTAGCAGGCTTCTCAGCAATCTTACTGACTCATTAACCTGTTGACTTAGCTGAAGACATACAACACACTCAGCAATCTCACTGACTCATTAACCTGTTGACTTAGCTGAAGACATACAGCATGGTCAGCAATCTCACCGATTCACTAACCTGTTGACTTAGCTGAAGACATACAACATGGTCAGCAATCTCACTGACTCACTAACCTGTTGACTTAGCTGAAGACATACAACATGGTCAGCAATCTCACTGATTCACTAACCTGTTGACTTAGCTGAAGACATGCAACATGGTCAGCAATCTCACTGACTCACTAACCTGTTGACTTAGTTGAAGACATACAACATGGTCAGTAATCTCACTGACTCATTAACCTGTTGACTAAGCTGAAAACATGCAACATGGTCAGCAATCTCACTGACTCACTAACCTGTTGACTAAGCTGAAAACATACAACACACTTAGCAATCTCACTGACTCACTAACATGTTGACTTAGCTGAATACATACAACACACTCAGCAATCTCACTGACTCACTAACCTGTCAACTTAGCTGAAAACATACAACACACTCAGCAATCTCACTGACTCACTAATCTGTTGACTTAGCTGAAGACATACAACATGGTCAGCAATCTCACTGACTCACTAACCTGTTGACTTAGCTGAAGACAGGCAAAATGGTCAGCAATCTCACTGACTCACTAACATGTTGACTAAGCGAAAACATACAACATGGTCAGCAATCTCACTGACCCACTAACCTGAGGAAACATTGAAATGGAAGTAGACCAGAGTCTTGACCAACAGTGAGTTGTAAATTGATAATGGCATCATTTTTGCTCCTTTGATAAGACTGAGAATGCTAGAGATAATTTTATGTTGCTATGCATCATTTTAGCACACTCCATACAGCAGAATTGTATATTGTTGACCATAAGTTGTTCAGTACTCTTGTGTACTTTTTTTGGATGCTTATTTCACTTATGCATTCATGTATGTAAGATGGTCCCATAATTCTGTGGAGGATTCTTTTTTGTCCTTTTTTGAGGCCTTTTTCTTCATTTCAGTGAGGAAGTCAGTTCTTCCATGTTTTGTTTGACCTGTGTTAGAGAGCTTATTTTAGCCACATGAACATGTAATTTTCTCATGTTTTCCCTTAGAATAATTTCTGCCATCTGTCCTTTATTTTTTTCTTTGTAATAAATTGGTCATCTTTTCATTTTGTAACACTTCTCTATTTCTTATTATTATTCAATAGTGTAGTGATCATAGTTATCTGTTTTTACAAATAATTCTTCTGTTAATAGGCACCGCAAATGGCATGCCTAAAATCTCACAGCTCTGCTGTTGGCTGTCTGCCTGGATAGCTGAATGGTTAGATGGTCAGTTTACTAATCTATTACCAGGTTCAAGTCCCAGCAATGGGATTTTTTTCTAGTACACAGTGAAAAAAGCCCTGGGGTCCACCCAGCCTCTAAAAATGAGCACCAGAGAAAACTGGGAAGGTAAATGTGGCTAGGCATGATACTGACCACATCACACTTTCATGTGCTGTGGTCTTGGAAATAGGGCCTAATACCATATCCCCAGTATGCCTTAATGGCATGGAAATGGGAATTTTACCTTACCTTACCATTACTTCCTGCTGTTGTCTAGCCTTAAATCTCATGACCATTTATATAACAGCCTAAAATTCCATGACCATATTTTTCAGAATGACCAAGATATGTCAATTACAAATCTGTCATTCAGTGATTTGTGTAACAAAGTTCAGGATCATTCGTTGAATCCTGAAGACATTTATTTTGCTTTCCTAAGGAGAGTGAGTATTATGTATTATGTTTTTGCAGTTCATGGGTACATGTAGAGCGTACTTTTTTTTCTATAATATCTTGAGTACCTAATTCACTAAGTTCCTAGTGCACTTATCTCCCACATTGGCGAAGTGGTTAGTGCATTGGTCTCTCATGGCGAAGGTCGGGGTTCGAATCCGGCCGGCGGCACCCCAGTCACCCAGCTGTAGAAATGGGTACCCGACTTCTTCTAGAGTTGGGGAAGGAAAAGCAGCCAGGCGTGATACTGACCATATCACCCTCTAGTGTACTGACAGGTCAAGGAAAATATGGGCACTAACACCATATCCCTATGTGCCTCCAAGGCATGGCAGGGTCACCTTTACCTTTACTTATCAGTGGCTTAAACTGGGTTCTGAGTCCAGGTGGTTTGCTATAAAAATGAGTACCTGACTCCTCCTGAAGCAAGGAAAGGAAAGTAACCAGGTACAAAGCTAACTAGTGTTCAAAAAAAGAAATGCAACAAATACGATGTTGCACTTAAAACTGAAGTTTGCTGATCAGACAAGGGCAAATTGCCTGAAACATTCAGTTGGACATCAGCTTCATGTGCTGACCTGAACTGTACTCGGTAGATGATTCATGAGCACAGAAAAGTGACACTAGTCAAAACAGCATTTTTGACAATAACATATGACAGGTTCACGAGAATCCCGTGAAACTTACTGAACTCAAAACTCACTGACCATGTTATTGAATGCCTATAAAAGATTGACCCTCCTCAAATAAATTCATTTGAAAATTCAATGCGCAAGTATGGCTCATCTCACTACAGAACAATGACTCATCATCATCATTGGACGTTTACAAACTGGACAGTCACAGAGTGTAGTGGCCAGACAATTTAATGTGGTTAGAAGCACCATTAGTTGCCTTTGGAGATGATTCCAAGAAACTGGCTTAGTTGCAGACCGGCCAGCAGTGGAAGACCCATAGTCACAACTCCTGCTGAAGACCGCTTTATGCAGCTGTGTCACTTCAGGAATCGATTTGCATCTGCATCCTCAACAGTCCAGTCAATGACAGCAGCTCATCGAATTTCAGAACAAACGGTCAGGAACCAGCTGCACGACACTGGTCTTTGGGCTAGAAGACCCTACAGAGGTCCTGCTCTTATGGACCAGCATCGCCAGAACTGACTCCAGTGGGCGAACCAGCATCATCAATGGACCGTTGTGAATGATTGTAGAAGGGTTTGGTTTAGTGATGAATCATTCTTTCTGCTCCAGTGACAGGATAGACGGAGAAGAGTTTACCACAGAGCCCATGAGCGCCACGCCCAGAACTGTGTGGATGAGGCTCCTCCACATGGCGGTGGAGGTGTACTAGTGTGGGAGATGATCAGCTTCATGGGAGGAAGTTACCTTGTGCAAATTGAAGGATGCCTGAATGCCCAATGATATGTCACTGAAATTCTTCGTCCTCACGTCCTTCCACTTCTGGCTGCACCAGGGTCGATTTTTCAGCAGGAAAATGCTCGACCTCATATGGCACAACTCACCACCCAGCTCCTCGCTGACAACAATGTCCAGACCATTCCATGGCCGTCCATGTCATCAGACATGAACCCAATAGAACACTTATGAGATGAACTTAACAGATAAGTCCGCCAGCGAGACTTGGCACCAACCAGTCTCCAACAATTGTCTTTTGCACTGCAGGAAGAGTGGGCAGCCATCCCACAACAACAGCTAATTAGATCCATGTCAAGGAGATGTCGTTCTCTGATGCAGGCTGGAGGAGGCATACACCTTAATGAAACGGAGGCCTCAGTCACAAAGAGTAAAAGTCCAAACCAAATTTAATGAACATCATTTCATTGTTAAAGTCTTAAAGTTTCTTCATGCCAAGATTGAAACATGAAACATTAATTCGTAAAATAAAATTTTGATAGAAATTTGAAAACTGGTGTACATTACGACTACAGTAGTGTTGCGTTTGTTTTTTTTAACAGTATACGTGACTGTCTAGTGCACTGTCAGACCAAGGAAGATTATAGTCTCTCATGCCTGTACTTTTATGGTTCTCAGTAGCATGGACAGGGTAGCTGTTTGTCTTGTATCATTGTAAATGAGAACTGATACGGCTGGTTCTATTGGATTTTTATTTGCTTAGCATGTATAGAGCTGAAGGTTTTTGCTATGGTGCTTCAGTGTCCTTCAGAGACATTTTCACCTCATCTACTGTAGGTGAGGAGTGAAATGACAGAACAAGAACCTTAACCACGTTTTAGGACCGGTAGGCCAAAGCCTGGTTCCTCCTCTCTATTGGTCCTCATAACCAGGCTCAGTGTAGCTAATGGGTAGAGCATGTTAGGGTGATGGAGTCTGCTGGGAGGTTTTTGGTCCAATGTGGGTCTTCAAGCTGGGCACTGTAACCTACTAAGTTTGATGGTTGTATTCCATCATACCTTTTATCTTCAGGGTGTTGACATCTAAGACCCATCCTGCCCACAGCCAAGGAGATAAAATTGCAATAGTTGTTGATCATCTCAGTGTCTGGCCTTGCCATCTCACCTTCATCTCTTGTTGTGGATGTGTGGCCTCGCCATCTCACCTTCATCTTGTTGTGGATGTCTGGCCTCACAATCTCAGCTTCATCTCTTGTTGTGGATATCTGGCCTCGCTGTCTCACCTTCATCTCTAGTTGTGGATGTCTGGCCTCGCCATCTCACCTTCATCTCTTGTTGTGGATGTCTGGCCTTTGCCATCTCACCTTCATCTCTTGTTGTGGATGTCTGGCCTCGCCATCTCACCTTCATCTCTTGTTGTGGATATCTGGCCTCGCCATCTCACCTTCATCTCTTGTTGTGGATGTCTGGCCTCGCCATCTCACCTTCATCTCTTGTGGATGTCTGGCCTCGCCATCTCACCTTCATCTCTTGTTGTGGATGTCTGGCCTTGCTATCTCACCTTCATCTCTTGTTGTGGATGTCTGGCCTCACCATCTCACCTTCATCTCTTGTTGTGGATGTCTGGCCTCACCATCTCACCTTCATCTCTTGTTGTGGATGTCTGGCCTTGCCATCTCACCTTCATCTCTTGTTGTGGATGTCTGGCCTCGCCGTCTCACCTTCATTTCTTGTTGTGGATGTCTGGCCTCGCCGTCTCACCTTCATCTCTTGTTGTAGATGTCTGGCTTTGCCATCTCACCTTCATCTCTTGTTGTGGATGTCTGGCCTCGCCATCTCACCTTCATCTCTTGTTGTGGATATCTGGCCTTGCCATCTCACCTTCATCTCTTGTTGTGGATGTCTGGCCTCGCCGTTTCACCTTCATCTCTTGTTGTGGATGTCTGGCCTCGCCGTCTCACCTTCATCTCTTGTTGTGGATGTCTGGCCTCGCCGTCTCACCTTCATCTCTACTTGTGGATGTCTGGCATTGCTGACTCACTTCATCTCTTGTTGTGGATGTCTGGCCTCGCCGTTTCACCTTCATCTCTTGTTGTGGATGTCTGGCCTTGCCATCTCACCTTCATCTCATGTTGTGAATGTCTGGCCTCGCCATTTCACCTTCATCTCTTGTGGACCAGCATCGCCAGAACTGACTCCAGTGGGCGAACCAGCATCATCAATGGACCGTTGTGAATGATTGTAGAAGGGTTTGGTTTAGTGATGAATCATTCTTTCTGCTCCAGTGACAGGATAGACGGAGAAGAGTTTACCACAGAGCCCATGAGCGCCACGCCCAGAACTGTGTGGATGAGGCTCCTCCACATGGCGGTGGAGGTGTACTAGTGTGGGAGATGATCAGCTTCATGGGAGGAAGTTACCTTGTGCAAATTGAAGGATGCCTGAATGCCCAATGATATGTCACTGAAATTCTTCGTCCTCACGTCCTTCCACTTCTGGCTGCACCAGGGTCGATTTTTCAGCAGGAAAATGCTCGACCTCATATGGCACAACTCACCACCCAGCTCCTCGCTGACAACAATGTCCAGACCATTCCATGGCCGTCCATGTCATCAGACATGAACCCAATAGAACACTTATGAGATGAACTTAACAGATAAGTCCGCCAGCGAGACTTGGCACCAACCAGTCTCCAACAATTGTCTTTTGCACTGCAGGAAGAGTGGGCAGCCATCCCACAACAACAGCTAATTAGATCCATGTCAAGGAGATGTCGTTCTCTGATGCAGGCTGGAGGAGGCATACACCTTAATGAAACGGAGGCCTCAGTCACAAAGAGTAAAAGTCCAAACCAAATTTAATGAACATCATTTCATTGTTAAAGTCTTAAAGTTTCTTCATGCCAAGATTGAAACATGAAACATTAATTCGTAAAATAAAATTTTGATAGAAATTTGAAAACTGGTGTACATTACGACTACAGTAGTGTTGCGTTTGTTTTTTTTAACAGTATACGTGACTGTCTAGTGCACTGTCAGACCAAGGAAGATTATAGTCTCTCATGCCTGTACTTTTATGGTTCTCAGTAGCATGGACAGGGTAGCTGTTTGTCTTGTATCATTGTAAATGAGAACTGATACGGCTGGTTCTATTGGATTTTTATTTGCTTAGCATGTATAGAGCTGAAGGTTTTTGCTATGGTGCTTCAGTGTCCTTCAGAGACATTTTCACCTCATCTACTGTAGGTGAGGAGTGAAATGACAGAACAAGAACCTTAACCACGTTTTAGGACCGGTAGGCCAAAGCCTGGTTCCTCCTCTCTATTGGTCCTCATAACCAGGCTCAGTGTAGCTAATGGGTAGAGCATGTTAGGGTGATGGAGTCTGCTGGGAGGTTTTTGGTCCAATGTGGGTCTTCAAGCTGGGCACTGTAACCTACTAAGTTTGATGGTTGTATTCCATCATACCTTTTATCTTCAGGGTGTTGACATCTAAGACCCATCCTGCCCACAGCCAAGGAGATAAAATTGCAATAGTTGTTGATCATCTCAGTGTCTGGCCTTGCCATCTCACCTTCATCTCTTGTTGTGGATGTCTGGCCTTGCCATCTTACCTTCATCTCTTGTTGTGGATGTCTGGCCTCACAATCTCAGCTTCATCTCTTGTTGTGGATATCTGGCCTCGCTGTCTCACCTTCATCTCTAGTTGTGGATGTCTGGCCTCGCCATCTCACCTTCATCTCTTGTTGTGGATGTCTGGCCTTTGCCATCTCACCTTCATCTCTTGTTGTGGATGTCTGGCCTCGCCATCTCACCTTCATCTCTTGTTGTGGATATCTGGCCTCGCCATCTCACCTTCATCTCTTGTTGTGGATGTCTGGCCTCGCCATCTCACCTTCATCTCTTGTTGTGGATGTCTGGCCTCGCCATCTCACCTTCATCTCTTGTTGTGGATGTCTGGCCTTGCTATCTCACCTTCATCTCTTGTTGTGGATGTCTGGCCTCACCATCTCACCTTCATCTCTTGTTGTGGATGTCTGGCCTCACCATCTCACCTTCATCTCTTGTTGTGGATGTCTGGCCTTGCCATCTCACCTTCATCTCTTGTTGTGAATGTCTGGCCTCGCCGTCTCACCTTCATTTCTTGTTGTGGATGTCTGGCCTCGCCGTCTCACCTTCATCTCTTGTTGTAGATGTCTGGCTTTGCCATCTCACCTTCATCTCTTGTTGTAGATGTCTGGCCTCGCCATCTCACCTTCATCTCTTGTTGTGGATATCTGGCCTTGCCATCTCACCTTCATCTCTTGTTGTGGATGTCTGGCCTCGCCGTTTCACCTTCATCTCTTGTTGTGGATGTCTGGCCTCGCCGTCTCACCTTCATCTCTTGTTGTGGATGTCTGGCCTCGCCGTCTCACCTTCATCTCTACTTGTGGATGTCTGGCATTGCTGACTCACTTCATCTCTTGTTGTGGATGTCTGGCCTCGCCGTTTCACCTTCAGAAGGGTTTGGTTTAGTGATGAATCATTCTTTCTGCTCCAGTGACAGGATAGACGGAGAAGAGTTTACCACAGAGCCCATGAGCGCCACGCCCAGAACTGTGTGGATGAGGCTCCTCCACATGGCGGTGGAGGTGTACTAGTGTGGGAGATGATCAGCTTCATGGGAGGAAGTTACCTTGTGCAAATTGAAGGATGCCTGAATGCCCAATGATATGTCACTGAAATTCTTCGTCCTCACGTCCTTCCACTTCTGGCTGCACCAGGGTCGATTTTTCAGCAGGAAAATGCTCGACCTCATATGGCACAACTCACCACCCAGCTCCTCGCTGACAACAATGTCCAGACCATTCCATGGCCGTCCATGTCATCAGACATGAACCCAATAGAACACTTATGAGATGAACTTAACAGATAAGTCCGCCAGCGAGACTTGGCACCAACCAGTCTCCAACAATTGTCTTTTGCACTGCAGGAAGAGTGGGCAGCCATCCCACAACAACAGCTAATTAGATCCATGTCAAGGAGATGTCGTTCTCTGATGCAGGCTGGAGGAGGCATACACCTTAATGAAACGGAGGCCTCAGTCACAAAGAGTAAAAGTCCAAACCAAATTTAATGAACATCATTTCATTGTTAAAGTCTTAAAGTTTCTTCATGCCAAGATTGAAACATGAAACATTAATTCGTAAAATAAAATTTTGATAGAAATTTGAAAACTGGTGTACATTACGACTACAGTAGTGTTGCGTTTGTTTTTTTTAACAGTATACGTGACTGTCTAGTGCACTGTCAGACCAAGGAAGATTATAGTCTCTCATGCCTGTACTTTTATGGTTCTCAGTAGCATGGACAGGGTAGCTGTTTGTCTTGTATCATTGTAAATGAGAACTGATACGGCTGGTTCTATTGGATTTTTATTTGCTTAGCATGTATAGAGCTGAAGGTTTTTGCTATGGTGCTTCAGTGTCCTTCAGAGACATTTTCACCTCATCTCTTGTTGTGGATGTGTGGCCTCGCCATCTCACCTTCATCTCATGTTGTGAATGTCTGGCCTCGCCATCTCACCTTCATCTCTTGTTGTAGATGTCTGGCTTTGCCATCTCACCTTCATCTCTTGTTGTGAATGTCTGGCCTCGCCGTTTCACCTTCATCTCTACTTGTGGATGTCTGGCCTCACCATCTCACCTTCATCTCATGTTGTGAATGTCTGGCCTCGCCATTTCACCTTCATCTCTTGTTATGGATGTCTGGCCTCGCCGTTTCACCTTCATCTTGTTGTGGATGTCTGGCATTGCTGACTCACTTCATCTCTTGTTGTAGATGTCTGGCCTCACCGTCTCACCTTCATCTCTTGTTATGGATGTCTGGCCTCACCATCTCACCTTCATCTCTTGTGTGGATGTCTGGCCTTGCCATCTCACCTTCATCTTGTTGTGGATGTCTGGCCTCACCACCTCACCTTCATCTTGTTGTGGATATCTGGCCTCGCCATTTCACCTTCATCTTGTTGTGGATGTCTGGCCTCGCCATCTCACCTTCATCTCTTGTGTGGATGTCTGGCCTTGCCATCTCACCTTCATCTCATGTTGTGAATGTCTGGCCTCGCCATTTCACCTTCATCTCTTGTTGTGGATGTCTGGCCTCACCACCTCACCTTCATCTCTTGTTGTGGATATCTGGCCTCACCATCTCACCTTCATCTCTTGTTATGGATGTCTGGCCTCACCATCTCACCTTCATCTCTTGTTGTGGATGTCTGGCCTCGCCATCTCACCTTCATCTCTTGTTGTGGATGTCTGGCCTCGCCATCTCACCTTCATCTCTTGTTGTGGATATCTGGCCTCGCCATCTCACCTTCATCTCTTGTTGTGGATGTCTGGCCTCGCCATCTCACCTTCATCTCTTGTTGTGGATGTCTGGCCTCGCCATCTCACCTTCATCTCTTGTTGTGGATGTCTGGCCTTGCCATCTCACCTTCATCTCTTGTTGTGGATGTCTGGCCTCACCATCTCACCTTCATCTCTTGTTGTGGATGTCTGGCCTCACCATCTCACCTTCATCTCTTGTTGTGGATGTCTGGCCTTGCCATCTCACCTTCATCTCTTGTTGTGGATGTCTGGCCTCGCCGTCTCACCTTCATTTCTTGTTGTGGATGTCTGGCCTCGCCGTCTCACCTTCATCTCTTGTTGTAGATGTCTGGCTTTGCCATCTCACCTTCATCTCTTGTTGTAGATGTCTGGCCTCGCCATCTCACCTTCATCTCTTGTTGTGGATATCTGGCCTTGCCATCTCACCTTCATCTCTTGTTGTGGATGTCTGGCCTCGCCGTTTCACCTTCATCTCTTGTTGTGGATGTCTGGCCTCGCCGTCTCACCTTCATCTCTTGTTGTGGATGTCTGGCCTCGCCGTCTCACCTTCATCTCTACTTGTGGATGTCTGGCATTGCCATCTCACCTTCATCTCTTGTTGTGGATATCTGGCCTTGCCATCTCACCTTCATCTCTTGTTGTGGATGTCTGGCCTCGCCGTTTCACCTTCATCTCTTGTTGTGGATGTCTGGCCTCGCCGTCTCACCTTCATCTCTTGTTGTTTATGTCTGGCCTCGCCGTCTCACCTTCATCTCTACTTGTGGATGTCTGGCCTTGCCATCTCACCTTCATCTCTTGTTGTGGATATCTGGCCTTGCCATCTCACCTTCATCTCTTGTTGTGGATGTCTGGCCTCGCCGTTTCACCTTCATCTCTTGTTGTGGATGTCTGGCCTCGCCGTCTCACCTTCATCTCTTGTTGTTTATGTCTGGCCTCGCCGTCTCACCTTCATCTCTACTTGTGGATGTCTGGCATTGCTGACTCACTTCATCTCTTGTTGTGGATGTCTGGCCTCGCCGTTTCACCTTCATCTCTTGTTGTGGATGTCTGGCCTTGCCGTTTCACCTTCATCTCTTGTTGTGGATGTCTGGCCTTGCCATCTCACCTTCATCTCTTGTTGTGGATGTCTGGCCTCGCCATCTCACCTTCATCTCTTGTTGTGGATGTCTGGCCTCGCCGTCTCACCTTCATCTCTTGTTGTGGATGTCTGGCCTTGCCGTCTCACCTTCATCTCTTGTTGTGGATATCTGGCCTCGCCATCTCACCTTCATCTCTTGTTGTGGATTTTGGTTAAAAACCTGCTTGACCATGATACTTGGCCAATCTAGTTCCATTTCCTCCATTTTTTCTGTTCCAGGTTTGTTCCAGCCCACACGTTCATATTATTTATATGAGGGCAATTTAAAAAAAAAAGAGAGAGAGAGATGTAACCATTTTAAAATATATAAAAAATACTCACGGGCAAGTCAAGTCTTTATATTTTTCAGTGGTTACCTCCCTTGATTTGCAGTTACTTTTTTACCCATCCTCAAATGTTTCTGACAAAATGATGTTAAGATTATACCTCAGGTGTTTGTTTGTGGAGGAGTGTGACCGCCCATGCTACCCAGCATGGTACATGGTGATGACAATGAAATTTGTGTACTACCAGCCTAGTAGCTGATCTTATTTGTCATAATTTTGTCATGTTTGTGTTGGCAAATTTTTATAGCACCAGCCTAGTAGTTGATCTTATTTGTCATAATTTTGTCATGTTTGTGTTGGCAAATTTTTATAGCACCAGCCTAGTAGCTGATCTTATTTGTCATAATTTTGTCATGTTTGTGTTGGCAAATTTTTATAGCACCAGCCTAGTAGCTGATCTTATTTGTCACTTCATTCTGTATCTCTAGGCTATGTCAGTGGATCTGTATACCAATGCAGTGGTTGATCTGCTAGAACCTGTAAGTGTTATTAATCTAACAGAGGTTCAGGGTGTGTGTGTGTTCTGTGTGATGTAAGCTAATGATAACATAGTTGTATCATTTCTTCCCTGATAAGACTCCATGCCAGTAAGCACTGACAAGTGCACACTTATCCACCTTTTGGTATCTCTGACCTCATTGGTTGCCTTCATTTTTTCAGATCCAGTTAATTCATCTAAGTATTTTTGCTCCTGGTGTCTCTCTTTTCCTCAGGTTTTCCAATGCTCGTTAAGGTCACTGTTACTTGCATTCTCTTGACGTGACAAAGATGATTGATAGTTTTGTCACTTCTTCTTCTTCTTTGTTCGCTTCTACCACCAAGATCGCCCCACTATACTACTGAATTTACTCCTGTGATCTTCAGTATAGATCTCATTTAGGATGGAGGCTCAGGGCATCTTGGAGCAGGGGCCTGTATTCCTGGTGGGTCCCTGAAAGGAATTGCGTGACACTGTGGTTTTCATTGCACCAGAGAGCTTTGAGTCAAACTTTCCTCAAGAACCTCGATGTAATTTGGATATCAAATCCGCAGAGTGAGAGAAGGTTGCCTAATCTAGGCTCCTTGATCCAGCGTCTCTGACTTCAGCGTTTGGTTGGTCGTGGCTGCTACCCTTCCTGGCGGTGGCCAGAACGTAGCTTTTGTCGATGAGAACAAATCCTCGCCATGAGTAGATTTCACCCCTGGGTTAAGCCAGTTTAGGTATATTACCTCAGTTCGAGTGTACATGGGACGTGGGCGGCCTCTAGAGCAGAGGTGCTGTGATATGTGTAGCCCTTACCACGGGACTACTGGCCATACCGATTAAACTTCCCTTAAGCCTTTCTATTGCATTTTCCACAGCGGTGCTACTCGGCAACCCTAATTGCATCTTTCTTCATGGCTGGGAAAAGTTTCACCTCACACGCAGCAGCCGAACAATCTCACCTTCCAGCTGTTTTGTCACTTGAGCTTGAATGACTGAAAGACCAAAATGGCTTTCAAGCACGTACTAGAAGCATCTGAACATTTCATTAACCTCCTTCGTTGCAGAAAGCAAGTGAAAACGCAACAAGTTGTTTATATTTGAAAAGCATGAAAAAGTTTTATTGATGCACCCTTCTATTTACCCTCCCCCCACCCCATGTGGGCACACCCCACACCCCACTTCAAGTAAAAATGATATCTCCTTTTACATTCCAGCATTTGTTTGCATTAGTGAATGATTTATCTCCCTGTTACTGAGTCCTGTGCACTTATTGCCATGGTGACTGTTTTTACAGCACAAGCCTCACATCAAGTAGCAGATAAGTTTGATGGCTTTCTTTTATTTTTTTTTTTAATCTGGTGGAAAAGAAAGACTTCTGACAAGCATCAGCAACCAGTATTTGCCTTGTTGACTTGGTTGAAGCAGAATAGCAGACAAAATATATCAGTTTTTTGTGCAGGCTGGCTTGAATAAGACAAGTTGTGAAAACTAATTACATGTTAATTCATCATAGTGGCCATTAATCTGTTATCTCTTTCTTCTTATAGAAATTAAAACAAATCATTTTCAGCACTCTGATCTTGTGTCAGAATTTTATTAGATAAATTGCCAAGGTCAAAATCAATTTGTTTTTTTTTTTATGAGTTATGATTTATGAGGGGTGATTGATAAGTTCTCGGCATAAGGTACAATGGATTATTTGTAGACAACTTTTTGGGGTTATTTCTCATCATAGTTCCCTTGCAAGTTTATGTGGTTAGTCCAGCGATCCTGGAACATACGGATTCCTTCTTTGTAAAAGTCAGCATCTTGTGCTAGTAGAAAGTGGTCTACAGTGTGAATGACGTCATCATCTGAAGCAAGTTTGCGACCACTGGGCTCCTTTTTGAGTTTGGTAAACAGGTAATAATCCAAAGGGGCCAAATCTGGAGAATAAGGAGGATGTTCAAGAAGCTGGAAGCCACATTCATGAATGGCAGCCATTGCCACCACCAACTTGTGAACTGGAGCATTGTCTTGCTGAAAGATGATTCCTCTCATCAATTTCCCTTGACGCTTTTCCTCCAATTTGACCTGCAGATGCTTCACAAGATTACCATAATAGGCCCCGGTGACCGTTCTGCCCTTTTGAAGATAGTCTACCAATAGCACACCTTCTGAATCCCAAAAGATGGAAGCCATCACTTTGCCTTGCAGACAGAACCACCCTTGCTTTCTTTGAAGGTGGGGATTCATGATGTTTCCACTGCTTTGACTGTTCTTTGGTTTCTGGTTGAAAATGATGAACCAAAATCTCATCCATAATCACAAATTGTTGAATAAACTTTTCAGGATCTGCAGAAAAATGGCCAAGATTGTCTCTTGACATGTTGAGACACTGTTGTTTATGATCATCTCCAAGAAATTTCGGGACCTATCAAGCAGAGACCTTTGTCATTTGAAGATCTTTGTGAATAATGGCATGAACACATTCCTGGGAGATGCCCAACTCAGTAGCAATGTACTGCTCAGTTAGTCGTCGATCCTTCATTATCATGTCATGGATTCTGCCAGTGGTTTCATTGGTGGTTACCGTTCTTGGTCTTCCTGGATGGGGATCATCTTCCAGACTCTCCCTTCCATGTTTGAGCTGCCCATTTCTTCAGTGTGCTGTAAGAAGAGGCATCTCCCCTAGAGTCTCTACCATATCCTCATGGATCTCCATCGATGGTAAACACTTGATACAGAGGTAGCGACTGCTCAGTGAGAAATTTGATCCATTTTCTCAATTTCTGCCATCCCTTATACTTCAGTAGCCTGTAAAAAAAATAAATTGACTGCAGCTAATTTCTTGAAACTTGGTGTTTAATCTTACATTAACCTGATCTACAAATGCACCTAAAATCAACTATGTGTTTCAAGTATTTGTACCTTACGCAGAGAACTTATCAGTCACCCCTCATATATGTTCTAAATTATCTTTTATAAATTCTGAGTAGCAACAAAACCTGCAAGTAATGGGGAAAAACATCTGGAAGAAACAAAATAAGTATTATTTACATCAGGTCTTAATTTAGAAAATGCTGGGAGAGGGTTACAAATACAAGATGGAAAAAAATAAAGCTTTTCTGATCTGACCTGGCACATATGCTTACATTACAGCAGAACCTGTCTTCTGTTACAAGAGCCATTGCTGACCGTCCTCGGCAAGAAGCCCAGTCTTCGTTACTGTTAGAAAGTGTCCCCGTCAGTTTCGCTGAAGTTATTCAAGTTAAAGTAAGTTTGTTGAACATTTTTGAGGGGGTAATTTATTCACATTAAAGCATCTTTGTTGAATGTTTGCTTTTTTAAAAAATTTATTCATGTTAAACTATGCTTGCTGAACATTTGTGTGAAGTCATTCATGTGAAGGTATGTTTGTTAAATATTTTTACGAAATCCTTCATGTTAAGATATGTTTGTTAAATATTTTTATGAAGTCATTCTTGTGAAGATATGTTTGTTAAATATTTTCTTGTATTGACTTACTAAGAAATATTTCTGGCAAAGAGTGTTTTATTAACTGTGAGCACAGAATAGTTTTTTTTTAATTGTTTCTTGTAGTCAGCTGATGCTTACTTCCATTATATGGGATTGCTTTAGATGAATTTCTGTTTTCCTCTTTCTAACTTTGTGTGAAACTGAACTGCACACCCTTGTCTGAATGGTGTTAGATGGGCCTGTGTGCTCTGTTCTTTTGCTCTTTGAAAATATAATTTATTTTTCTTTACCCCGCTAGTACCATCACACTTGTCATCACACATTTCTTTTATCATTGCTCTCAGCTCTGTATAGTTCACATCTCAGTGTAAGCACTTCATGCCCTCATCTCTGTATAGTTCCCATCTCATTATAAGCAGTTCAAGTTCTCATCTCAGTGTAAACAGTTCATGTTCTCATCTCATTATAAGCAGTTCATGTTCTCATCTCATTATAAGCAGTTCATGTTCTCATCTCATTATAAGCACTTCATGTTCTCATCTCATTATAAGCACTTCATGTTCTCATCTCATTATAAGCACTCCTGTTGTCAAGGTCATATTATGCATATGAAAATGCTAAAAGTTTATGTTCATTGTATTGTATGAACTTTGTTCAGGGCATGGAGTCAACAGCAGGTCTAAGTGCCTTCCTTCAATTGAAGGCTTCTGATGATGCCACTGTTATAAAGGTAGAATGGAGTTCCTTATCTTTCTGATGTTATTCTTTACTTCTTTTTCTTTATTCATCATTGCCATATTCATATTTGTCATCTAATCATTGCCATGCTCATATTTGTCATCTAATCATTGCCAAGGGAAAGTATCACATAATAAGTGGATGAAAAAAACGGAGATACACATTTTGGGAATCTGCAAACATGGATAGAAAGGATCAGGATACTTCAAGAGCGAGAATGATAATATCTTTATATACTGTGGTGGAGAAGTAGGAGGAAAGAATGGCGTGGCTTTTTACTTGGACAAATCAACATCAGAGGCGTTACTAGGCTACAATCCAGTAAGTGATAAAATCCTCATAATCAGACTTAAGTGCACTCCTAGAAATGTAACAATCATCCAGATATATGCACCTACATCAGCAGCAGAAGAAGAGGAAGTAGAAGAATTTTTATAACACACTACAAACGACAATAGACCAGGTATGGAAAAATGATATTGTATTAATTAATAATGGGGGATTTTAATGCAAAAATTGGTACAGAAAGAGCAGAAGATGAAGGACATGTTGTAGGGAAATTTAGAATAGGACATAGAAATGAGACAGATGATAGTCTAATGGTGATTTACATGGAAAATGAGCTAATGATTGCTAACACACTTTTTAAACAACATCCAAGAAGTCTTTACACATGGACATCACCTGATGGGAAAACCAAAAATCAAATAGATTACATTTTAGTGCAAAGAAGGTGGAGGTCAAGTATAACATCAGCAAAAACTTTACCAGGTGCTGATTGTGACATGGACCATGAGTTATCAATAGCAGACATAAACATAAAGATAAAAGAGTTATGGGATGAAGACCACTCTGCTTTGATCTTACAAAAATACCAGAACAATACGGTATAGAAATGAAGAATCATTTTGAAATCCTGATTGATGTACAGGAGGAGATGACACCAGATGATTTGGCTACACAGGCCAGAAATATCTTAATAACAACAGCTAAAGACATGGTTCCAGTAAAGAAAACACAAAAGAATGGATGGATTACAGCTTGCGCACCAGAACTGATGAAACAACATAGAGAAATGAAGACACATTGGAAAGTGACAAACAACAACAAGGAGGAATATAAATCTTTAAAAAAAGAAGTACGAAGAAACATAAGAAAAGACAAAAAAAATAGATACAAGATTGTTGTGAAAGAATAGAAGAACATCAGAAGTGTGGAAGAGATAGTGAAATGTTTAAAGAAATGAAGACATTGACGAGAAATGTCACACCTAAACTAAATGTAATTTGTGTTGAGATGGGGAATACCTTGACTGAGACAGAGGAAATTCTAGAAAGATGGAAGGAATATTGCAGAGGAATGTATGAAACAACTGAATGTGAAAGCAGAAAGCAACAGCATGAATTATTATTAGAGGAGAAAGAACCTGAACCGATAATAGAAGTTTTATGAGCAATAAAGAATCTGAAAAATGGTAAATCACCAGGATGTGATGAGATAACAGCTGAACTTATTAAAGCAGGAGGAAAGGAATGTGCAACAATCTATCATGCACTATGTAAAAAGATATGGCATTCAGGTATTTGGCCAGAAGAATGGAAAAGAACTATATTCATACCAGTGCCGAAAAAGGGTAACATGAAATTATGCACAAACTACAGAACTGTTTCCCTGATTAGTTATGCCAGTAAAATTCTGTTAAAAATCATAATGGATAGACTTCGTAAGAAAATAGAAGAAGTCATTATGGTCCAAGCTGGTTTCAGGCAAGGAAGAGGATCAAGAGATCATACATTCAATATAAGATTAATAATAGAGAAATGCAGAGAATTTAATGTGAATCTATGTTTATCCTTTATAGACTACTCAAAGGCATTTGATTGTGTACAACACCAGAAACTTTGGGAAATAATGGAAAAAATGGGATTTCCAACACATTTGATACAATTAACATCACTGCTGTATCTAGACCAACAAGCAGTAAGAATAAATGGTGAAACAACAACTTGGTTTGACATAAAACAAGGGGTGCATATTGTCGCCTTACTTATTTAACTTGTATCTCTCTCTCTCTGAACCTTAAGTGCCCAGGGCACATGGGGCTTCTGCAAGGGTTTTCCACAAATGCCTGTCTTTCGCCTTTTTTTCTGCTCTTGCCCAGGTGAGCCCTCTATTGCTCAACATCCTTTCTGTTGTTCTTCTCCATGTCTCTTTTGGTCTACCATTACTTCTGCTCCCCTGTGGTGTCCATCTTAGTGCTATTTTTGGTAGTGAGTTGTCAGTCATTCGGAGCACATGTCCCAACCATCGCCAGCGTCTTTCCTCAATAATTGATTTAACTTGTATACTGAAAATATAATAAGGAATGTTAGAGAAGATATAGACAAAGAATATTATGATGCCATAATAATTGGAGGTTATGAAATACCAGAGATTAGATATGCTGATGACAGTATTACTATCCACAACACAAAAAGGAATGCAAAAACTAATTAAATCTATCGCTCTTCAGAAAGTAAAACAACTAAAGAATCTGTGGAGAAGAACAGACAGAACCACAAAAATAAGATTTTTAAGGGCATGCATCTTTCCCATCGCAACATATGCCTGTAAGACCTGGACACCTAACAAAGCAGCTGAGAAACACATAAATACCTTTGAATGCAAATGCTACAGAAGAGTTCTTCAGATATCGTGGGCACACAAAATAACAAATATATCCATACTACAAGAACTTAATATTGAAGAAGGCTGGCTAGTAAAGAGGATTACAGAGAGAAAACTTAAATATTTTGGACACATTAAATGTCATGATAATCTAGAGAAGATCATCTTGGAAGGGTACATAATGAGAAAAAGAAAGAGAAGAAGACCAAGGCAAAGATGGCTGCAAGACATAGTTGATGATCTGCAAATGGATGCATCAGCAGCAGGGCTTCTTGCTTACAACCGAGAGGCCTACAGGAATGCTGTTAGGGAGGCAAAGTTCCGCAAGGGACATGCAAATAAATGAATGAATGAATCATTGCCATCCTCATATTTTCATCTAATCATTGCCATGCTCACATTTGTCATCTAATCATTACCGTGCTCATATTTGTCATCTAATTATTGCCATGCTTCATGGTATTACACTTACATCATTATATTTATCCATATTTCATTTCAGGCTTTTGTTTGTTACTATCACCAGTTATGAGAGTATCATCGTTTTGTTGTGCTTCTGACTTATTATTACATTTTGCATGTTTGTCTCCATGTAATGAGGAACTATGCTAGCTGTTAGAGAGGCAAAGTTCCCAAGGGACATGCAAATGAATGAATGAATGCTAGCTGTGCTAGGTGGTGGCTGTGTTAAAATGGTAGCAGTGCTAGACTAATGGTTGTTTTAGAGTAGTAGCTGTGCTAAGAAGGTGGTTGCTTTCTTTACTTCCAATAACAGGCTAAAAAACCAGATCTCTCAGCGGACTTCTCAGTCTAGGGGAACATATTGTTCCTATATCAGGACAGCACCAAGAGATGCTAGGATACAGCTGTGTTAAAGTGGTGACTGTTAGAGTGGTGGTTGTGTTAGAGTGGTGAATGTGCTAGAGTTGTGACTGTTAGAGTGGTGGCTGTGTTAGAGTGGTAGCTGTACTAGAGTGATGGCTGTGTTAGAGTGGTAGCTGTACTAGAGTTATGACTGTGTTAGAGTGGTGACTGTGCAAGAGTGATGACTGTTAGAGTGATGGCTGTGTTAGAGTGGTAGCTGTACTAGAGTTATGACTGTGTTAGAGTGGTGACTGTGCAAGAGTGATGACTGTTAGAGTTGTGGCTGTGTTAGAGTGGTAGCTGTACTAGAGTGATGGCTGTGTTAGAGTGGTGACTGTGCAAGAGTGTTGATTGTTAGACTGGTGGCTGTACTAGAGTGGTGGCTATGTTAAAGTGACAGTTATACTGAGTGGTGACTGTATTAGGGCAGTAGCTGTGTTAGAGTGGAAGCTGCATTAGAGTGGTGGCTGTGTTGTAGTGTTAACTGCACTAGAGTGGTGGCTATGTTAGAGTTGTGGCTGTGTTAGAAAGGTGGCTGTTTTAGGGTGCTGGCTACGTTAGAGTCGTGGCTGTGTTAAAGAGTTGGCTGTTTTAGAGTGATGGCTGCACTAGAGTGGTGGCTGCATTAGAGTGGTGACAGCACTAGTAGTGGTGGCAGCACTAGAATGATGGCTACATTAGAGTGTTGGCAATACTAGAGTAGTGGGTATGCTAGAGTTATGGCTGCATTAGAGTGGTGGCTGCACTAGAGTTGTGGCAGCACTAGAGTTGTGGCAGCACTAGAGTGGTGGCAACACTAGAATGATGGCTACATTAGAGTGGTGGCAATACTAGAGTAGTGGCTATGCAAGAGTTATGGCTGCATTAGAGTGGTGGCTGCACTAAGATGGTGGCAGTGGTATTAGAAACTGGTGAACCAGAGCTCTTTATGGTGCTGTTGTGGCCTTTGATGCTGGCTGATGGGATATGTCTGATTGTAGAGGGAGTTGTCAAGAAGCTCATTCCATACATTCACTCTGGATCTTCAAGTTAACCCCCATAAACCACTTCTCATTCAGCATAAGCACCGTAAACCACTCATTATCCAAGATAACCACTGTAAACCACTCCTTATCCAACATAATGATACCTGTGTTTTATAATCATTGTAGTTGCAAAACAGGAGTTTACTGGGAGATCAAGGAAGAGCTTCACTATATCACTATTACATTAGTGGTTTATTATTACCAGACTTGTTAAGATCTTTGCCATTACATGAAATTGTTATCACTATAATTATCACATTATTACCCAACATGTGGTCACCATCAGCAGTATATTTATAGTTGTTATCACCTTCAGCATTGAACCTTTGTCACATTCATTTTGTTACTCTGTCATAGATATGATCATCCAAGTCATCATAATTTCTGTGATTCATCATCGTCATCATCATCTTGTGCTGTCACCACAGGTAAGGTTATATGTTAGAGATATCCAGGTTGCATTGTCTATTATTTTTTCATGATGCTCCAAGCAGGGCTGATTGCTCTGTCTCTTGACCCATTTTTCTTGTTATTTAAACTTTCCTTGAAATGTGTATGCGTGTATGTCTGTTATCATGCCTCTTTAATTCAGAACAGTTTGATTCCTCTTTAAATTATCATTCACAACTACTTGTAATATTTGTCTTTACTGAAAATTTTGAGTTAGCTCCCATACATGTTATGTTGATTGCAAGAACTTGTGGGTATCTCATTTCAGCTTCTTCGGGCACAGGGAGCCATGCCTATTCTCAGAACTAATGTACCTCAAACCGCATACTTCACGTGAGTTGTGATGATTGTCCGCTGATATTCTACACAATTCCTAATTTTGTGTCTCCCTGTGGTATCATTCAAAGAGGAAAATATGCTCATCACAAGTACAGAAATGCATGGAGATTATAGACAGACTGCAGATGTTCCAGAGACACATAATAAAGCTAAACAAAATACAACAAAGCACAGTTTTCAAGCTCCAAACAGGACAATGCAGACTGCAATATAGACGCACAAACTGAAGGCTCCTAAGCAGCACTGTGCATATGCCAGGATGGTCTACAAACTCCAGAACAAATCTGCATTCCCTCCAAACACAAGGAAGTCAACACTGAGATTTGAGTGTCAGATTTGGCCATGGAAGAAAAAAGACCATGTGGGACATTCATGAAGAACATATCCTGACAGTGGAATTTGTGGAGGCCTAGATGATTTGCTATGTGAAATTGAGCATGGAAGAAGATATGTTTGATTTGTTGGTTTGTTTGATAATCTCCCTTTAAATACAAAGTTCAGATCCTTGCACCGGACACTGTGTTGAAGATCTTGAAATACAGACATTAAATAAGAATAGCGGCTTTCTTCTTTTGCTCGCTTTCAGTACTTCCCAGAGTGTGTCAGAGAAGTAGACTTTTACAAGACTGCACTAGCTTTGGGAGCATATTGATCCCTTCAGTTAGGCTGAAATAGTTCAACAGTTTACTTCCAGAAACATGAAGGCAGGAAAATATCCATTCCAGTCTTGGTCCACCTGTTGTGCTTATTTGTCTTGTACAGGACTGTCCCACATTTTGTAGCAAATAAAGTAAGAGTTAAGAGTTAATTATTATAAGGAAATAAAGTAATGATCAAGATTTAGATATTATAAGTGAATTCATTAATGGTCAAGAGTGGATTATTGTAAAACTATTTAAAGAAATAAAATAACAGTCAAGAATAAGTTATTATAAACAGATAAAATGATAGTCAAGAGAAAGTTATTGTGAACAAATAAAGCAATGGTCAAGAGTAAATTATAATAAAGAAATAAAATAATAATCAAGAATAAATTATTATAAAGAAGTAAAATAATAGTCAAGAATAAATTATTATAAAGAAATTACTATAAACAAAGTAACAGCCATAAAAGGATTAGGCTTATGACTGAATCCTATGTATGCAGCAGCATAGAATCAGACAGCTGTGCTGTTTCGATTAGCTATAAATAAAGTCACAGCTAATGAAATAAGGCCATTTTTAGTTGTATGTTCAAACTGATTACAAATTTTTTTCACTTTGTAATTGATAACTTAATGCTAGTTTGAGCAGAATGTAGTGAAGTTACTTGAGTATGTGTATGTAGTAGATTAAAGATAAATTGCATATTTTTTTTACACATATTTCAGTATATTTGGAAAAAAAATTCTTTCGTATCTCAGATTGGGCTCTTCCAACCCCATATTTGGTCCAACATATGGCCCGCTGAAACATGGCAGATCACCCGGTGGAACCTCGTGTGGGGAAGCTGTAATTGTAGCAAGTAAAGGATCACTTCTTGGTGTGGGAACAGATGTTGCTGGGGGAATCCGTATTCCAGCTTATTTCTGTGGGATTTGTGGATTGAAACCAACATCTCAGAGAGTGAGGTTAGGTTCGGCATTTCATGGGAGTATGAAAGAATTATTCATAAACAATTTCCCCACATCTTTCTCTCATGCTTCCTCTTCTTCTTTTCCTTCTCTTCCTCCTCATCTTTTTCATCTTCATCATTCAAATTGCTGGGTACACTAGAACTGGACCTGTGCTACTGGGATGAAGTCTACAGTTTTATCCAGATTCTGGTAGCAACTTCATAACTTGTTACTCAAATGTGAACCTCATGGCTAACTCTGATTGTGTAGATCTGGACATATCTGAACCTCATGGCTAATAAGACTGTAGATCTGGACATATCTGAACCTCATGGCTAATAAGACTGTAGATCTGGACATATCTGAACCTCATGTCTAACTCTGATTGTGTAGATCTGGACATATCTGAAGCTCATGGCTAATAAGATTGTAGATCTGGACATATGGAAACTTGTGTATGTTCAGGAATTTTAGTGGACATCAAAGTGATTTCATTTTATTTCTGGGGTCACAAATGGCTTTACATCAGATAAAACAAATAATATTGTTTTAATCTTAGAAAATATTAACGCATGTAGATATTAGCTGTTAATAGAGGCTGCCATGTTGCTTCATGCATCAAACCATCATTTTTCAGCTAAGGATAAGGCACATACCCTGGAACGCGCATATACATTGAGTAAAGTCCATTGAGTGCCCAAATGTCCACTATGTGATAATAACCAAGAAATAAAAGAAATGACAACTGCGGTAAAACTGGTTCTAGTAATGAAATTAGATTGGTGTATGGTACAGTTTTACAAAAAGGTAGAAAGAGTGAGGAAAGTGGGCAGAAACAAGAATGACAGAAAGCAAGATGAGTACATATAAATGAAGGACATACAACAGTCCAATATTTTGGCAAAAGCCTTTTTCAAAGATCACATTAAAAAACAACATAACAGATAATAACACAAAAAGTGTATGAAAAATATATAGACTTAGCCTTATGGCCTCCTTTTAAGAAAATCTAGCATGAAATCCACCCAGATAGACAAAGTAGAGCACAAAGTGAAAACCAATGATTGGTTGAGAAATGTTGTAAAGGGGTTATCACAAAGGGTACCATTTGGTAAACAACATGATGTTATGCCACAAATAGCCATAGCTTGCCACCATCAGATACCCATGGCCCAAACAAAGCTGCCCAGGTGGCGCAGATGATAAGAGTTAGAGGACATAATGGGGTGGGGTGGATGGAGAAAGATTCAGAATAATAGAGTACACTGAGAGGACAAGACTGCTTGCTAAGCATGCCTAGACAAGGGAGCTAACAAAGCCTACTATAGCTTAGAGAGGAGGAACAACATATCCAGGAGGGCACTGACACTGGTCGCCAAGCACTTCTGCAAAAGAGACCATCAAGGAAAACGGAACATCTCTGTAACTGTAATCCAATCCTGCACTTTGGGCGAATGATCTCAGAAAGCTCTGGAACAGCGCATTATTTCCCAGACTGGCTGTCTCCACCCAGCTAAAATAAACAACAAATCAGCTTTCTTTAACTCTTTGTATACTGGGTGTGTTTCCCTCAAAAGACCAAGGGGGGTAAATTTCACAATGTGAAATGGGATGGTTGTCACATTTAAAAGAATGACAAAGGCATAATCTGATCTGTAGTATGAAGTATTCTACCTTATTTTGAAGAAGAAAAAATGTATTTTGTTTTTCAAATAAAATTTTTACCATTTTGTTAGTATACAACAAAAAAAAAGAGCTAAGAACTGAGAAGAAAGAATGGAAAATGAAGTAATAAAATAAATTTTTTGTCACTTACCCATCAAGTTAATCCACTGTAGTTGGTCATATAATTCCATAATGAATAAAAATGTACACAAACATCTGTTCTTTAACATATCTTACAAAATTTACATGAAAATATGCACTAGTTATGCATTCACAGCAAACTAAAAACACCAAGTGGGTAGGTAATATTTACATGAAAACAAGTGGGCGGTCGTTGACTAATATTTACCAGAAAACAGGCCATTGTGTTTTGGTTTTTGTTTTTTTTTAAATTTGAAGCATTCTACAACATTTAATTTTTTAAATTACACAATCTCCAGCATTAATTGTTGTGATATTGCAGCTAGTACTAGCAAAAAGCTGAGAAGTAGTATCACCAGCTACCCTTCTAACACATTTTGCTGCTGGACCAAAAAAAACACGAAAAATTCTTTCAATCACTGCCACGTGTGCCGAAAATTTACCATTTCTACTCCTACATTCTCTGCACCACAGTCTAGACAATTTTAAATTAAATTATGAGCTTGTAATGCAGAAATATGCTGCTCTGGACGAAAGAAACTAGCACTGGAAGCCATATTTGTTGATAAACAAAGGCCTAGCGACGATAAACTTTGAAAAACTGGCTTTAAATGAACAAAGAATCGCTCTGTTTTCTGCTCAAACCATGCGCTTAATGTGGACAACTGAATTCCGGAAGGAAGTCAACTGCTGGTTTTAAGATACTTTGATTATTTTCAAAATTAGAGAGCCACAAACCATCATCGCGCCTCGCGTCTATAAGTAGTTCGTAATAGGGATACAACCACGCAGGACGCGTGTCCAAATACCCAAAGAGTTAAACATCTCCACCTAGTTGCTGCCTTTTTTCTATCTGGCCTACCCATGCCCATCTTTCTTCCTTGTCTTAATCACACTCTCTTCGCTGCATTTCCCTATGCTTGCCAGAAGCAATATATTTTCCAGCCCTTTCTGTTCTTCCTCTCTAGGCCATAGTAGGCCTTGTTAGCTCCCTTGTCTAGGTATGCTTGGCAAACAGTCTTGTCCTCTCAATATATTCTATTCTTCAGAACTTTACTCCATCCACCCCTCCCCATTATGTCCTCTCACTCTTTTATCATCTGCACCACCTGGGCAGCTTTGTTTGGGCCATGGGTATCTGACGGTGGCAAGCTATGACTATTTGTGGCATAACACCATGTTGTTTACCAAATGGTACGCTCTTTTTTTTTTTTTCCCCCGAAATATTGGATTGTTGTATGTCCTTCATTGATATGTACTCATCTTGCTTTCTGCCATTCTTGTTTCTGCCCACTTTCCTCACTCTTTCTATCTTTTTGTAAAATTGTACAAATGAACACCCATCTATATTCAGTAATCAAGAAACAGCCACATATCATCTCCTAGAGTATCAAGCACTCAAAGATTTACAACAGGTTTACCTCCTGAACATCCAGATAGCGAGAACACATTGTATACAAACTCGATACAAATAAAAGAGCCCTGCAGATACTTTGTGATCGCTTCGAGCCAAAGAGCACAAGCTCAAATGGCCGCTGGATCGGAGAAATGAAAATGCTTCATGCATAGCTGTTCTTTTAGTATTTAATTTGCATAGTCAAACACTGCTACAACAAGCCAGCTTTGTATTGCAGAGTTTAATTTTTTAGTCTCATTGTCTCTTTACATAACACAGTGCCAGTACACATTGTTCTCCACAAGCATGGTCTTAGAACAGTTGTTCTCAGTCACCATCAGCTTGAAACTGAGCTGCCGTGCTTTTCTTTTGTTCAGTGGGAAATGCATTTGTGTGCCATGCCACTAAGGCATAGAGGATATAGTTTAGTGCTCATATTTCTCTCATCCTGTTGATGCAGGCACTTAAGTAGGTAAATGGTTGGTGAACTTCTTTCTCATGGCATGGTCAGCTGTAAGCACCTGACACCCTGGCTGTAGAAATTAGTACCTGGCTTCTCCCACGACTGAGTCAAAGGCAGTCAGGCATGATGCTGACTGTATGTGCCAACAGCTCAAGGAAAATCTGGGCACTAATACCATGTCCCTTATATATACATTAATGACATGAAGCAGGGCTACCTTTATCTTTTATCTTGTGCACATTGAAGGGTAATGTGGTCAGTATTATACCTTTCCTTTCTCATCTCAGTGAAGAACAAGGTACCAATTTCCACAACTAGTTTGACACAAATGAACCATACAAACTCCTCTGTCACTAACATACCATACAAACTCCTCTATCACCAACATACCATACAGACTCCTCTGTAACAAACATCCCAAACAAATACTGGAAGAGAGTTGCTATCTGCACAGTTCATTAGTAGGTAAAGATGAAAACCTGTAAATTTAGATACTGGGAAAAACAACCATATTTATATGAGATCACTGCAGTACAGCCACAGAAGTTAAACACAAAAATATAATGTTCTGACATACATCTTCAAAAATATTTACAAGTAAAGAGCTAGAAAGAAACAAAAAAACTGCACATAGGTGTGACTTCAAGAAGTGAATCAGACAGAAAAACTAATATGACTATATATAATTCATTTAGCCTTGTTAAACAAAACTAATGCTTTTTTAACCTTTTTATTTTCAGCTGCAAAGGTGTGACTATTGTGGTGGAAGGACAGAATGTGGGTAAGAATTATTCCCCCATGCTATAATAAAATAAGAATGTAGAGGAATGAAATCTAGGTTAAAAGATACTATAATTTGTGTCTTGACAAAATATACATTGTTTTGACTTGCTGTGCACAGCTCTCATTTGAGATTTCTTTAATACAGTTGCAACTTGTGTCGGACCACTATCTCGCGAGGTGAATGGCCTGGTTGCTTTCATGAAGAGTGTATGTGTGCCTTTGCAGCATGAGCTTGACCCAACAGTGCCATTAATGCTATTTAACAATGAGGTTGGTTTCAAATTTGCCTTGCAAATGGTTTGAATAATTTATGAATAAGGTTTTAACTCTTTCCGTGCCAGGCGTCAAATTTTTTACGCTTCTTGTACCCACGTTGCGTGCCAGGCATCAGTTTTTTGATGCATGGTTTGTTTCAATAAAACAACCGGTGTAACATTTAGATTGTACATATTTCGTCCACGATTCCGGTGACACTTTTCAAAATGGTGAAAGAGTGCCTAGTTATGAGCGATTTCAAACAAGAAAAAGGAAGAGAAAGACCGAAATTTTTCAATTTTTGATGATGTAGATAGGGGTATGGACATGGCCTGTGACCACCCCACTGCTCTTGAATGTATCCCAAGTAGATCTAGACATATTAGATGACGGGAGAAGTAGTTAGAAGGTTATTTCAGACATTAATTTAGCGAGAATGCAACATAGAATCAGAATATGAGATTGACAAGTAGATCTAGACATCTCAGATGGTAAGTAGTGTAGATCTAGACCTAGCCAAGGGTGAGCTGGCCACAATCATTGTCTAAAAACATCACATTACTTCTTTTTTCCTAAAAAAACTCTGCATTTATGAAATTTTTGCATTTATGAAATTTTCATTCATTTAGTTATACTTTGAAACATAATAAGTATACGGAAGTACATGGAAATATTGTTTTCCATTCCATTTTATAACTATACCCCCAACCCTATCAAGACCCGCACTTTTACTCTGGCACGTAACTGAACATCCGTGTTTCTTCCTGTGGCACGGAAAGAGTTAAGAACAAAGATCACAAAGTTGGAAATGAAGATCTTGAAACACAGACTTCAGATTAAGTTTGTAGTGAAAATCTGAGGCAGACATAAAATTAGATAATGCATTATTCTGGCTTTTTTTTCCTTGCCTTCTGAGTGGACCTAAGACAAAAGCTTACATGGAAAACCTGCCAGTCCCTACCCTGCTGACACACCAGTAACAGAAGATTTGCTGGGAAGTGGGTTTGGACATGCCATGGATTGCTAAAACTGATAATTACATCATCTAACACAGTCATCTTTGCTCTTCCTGAAATGGAGTTTTCCTGCATCATGCGAGAGTCATAGGTAGAGGTTGTACACTTGATAATAAACTTCTGTGTGAAGGTTGTGGGTTTGGATCCAGCTCCCAGCATGACCAGTCAGTCCAGCTATACAAATGGGTACCTGATATGACAGTGTCAGGTAAAGCACCTCTAATTGAGCAACATATACCTTCATGACAAGGCTGAGAGGATTACCCTGTATACACATGAGTGTCAGTAGGTTATGGGAAAATAAGATGTCATGTAAAACCAGTGCCATGAACATAGGACTACACTTGAGTTCACTGTTAGTGAACATAAGAAAAATAAGTTATTTTCTAGTTTCCTACAAAAATGGAATAATCAAGTTAATGAGGATTTTTTTTTGTTTCAAAGTGAAGGTGGTAGTGGTGGTAGTGGATCTTCCTGTTGCTGTAAGCAAGAAGCTGTTGGCAGTTTATGCCATAGTAAAGAATTTGGCTGTCTTTTGTAGTTCTTCTAACAGTGAAGGGAACTGGTAGAAAATATATTCTTCCTTTATGTTTGCCTGTTCAAGATTGTTAGTTACATTGTGTCATGGTTTACAGCTTGATTATGATATCTGTGCCCTTCTGCCTGACACAGCCATTTTCAGTGCAATTTGCCTTCCCATTCCAATCCCCATTTACTTGGCCAGACTTTTGTCTGTTGTAAGAAGCACCATGTGAAGATAGAACAGGGTTTTGGTTAGCTTCAGTATGCTATTCATGATCCAAGTAGTCAGCTGTAGGTAATGACCATTATCTCATTTGACTTGACCACAGAGAAAATTTCTGCTTTGCCTGACTGACTGGCACAAGAAAAGAAAGACAGCTTATCCAATTAGAAATTCCAAGTATCACACAAAATGAAAAACTATAATCACCAACATCTGTCAGTGTGGCCACTAAGAAATGAATTTTTTTCCTAGCTCACTTGCTTTGTTTCAGATGTACGAGAGCACAAAGTCATTGAAAGTTGGGTACTTCATTAACGACAGCCACACAGAGTGTATTCCTTCTGTGAGAAGAACTGTGATTGAAGCCAAGGTGATGCTTGAGAAAAGTGGCCATGAAGTGAGTTTCACATCAACAACCACATCCATATCATAACTTTGTGTGAAAACTGTTAGATGGACAGTTTTTATGCTAAGGCGTCTCAGACCTCATCATGTCTTTGTCGCTGTCCTTCCCTAAATTTTGATTATTTGTGACTCCTATATAAGACAGCAAGGTTTAACTTTCCGGGTCTAAGAAACGTCTTCTTCTTCTTTGTTCAGTTCTACCACCAAGATCGCCCCATGATCCTACTGAATTTACTCTTGTGGTCCCCGAAAGGGCCACAAAGATCCCCGAGAGGACCACAAAGATCCTTGAGAGGACCACATGAGGTTCAGAGTGTCGTGGGGCTTGGGCCTATATTCTTGGTGGTGGGCCTGTATTCTTGGTGGGTCACAGAAGCGGAATTGCGTGACACTGGTTTTTGTTGCACCAGTTTAATCTATAGTTGAACTTTCTCACCGGAAAACCTCGGCGAGTTTTGGATATCCATATATCCCCACTGAGTGAGAAGTGGTTGCCCATCTAGTCCAGCGTTGGACTTTTTCACCAGAAAACCTCAGCATGATTAGGATACACATATATCTCCGTTGGGTAAGAGGTGGTTGCCTATTTAGACTGCACTGGTGTCTCCGACTTCAGTGTTTTGTGATCATGGCTGCTACCCTTCCCAGTTGTGACCAGAACAGAGCTTTTGTCCAGGAGGATGAATTCTCACCACTAGTAAGCTTCACAGTTTGGGTGCATGTTCAGTCTCTAGAGCGGACGTACCATGATATGAATAGTCATCAAGTTTCACCCCTAGGTTAAGCTGGTTTAGGCATATTTCACCAGTATGGTTGTATATCGGAGGACGTGGCTGGCCTCTAGAGCAGAGGTGCCGTGGTATGAGTAGCTCTCGTCGCAAGACTACTGGACATACTGATTAATCTTCACTTTATCCTTTCCATCAACTTTTCACAGCGGTGTCGCTCGGCAGCCCTTTTCGTATTTTCTTCATTGGCTGGAAGGATTTTCATCTCACACGCTGCAGACGAAGAATCTTGCCAGCAGGGTCATAGTTTAACTCCTGGGTTAACTCTTCCCTTGCCATAGTTGCTATAGTGACAATTTCCAGTTACTGAGTTGCATGCCATAGTTGTTATAGTGACAATTCATTTGTTTCAATAAAACCAACCGGTGTAGCATTTAAATTGTACATATTTTGTTCGCGTTTCCAGTGACACTTTTCAAAATGGTGGAAAAGTCCTTAGTTACGAGCGATGCCGAGTGAGAAAAAGGAAGAGAAACATTGAAATTTTTCAATTTTTGACGATGGAGATAGGGGTATGGACATGGCCTGTGACCACCCCACTGCTCTTGAATGTATCCTAAGTAGATTTAAACATATTTAGACAACTGGAGAAGTAGTTAGTAGGTTATTTCAGACATTAATTTAGTGAGAATGCAACAAAGAATCACAATACGAGATCGACAAGTAGATCTTGACATCTCAGATGGTAAGTAGTGTAGATCTAGACCTAGCCGATGGTGAGCTGGGCACAGTCATTGTCTAAAAACATCACATTACTTCTTTTTTCCTAAAAAAACTCTGCATTTATGAAATTTTCATACATTTAGTTATACTTTGAAACATAATAAGTACACGGAAATACTGTTTTCCATTCCATTTAACAACTGTACCCCCTATACAGATCAAGACCCGCACTTTTATTCCGGCACCCATCTGAATGTCCGCGTTTCTTCCTGTGCCACAGGAAGAGTTATTCCTTTCTTTCACCTTTTCCATGATGGCACAACGTGGCAACCCTGTCCACACCTTTCTTCACTGGCCAGGGGAGCCCCACTCCACACACAGCAGCTGAAGAATCTCACCTGCAGTGGATTTTAAATCAGAGTTTTCCTTCTCTCAAATGAGCTACCAAACAAGACTCTCATCTACCCGAGACTCTGGTTTTCAGGTGCCAGATATTCGCCTTCGCCCCTTCTCCTGTCAATTTGAACAGTTCCGCCACGAGAAGCCCAGGAGCTAGACTTGACTGTCAGAGGCTATTTGGAGACATTTTTTGGAGTGGAGAGCATATCCTCCCCCCCCCCCCCCCCCCCCCCACCTCTGGCTATGACAGTCCTTAGAACCGGTCTAAGAAACCATCTTATCAGGTTCCACCACAGTGGAGGACATAAAAAGTAAAGTTAACCCTGTCATGTCAAAGAGGCATGTGACTCATATTTTCCTTGATTTGTTGGCATACCAGAAGGTGATGTAGTCGGCATCACACTTGAGTCTTTGCCAGTTCCTTGTAGCTAGATGTGATAATCGTGTCTTCTCTCATACACTGTTATCTTTGCTTCCAGTACTTGAAGTATTCACACCCTACTAAATGAATGATCATCTAGTTTTCACCTGTCAGTAAATGTAGCAGGCAATAGAACAGGTTCCACCTATCAGAAGTTGCTGCTGTATTCAGTATATTGTTAGTGTATGTAGAAAGTGTTTAACTTATGCTCTTGTATGTTTTTTTTTCTTTCAAAAGTTGGTGCCATTCGAAGTGCCAGATTTGTTGCATATGCTGACCAAGCTATATTTGCCTGCTGTACTTGGTGACCATTACATTACGCTTATACGTTATCTGTAAGTATCATGTGAAATGAGTTTTTATATGATACTTGTGAGCATCCAGAAAAATGAGTGTCTTATGTCTCATTGTATGTCTAGAGGGAGAAGAAAACTGGTGAAATAACTTACAACATGACAAGCATCATGACATGACAAGAAAAATCAGACATCAACAGCCTTGTCTTGTCTTGTCACCTTCCTCATATACCTTTCAGTGTTGAGGGGATAAATAGACATCTTGATAGAGCTCGACAATTTGCTTCATATAACGAGATATTTAATGCTTCTGTAATTTCCTCTCTCCATCTGCTGCAAGGGTGGCCTTTTCCACTGTTACCTACAAATCTTAATGTGAATGTTTTCTGCGATATACTATCTGGTGGTAACCATGTAACATGGCCAAACCATCTGACTTTTTGTTTATGGATATAGTGTAATACTGGTGTTGCTCCAACCTTTGCCCTGATGGTATCATTTTTTATGTGATGCAAGGTGAGAAAAAAACGAATATAAAGTATGAGAGTGTATAAATGAAAAACATACAACATCCGATATTTAGGCGTGAGCCTTATTCGAGGATACATACAGAGCGAAATACAAACATATATAACTTATCTGAAGTCTTGCTCCGAGTGAGAAGCTGAAATGTGTGTGGAAGACACTTGTCCGTTTGTTGTCGAGGCCAGCCAGATCTCTTTCCCTAAATCCATGTTATCAGTACAGGAGGGTTTCACCTGTACTTCACGAAATGTCATTTATGTTATCATGTGCAAACGTTGCGGTTTGAAGTACATAGGGGAAACTGGCTTACGGTTAGGAGATCGATTTCGCCAGCATCTCAATGATATTTCTAAGAGGGCCTGGACACCTGTGGCTAAACATTTTTGCCTTGGTAACCACAGGGGCAAACAGGACATTTCGGTTAGTGCGATCCACTCTTGTTCCGCAGATGTACGATCTCGGAGGGTCCTAGAACAGCGCCTTATTTTCCAGACTGGCTGTCTCCACCCAGCTGGAATTAACAATGTCTTCAGCTTTCTGTAACTTCTTTATTTTTCCACTGGCCTTTTTTATACTCTACTTTCTTTCTCTATGCTACCCCTCCCTACTACCATCCTATTTCCTTCTCTGCCAACATATTGGTCTTATCTATTCACCAGTTCTACATTTTCACCCTGTAGGTGTTTAAGTTCTTCATTCATTATCTCTCCACGTCCCCTTTTCTCTCCCCTTCCCCCCCCCCACACCTCTAGCAGCTATCATGTTTCTATTGCCTTCCCCCAACCCCTTTCTCCCACTTGTTTTCCTCCTCTCTCTCCGCTTCTTTGCTACGATTGGCTATATCGGGAATCTTTTGTCTGTAGGCAGCGTGTGTTTTTTTGTTTTTTTTTTCTCCTCCTTCTTCCACGCACATTTCAGCTTCTCACTCGGAGCAAGACTTCAGATAAGTTATATATGTTTGTATTTCGTTCTGTATGTATCCTCAAATAAGGCTCATGCCGAAATATCGGATGTTGTATGTTTTTCATTTATACATTCTCATACTTTATATTCGTTTTTTTCTCACCTTGCTCACTTCCTCCCTCACTTTGTAAAACTGCACCATACACCTCTATCTACCTTATTTATATTAACCAGTTTTACTGCAGTCGCCATCCCTTTTATCTGTTACATTTTTTATGTGGTCTCCTCCTGTCACATTTAGTATTCTCCTTAAATGTCTCATTTCTTTCACAATGATTTTTCTTTTGTTAGTATCCTGTTTGACATTGATAGCATAGAGTTTGGAGGAAAATTGTGCTACCACAGCATGACTTGAAATTTTGTACATTCAGACAATAAAATGAGAAGTCAGGCCAATTTGTAGAGACTGAACAAAACCTTTTCTCTCTGGTGGAAATATCGTTTGTTGTAATATCCATATAAGTATGAACTGGAGGCCTTTAACCGTTTTGTTGTGTTATAGGGGGATTTTGGTAGTCTTCTTCTTCTTTCTGTCTGTACTGTTGATGTGTACAATGTGTTAATGGGGCTTTTCTTGGGCCGTATCGTATCATAGTGCTAACATTGCGCACGTGATTAATAGGGTAGACTTTCATCTTGATCTTCGTGAGTTGAGGTTACTGGACTAGTTATACACAGAATTCCAGCTCTCACTCTCACTTGCTGGGTTAGTTAAATGCTGTCCCAGACATACTTCTCATCCAGGCTCTTCAAAACCTCGTTGATGACAACTGGTACCCAGACAGTGGTACAGATAGTCAAGTAAATCCTGGGTAATAGTGACTTGGAACATTTATTAGTGGAAGGATGATAATGTTGATGAAAATAACATTAAAACTGACTGCCGGCTGGTTATCTCTGCCATGTGACCAGTCCATTCATACGTACAACTGTAACGTTCATATGTTCCTCGAAGACATCACACAGCACGAAAACGTCCACATAGTTGCACGTTCAAACGAAGACTGTCTCCACGCACTCAGCTTTTCACCCACAATTCCCTGTCATGGGTTTTGCAGCACCCGTGACCTTCTTGAAGGATCTCATCATGAGAAAATTCAAAAAGAAAAACCCATAATAATGCCCTTACTATCAAGCCAACAGTTTTTACACGCATACATAAATACCTTTGAGTGTAAATGCTACAGAAGAGTTCTTCAAATATCATGGACACAAAAAAGAACAAATATATCCATACTACAAGAACTTAATATTGAAGAAGGCTGGCTAGTAAAGAGGATTAAAGAGAGAAAATTTAAATATTTTGGACACATTAAACGTCATGATAATCTAGAGAAAACCGTCTTGGAAGGGCACATAATGGGAAAAAGAAAGAGAAGAAGACTAAGGCAAAGATGGCTGCAAGACATAGTTGATGATCTGCATCAGCAGCAGGCCATCTTGCTCACAACTGAGAGGCCCACAGGAGTGCTGTTGGGGATGCAAAGTTCCACAAGGGACATGCAAATGAATGAATGAATGAATAGTGTTAAAGATCTTGAAGTAATATTTAAATCCTTTTCTATGGTAAAGGGGTCTTGAAATATTTTAATCCTTCTTTATAGTGAAGATCTTGAAAGAACTCTTCTATGAGAAGAACTCTTCTGTATGGTGAAGGTCTTAAAAAATAATTGGACTTTTCTGTGTGGTGAAAATCTTAAATATATGAACCCATCTGTATGAAGGTCTTGAAATACTTCATCTATTCTGTGTGATGAAGGTCTTGAAACATTTTAACCTTTCATTTTTAAGATCATGAAATAACCTGAACCCTTCTGTGTGATTAAGTTCTTGAAATATTTGAAGGAAGTGTCTATCCACACTCAGACAGCTGCACACATCTTTTGTGCATGTCATTTTGACCTACGCTGACCATGGACCACTCATTTTGAACATCTTCTTCTTCTTCTTCTTCTTCTTCGTTCGCTTCTACCACCAAAAACCGCACTGTGAACCTACTGAATTCACGCATGTGGTCCTCGTTAGGTCCCGTGGTCCCCTGTGTGGTCCAAAATAGACCACACGAGTTCCACGAAAGGACCACAAGGGGTTCAGAGTATCACAGTGCTTTAGCCTGTATTCTTGGTGGGTCTCGGAAGCGGGATTGCGTGACACCGTGGTTTTCATTGCACCAGTTTGGTCTAGGGTTGGACTTTCTCACCGGAAGACCTCGACGTGTTTGGAATATCAGTGCATCCCCGCTGGGTGAGAGGCGTAAGCCCACCCAGGCCAGAGTTGGACTTTCTCACCGGAAAACCTCGACGTGTTTTGAGATACCCGTGTATCACCGCCGGGTGAGAGGTGGTTGCCCATCTAGTCCAGGGTTGGACTTTCTCACCGGAAAACCTCAGCGTGATTAGGATACGCAGACATCCCCGCCGGGTGAGAGGTGGTTGCCTATCTAGACTTCCCTGGTCCAGTGTCTCCGACTTGAGCATTTTGCGGTCGTGGCCGCTACCCTTCCTAGTTGTGACCAGGATGGAGCTTTTGTCCAGGAGGACGAATCCTCGCCACTAGTGACTTCTACCCCTGGGTTGAGCCGGTTTAGGCATTTCCCAGTATGGGCGTGTTTGGGACGGGACCGACCTCTGGGGCAGAGGTACTGTGACATTCATAGCCTTCAAGATTCACCCCTGGTATGAGCCGGTTTAGGCAAAATTCACCAGTATGGGTGTTTATCAGGCGTTACCGACCTCTAGAGCGGAGGTGGCATGACATGTCTAGCCATCGAGTTCCACCCCTGGTGTGTGCCGGTTTAGGCATATTTCACCAGTGTAGGTGTATTTCGGACGTAGGCGGCCTCTAGAGCAGAGGCGCCGTGGTATAGCTCTCGTAGCGATACTACTGGACATACCAGGTTAAACTTCACTTTCCACCACCTTTTCCCATTGGCACCGCACAGCAACCTTTATTTCCACATTTACTTCCTTAACCGGGAGGAGCTTCGCTCCACGCGCGGCATTTGAAGAGTCAAGCCAGCAGTGACTTAACCTCTGGGACAAGCCGGTTCATGCATTTCACCCGATATGACTGCACTCAGGACATGGCCGACCTCCAGACCAGAGGTGCCGTGATTTGACTGTTTGCTTCGATTTATCCTTTCAACCACCTTTTCCGCAGTGATGCTGCGCGGCAACCTCATTTGCAAATTTCTTCATTGGCCGGGAAGAGCACCGCTCCACGCACGGCAGCTGAAGATCTCGCCAACAGCGGCAGATGAGCTACCAAACGTGACACTCATCTACCCTAAGTAACTGGTTTTCAGGCGCCAGATATTCGCCCTCGCCCCTTCTCCTGTCAGTTTAAACAGTTCTGCCACGGGAAGGCCAGGAGCTGGACTTGACTGCCAGAGGCTGTTTGTGGCGCGTTTGCAGTCCTTAGAACCATTTTGAACATGTTTTTTTGACTTGTAGACTGTCCTATGCTACAACATTATATTTTGACTGGATCATCCACATATTAAACCTATAGAAAATGACTCCAATATTATAAAAATGACAACAAGAACCCACACTATATAAGCTGTTATATGATATATAAAAAGCTAGGAACAGCTATATTCATTAACAAGACACGCAGTTGTAACATACTTACTTTCATTTTATACATCCAGTAACATATATGGTGATTAAGAGAAAAGAGAGAAGGTTTGACTTACATGTAAGAAAAAAAGAATAATAATTGTGGTAAAGACAATTGATTGGCTAGTCAACCAAACATCTATCTATGTGAGTGAGAAAGCAAGTTTTGCAAAACTGTGTCAGACCTGTCATATACAATGGCAACAAGTTGTGGACCATCAAGAAAAGTAGAGAAACTATCAGTAGCAGCAGAGATGTGGTTTTTCAGAAGAATGATAAAAATACCATGAATAGGCAGAATAACTAATTAAGATGAAATGGACAAGCAAAAAAATTATTGCAGAGTTAAGAAAACAATAACCACAGCTCTTTGGTGACATACAAAGAAAGCTAAAACATATAGGTATCCTAATGGTGTTATGAGGAGCAAGGGTCTGAAGGCAATCAAAGTGTTCTTCTGTGAGGGTCAAGGATTGCAAGACATGCATATTTGCAGTGCAGGTCTCTTCTTCTTTATTTGCTTCTACCACCAAGACTGCCCCGTGATCCTACTGAATTTACTCCTGCGGTCCTCGATAGGTTCTCAAGAGGACCACAAGAAATTCAGAGTATCATGGGACTTGGGCTTGTATTCTTGGTGGGTCGCAGAAGCAGGAATCCGTGACACTGTGGTTTTCATTGCACCAGTTTAATCTAGAGTTGGACTTTCTCACCAGAAAACCTCGATGTGTTTTGGATATCAGTATATCCCCCACCGGGTGAGAAGTGGTTGCCCATTCAGCCTAGAGTTGGACCTTCTCACCAGAAAACCTCAACGTGTTTCGAGATATCCATGTATCCTCACCGAGTGAGAGGTGGTTGCCCATCCAGTCCAGCGTTGGACTTTCTCACCGGAAAACCTCAGCATGTTTAGGATATACGTACATCCCCGTCAGGTGAAAAGTGGTTGCCTATCTAGACTGCACTGGTCCAGTGTCTCCGACTTCAGCATGTTGTAGTCGTGGCCGCTGCCCTTCCTAGCTGTGACCAGGATGGAGGTTTTGTCCAGGAGGACAAATCCTCGCCACTAGTAAGTTTCACCCCTGAGTTGAGCCGGTTTAAGCATATTATCCTAATATGGGTGTGTTTAGGACATGACCGGCCTCAAGAGCGTAGGTACCATGACATGAGTAGTCATCAAGTTTCACCCCTGGGTTAAGCTGGTTTAGGCATATTTCACCAATATAGGTGTATATCGGACGTGGCCGGCCTCTCTAGAACAGAGGTGCCGTGATATGAGTAGCTCTTGCCACGAGACTACTGGACATACAGATTAAACTTCACTTCATCATTTCCATCACCTTTTCACAGCGGCGCCGCTTGGCAACCCTAATCACATTTTTGCATTTTCTTCATTGGCCGGAAGGAGTTTCACTCCATGCGCGGTGGTTGAAGAATCTCGCCAGCAGTGTCTTAGTTTAACCCCTAGGTTAAGCCGATTTATGCAAAATGCCCCAATATGGGTGTATATAGGACGTGGCCGGCCTCTATAGCAGAGGTGTCATGATTTGAGTAATCCTGGCCTCGATACTACTGGTTACTTCACTTAATCCTTTCCTTCACCTTTTCCATGATGGCACCGCACAGCAAACCTAGTCGCTTTTTTCTTCATTGGCCAGAGGAGTTTCCCCCCCACACACAGCAACTGAAGAATCTCGCCAGCAGCGGGCAGTGCAGGTCAAAATGTGAGTGTGAACATCCAGACTGCTAGGGAGTGTCTGCGCTTGAGTGTGAATAGATTCAGCCATATTTTAACTCTTATATATGGTTAAAATTATGATACTTGAACTCATACATATGGTTAAGATCACAACACTTGAACTCTTACATATGATCAAGATCATGATACTTAAACTCTTATATAAAGATCATGATATTTGAACTGTTATATATAAGGATACTTGTACTCTTCTGTGTGATGAAGAAATATGGATCTGAAGCTGAGTGGACTCTGGCAACTTTTTTAAATTCTCATACCAGAATTTTTAAAAAAAATCTTACTGACAAGCTCCACCACTCTGAGGAATATATAAATTCCTACCCCACTGTTCAAACATTCTCAGAATGACAGTGCTGATGTATGATAGATTCTTTAACCAGACTAGGTTCACTAACTAATCTAGTAGTAGACGTTGTACATAGTTCTTGCAAGCTTCACAAAGCACAAAAATAACATGCATACTTCAGAAAAAAAACAATGTTTCTGCAGTAAGAATAGGGAAATCAATAAATACTGCTTTTGTGTAACAACATAGGATAAAAATATGTTTTTGTGGCTATCTGTCAACAGAGCAATTGACAAATTGGACAGATGTGTTAGATGGACATACTACTCGTATCATATTATGCATGCAATCAGATGGCTGTGGTCCTGGTGTATCAACATAATGGTTGGGATAACAAATTGTGGTTTTTGTGTTTGTATGTGGTTTCAAGTTTTCTTAGCTTTTTACCAAATCCTACTTGCCAGTGGTGCCATTGGAAACAGACAGTTGATCTGTCTGAATGAGTTAGCTCATTCTGTACCAGGGGGGTTTTACATCAAATGACCAAGGAGGTAAATTTCATAAAGTGGCATGGCACGATTGTCATATTTAAAAGGATCACAAAGGCATAATCTGATTTGCAGTATGACATATTATACATTAGTTTAAACAGGAAAAATTGTACAGTGGTACCTCAGGTTACAGACTTAATTCGTTCTTTGACTCTGTTCGCAAACCGAAACAATTTTTCCCATTGAAATTAATGCAGATCCAATTAATCAGTTAGCCCACCCAAGAAACTTTTTTTTTAACTTTTTTGTGGATTTATGCGTGGGAAAAACATATAATATAAAATATACAGTATAACTATACCTTTGTGGTTGATAGTTGCTGGCACAGGTAGATGGTAGAAGAGAGGGAGAAAGACTACTCCTTCAAAGGAGACTCCCATTCCATAATAATGTCGGGCAACTGTGTAGGTATTTCTAGTGTTTTTTTTTCTCCTGTTTGTATCCTGGGAAGTGGTTCGATTGCTGGCTTGATGGCTGGTGTTTTCAAAAGATAACGATCCAGAGACATTTGTCTTTTTCTTTGTTGGATAATTTTCTGAAAACGGGACATCACATTGTCATTTAAAATATCCACTGCTCTGCTGGCCACAGTTTTGTTAGGGTGATGCTTCTCAATGAAAACCTGCACTTCACTCAGCTTGCTACAAATTTCTTTGATCTCAGCATTTGAAACATTAACCACCTCTTCCTCCTCATCTCCTGAGTGCTCCTCCTGCAAAGCTTTCATCTGTTCACATTGCAACACAACAAGTTCTTCTGTGTTGAATTCTTGTCTGTGGTCCTCCACCAGCTCCACCACATCCTCCTTGTTGACCTCCGAGCCCAAACTCTTGCCAGTGGTCACAGTTTTGTTTACTAGAGTTACATCTGTCTTCTCGAAGTCTCTGTCAGGCACACAGGGTGGCCAAAGTCTCCTCCAGGCAGATTGAAACGTGCAGTTAGAGACATTGTTCCATGCCTTGTCAGTGAGGTTTATACAGTGGAAGATATGGAAGTGATCCTTACAAAAATCATGTAGGGTCAAATCTGTGTTGTTGGTCACCTGGAAACACCTGGAAAAAAGAGCCTTTGTATATAAGTTCTTGAAGTTGGAGATTACTTGCTGGTCCATGGGCTGGATGGGAGGAGTGGTGTTAGGAGGCAGAAATCTGACTTTTATGAAGTCGTATTCAACATCAAGGTCTTCTGCCATACTTGGAGGATGGGTAGGAGCATTGTCCATAACCAGCAGACACTTAAGGGGCAAATTATTTCCCTCAAGGTATTTCTTGACAGTTGGTGCAGAAAACTTCAGTCAACCACTCCATTAAAAAGTAATCTTTTACGTAAGCCTTGCTGTTTGCTCTCCACAATACTGGAAGTTTACCCTTTAGCACTTTATTGCGTTTAAAAGATTTTCAGAGTGGTAAACTAAAAGAGGCTTAATCCTACAATCCCCACTTGCATTAGCACACAATAAAAGTGTAAATCTGTCCTTCATTGGTTTGTGGCCAGGCAGTGACTTTTCCTCTTGGATTATGTAGGTCCTTCTTGGCATTTTTTTTTCCAAAAAAGTCCCATTTCAACGCAATTAAAAACTTGATGTGCTATGTAACCTTCAGAGTTGATCAAGTTTGCAGATTCCTCCACATAGGCATCTGCTGCTTTTTTGTCTGAAATAGCTGCCTCTCCAAACAGCACTGTGAATTCCAGTTCATCAATGAAATTTCTTGAACCAGCATCTACTTTTTTTAAATTCGACAATCACTTGTATTCGGCGTTTTCCCCACTAAATCACTGTGCAAAAGTAAACCCTTCTCATGTATTAGGGCCTTGCTAACACTATCTCCAGCAAGCTGCTTTTCATTAATCCAAACTAACAGTAATTTTTCTACTTCTTCTAATACTTGAGACCTTTGCTTCATTAACATAGTCACTCCTTTAGCCACATCAGCCATCTTTAGCGCATCTTTGTTCTTTAAGATAATACAGATCATAGATTTAGCCATGTCATACTGCTTGGCCAGATCAGAAACACAAACGTCATTCTCATGTTTAGTTATTATTTCCTTCTTCGTTTCTACTGTAATACGCTTAGGCTTCTTGACACCACTGTCACTAACACTTTTCTCTTTCTTGCCAGCCATAATGTGGGTTCATTTAATGAAAAAAAGCAACAACAAATAATTGTATCAAGAACAACAGAGCGACAGACAACACTCACAGCATGCAAACCTGAGTACAAGTGATGCTGTTCATGAGCCGAAAACATGGCGCCAAAACCATTTATATGGATTCGTGCGCCGAGGCATTGTTCGTGGGTCAAGTCAAAATTTGTTAGGAAATTGTGTTCGTGGGCCAATTTGTTCGTGACCAGAGGCGTTCGTGACCCAGGGTACCACTGTATATTGTTTTTTCTAATAAAATTGTTAGTCTTTTCTTAGTATAGAACAGAAAAAAAGAGCTAAGAATTGAGAAGAAAGAAATGGAAAATTATGATAAAAAATGTTCTCACTTACCCCTCAAGTTAATTCATTGTACTGGGTTCAATATATCCAAAATTAATAAAATTTTACACAAACACCATTTCCTCACAGGAAAATATACATTAATTCTTTATTTTATTTATTTACAATCTATAATAAACTGAAAACATGAAAACACAAGTGGGCAGTGGACCATAAGCTTAGAAAAAAAAATAAAAGCAATTAAATATTTACACAAATTGGTTCTAAATTCAACCTCGTGGGTGCCTCGTGTCCATGCTTTAGGTACTGGTAGGAAGTAATACTACCAGCTTTGCTAGATTTTTTAAAATGGTTAGGATAAATTCAAAATTAGAGACCAACATATCCCAGCGCACTAGGAGTGGGTAGGCACATCCACGCAAGGAACGTCGAGTGATACACAAAAGAGTTGGGATTGCAGTGGGAAAGTGAACTTGGTCTTTAAAAAATGCCAAGCCAAATTTGGATGTATCAGACCTTGCAAGGTGTATAACTATGACATAGTGCAGCCAGCACATTCTTGCGGGCAAAAAACTGAAGAAGAAAAAGATAATTCAATCCCTCTCCTGTTCAGAAAATTACGTATGATTGTGTTTACCATGTAGTATGCAATAAAAACTAGTCTCTCATGGCAAAAGTCAGGGGTTCAGCTCTGCCTGGAAGTGCTCCGATTACCCAGCTGTAGAAATGAGTACCTGACTTCTTCTGGAGCTGAGGAAGGAAAGGTGGCCAGACGTGATGCTTATAACATCACCCTCTAGTGTGCTGACCACATAATCCTCTAGTGTGCTAACAGTTTAAGGAAAATATGGGTACCAATACCATATTCTTTTGTTCATCTAAGGCATAACTGGGTTACTTTTTTTGTTTTTTTTACTTTTTATGTAGTAGAAAACAATGATTGTAATGGAAACATCTGTGCAGTTTAAATATAGGTGATTTCACAACCCACTCAAAGGACCTGCTGGCCAGAGCTCAGCCACCTGCAGGAGAAGCTCTTCAGTGATGCTAAAAACCAGAGACATACTCCAGCATTCATGAGTTGGTGTCCATATCTGCACAAACGCTGAAGAAGGAGAGAAATATGGGAGATATCCAGTGATAAGTTTGTTCACCCATAAGATTTAGTGCTGACCAAGCTATTTGTTGACAGAGTAAAACCAGTTGGTTCTTTGCAGTTTTAATAGGTGATAAATCTTGGGGATAATGGGTTAAGCTATGAGCGGAGAGGGTACCAGTTGATGTAATAGTGAACTTGAGTTTTCTGAAGCTGATTCTGTGGTGAAGATCAAGAAAACAGCACCAAAATTGATGAAGATTTAGCTGCAGGATGTTGCTTAGCTTCTTAGAGTATACATATGAATCAGAAGTGTTTTTCAGTAAACACTATCGTAATGGAATGTGCATCAAACTCCACCCATTTAGCCAGGTTAAGTAACACAACAGCCTGTTTTATGGAGATCTACATCACATAGGGCTCGCAAAGTAGTTCAACAATTTTTCATGTTTTCAGCAAGCTTTTCAACCTCATCAATTTTTAGAGTTTCATGTGGTTGACCTCTTTTTCTTTGGCCTGTTGTGTTCCATTTCATAGCTTGTTTTGGGATTCTCTGACTGTTGTTTCTCATCACATGACCAATATATGTCCATCTCCTTTTTCTGATCACCCATGAGACAGATTATTGTTTGCTCATCTGTTTTATTTCTGAGTTGTTCTTGAATTCATTACACTTTATACCGAGTATTTTCCTTGGGCATTTGTTTTCAGAAGAGTCTAATTTCTTATCTATTTCTTTAGTTGTTTTCCAGCTTTCATATGCATAAATGATGGTGGATATTACATTTCAATTGAATAATCTTAACTTAGTTTTTGTGCTTATTTATAACTTTTGAGCACCATATGCTGTCAAGATTTTTGAGAGTCAATGCTGCTTTTGCAATTCGAATTCTTTCTTTCTGGTGTCGTCATCCTGGTCCATGTAGCTGCCAAGGTATGCAAATTGGTGTACTTCTTCAACAGCTGTTTTTTCTACATATATTTTTCCTTCTTGATTAATGGGAAGTTTCATTATTTTTGTTTTGTCTTTGTTAATTTCAAGTCCCATTTTCCTAGCCAACGAAGACAGAGTATCTGTTTTTTCTTGCATCGAATTCACATTGTCACTGATAAGAGTTATGTCATCTGCAAAATCAAGATCTTCTAGTTGGGCCCCATATACCCAATCAGTACTCGTTTTACCTGCACAACATTTTTTCATTATAAAGTCTATGGCAGTTGCAAAAAGCAAGGGAGATAGTACACATCCTTGTTTCATGTCTGTTTCAGTCTGGAACCATTCGCTCATTCCATCGTTTGTGTTGACTGCACAAACATATCCGTTGTAGAGATCTCTAATGATGATGACAGTTTTAGATGGTATTCCATATATTCTTAAAATTGTCCACAGTGAATCTCTGTGCATGCTACTATTGAGAAATAACCATCATATTTATACAAGATTAAGAAGCATGATCTACATGCAAAAAGGTAAAGGTAAAATTCCTATTTCCATGCCATTAAGGCATATTGGGGAATATGGTGTTAGGCCAAAACGGAAGGCACCATTGGTGTGTTCGTTCCACCCAGGGTGGTCCTTCCACCCAGGCTAAGTAGATTTTAATCTACAAACCCTCACCACTGTGAGGTGGTAAACTTATCTAGCGAGCCCTTGCGGGTTAAAAAAAATTTTTTTAATTAAATAAATACATAAAAAACAATTTTTAAAAATGGTGTTAGACCAGTTTATTCTATGACTTTTGGCACATGATCTTATATGCAGGCAGGAAAAAAGGCCTTGATGTGGTATGGTTTTGCCTGCCCTGGTGACCGTATCATCTCACTCATGTAGTCATATTTACTGCTGTATGAGCAATATGAATCCAGATTTATAATAAATTATGTAGTGTTTTTTCCCCCAGAATCCAGTGAATGCACACGTGTTTGCTGTGAGGTGTCCTGTGTAAGTGCCTCAAATAGTTTGCTTTATGTGTCAGACATATCAAATATATTGGAAGAAAGTGAAGATCTTTTCAGGTTGTTACTATTGTTTCAGCCTTATTCAGTCAAATTTCCCACAAACGTGACCTATGGATAAGTTTGTTCTGTTTCACTATCACGTTGTAAAGAGATAGCTGCTCTTTTGAATATTTCATTGTGTTGCTTCAGCTTAAGTGTATGGATTTCTAAAAGTCCATGGCAGTGGAGTTTTTTTAAGAAGCCTTAGGTCCACTCCAAAAATTAAAGATAGCCATTATAGCCCAGTGTTAATCCATTTTAATGCCTATGTGCCATTAACTTCATCTGTGACTCTGGCAGTGAAGAATTCCACTTTATAATTACTATGAGATCATTTACCAACCAATCAGTCAAATCAAAGAGAAATGTTGGAGAAAGGTAATTCATCTGACAGATAGGTACTTAAATTATACATTTCTCAGGTTAAACAATCATCATATAGTGACAGTTACTAGATATTAATCCTTTATGAAGCAGAATGATGATGTGAAAAATATAAATTGTATGCCAGAATATCGAGAAAAAATTGACGAAGTTGTTTGATCCAACCATCCATGTCCAGGATAGTGATCAGCTAAGCAGTCACTTCACAGTATGCCTTGTGGCATCTTGCAGGACAACACCAAATTCTCTCAACTTCTCATGGTCTGTGCCCAGCCGTTGTATTGTGCCCTAGCTGTGCAGCATACTAAGTTTTTTGGTTCACTTTCACAGAATGGCAGCCGATTGGTGAAAAATGGACAAACAATGCAGCTAGATAGAACAGATGTTATTTTGGCAGAAAATTCAAAACACTACAGAACTGATAAAATGACTGATAAAAAAAACACTTTTTATTATAATATCTAAACTTTGGAGTGGACTGGGAAAAGAAAAGCATTGGAACTGATTAGAAACATCAAGAGTCACACAAGATGGAGAAGCATGATCACCAAGACTATCTGGCATGGCATGGAATGAGTGACATCATATTTGATTTAACAACAGCAAATATATTTTTAAAAAACACATAACTATTGTTAAAATGTCCAGACTGTGTGAAGATCTAGCATGAAGTGTAGGACATTATACGGAGCAAATGAGAGCAATGGTAGTTACATTATGTATACTTCTCACATTGGTTTCAGTTTGTACTTGTTTCTTGTTATATTTCTTAGGAGTGTTTTTCATTGGTGGGAACATGTACATAAGATTGAGGTAAGGGACAAGTGGAATGCTGCCAGTATTCTGTTTTTCCTTTTGTCATGAGACTTCATGGTAGCACATAGCACAAAAGTGTTGTACTAGCAAAACAAAGCATAAAGAAAGGAGTCCGAGGGAAGAAAGTAATGGTTATTTTCATAAGAAAACCAGCTTTTGGGTGCAGCTGTAATTTTTTTCTGTGAAAATTTCTCAAATGAACTGATTTTTTCTCTGATTGTTGTCCAGTCCAGGTTTCCCTGCACAAGCAATTCTTTCTTAACATTTTTGTTTTAACATTAGCATTGAAATCATGCAGAAATCATGACTTCATTCCTGCATATTACTGTTATAATGTTTTTTTTAATTTCTTTTATGACAGCCAGCATATAGCAGCATGAATATGGACTAGGCACTGAGTTGAAATATAATGGTTTTTACATTTTTTCACTTTGTATTAAAAAAAAAAATATTAACCACCTTAACATTGCTTAGACACCCTGATCCTGCTCATTAATATCAATTAAGGTGTTCCCATAATTTTTTTTAGAAGCTTGACCTCATTTCATTCATTATTTGACAGCACAGTACAACCCCAAACATTTTTCAGGCATAATGCTGTGTATGGGACCAAAACCAGATTAGCTCACATAACATGTAGGGCTGTTGATTCTAGCATGGAAAACCTGGCCATATAATGTAATGGTGTTAATAGCAAAGAGATAAATAGATGAATGTCTGGGGTTAATAATAACAAGATTAATAGATAAATATTTGGGGTTAATAACAAGGAGATTAATAGATGAATGTTTGGGGTTAATAACAAGGAGATTAATAGATAAATATTTGGGGTTAATAACAAGGAGATTAATAGATGAATGTTTGGGGTTAATAACAAGGAGATTAATAGATAAATATTTGGGGTTAATAACAAGGAGATTAATAGATAAATGTTTGGGGTTAACAAGAAGAAGATTCATGAATAAATACTAGCTCAGTAATATACTTGATCAGTTCTCCTGGGAAAAGTGAAGTGGTTAATTAGCCTAGTCTAGTTTAGTTTAGTAGTTAGTCATGTTAGTTTGTTAGTTAGTTTAGTAGTTAGTTAATTAGTTAATAATTAATTAGTTTAGTAGTTAGTTTATTAGTTAGTTAGTTAATTAGTTAGTAGTTAGTTTAGTAGTTAGTTAATTAATTAGTAGTTATTTTAGTAGTTACTTAGTTTAGTAGTTAGTTAATTAGTTAGTAGTTAGTTAATTAGTTACTTGTTAGTTTAATAGTTAGTTAATTAGTTGTTGGTTTAGTAGTTAGTTAATTAGTTACTTGTTAGTTTAATAGTTAGTTAATTAGTTGTTGGTTTAGTAGTTAGTTAATTAGCTAGTAGTTAGTTAATTAGCTAGTAGTTAGTTAATCAGTCAATGAATAAGAAAAGAAAGACCATCATCCATGCAGTTCAGACATCATCCAAATTGAAGTAGTTGTTCTCTTGCAGCTCACCCTGTGATAGTGTTGAAGCACAGACATAATGCTGGATAAAATGATTATACTATCTTGCTTGAAGGCACAAAGTGGGTTCAAGAAATGTACTTCTTGGTAAGCTGCACCACCATTGGGACCATCACATATAGGATCTTAACTCACTCTGGTGCCAACCCTGATAGCAGTCTACAAACCCTGATAGCAGTCTGCCAAACCTAATAATATTCTGCCAACCCTGATAACAATCTACCAGCCCTGATAACATTTGGTTGGCCCTGATAACTGTACCAACCATGATAACCATCTAGCAGCCATGATAACTGTCTTCTACCAGCCATTATAACTATGTACCAACCATGATAACCATCAATCGACCCTGATCACAGTCTGTTGACCCTGAGATTCCTCTACCACTCAAATGCAGTCATCAGTGTATTTCAGCAGATAGCATTGACATAATCAGGAAGAAAATTCTATCTTCATTCATTTGTCCAGCCTCAGTTTTTTTGAATGACTAAATAAAATCACAGCCTGTTGTGATACTGTCTTGTGTTTCCTACAAGGTGTGGAAACAACAGTTTATCAACCGCATGATCAGTGATGGTATTGATGCCTTGCTGTGTCCTGTTATGCCTTGTGCTGCTGTTAAACAAGGAAGTGAGGCAGATTTTGTAGGTTAGAAGATTGTTTTTGTTTAAGTTAATCTCAGTGTCTGTTCAGAGATCTGACCTTCAGCCATGTGTGTCCAACAGAAGGTGAGTGGCTGTTGGGAGCTCTCATAAAATAACTTATGGCCATGAATATCCAGTGATAGGTCTTGTTACCTTACAGGGAGGGCAAAAGTGGTCATGAATTTGCTGACACTGGAGATGTCAGACTAGATAGTACATACATTGTTATATTTTAGTTTTGTGACAGAAGCCATGTCTGCTTTGTCAGTCACATAGGCTGACATCATTGAGAAAATGACACATCAAGGTTAACAGACCACAGCTAGCTGAGACTCGTCCTACTATTGCTGTGGTTTTCAAGATGTGTCACTTCAGTTGGGTCAGTGAAATAAGGATTGATATGTTCCCCTTGGTGGTGGAGCTTAAGAAGCTTATGTTCTCTCTAGAAACAGTGCCTTTTGTTCTGATTATGATGCTGTTACTATAGGCAGGAGGTTAGGGTCTTGACCATCTCTAAGGTCTGACAGTCATCTCAGTTGTCAGGACTGATGTCTGCAAAAGTGCTTCTGATATCTGTGGTTTCATTTTAGTACTTTGATCTGTAAAGCTCAGACTCCCACTGTTGGTCCAGTACATCATTTATTGTGGAAGTGAAGGTAAACACATACAAGCAGGAAATTATAACATGTACACTAAAGTACATATTTGACACTTGGCTCTCATCTTTCTTCCACACTTCGTATACTATACTCAGGTACTTACAGGGTGGCGCACGAAATGTCACATGCTCAAAATGTTTAATTTTCAGTTCAGAATTTTCAAATTTGTGATGCTTACCCTTACTTCTTGCATGGTTCAGTAGATGGCAGCACTTGTCAATGTAGCATGTGGACGGCACCACTAAATCAGTTTCTGAAACATGGCAGACAAGGGATGGTTGATGCTGGAACATAAGGTGAAAATGGTGTTGTTTTACACACAAACATGAAGTGTAGCCCTAATTCATGAATGTTTTTTTTATTTTCATACGTGGTAGGCTCCCTGCACTCCCTTAGGAGCATAGGCCACAGATAAAGGCTCTCCAGTCATCCCTGTTCTTGACCCTGAGCGCTGTCACTATTTCCCTTCTCCAAGTAGACTGGCCACAAAATTAGAAAATGATGACTGTGTTCTGGACAGAAAACAACCCCATACTGCCAGTCTATACTGCAGAGAATACTGAGGCTGTGAGAGTGGCTTTGTTTCGTCTTCTTCTTCTTCTTCTTTGTTCGCTTCTACCACCAAGACCACCCTGTGATCCTACTGAATTTACGCCCATGGTCCTTGTTAAGTCCCGTGGTCCCCCGTGTGGACCACAAGAGGTTCAGAGTATCACAGGACTTGAGCCTGTATTCTTGGTGAGTCTCAGAAGCGAGATTGCATGACACCGTGGTTTTCATTGCACCAGTTTAGTTTAGAGTTGGACTTTCTCACCGGAAGACCTCGATGTGTTTAGAATATCAGCATATCCCCGCTGGGTGAGAGGTGGTAGCCCACACAGGCCAGAGTTGGACTTTCTCACCAGAAAACCTCGACGTGTTTTGAGATACCTGTGTATCACCGTCGGGTGAGAGGTGGTTGCCCATCCAGTCCAGTGTTGGACTTTCTCACCGGAAAACCTCAGTGTCATTAGGATACGCATACATCCCCGCCGGGTGAGAGGTGGTTGCCTATCTAGATTGCCCTGGTCCAGTGTCTCCGACTTCAGCATTTTGTAGTTATTGTCGCTACCCTTCTTAGTTGTGACCAGGATGGAGCTTTTGTCCAGGAGGACGAATCCTCGCCACTAGCAACTTCCACCCCTGGGTTGAGCCGGTTTAGGCATATTATCCCAGTATGGGCGTGTTTGGAATGTGACTGACCTCTAGAGCAGAGGTACTGTGACATGCGTAGCCTTCAAGTATGGGTGTATTTCGGACGTAGCTGGCCTCTAGAGCAGAGGTGCCATGGTATGTGTAGCTCTTGCAGTGATACTGCTGGACATACTGATTAAACTTCACTTTATCCTTTCATTTACCTTTTCACATTGGTGCCGCACAACAACCCTTACTTCTTTTCCTCAGTTTCTTCCTTGACCGAGAGGAGCTTCACTCCACGCATGGCATCCAGAGAGTCTCACCAGCAGTGTTGGCTTTGTTTCAAAGTCCCACTAAATCCACCAGGATTGGTTCTGCTAAATTAGGCATCTCATGTCGTTCTCTTCAAAGAATACTCCATGATTGTTCCCATACAAAATTACAATGCTTCAGAAACTAAAGGCAAGTGACATGAAATGGTGGGTACAATTTGCTACTTGGGCTATTGCAGAAAGTGACTGTGCTGCACAACACATGGTTCTCTGATGGGGTCTGTGTTTACCTGAACGATTCTGTGAACAAGCAGAATACCAAGTTTTGGGCAAGAGATCCTAATTTTGTGCATGAGTTTGACAATTACAGTGAGAAAGTGTGTGTGGGCTGTGATTTTCACCCATGAAATCATTGAGCCATTCTTTTTCAATGACACTGTTAACAGTACGTGAACATGTTGCAAAACAGATTTCTTCCACAACTCTTGGTAACAAGGTTACCAATGGAGACACAGTGGTTCATGTAAGGTGGCGCTTGTCCTCATACACCAAATGTTATTCTGGATTTCCTGCATGAAGGTTTTGGGCTCTGTGTGATGTCCCATTGATAAGCAGAATTTTTTAGGGCAGTTCAGTGTGGCCTGACAACAGCCCTGATATTAGTCTGTGATTTTTTTTTCTTGTGGGGTCATCTCAAGGAGAAGGTCTGCCTCAAGAAACCAGAAAATGTAACGTAACTGTGAGCAGCCACTGACTTTTTCCAGGGATTGACAGAGGAAATGGTCATAGAGTGATCAAAAACGTGAGGGTTCATCTCAACAAGGTTGTACACCAACAAGGTGGACATATTGAGCACATCCTGTCATCTACCAGAGCATGCATGAAATAAGGGTACTCATCACAAAATTTTGACATTTCTGAACCAAAAATTTAAAGTGTTATTAAACATTTCGAATGTGTGACATTTCACATGCCACCTTGTGTTTTGCACTTGATTGGTCTTATTCATGTTTTTTTAATGAGAATTTTTTAAAAATGACTATATTTGACTAATATAACAGACAAAAGTAATGTCATTTTCACAAGATTAATCTGTTATGATTGTCGCTTTTCTCTTTGTTTCTGGCAATTCATTATGTTCAGGATGTCTGACATACTGTGCTCTCTTTAACTTGCTGGACTTCCCAGCTGGTACTGTTCCAACATCCATGGTCACAGCAGGAGACATTGAAGTTCTTAGAAGCACAAAGATGTACAGAACTTCTACAAGACTAGAAAAAAAGATCAAATTGGTGAGCGATGATCATCTTGTAAATGCGAACTGTTAGTTCTTTATTCGATATCATCATTGCAGATATCACAAGCATTAGGTCGGGTTGACCAAAAGTGGCTTTTGGTGTCATAAATTTAAGGAGTGATCAAAGAAGCAGACTTATACTACCACTCATTGGCCAGACTGGAGATGACAAATCTGATACCACAGCCAAAAAGGGCAGCAGAATGGAACAAAGCAGGCATCAAGTCAATTACAGGTAGTGAACCAGTTCCAGTCCAACAGTTACAGAGGAAGCAACAAATGATCCTGTTCTGATTAAGAACTGGCCACTGCAGCTGCTAAGTCACCTCTTCCAACTCAAGATCTCACAAGCAGATGAATGCCCCCTGCAGGGGGGAGTACATACTCCAGAACATGTTCTCCTAGAGTGCCAAATTTTTACAGATCTACACAGCCAGATATGGCCACAGGGCTCAGACCTAATGGAGAAGCCATGGAGCTGCCAGGAGGACCTGGAGAAGACTGTGGACTTCATTGTGGCCACTGGGCGTTCGATTTAGCATGACCAAAAACTTGACCGGTGAAGAAGAACTGCCCAGACTGAGAGAGTAAAATAATCCACTTAAAACAGTAATACTAGGAGCTTGACCATCTCCAGAACAGTGGTCCTAATAATTGTGTTGTTTTGATTAGAAAGAACCATTCAGGATCTCCTGTATAACATGCTCCTTAGGGAAGTTAGAATGTTCATGGCATTTAGGATGTAATATTATACATTAGCAATTATAAATTTATAAGACAGTCTGGACATACTAAGTAGTGAGACAGCATAAATCCTAGCACACAAACAGTCAGCTGCTCATTCATATTAAACTTTAATAAATATACACCATAAATTTACTTGATTTTGTCTGCTGACAAACATGAAATGACCACAGTATGGTTTCAAGTTAGTGGGTTTACTGCTTACTTACTTTCACTTCAGTTTTTGATAGTGCTGCAGAGTTCATGCACTGTACACAGATTCTTCTTCAGTAGATTTGTCCTGTATGCAGTGATGGTAACCCTTGGCTTCTTAGGACAATAGAAGTGAGATTAGGACAAAAAGGAGTAAGATGTAGACAAGTAGTCAGTGTTGTTCAGTCAACAAGACCTTAGGGTAAAGGGAATGAGATGTAGACAAGTGGTCAATGATAGACCAAACTTTAAAAATGTGTACCAAAAAATTGTTCCTGTAAGATGAAGATCACCAACATATGCTGAACACATGGCTGTCAGTACAATGTCAGGTACAGTGATGGCCACATTAGTCACTCATGGTGTCCACATTAGAGTTAGTCATTATGTTCACATTATAGTTAGTCACACTGATTTAAAATGTATATAAATAGCTTGTGGGTATAAGTATATACAAAACTAAATATACACAAAGCCACTGCAGTAAAGCTATGATGACAAAATATTAAGACTTTAAAACAAAACTAGGAACAGCTTTATTACTTACCATGCACACACTCGTTAATTAATAAAACTGTTTTATTTTTGTTTTAAATAGTCTTAAAATTTTGATTTAAGATGCAATGAGTAAATGTCATGTTACATAATTATACTTTTCTTCAATACAATTTCAGAGTAAAATGTCTAGTTCAGGATTCTCCAGTCAACGAGGATAAATATTTTCTTCTTATTGTTGTAGTGTCCTTATACAAAAATTTCTAGTCCAAGATTCCTGAATCAGTGAGGATAAATTATTTTCTTCTTATTGTTGTAGGGTCCTTATACAAAAATTTCTAGTCCAAGATTCCTGAATCAGTGAAGATAAATTATTTTCTTCTTATTGTTGTAGGGTCCTTATACAAAAATTTCTAGTCCAAGATTCCTGAATCAGTGAAGATAAATTATTTTCTTCTTATTGTTGTAGGGTCCTTATACAAAAATGACCAAACTTAGAGAAACTGTTGCTTTATTTAGTTCAGATAGTGTTAGCTATAACAAACTATTCTACACTACAGTTTTGTTTATTTCTCTTCATATATGCTGTATGTAACAAATTGTTGCTTATTTCATGTCAGATGTTGCAAATTGTAACATATTGCTGTAGACTTCAGTTTAGATATTTTGCTACTTGCAGTGAACTGTTGTTTAACTTGGTCCAGATACCAACAGTTGTAATAAATTTGTAGAACTTGGTTAAAAAAATTGTTGATTATAATTCTGCCTGTTTTATACATACAAACATTTTTTGCCTTTTTTTCATTCTTTTAAACAGGATCAGTTGGGAAAAGAGGTAATTCAGACTTAGAAGAAAAAAAAACAGTAACAAATTGCTACTCTCTTTATCTTGCCTTCAGTGCTCACAGATTCACTTAAGTTGAGCTGTTTTCATAGTAAATTTTAGTGAGAAATGAGTCTAGTCATGATTTTAATAAAGTGTAACTTGTAGTGTGAGGTAAAGGTAAACTTTAGTGAGAAATGAGTCTAGTCATGATTTTAATGAGGTGTAACTTGTAGTGTGAGGTAAACTTTAGTGAGAAATGAGTCTAGTCATGATTTTAATGAGGTGTAACTTGTAGTGTAATGGATGCATCAGCAGCAGGCCATCTTGCTCACAACCAAGAGGCCTAGCTGTTAGAAAGGCAAAGTTCCACAAGGGACATGCAAATGAATGAATGAATGAACTTGTAGTTTTAGGTAAATTTTAGTGAGAAATAAGTCTAGTCATGATTTTAATGAGGTGTAACTTGTAGTGTGAGGTAAACTTTAATGAGAAATGAGTCTAGTCATGATTTTAATGAGGTGTAACTTGTAATGTGAGGTAAACTTTAGTGAGAAATGAGTCTAATCATGATTTTAAAGATAGATAAAGATGTATGGTGCAGTTTTACAAGGTGGCAGAGGGAGTGAGAAAAAAAGGAATAGAAAGTATGAGAGCAAGATGAGAATGTATAAATGAAAAACATACATCATCTGATATTTCAGTGTGAGCCTTTTTCGAGGATTACATACACAAACGAGACACACTAAAAAAGTATAACTAAATGAAAAACTTATCTTAATGTGGCAACCTCCATAAGTATGAAATGCAGAGAAATGCATGTCCACTAGATGAGGCATAGGGACCACTCGGGGCTGCACAAAGGATAGGCTGTTAGAGCTAGTCGTAAAGAAGAAGTGGAGAGAGGGAGGAAAACAGGTGGGGGAAGTGCAATAGAAATATGATAGCCGTTGGGGGTGGGGGAAAGGTGAAGCGGAGAGATAATGAATGAAGAACATGAACACCTGCAAGGAGAAAATGTGAAACTAGTGAATAGGACAAGACCCTATACACCTATAGGTCGCCAGAGAAGAAGAGAGGGTGGTGATAGGGAGAGGAGCTAGGAGAAAGAAACAAGAGAGTATAAATAAAAAATAATAATTTTTAAAAAATGGGGATAGGGGAGGTGGAAAACTAAAGAAGTTAAAGGAAGCTGAAGACATTGTTAATTCCAGCTGGTGGAAACAGCCAGCCTGGAAAATAGGGCGCTGTTCTAGGACCCTCCGAGATCATACATCAGCAGAACAAGAGCGGATCGCGCTAACAGAAATGTCCTGTTTTCCCCTGTGGTTGCTAAGGCAAAAATGTTTAGCCACAGGTGTCCAGGCCCTCTTAGAAATATCATTAATATGTTGGAAAAAATTATCTCCTAAGCATAAACCTGTCTCCCCTATATATTTCATACCACAACATTTGCACATAATAGCATAAATAATATTGCGTGAAGGGCAGGTGAAACCCTCCTGAACTGATAACATGGTCTTTGTTGCTAGCCTCAACAACAAACAGGCAAGTGTTGCATCTACGGCGTCGGCAACGTCTGGTAGCATAAAAAGTGTTATCTATCTTAAGGCGACTTTGAGTTAAAAGGTTCCTGAGGTTCTTGTCCCGTCTGTAGGCCACCAATGGGGGTTCCCTAAAAAGTTCACATGTATCAGGCTCAGTCTGGAGGAAATGGAGATGGCGAAACATGTTTTTAACTGCCAAACTATGAGGGTGGTGCGTGAGTACCAGTTTAACTCTGTCCAAGCAACTTGTATAAAATAGGAAAAAGTAGGAGCAGGTTTATTACCTAACGATTACAAAGTTGTGACATTTCAGATTGAGCCTTAATCATACAAAAACATACAGGACAAAGAAATAGAGAGAGGAGATAAAGTATAGATTCACATGAATACTATTTTTAAAAAAAAATTTTTTTTAAAAGAGTACTTAGCTGTAAATTGTAAGGTGTGACTTGTCCGGCGGTGTGTGTCAGGAATGGATTTAGTAGAACGTGGAGACTGTTTAGAGACCTGTGACATGTGGTTGGTGGGTTGTAACTAGGGGTGGTGGATGGGGAACCAGGGAGGGGAGAGAGAGTGATACAATGTTGACCTAGCTAGGAGAAGTTGAAACAGATGATTGGGGAAGAGGGGTTGCAGAGTGATGCTGTGAGGAAGTTTGAAAAGTAAGAAGGGGTGGACTTAGTGGAGAGGTACTATAATGATTGAAGAGAATGTTACCTGTAGCTAAACAGCGAGTTTAACCCATGTGGCTCCAGCGTCCCATAATTTTGAATGCAGTGGTTCTCAAGTGCCGGGCGGCTTGTGTCATCCGCATGACATTGTTTGGTGGCTGTTACCAGAAAATCAGATTTGCCTCTGTGGTTGGGGCCATTGAAATGATTTGGGACTGGTTTCGAAGCATGCTGGGCGATGTCGTACAGATGTTTTTGCATGCGGCCCCCTAATCTGAGGCCAGTCTCACCAATATATGTTATCCTGCATCTTTTGCAAACGATGACATATATCACATTCATACTCGCATGTGAATCCCTCGTGAAGAGTGAGGATAGTTTTGGGAAAGGTGATTGTTTTCATTTCCCAGACTACCGGGCAGGTGATGCAGTGGGAGCGGTTACATTTTCTGGTGCCAACATATGTAAGGCTCTGCTTAAAGTGGCTGTGGAGGAGGATGTCCATAAGGTTTGGCTCACGTTTGTTTGTGGACCCACAAAATATATAGGGGAGACAGGTTTATGCTTAGGAGATCGTTTTCACCAACATCTTAACGATATTTCTAAGAGGGTCTGACATCTGTGGCTAAACATTTTTGACTTAGTAACCACAGGGGAAAACAGGACATTTCTGTTAGTGCGATCCGCTCTTGTTCTGCTGATGTATGATCTCGGTGGGTCCTAGAACAGCGCCCTATTTTCCAGGCTGGCTGTTTCCACCAGCTGGAATTAACAATGTCTTCAGCTTCCTTTAACTTCTTTAGTTTTCCACCTCCCCTTTCCCCGTTTTTTAAAAATTATTATTATTTTTTATTTATACTCTCTTGTTTCTTTCTCCTAGCTCCTCTCCCTATCACCACCCTCTCTTCTTCTCTGGCGACCTATAGGTGTATAGGGTCTTGTACTATTCTCCTGTTTCACATTTTCATGTTCTTCATTCATTATCTCTCCGTTTCCCCTTTCCCCCTCCCCCAACACCTTCTCCTCTAGCGGCTATCATATTTCTATTGCCCTTCCCCCATCTGTTTTCCTCCCTCTCTCCATTTCTTCTTTATGATTGGCTCTAACGGCTTATCCTTTGTGTGGCCTTGCGTGGTCCCTATGCCTCATCTAGTGGACATGCATTTCTCTGCATTTCATACTTATGGAGGTTGCCACATTCAAATAAGTTTTTCGTTTGGTTACACTTTTTTGTGTGTCTCGTTTGTGTATGTCATTCATTCATTTGCATGTCCTTTGCGGACCTTTGCCTCCCAAACAGCACTCCTGTAGGCCTCTCTGTTGTAAGCAAGATGCCCTTCTGCTGATGCATCCATTTGCAGATCATCAACGATGTCTTGCAGCCATCTTTGTTTTGGTCTTCCTCTCTTTCCTTTTCGCATTATGTATCCTTCCAATAATGTCTTCTCTAAATTACCATGACGTTTAATGTGTCCAAAATATTTAAGTTTTCTCTCTTTAATCCTCTTTACTAGCTAGCCTTCTTCAATATTAAGCTCTTGTAGTATAAATATATTTGTTCTTTTTTGTGTCCATGATATTTGGAGAACTCTTCTGTAGCATTTACATTCAAAGGTATTTATGTGTTTCTCAGCTGTTTTGTTAAGTGTCCAGGTTTCACAGGCATATGTTGCGATGGGAAGGATGTATGCCCTTAAAAATCTTATTTTTGTGGTTCTGTCTGCTCCTCTCCACAGATTCTGTATTTGTTTTACTTTCTGAAGAGCGATAGATGTCCTCCTTTTAATTTCCCTCGTTGTATCTCCATTATTAGTTAGTAGTGATCCAAGATATTCAAAACTCTCCACTTCTTCCAGTTTTTCCTCATTGATTCATATTTCAGCTGCCTTGTTTGTTTTGTCAGTTGTCATCAGTTTAGCTTTCTTTGCATTAAGATAGAGGTTCTGTTCTTCACTGTTCTTACGGACTGACATAATTAGTTTTTCCATTCCTTTTTGTGTTGTAGACAGTAATACTGTGTCATCAGCATATCTAATCTCTGGTATTTCATAACCTCCAATTGTTATGGCATCGTAATATTCTTTGTCTACATCTTCTCTAACATTCCTCATTATATTTTTAGTATACTGGTTAAATAAGTAGGGTGACAATATACACCCCTGATGGATCCCTTGTTTTATGTCAAACCAAGTTGTTGTTTCACCATTTATTCTTACTGCTGCTTGTTGGTCTAGATACAGCAGTGATGTTAATTGTATCAAATGCGTTGGAAATCCCATTTTTTTCCATTATTTCCCAAAGTTTGTGTATATTATCCTTGAAAAAGGTTCACGCCGAAATATCGAATGTTGTATGTTTTTCATTTATACATTCTCTTCTCGCTCTCATAGTTTCTATTCCTTTTTTCTCACTTTTCCCACTTTACTCACTCCCACTGCCATCTTGTAAAACTGCACCGTATGCCTCTATTATCTGTTATAGATATATTATATCTGCCTTTATTATTAGAACCAATTTTACTGCAGTCACCATACCTTTTATCTAGTCATGATTTTAGTGTGATGTAACTTGTAATGTGAGGTAAACTTTAGTGAGAAATGAGTCTAGTCATGATTTTAGTGTAATGTAACTTGTAGTATGAGGTAAAGGTAGGCAGAAACTGAGATATAGGGATACTTGTAATATATCCTTGAGATGTATGTCTGTCAGCCAAGATGACTGAAAGGAACTAATAAGAGACCTGGCATTATGTGAGAACAGAATGAGAAGCAATATTTGAAGAAATAATGCAAGAGTACAGAAATTTGAGCTTGCCACAAAGTACTTACCAAGAATAGTAAATGAATGTGAATGGTGCAGTTACAAACAATGATATGGGCAGACAAGAAAGATGAAAATTGAATACAACTGAAGAATATTTCAGAAAAGAATGCTTTCTGGAAGGACAACAGAGAAGCACAATAATTACATAAAGGATGAGCAAAAAAAAAAAAATGTCAAAGGTATATCACCAACACAGAAAAACTGAGCTTCTTCTTCATTCGCTTTCGCTTCTACCACCAAGATCACCCTGTGATCCTACTGAATTTACTCCTGTGGTCCTCGAGAGGGCCACAAGAGATCCCCGAGAGGACCATATGAGGATCAGAGTATCGTGGAGCTTGGGCCTGTATTCTCAATGGGTCGCAGAAGCAGGATTGCGTGACACTGTGGTTTTTGTTGCACTGGTTTAATCTAGAGTTGGACTTTCTCACCGGAAAACGTCAGTGTGATTAGGATACACATATATCCCCTTCAGGTGAGAGGTGGTTGCCCATCTAGTCCAGCGATGGACTTTCTCACCGGAAAACCTCGGTGTGATTAGGATTCACATATATCCCCTTCAGGTGAGAGGTGGTTGCCTATCTAGACTGCACTGGTCCAGTGTCTCTGACTTCAGCGTTTTGTGGTCGTGGCCACTACCTTTCCTAATTGTGACCAGGATGGAGCTTTTGTCCAGGAGGACAAATCCTCGCCACTAGTAGGTTTCACCCCTGGGTTAAGCCAGTTTAGGCATGTTATCCCAGTATGGGCGCGCTTATGACGTGTTTGACCTCTAGAGCGGAGGTACCATGACATGAGTAGTCATCAAGTTTCACCCTTGGATTAAGTTGGTTTAGGCATATTTCACCAGTATGGGTGTATGTCGAACGTAGCCAGCCTCTAGAGCAGAAGTGCCATGGTATAAGTAGCTCTCATTGCGAGACTACTGGACATACCAATTAATCTTCACTTTATCCTTTCTATCACCTTTTCACAGTGGCGCCGCTCAGCAACCCTAATCGCATTTTCTTCATTGGCCGGGAGGAGTTTCGCCCCACGCATAGCAGACAAAGAATCTCACCAGCAGAGTCTTAGTTTAACCCCTGAGTTAAGCCAGTTCAGGCAATCCGCCCAGTATGGGTGCACATAGGACGTGGCCGACCTCCAGAGCAGAGGTACCATGATTTGAGCTGTCCTGACCCTGAGACTACTGATTACTTCACTTAATCCTTTCTTTCACCTTTTCCACGGTAGCGCCATGGGGCAACCCCATTCGCACCTTTCTTCACTGGCCAGGAGGAGCCCCACTCCACGCACAGCAGCTGAAGAATCTTGCCAGCAGCAGGTTTTAAATCAGAGTTTTCCTTCTCTCAGATGAGCTACCAAACAAGGCTCGCATCTACCCAAAGTGTCTGGTTTTCAGGTACCAGATATTCGCCTTCGCCCCTTCTCCTGTCAGTTTGAACAGTTCTGCCACGAGAAGGCCAGGAGCTGGACTTGACTGTCAGATGCTAGTTGAGACACACACCTTGGAGACAGACTGTGTTGGTTGTGTATGTGGAGACAGACTGTTGGTTGTGTATGTGGAGACAGACTGTGTTGGTTGTGTATGTGGAGACAGACTGTTGGTTGTGTATGTGGAGACAGACTGTTGGTTGTGTATGTGGAGACAGACTGTTGGTTGTGTATGTGGAGACAGACTGTTGGTTGTGTATGTGGAGACAGACTGTTGGTTGTGTATGTGGAGACAGACTGTTGGTTGTGTATGTGGAGACAGACTGTTGGTTGTGTATGTGGAGACAGACAGTGTTAGCTATATAATGACTCAAATATTCACAGGCATCAGACAATTCACTGAATCTCCCTGTTGGTGTTCAGATTGCATCCCTGCCATTCCAGGAAGAGATGGTGCTGAGGCTTCTCAAAGACTTAGAGAGCCAGGCAGCAAAGTGACACATTTACCATACAAGAGATTAACATACCATAGAACATTGACTAATAAGGAGTAGGTAATTATGGCTTTATGATTCATCTTTGTTCAGTATTGTTAATACAAATGCCCCGACATGCTTAATGCAGGTTTCAGGTATTTGCCAAAGGCATCTTCTTCATCATTTGCCCAGACTTTGGCACCAATCTCTCTCACAAATGTGGAAGTTCATCTCAGGTTTTCAGCATCACCATAGAGCTTCTTTTGTAGGAGGCTGGGGTCTGGCCAGTTCCTTTGCCTGAGTGGGTTCTACAGTTGGCAACTCTGGAGGATGTGATGTGGTGCCTGTTGCTCTTTGTTGCAGGTATATAGGTCAGTTGGGCCAATTTTCAGTTTCTGGTATGGATAGTGTCTCAATGTCCTGTTCTCAGTCGGAAAATTATCACATGATCATTTCTTGAGATTTTATAGCATTTTTGCTGTGGGGTGTTGCTTTGTCTATTCGTCTTTATATATGCCTTTTAGTTTGTGTTTTTTTCTTGTTTGTTCATATGTTGTACTTCTGTCAGTCTGCTGCATTCCTCCTCTCTCTTTTGCTAGTCCATCTACCTCTTCATTTCCTTGGTTGTTACAGTGACAAGTATCCATCATATGACTGCATTATTGAATATTTGGCTTGTTAGCTAGTCTCAAGAGAGGCTGGAATTAAAAGGCAAATTACAGCAAAGATCAGAGGCAGACAAGCAAGATTTGTAGGACATTTTCTTAGAAGAGGAAAATTGGAACACATTGTGGCAACTGGAAAAACTGAGGGAAGAAGAAATAGAGGAAGACAGAGAGAGAAGTTACCGAATGGGCTATCAGTGTGGCTAGGAAGAAAATCACCAGTGGATCTTATAATCAAGTCTAAAGACAGGGAATTGTGGAGAGAAATGATCGCCTACGCCACGCGGCATGGCACTTGATTGATTGCTTGCTAGCAACAGGTTTCTGTCAGATTATCTGGGTCTTTCAGCACTTGTATTACGAACTGTGAAAATTACTATTTGCCTCTCAGTGTCAGTTTTTGTGTTCTGTTATTTTTATTGCTTCTGCCTTTGCTATGTAGTTATTGGAGAAGGAACCTGTTTATGTAGCTGTCTGTATTGTTTGTTCTTGTTTTAGTTTTGTAAGTATGCCTCTGCTTCCATTTTCTGTTGCATTTGTAGCTGATCCATCTTTAGTATTCTGCTGCTATTACTTATTTTTTCATAAACCTTTTGGGTTCCTTTTTTCTCTGTATGCCTGGGAGCTGACCTCATAGTTCTAGGAATTTGTTGGTTTCCCATGGTAGGAATAGGCAAAATAGAGGCTTGCTTTGTGTATGTGGTGTTGGGCCATCTTGCAGAAGTTTCTTTGCTCTTTGGATGCAGTATGTTCTCTTTAGTCTACCTTAGCTTTTGTTGTGTATATGATCTTACATTGGGTGTTCTTTCAATTCTTTTAATTTCTCTGCTTGTAATAGTGTTTTCAGTTCTATCCTGTCTTATGTTGTATTTGTGTACGAAACGTGTATCACTTTATTGATACACGGCACTGGACTCGGAAACACCAGTTTTTCAACATCTGGCGCAGGAAGAGTTAAGGTTGGTTTTGGCAGCTCTTGCCCATGCTGTCACATCACATTCCATTTTTGGCTTCACTGTTCTTGTGTATATCTTTTTTAGTTTTTGTTGTGGTTTGCTCCCCATGTAGTCCCTGCTAGTTTTTTCATTGTTTCCATTCTTTGAATTGCGTTATTTTCTTTGTCGATATTGTTTTTTTCCAGGTTTTGGGGGGGGGGGGGGGGGGGAAGGTCTAGTGTGATGCCTGATTATGTTGGGATGTCTTCTTTTAGGATGGTTTTATCTGTTAATTTTTAGGTCCATGCATCGTACTCATATTTTGTTTGATAACAAGAAGATTGTATACTTGTATGTTGTCCTTTTCTTGTTGATTGTCATTATATATTTTTTAGTTCAGTCTTCAGGTTTTCTGAGTTTTTCTTGTATTCTGTTGGTGGTTGCTATTGTGCTCTGTTCTATGTCTGTATTGCTACATCGTCCGCATATAATGTGTGATGTATTTTCTGCTCAACATCGTCTATGATGTCATCTATATCCTTGTATATTTCAGAAATTGAGTGGGAGACACGACTCCTCCTTGGAGTAGTTCTTGCTAGAAGCTAATTCTTTTGAGTAGTCCTTGCTAGAAGCTCATTCTTTTAGTAGTCCTTGCTAGAAGCTAATTCTTTTGAGTAGTCCTTGCTAGAAGCTCATTCTTTTAGTAGTCCTTGCTAGAAGCTCATTCTTTTGAGTAGTCCTTGCTAGAAGCTAATTCTTTTGAGTAGTCCTTGCTAGAAGCTCATTCTTTTAGTAGTCCTTGCTAGAAGCTCATTCTTTTGAGTAGTCCTTGCTAGAAGCTAATTCTTTTGAGTAGTCCTTGCTAGAAGCTCATTCTTTTAGTAGTCCTTGCTAGAAGCTCATTCTTTTTAGTAGTCCTTGCTAGAAGCTCATTATCTTGCTGTATTGTCCCTGTAATTGTACTCTTGCACGCCTTATGTTCAGGTAATTTTTTATCAATGGATGGACAGGACAAGGCAGAAGGAAATTAACAACACAGTACACAGAAGATACAATAATATGGTCAGGTAAAAAAGATCATCATGAAGGAGGAGTAGCATTGATTATAACAAAAGAAGCATCAAGAGCATTGCTGAAATGGACCCCTATAAATGAGAGATTATTATATGCACGTTTCAACTCACGATTCACGAAGCTGTCTATTATAGTTTGTTATGCACCAACAGAAGCAGCTGAAGAGGAATTAAAAGAAGATTTTTACAACAGCCTCCAAGCCACAGTAGAAACAATACCCAAGTATGATATGCTACTCATCTTGGGCGACTTCAATGCAAAAGTAGGTGAGGAAAATGAAGATAGAAGAAGAATCATGGGAAGAGAAGGAATAGGAGAAATAAATGAAAATGTCTCAAGACTATGCAGTTTCTGTGAAGAAAACATGATGACCATCAGAGGGACAATTTTCCAACATAAAAACATCCATAAACTGACTTGGAGGTCCTCAGATAAAACCACAGAAAACCAAATCGATCACATACTAATAAACAACAAGTGGAAACGGTCACTACAAGATGTGCAAGCAAGGAAAGGAGCAGATGTGAGAAGTGATCACAACCTTCTGGTAGCAAAAATAAAACTAAAATTAAGGAAAACCACAATCGGAGAACACAGAAAGACACGTTTTGATACAAGAAAACTGAAAGACCAGCAAACAAGGAGTGAATTCTCAATAGTACTTAAGAACCACTTCAGTGTCCTATAAGGCGAAGCAAGAAGTGTCCATGCTAGAGTTCAGTGAAACACTACAGGAAACAGCAAAAAAGGTGCTGGGATATCAGAAATGGAGAAAAGAGGAATGGATAAGCAAGACCTCATGGGAAAAGATAGAGCAAAGAAAGGAAATCAAGAAAAAATTACTGAACACCAAATCACAAAGGCTAAAAGAACAAATTTTAAGTAAATATGCACAAAAAGACAAAGAAGTGAAAGAATCGTGCCGTCATGATAAACGTCAATACTATGACAACTTAGCAGAAGCAGCAGAGAAAGCAGCATATGCAAATGACATGAAAACCATGTACAAAATCACAAAGCAGATGACAGGTAACTTCAGCACATGATGTGAGAGTACAATAAGGACACATAAGGGACAAATAGTCAGTGGAGAAAGAGAAAAAATTGAAAGATGGAGGGAACACTTTAACACCCTACTAAACAGAACACAAGCAGCACAAACAATAGACATACCTGAAGCAAAAATGGAACTAAACATCAATACAGGACCAATAATAATAAGTGAAGTAAAGGAGGCAATAAAGAAGCTAAAATTAGACAGGGCACCAGGTGAAGATGAAGTGACTGCTGAAATGTTGAAAACAGAAGAAACAGAAACAACTCTGCCGGATACTACAACAAATTTGGGATCTAGAAAAAGCTCCAGAGGAGTGGAAAACTGGCCTTAGTAAAACTACCATAGAAGGTGACCTCAGATATTGCAAGAACTGGAGAGGCATTACCCTACTGCCACTCAACAGTAAAGTATTTTGCAGAATAATCATCAACAGAATTATACCAGCACTTGAGGGAAAACTTTGGAAAGAGCAGACAGGATTAGGAAAGGAAGATCATGCATAGACCACATATTTGTACTTAGACAAATATTAGAACAGGCAAATGAGTGGCATAGCACAACATAAGCATTGTCTATAGATTTTGAGAAAGCCTTTGACAGTGTCAACAGAGATGCACTGTGGAAAATCCTAAGATGGCATGGCCTCCCCCATAAGATAGTGAATGTAATCAAAGCCCTATACGAGGGTTTTCAGTACAAAGTGATCTGTGGAGAACATACCTCCAGCAGCTTTAGGGTACAAACAGGAGTGAAGCAGGGATATGTACTATCACCAACATTATTTATCTTGGCAGTAGACTGGTTAATGAAGGAGGTAACATCAGACAAATGCAGAGGATTACAATGGACCCTTGACACAGTGCTGGAGGACCCTGACTTTGCGGACGACATTTGTCTATTATCAAGCAGTCACAAAGATATGCAAGATAAAATAAACAAGCTAACTCAGAATGCAAACAACATAGGATAAACAAGCTAACTCAGAATGCAAACAACATAGGACTAAAGATCAACGTAGGAAAGACAAAGATAATGAAGCAAAATGTGAACAACAGAAATGTACTCAGAGTAGATAACAAGTTAGTGGAGGAGGTCAACGAATTTGTGTACCTTGGCAGCAGAGTAGTAGAAAATGGAGACAGCACAGAGGACATCAACAGCAGACTTACTAGAGCAAACCAAGCTTTTGCAATGCTGTAAACTATATCAAAATCTAAAAAAACTAAGCATGAATAAAAAAATCAGGATATTTAAGAGTTAAGTTCTAAGTGTACTACTCTATGGAAGTGAATGCTGGAAAATGACCAAAACCATAGAAAACAAGTTGAATTCTTTCTGGACTAAATTGTTATGAAGAATTAGAAAAATAATTTGGCCAAACACCATAAGAAATAACAATATTTTGGGCAAACACCATAAGAAATAACATCTTGTTGGCAGAAATGCAGATGAAGCCACTGACAGCAATTATTGAGAAAAGATGCAGACAATGGTTGGGACATGTGCTCCGAATGACTGACAACTCACTACCAAAAATAGCACTAAGATGGACACCACAGAAGTAAGGGTATACCAAAAGAGACATGGAAAGGAACAACAGAGATGATGTTGAGCAATAGAGGGCTCACCTAGGCGAGAGCAGAAAAAAAGGCAAAGGACAGGCATTTGTGGAAAACCCTTGCAGAAGCACCATGTGCCCTGAGCACTTAAGGTTCAGAGAGAGAGTGTATGGACATGAGATAAGTTTATTATTTATTTATATAATCATTTAGTGTGTCTTCATGATTATTATGCTCATTAACAAATGCTGAATGACTGTGACTGAGTGAAAGCTGTATGATGAAGGGCAGAATGTCAGACGGGCCTGCATACCCAATTCTTAACCCTTTGAAAATAAAATATGTTCATTCGTTCGTAGTAGGTTGTTATCTGTTTGCCATTCTGTGCTTCCTCTCCTCTGTTGTCTGTTTCACTGTATCAGTCACTCTGCATAACTGTTAAAGTCACCTGTGATTAAGCACTGAGATTGTGTGAGCATTGTGAACTTTTCTAGGGGTCAGCATATATTGTAGACTTTTAGTTGTTTTCCTTATATTATTATGTCTAGTCCTAACATTTTGGCGTTTTATCATCCTTGTTATGTTTCTTTGGCTGCTATTTGGTTTTGAATCAGTGTCATAAATCCTCTCTAATGTCTTCATGAAGGTCTAGTATCTTCTCATAGTCATTTATATATGTATGTAGTTACTTCTGTACTGAGTGAATGGATAAGAGTGAAACGTAAATGTTATATTTTTTGTCTCTCAGCATCACTGCTGTATCTAGACCAACAAGCAGCAGTAAGAATAAATGATGAAACAGTAACTTGGTTTGACATAAAACAAGGGGTCCGTCAGGGGTGCATATTGTCGTCTTACTTAACCAGTATACTAAAAATATAATGAGGAATGTTAGAGAAGATGTAGACAAAGAATATTACGATGCCATAACAATTGGAGGTTATAAAATGCCAGAGATTAGATATGCTGATGACACAGTATTACTGTCCACAACACAAAAAGGAATGGAAAAACTAATTATGTCAGTCCATAAGAATAGTGAAGAGCAAAACCTCTATCTGAATGCAAAGAAAACTAAATTGATGACAACTGACAAAACAAACAAGGCAACTGAAATATGTATCAATGAGGAAAAACTGGAAGAAGTGGAGAGTTTTGAATATCTTGGATCACTACTAACTAGTACTGGAGATACAATGAAGGAAATTAAAAGGAGGACATCTATCGCTCTTCAGAAAGTAAAACAGCTGAAGAATCTGTGGACAGGAACAGCCAGAATTACAAAAATAAGATTTTTAAGGGCATGCATCTTTCCCATCGCAACATATGCTGTGAGACCTGGACACTTAACAAAACAGCTGAGAAACACAAATGCCTTTGAATGTAAATGCTACAGAAGAGTTCTTCATATATCATGGACACAGAAAAGAACAAATATATCCATACTACAAGAACTTAATATTGAAGAAGGCTGGCTAGTAAAGAGGATTAAAGAGAGAAAACTTAAATATTTTGGACACATTGAACGTCATGATAATCTGGAGAAAACCGTCTTGGGAAAAAAGAAAGAGAGGAAGACCAAGGTGAAGATGGCTGCAAGACATCATTGATGATCTGCAAATGGATGCATCAGCAGCTGGCCATCTTGCTTACAACAGAGAGGCCTACAAGAGTGCTGTTAAGGAGGCAAAGTTCCGCAAGAGACATGCAAATGAATGAATGAATGAGCTTCAATGTTAATTATGTTCGTTACATGAGCAGCATATTTTTAGAATGTCTGAAATAGAGTGAAAGATGTATGATAAAGGGAAGAATGTCAGACAGGCCTGCATGTCAAATTCTTAATCCCTTTGAAATAAAGATCAGTCAGTCATTGCGAATCTATATATATTGAATCTAGCTTCAAGTGTATCCCCCATAATACTTGCAAGGTCTGTGCCCTCTTGGTGAATTAAATCTTTTTATTTGTAACTCCTTCAGTATTTCATTGTAGAATATTGAGTTTCTTTTTGTCACTTTCTGTTGTCTTTGGTCAGTAGCTTTTCCCCAGGTCTCTGCGTCCAGGCCACACATTCAAGGCTTGGGGTCTGACATTCTCTCTGCCTGTCTTCACAGATAGAACACCACATCTGGTTGATCATAAGAAGAACAAATATATCCATACTACAAGAAGTTGATATTGAAGGAGGCTGGCTAGTAAAGAGGACTAAACAGAGAAAACTTAAATATTTTGGACACATTGAACATCATGATAATTTAGAGAAGACAGTCTTGGAAGGGTACATCATGGGGAAAAAGAAAGAGAAAGACCACGGCAGATGGCTGTGAGACATCATTGATGATCTGTGAATGGACGCATCAGCAGCAGGGCATCTTGCTCACAACCGGGAGGCCTACAGTAGAGCTGTTAGGTAGGCAGAGTTCTGCAAGGGACATGCAAATGATTGACTGACTGATCTGATTGATATCTTCCAATCTGTTGTTTATGATCTTTTTGATCTGTATCTTCCTGTTTGTTGTTCATGATATGGTTAAGTGATATCCTTCTATATGTTGTTTATGATGTGGTTGATTAATATCTTCCTATTTGCCATTTGTAATCAGGTTGACTGATATCATCCTATAACTGTGCACAACAAAAGTTAGAAACATTCTTATCTTTGTAACAGAATGTTATTCTGTACAGATTGTTTTGTGAGAAACCCTGTTGTTGTGGTCTAATAGAACAGCTCATCTGTTTATGCTAAGCACGGAGAAAGTATCTCGTGTTCCGAGGGAGAACTGAGTCACGTGGATTCTGATAGGTGGGATGTATAAACGAGTTTGAGGGAACAGTTTGGGTCAGAATGTTGTAGTGACAGGTTGTGGTGTTTTAATTCTAGAAAGGAATGTAGAGATTTTTTAGTTCATTATGTAAGTTTGATGGACTGTCCTTTTTAGGACAAATTGTTGTAGTTGATGGATTGTTCTTTTTAGGACAAATGTTGTAGTAGTCATGTAGATTGTGTATTTGATTTGTCCCCGTTTTGGACAAGGTAGTAATATCAGACTGAAGGTCATGTGTAATTTTGAAGTTGGCATGTTTTGTCAAGGTTGAATGTCTGATTTGGTCCCATGGCGATGTTAGTCGCCCGGACATATTTTTTTATGATCATTTGTAATTATTCTCATCAAGTTTACACTCCACATCATTACGACACACATCGAACAAATGAGATTCATCATTAAACATTTACAGATTTGTGTCTGCTGAATCCTATGGTTATTGGATTCTTGTTAAGTGTCAGCTGTGGTGTTGAGTTAGTTGATTACATGTAACTGGTCATGCCGTGTATTAATGTGTAGTTGAGGTTATTGTTATCTGGGTTGTCTTGTTACACGGAGTATACCAATGTAACGTCTGTTGTGTCACTGGGCCTAATGCTCATGTTAAAACGTAATAGGCACAGTACAGAACAGAGTGTGTGCAAACACGTGTTTAGTGTTCAGTAATACAAGCAAGTACAGTACACAGTACACGAAGAAAGAAATATGTTTTATCTTACATCCTTCCTGTGCCTTTAAGCGTCACATAGGCTCACTTGCTATTTCGCCAGGTTTTCCTGTTTTTGGGAGAGCTTTTCAATGTCATCAAGGGATTTTATGCCTACTAATTTGGCCTCTCTTAACAATGTCCTCTTTAGAGTTTCATTTAGCCAACATCTTTTTCTTTGGCCTGTTGTGTTTCACTTGATAGCTTGTTTTGAGATTCTGTGTTTTTTTCTCATTACGACCGATATATGTCCGTGAGGCGGGTTGTTTGCTCATCTGCCTTATCATCTGCGTTGTTCTTCAATTCATTCCACATTATACCGAGAATTATCCTTAGGCATTTGTTGTCCGTTTCTTTAGTTGTTTTCCAGGTTTCACATGCATAAATGAGGGATATTACATTTTAATTGAATAATCTTGAAACATTTAGAAGGATGGAAATTAACATACAAGTTCATGTCATACCTTAAGCAGTTCTGATCTAAAGGCAAACAAGTGATCAAAGCCTAATAAATGCATTGTGGCACTAACACAAATAGTGAACTTCAGCAAGTTAAAGAACTAAAACTGTGTGTGTTGTCAGTAGTGAATACATACCAGCTACAGTAGAAAGATTGTGGGTTTATTCCTTGTTGACCCACTGTAAAAATGGGTACACGGAACATCAGTATGTGGAAAAGCAGCCTCCAGAGATGTAGAGTATTGGCAAGCACAATGAGGGACACTGAATTACACAGCACACAACTGTCAGGAAATGTAAGATCCATCATATGACAGAATAAGCATAGTCCATGACAGGTGAGGGGAAACAAAAAACATGAAGTATAGATGTCCTCAGATGTCTGCCTATCAAGCATAATGTTCTGGGCTATGTATCCTGGTGCCCTTGTTTGCCCAGTGTCACAACTTCATCAGATCTTCTGAGTAGAAAGATGGGATGCATAAGTCTTAGAAAACTAAGAATATTTGCCAGTAGAGTACACTGTAGAGCCCATATCGGTGTATTAAGAACAAAAGATATTCATATTTAAAAAAACAGTGATATATGTAAGAACCATGGTCAATTTCATTCACTGTGAGCATGGTAAGATTGTAGCTAAGGAGAAGAGAGCTGGCCAGTTTGCTGTATTTGTGAAAGAACAGAAAAGATGAGAAGAAAAAAATATCCAGTCCAACTAGTTACAGACCTCTGAGTCAAGACCCTAGTAAGGGGTCAATATCCCTTTTAATTGTCATGTTCCACTTAAAGGTGTGGAGAGTTAAATGTTTGGAGCTGTGTAGTAGTTTCACTCTGGCTAGCCCATGTTCTCATGTCTACAGTGCTTATTTTCTTGTTCTCATGTCTGCTTATTCTTTTTTTTTCTTGATTTTATGCCTACAGTGCTTATTCTTTCTTTTTTTTTCCCCCCCTTGTTCTCATGTCTAAAGTGCTTATTCTTTCTTTTTTCCCATCGCATCTCTACAGTGCTTATTCTTTTTTTTCCCATTTTATCATGTCTACAGTGCTTATTCTTTCTTTTTTTTCCCCTTTGTTCTCATGTCTAAAGTGCTTATTCTTTCTTTTTTTTCCCCTTTGTTCTCATGTCTAAAGTGCTTATTCTTTCTTTTTTTTTTTTAACTTGTTGTCATGTCTAAAGTGCTTATTCTTTCTTTTTTTTTTTCCCCTTGTTCTCATGTCTAAAGTGCTTATTCTTTCTTTTTTTTTTCCCTTGTTCTCATGTCTCATCATCATCATCATGTGCTGTGCCGCTGGCATTGGCTATTATGCTTCTCCAGAGTACGCAATCCTTCATGCAGGCCATCAGCTCAGTTGGTGATCTCCTCTCACACCATCCCGTCAGACTGTCCAGTATCATTTCTCTTGGTCTTCCTCTTGATCTTCTTCCTTCTATTTTTCCTGTTGTTATAATATTTTCAATGCCCCCTCTTCTCATTGCATGTCCTATGAAAGTACATTGTCACTCTCTTATCTTTTTGACAAGGTTTTTTTGTCTCTCCAGCTCTTCTCCTACATTCTTCATTAGTTATTTTTGCTGTCCAGGGGATTCGCAACATTCTTCTAATAAACCACATTTCTGCTGCTTCCAATGATTTTTGTGCAGACTTGTCTACAGTGCTTTTTCTTTCTTTCTTATTCTCATGTCTATAGTGCTTATTCTTTCTTTTTTTCTCCCTTGTTTTCATGTCTACAGTGCTTATTCTTTTTTTCCCTTGTTATTATGTCTACAGTGCTTATTCTTTTTTTTTCCCATTTTATCATGTCCACAGTGCTTATTCTTTTTTTTTCCCATTTTATCATGTCCACAGTGCTTATTCTTTTTTTCCCTTATTATCATGTCTACAGTGCTTATTCTTTTTTTCCATTTTTACCATGTCTACAGTGCTTATTTCTTTTTTTCCCTTGTTATTATGTCTACAGTGCTTATTTCCTTTTTTTTTTTTCAAGGCAGATAACACATAATTTGCCACAACATTTTTGCTATGTATGATACAGTCTCCTAGCCCCATATCAGTTCTTTATTATCTAAGTAGTCATTTTTTTTCTCCTTATCAGATTACTGCCTTGATTTTGATGCACTTCATTCAATGCAAGCTGAAAACTGAAGGCAACAGTAAAGAAGTACAGCATGACAACTAGTTCTTCCTCATTTTAAAAAATGGAACAGTAATAATAAGCAGAATGAGTGTCAGATTGACTTTGATTGTGGTGATAATGTTGCTAGACTCTACAAAGAGAAAATAATGGAAGATTTGCTAATGGTTATATGTGTACACTTTCTCTTATTCATGTGTAACATTTTTAAAACAAAACAGGTATTATGATAAAACATTTTTAAAAATTTATTTCTGTTTTTAATTTTTTATCCAGTTGAGAGATGAGAAATGATGACTGTGGTTAAAAACTGGTTCTAGTAATAAAGTGGGTGAAAGTGTATGATTCAGTTTTACAAAAAGATAAAAAGAGGGAAGAAAATGGGCAGAAAGTAAGATCAGCACACACAATAATCCACCAAACATCTTTTCCAAGAATCACACACAAAAACAACACAATAGATAAAAACACACAAAAATTAGATGAAAAATTAAATGCCCAGATCAGGGCACACAGGGCCAAAACTTATCCTGCTGGGGCTTTTTTAACACTGACAATACATTCTAATGTTGATTTTAACTTACACAAAATCATTTCCACACAGCTAATAGGCCTATATATTTTGGTGTAGTCTACATGCATCATTTGGACAAACTATGGCATGAGTATGTATTTTATTCTGATATGCTGCCAATTACATGTGCAGACACATTCTCAGTTTTTAAAATCGATCATATCTTCCTACCTGGAATGTTAGGAAAAATCTCTGTCACCTGTGACATCTGAACTTGGAACATTTAGCTCAGCAGGCAAACATGCAACCCAATGAATTATCAAAGCCCTAAACAGGATGGCTGACATGTATAAACGGGTGAGAAATGTGTACAGCAATGCTGAAAATAAGTAAATATTTCATAAAAATGTTATCAACTAACTGCAAACCATGAGAAGAAAGGATCTGTTATAACAAGGCATAATGAGCAGTGACTGCTTCGTTGATTAGCATTCAAGGACAGTCCTCCTAACAGGTCACCATTTTTTTAAAAAACCATGTCTACTTGCAGAAAAAACACAGCAAATTCATATAATGCAGCATATAACTGTCCTAGACCAGACACTGACACCACAATGACACATTCAAGCAGTTGTTGCAATATGGAAACATTTAAATAACCCATATAACATAAAACACATCAAATGATCACTGTACTTTGACAACTGTAGCTAGTGGTTTCTGAAGATTAACAATTACAGCCAGCTGTCTATGATTACTGTGCATTCACAACCATTAGCTAGCAAACAAATTTCTTGAAATTATTACCAACAAGACAGACAGAGCACAGTTGACAGCAGCTGGCCAGAGACCTATCTTAGCTCCCCCTTAATATAACTGTCAAAAGCTGTTAAGTTACTCCATCCCAACCACGAGGGCAGAGATTCATTTTACCTGTGATTGTGGAACTTTGTCAGATGACAAATTCTCAGGAAAATCATTTCATCAGCCCCATAGGAAATAACATTCAACACAAATCTTCTTCTTCTTCGTTCGCTTCTACCACCAAGACCGCCCTATGATCCTACTGAATTTACCCCTATGGTCCTCGTTAAGTTCCGTGGTCCCCCGTGTAGTCCCTGAAAGGACCACACAAGATCTCCAAGAGGACTACAGTAGGTTCAGAGTATCTCAGGACATAAGCCTGTATTCTTGGTGGGTCTCAGAAGCAGGATTGCGTGACACCGTGATTTACGTTGCACCAGTTTAGTCTAGAATTGGACTTTCTCACCAGAAGACCTCGATATGTTTAGAATATCAGCGCATCCCCGCTGGGTGAGAGGTAGTAGCCCACCCAGGCCAGAGTTGGACTTTCTCACCGGAAAACCTCGACGTGTTTGAGATACCCGTGTATCGCTGCCGGGTGAGAGGTGGTTGCCCATCCAGTCCAGTGTTGGACTTTCTCACCGGAAAACCTCAGCATGATTAGGATATGCATACATCCCCGCCGGGTGAGAGGTGGCTGCCTATCTAGGCTGCCCTTGTCCAGTGTCTCCGACTTCAGCATTTTGTGGTCGTGGCCGCTACCTTTCCTAGTTGTGATCAGGGTGGAGCTTTTGTCCAGGAGGACAAATCCTCGCCACTAGTGACCTTCACCCCTGGATTGAGCCGGTTTAGGCTTGTTATCCCAGTATGGGCGTGTCTGGGACGTGACCGACCTCTAGAGCAGAGGTACCGCGACATGCGTAGCCTTCAAGTTTCACCCCTGGTATGAGCCGGTTTAGGCATATTTCACCAGTATGGGTGTATATTGGCCGTGACCGACCTCTAGAGCGGAGGTGGTGTGACATGCCTGGCCATCAAGTTTCTCCTCTGGTGTGTGCCAGTTTAGGCATATTTCACCAGTGTAGGTGTATTTCGGATGTGGCTGGCCTCTAGAGCAGAGGCACCGTGGTATGGACATACCGATTAAATTTTATTTTATCCTTTCCTTCACCTTTTCACATCGGCGCCACACAGCAACCTTTATTTCTTTTCCGCATTTTCTTCCTTGACCGGGAGGAGCTTAACCTTTGGGTTAAGCTGGTTCATGCATTTCAGCCGACATGACTGCACTCAGGACGTGGCTGACCTCCAGACCAGAGGTGCCGTGACTTGACTGTTTGCTTCGCTTTATCCTTTCTATCACCTTTTCCGCAGTGGTGCCTCGCGGCAACCCCATTTGCACCTTTCTTCATTGGCCAGGAGGCGTACCACTCCACGCACGGCAGCTGAAGAATCTTGCCAGCAGCAGTAGATGAGCTACCAAACATGCCACTCATCTACCCTAAGTGTCTGGTTTTCAGGCACCAGATATTCGTCTTCGCCCCTTCTCCTGTCAGTTTAAACAGTTCTGCCACGGGAAGGCCAGTAGCTGGACTTGACTGCCAGAGGCTGTTTGAGACGCACGTTGTTGGAGTGGAGATCGAATTCTCCACCACACCTCCGGCAATAACAGTCCTTAGAACCATTCAACACAAATAAATCGCACAATACACACACTACATTCATGGCAATGTAAGTTTTATCCAGTGGCATTTAAACAAATAACATTTCAGCTTTCACCTTCTTCAGACATAACAAAAAGAGGAAATGAAAAAAAAAAAAAAAAGGCAGCTGGGGTAAGGAAGGATGGAAGTCATACTGAAAAATGTACTTTAACTTAGGAATGAGCAGTGTTGACCAACACCACCCTGACAACAAACTGCTACAGATAAAAATATGTGTACCAAGATAAATAATCTACACATAATGCACATTTTGAAAGAAAAAAAAAAGATAAATGATCTATAGATAATAAGTATAACAAGATAAATGGAGACCTCCATTTTGTTAGATCTTCTTCTTCTTCTTCATTCGCACTGTCTGTCTATATCTGCAGTCCTGTCTCTTGGATAAATTTCACTGTTTTTTGTAACTCATGTATGGAACCGTAGAGCTTATCTTCTTTAGTGGTTTCACTGGGCCAGTAATTATTTCTCAGTGTCTCGTCGTTGATGCAGTTCTGGAGGATATGTTCCACGGTTTGGGGCACCTGGGCACATGTACATAGATTAGTAGTACCAACCTTAAACTTTGTATACATATGACTTCGGAGTCGGCTGTGTCCTGTTCGGAGACGGAAGATGGTGACTTGTTCCTTTCTGTTTAGCATGTGATAGTCATCATGTGGTGGTGTTTGTGGCTTCCTGTAGGTTTTTATCATGCTTTTCTTCTGATTATAGGTGACTGGTATGTCTGGTTGCTCCATTTCAGTGCCCTCTTTGGCCAGATGGTCAGCTTTCTCATTGCCTGGTATCCCACAGTGGGAGGGAATCCACTGCAAAGTGACTCCATGTTGTAAGCCAATTTTTGACAAGGCATCCTTAAGGTCTGGTAGTTTGTTGCACTGAAGAGCTTCCAGTACTGATCTTGCATCTGTGAGAATTACTACAGGACATGTATCAATTCTGGAGTCTGATAGTTTTTCAACTGCACCAATAATTGCCCTAACTTCTGCATCAAAGTTGTTGCAGTATTTACCAGTGGGTATGGAAATCTTGTCAATGGTGTTGTTTGGATATTCAATATATGCTCCTGCCCCACAATTCTTTATGGCATTATGTGCAGATCCATCTGTATACACACGTATCCAGGTGTCACATGGATATTTGTCATCTAGAACACTAAGTGTGGCTGTTGATCTTACAAGACTGCTCTGCATCTCACCATTCTGCACACCTTTCACTTCAGTCTGAATAGTTATTTGTGTATAATCTGCTTCTTTCCATGGTGTATGCTCTGGTACAGATGATAATGGAGTGACTACAGTTGGAAGGTCAGGTATCAGCTTACGCATACGCTTGGCCTGATGAATGAAGCTGCTTCTTTTAAGCCGTCCTAATGCCAAGTTATTGAATCTCTCCTTCAGGGGATGGCTTACAGAGCTAAGGAATTTTTCTCCCATGGTCATGACCTTTGTGTCTCTACGTTCCTTTAGCGGTTGAACACCAACTATTTTCTGCATTTCTACTATTGGTGTGGACCTCATGGCACCTGTGATAATCCGTAGTGACTGATTTTGAACCTTGTCTAGATTATGCAGCGTAGTGTTTGATGCTGTGCACCAAGATGTTGAGCCATATTCTAAATGTGGTAGAATACTTTGCTGATATACATTCTTGAGGATTCTTTCACTAGCTCCCCATGTAGTCCCACTCAATTTTCTTAATATGGCTAGTTTTCTTCTGGCTTTTGCTTCTGCACTGTTGATGTGTTGCTTCCAAGTCAGTTTTGAGTCAAGAGTCACTCCTAAGTAAGTGGGTTGGTTGTCCATCCTTAAGGGTATTTCATTTACAAAGATCTTACCTGCTTTCTGTTTAGATGAGAGGGTGAACAGAGTGGTGCTTGATTTCTCTGTGTTGATACTTACACACCATTTGTTTGTCCATGATGTCAAGATGTCTGCTGCTCTTTGGAGTCTCTGTGTAGCAACTGTCGCATATTCATCTGTACACCACATGACCAGATCATCTGCATACAGTGCTGCTTTGATTCCATAGGGAAGTTCCTTGACCAGGTCATTAATGAATACAAGGAATAGTGTAGGCGAAAGGACTCCTCCTTGTGGTACACCGTGTCGCAGAAGTACTTTCTGGCTTTTGTGTCCATCCATTACTACTCTAGCTCTTCTATTGTGTAAATAGGACTTTATCCAGTTGTATTTTGTTAGATGAAAAATGTCCCACAAAAGCGAACACTGGTTACTTCTGGGGTTACCTTACATTTTTATTTTTAACAAAGGATGAATCCACTAGAATAAATGCTTTTCCAATGACTAAGCAGTCAGACTCTGAGAATTTTTCTGCTGTTTATACTAAATCATATAAACAAGAATGTTTTGCTCATAAAATAACTGCCAAAGAGATTGTGTGACAAACAGATGAACAACTGCTGAAGAGACTGTCTGGCAAACTGATTGAGAACTTGAAATCAGGTATCTTTTATCTTATATCCTTCCCGTGCCGTTAAACGTCACATAGGGCTCTCAAAGTAGTTCGCCAATTTTTCCTGTCTTCGGCGAGTCTTTCAACCTCATCAAAGGACTTTACGCCTGTTAATTTGAAATCAGGTATGCCCCAAACAAATTTTATATGGCTAACTTCCACAGAAGGAAAACTGACCACAACAGGGATTCTGGGGTATATAATAAGGCATCTTTGTAAATCAGCAATGAGCGCTATGAAGAAACAGCGGAAGACTATGGAGGGCAGTTCTCATCCTCATTTGAGAAAGAAATGAAGACAGAAGATGCATGCGCCTACCAATCAAAATCTGGCAGCATAAATCATGACAGAGACTTCTGAACTTACTGATGTTCAAGCAGCATAAACCAACAGCTGACATCTGCTAACTTCAAAACTTTTCACAAATAACAAGGGCCATTATTGTTGTACTCACAATTAAAAAAGAAAAAAAAAAGCAATACATTTTCTTTAACAAAAAAAAAATACAGTAATAAAACACAACAAACATGTGCATGACTACTGAGTTGAGTAACATGTTCATCACTTTTTTGCAATATTTCATTACTGCACAAAACCAGGCAACATAATATATACTTAGCTGTGTTCTAGGGGATATGTTAATAACAATATAACTTCACTCTTTAAAATACAGTCCATAACTTCTAAGGTCTTCTGCCACCACTTAGCCATTGTGAGGAGTCCTTGTAGTACCACTTGGACGGCTTTGAGGCCAAGAAATCTCTCACACCAGCTTCAACTTCTTCCAGTGAACTGAATTCCTGCCCTTGAAGGAAGTCTGCCATCATGCAGAATAGATGGTAATCAGAGGGTGCAAGGTCAGGACTGTATGATGTATGGGGGAAATCCTAATTCCCTCCAATTCCATAACTTGTCTTTGGACATGATGGAAATGTGTGCTGGTGCACTGTTGCCCTGGAGAAGTGTTGTCTTTGAACATGTTGGAAGTGTGTGCTGGTGCACTGTTGCCCTGGAGAAGTGTTAAGTTGTCTTTGGACATGCTGGAAGTGTGTGCTGGTGCACTGTTGCCCTGGAGAAGTGTTGAGCGCTGGGAGTCGGTTGTACAGAACGTCACGTGGCCACTTCAGTTGCTCAGCAGACAGATTTCTGTCTACTTAGTGACCAAATGTAACAAAGTCCCAGTGCAGGCAGCCCTCATAGTTCCACCAGGTGCAAAGCCTAACCTTGTCTGACAACTGTCTGCCACATGGCCTAATTGCAGCCATTGGGTACACAGTTGGGGTACCATAGGAAAATCCACTTTTTATCCCCAGTGACGATATGGCAGAGAAACCTTTGTCATGTGAGTTTGCCAACAGCTGGTGACGTCAACATGTCTGTGTGCTTGCTTGGGAGCGAGATTGTGGAGGAACACACTGAGGCTGCCTGTTGCTGAAGGGAAGCTTGTGCAAATGCTAAACTGTGGTGATTCTGAGAAGGCTCCAACTGGGCTGACAAGCACCGGCAAGTACTGGCACTGTCTTCAACAGCTTGGGCATCATTGGTGGTTGAGGGGCATCTCGACCTAGGCTTGTCTTTGATGTTGGTGTCCCCAAACCTAAAATTTTGGAACCACTTCCTTGCAGTGCTGTCATCAATTGTTCTTTCCCCTTCCACACTGCAGATTTCATGGACAGCTGCAGATGCCTATATATTATTTCCTCAATAATGCCTCAGGAGAACAAAATGAACGACAACCTTGCTGTCCACCATATTTTCTTCTGTTGATCACTGATCTCGCGATTCATTGCCTAAAAAAAGGGGTATGCATATTTTCAGAATGACACAATACGTGATGTCAGCATGTTACAAATGCCAGCACAGCATATAAGAAGAGAACCTTGACTGAAACTAGGTTGTCAAAAAAATGTGATGAATTTTTGACTTGCTGTAATAAAATAGCTATCTCATCATTTAGATAGTTGAGCGAAACAAAAATAACATCACAGTTTTTCGCTTGGCTGCCCATGTGAAGCCATTTCTTAATTAATTGGTATTATGTATAATAGAATTGTCCTTAGAATTGTCAGTAGAAGTGTTTTCTAGATGCTGCTCGGGTTGCTCTGTTGATGTATTTAAACACTGTTCTTGACCATTATGACTATCTGTGTTCATTTGTTGAGAAAAGGAACCATTTGAAACTGATTGCTGATAACTGGGAACATCAGCACATGATTCTTTATTTTTTAAACTAAGCTCAACAAAGTCTGCATGGCAGCTGCCTTTCACCAAGCATTCTAGTCTGTGCCGGACCAATTTCTGGTCCTCCAACTTGCAGCCCAAAATCATCCCCTGAAATTTGTAGTCAACAGGCCCTTTAGGAAGTCCATCTGAGATGCAGGCATTAAGATAACTCTCAGCTTGATGGTAATAGTTATTTGAAGTTCCCACAAGGCACATGTGTTCAAGTTCTGATACAAGTGTGTTCACTAATGCATAAGATGATTCTTGTTCAGGTGTACGGGGAGTGTAGATTTTGATTTCCACATTTTCACATCTTTCTGTTAGTCGTTCTATGTTTGTCAAAATTTCCTGTGATTCACCTTTTAAAAAAAAAACAGTAATAAATAACAGTAATGAATCACATTGTAAATAGTTTACTCATTCTAAGGCTGTCTACTCATTCTAAGGCTGTCCAAGAGTGCAAAATTATCTGACTTATTGGTTGATTCAAATGGACTGTGAATTACCTAGTGCAGCAGCACTAATGAGACAGCAGTGATACCTACTCTACTGGCTGGGCTAAATTAATATGATAGCCTGCTATGGCTGAGTGATGGCATGGTTATGATGGCCACCACCCCAGGGCTGACCAAGACCTTCCTTACATTTCAGTTGGTGCCTCTAGGACTAAACTCTGCTAGGGTGACAGAACAGGAATCTCTGTGCTGTCCACGGTGGTGAAGTCTGCTTTGAGGCTGATTTTTTTTTTGGATCCAATATGGGTCTTCAAGCAGGTCACCATAATCCATTCTAGATCTGACAAGATGTCTGTGTTTGTGTTGGTGACTAAAAACACTCTGATTGCCATTCCAGGAAGATAAAACATTTACATTCTGGAGTGGCAGGATAAGGTTTTGGGCTAATCTGATTGCCTATTGTGGAGTGGTAAGATAAGATCTTGGGTTAATCTTACTGGCTATTTTGGAGTGGTAGGATAAGATCTTGGGTTAATCTTACTGGCTATTTTGGAGTGGTAGGATAATATCTTGGGTTAATCCTACTGGCTATTTTGGAGTGGTATCTTCTTCTTCTTCTTCTTCGTTCGCACTGTCTGTCTATATCTGCAGTCCTGTCTCTTGGATAAATTTCACTGTTTTTTGTAACTCATGTATGGAACCGTAGAGCTTATCTTCTTTAGTGGTTTCACTGGGCCAGTAATTATTTCTCAGTGTCTCGTAGTTGATGCAGTTCTGGAGGATATGTTCCACGGTTTGGGGCACCTGGGCACATGTACATAGATTAGTAGTACCAACCTTAAACTTTGTATACATATGACTTCGGAGTCGGCTGTGTCCTGTTCGGAGACGGAAGATGGTGACTTGTTCCTTTCTGTTTAGCATGTGATAGTCATCATGTGGTGGTGTTTGTGGCTTCCTGTAGGTTTTTATCATGCTTTTCTTCTGATTATAGGTGACTGGTATGTCTGGTTGCTCCATTTCAGTGCCCTCTTTGGCCAGATGGTCAGCTTTCTCATTGCCTGGTATCCCACAGTGGGAGGGAATCCATTGCAAAGTGACTCCATGTTGTAAGCCAATTTTTGACAAGGCATCCTTAAGGTCTGGTAGTTTGTTGCACTGAAGAGCCTCCAGTACTGATCTTGCATCTGTGAGAATTACTACAGGACATGTATCAATTCTGGAGTCTGATAGTTTTTCAACTGCAGCAATAATTGCCCTAACTTCTGCATCAAAGTTGTTGCAGTATTTACCAGTGGGTATGGAAATCTTGTCAATGGTGTTGTTTGGATATTCAATATATGCTCCTGCCCCACCATTTTTTATGGCATTATGTGCAGATCCATCTGTATACACACGTATCCAGGTGTCACATGGATATTTGTCATCTAGAACACTAAGTGTGGCTACTGATCTTACAAGACTGCTCTGCATCTCACCATTCTGCACACCTTTCACTTCAGTCTGAATAGTTATTTGTGTATAATCTGCTTCTTTCCATGGTGTATGCTCTGGTACAGATGATAATGGAGTGACTACAGTTGGAAGGTCAGGTATCAGCTTACGCATACGCTTGGCCTGATGAATGAAGCTGCTTCTTTTAAGCCGTCCTAATGCCAAGTTATTGAATCTCTCCTTCAGGGGATGGCTTACAGAGCTAAGGAATTTTTCTCCCATGGTCATGACCTTTGTGTCTCTACGTTCCTTTAGCGGTTGAACACCAACTATTTTCTGCATTTCTACTATTGGTGTGGACCTCATGGCACCTGTGATAATCCGTAGTGACTGATTTTGAATTGGAGTGGTATGATATCTTGAGCTATTCTGATTGGCTATTTTGGAGTGGTAGGATAAGATCCTGGGCTAATCTGATCGGTTATTTTGGAGTGGTTGGATAGGATCCTGGGCTAATCTTATTGGCTATTTTGGAGTGGTAGGATAGGATCCTGGGCTAATCTTACTGGCTATTTTGGAGTGGTAGGATAAGATCCTGGGCTAATCTTACTGGCTATTTTGGAGTGGTAGGATAAGATCCTGGGCTAATCTTACTGGCTATTTTGGAGTGGTAGGATAATGTCCTGGGCTAATCTTACTGGCTATTTTGGAGTGGTAGGATAATATCCTGGGCTAATCTTACTGGCTATTTTGATGTGGTAGGATATAGTCTTGAGCTAATGTGAATGGCTTTTTTTTACTACTACAATGACAAATGTATCAAGCACTTTTCTGTTCTCTTTTGGTCCTCACGGGAATCGCCATAGTCCATATGGTGGCGGAGTCTGCTAAAGAAGCATTGTACACCTCCTGCTTTTTTACTTACACATTTCCTTTCTTTAGACATGTACTTGGACAGTCTGAAGTGACTGAGAAGAATGCCTAGCTACCTTCTGTTGCCCTGGAACTGAGAGATGGTGTTCTCTGCAGTCAATGTGGTGAAGATGTTGAGGTACAGCATCATGTCAAATGGGGAGAGGGTTATAACAGCTATTTCTGCAGTTCCTTAGTTGAGCTAAGAAAGCAAGAGAAGTGCAAACACTTCTTTAGCAGACTCCACTGCTATAGGGATACCCAGTTGGTCAGGTTGAGCCTGTTACTGTGGGTACCAATGGTGAAATGAGATAGGGTCTTAACTAGTTATGGTTTGCCAAACCTGACACAAGCATGTTAGTTATTGGGTTACCGACAGCCAAATCAGACAGCGCCCCCCCCCCCCATTACACTAATATGCTTTCTGTTCTTAGAAGCAGTAAAAGGTAATTCTAAAACCCATGTAAATGAAACAAAGAAAGAAAATTTTTCACACAGAATATAGAGTTGGAGTTGGTATAACTGTACAGGACAGTTCTTCAGTATGAGTAGCTAGAAATATACCATTTATAAAGGTGTCAGTTTATAGAAATGTATCATTTATAAAAGTGTCATATGATAGAAATGTATCTTTTACAAAGGTGTAGGTAGAAATGTATCATTTATAAAGACAGCAGAAATGTATCATTTATGAAGGTGTCAGGTGGTAGAAATGTATCATTTATGAAGGTGTCAGACAGGCAGAAATGTATCATTTATAAAGGTGTCAGATGGCAGAAATGTATCATTTACAAAAGTGTCAGTTGGTAGAAATGTATCATTTATGAAGGTGTCAGTTGGTAGAAATGTATCATTTATGAAGGTGTCAGCTGGTAGAAATGTATCATTTATGAAGGTATCAGGTAAAGGTTTGTGAAGGTTTCAGAGTCGGACTAGAAAAACAGAGGAAATCAGCATAAAATGTTTGGTGTACTGACTTCAGTGTGCTGGTTTCAATAACTCAAACATTCAAGCATTACCATCAGTTTTAAGTATGATGCTGATATAAAAACTACAATTACTGTTTTTACAAAGTAATGAACAAGTAACATGTCAGACTCTTGGTACTGCAGTATGCTGAGCTTCCATCCACAGTGACAATATTCACCAACAGAAGAATGAGCTGGTTGTATCCACAAGCAAATACTTTTTGAGAGTGCTACAAATCTGAGATTTTCATATACTTTCCTTTTCATCCTCTATGATAGGTGTGAAAAATTGTCAAAATCCATGTTATATGGACAGCAATGGATACAGTCGTTTGAAGCAATAAAGGTCAAACTAGGCGAAAACAGATGCAACCTACTTCACATATATTGTGTAACGCGAAAACAACCATAAATCGTAAAAATAATACTCTTCTTAGAATCGTGTGTTATGTACATCATATGCGATCGCTCTCTAGATGGGAATGGATGAAGCCCCAGGCCTTTGTCCTCACCTTGTGTTACTGAACACATTAAGCGGTCATGTTTCAACTGCAAAAGAACAGCCAGCAGACTTTCTCTCTCCTGTGACAGGTCCAGGGCTCTGCGTCGTAAATCTTCAACTCGATCTTCAACTTCGTCGAGATAAGACATGAACAGAAAGGAATCGCTGCCCGTGACGGTTTTATTTTCTTTTCCCCCTCCCGCCGCCATTTTGTTTTAGTAAACCAATCTCAAACACAGAAGATTCTAGAAAGCACGAGAATACATTATCCGTCCATGGCAGTGATCTTCCACTATTTTAGGTGCATTATTTTTTAACTGTTATCGCATTTTTTTCTTATGTTTTTTTTCTCACCACCAGGTACTTCTGTTTCGTAAGTTTAAAATAGTTCAGATTTTTCTGAACTTTGTTCATTATTTGCATTCTTGTGTTCATTATTTTCATTCATTTTCAGGCCTAACAAAAATGTAAGTTTTATATTAGATGTAGGATTAACAGATCCAGAAGTGACAGAAGAAAAGTTGTGTACATATGTAAGTAAAATGTGTATAGGGAGTGATAATTTGTCATAAGAATATGTAATTTCATTCCAAACAACGTTCAACTCCCGCGATAGCTCAGTTGGTAGAGCGGAGGACTGTAGGGGCAATGAAACAAAGCAATCCTTAGGTCACTGGTTCGATTCCGGTTCGCGGGAAATTTTTTTTTTTTTTAACTTTTTTAAAGTAAACCCATTGATGATTTTTTTTTTTTTACCTAAAAGTAAACTCGTGGTTTAACAAAATCATCTTTGTCTTTCTCCTCAAACCTGAAAAGAACATTAGTTGCATTGTGGCGCAGTTATGCGTAAACATATCCGACTACTGTTGGACGCAGTGCTGGGACCGGGTTCGTCTTCCCACTGGCGATCCCTATTCACTTGGCCAGGCTACTGTCTGTTTCCAGGGACACCACTGGGAGGCAGAATAGGGTCTTGACTGGCTTTAGTTCGCTACTACAAACACTTAGCTGACCTCCATATTGTTCAGCTTGACTAGTACGTCCTTAGTGGACTCCACAAGGGCTGATGCGGACGTTGGTAAGTCGGTGGTTGAATATGGCCTCATTATTCTGACTTTATCCACGACTCAGGTAATCAAGCTGGAAAGAATACAAAATGAGGCCATGAGAGCAGTTCTGTGGTGCACCAGGGATACTCCGATCATAGCTATGCCCTCTTTGCTGGATATGCCCAGCATGAAAGTAAGGCTCCGCAAGTGAAGGGATGCCCCAGGATTGCTGGCACAACAAACCACCCCCTCCTACCAGAGCTGAACTCATCAAAGGGCAAGCGTACCAAGCGAGAGAGATCGTGGATGGCAGAGGCAGAAGAGACACTGTCAGCAGTCTGCGACCCAGAGCAGATTCCCCCAGAACCAGAACGGACTAAAGTGCCAGACATACAGAATTTAATGAAGGTCCAGCTTGGCTGTGAAAGCCGAGACGGCCCAAGGTAAAACAGAAGCCCGGGTGCAGGAACAGATTCAGCGTCACTGTGATCTTCACAGACGGGTCAGTGGCACGAGGCCTAACAAGTGGATGGGGCTATGTTGTCTACCATAACGGCTAACCAGTTGCGAGTAAATCAGGAGCCCATGTAACTACCATTTCAAGCATGAGAATGGAAGTGCAGGCAGCATCAGAAGCAATTTCCTGATTTTAGTGGAGCATGGTAACTCACATGGGTTCATTGTAACAGACTTCCAAAGCATGTTACGGAGAATCGAGAGACATTTCTTCCCCAAGGAGTGGCTCGTGCTTCTAGAGGACTCTCGTTTATCCAGTTTGATGTGAATATACAGACAGTGTCATGTGGGAGTCAAAGGCAGTGAGAAAGCGCACAAGCTGGCAGGCATTGCATCAGTTCAGGGAACCCTAAGAGTGGACAAGGAGGAGATTGCACGAGCCCACCTTTGATAGGATGTGTATGGAGGACGACATTGGGTTGAATGACAACAATCACATCAGGAAATGGGAGAGAAGAGGGGAAGTTGTCTTTTTTTCCGAAAGAAGTGATTTAGAGCGTGTTACCCATAACCAGTGTGTGGCTGGCTCCATCAGTAGGCGCACACTTCAGTGGTTGTTGGAATGGGAGGCGGGGCATGTATGGGAAAGGCCGCAGTGCGGAGATGCCAGTCTCTGGTTACGAATACAATTACAGCACGTCTTCCTGTGTGCGAATTTCTGTTCATAGATCACAAACAGGATCAGAACAGTTTGGTCATATCAAGACGCATAATACAATAAAGGAAACCATAATAGTGGTAATAATAGCATATGAAAAAAGGACGATAGGTTGACCTCGTGTATATGTGTGTATGTGTACCCTTAAGACAGTGTTTACCAATGTGGGGCTTACACTCCTCAGGAGGGCAGTTTGAATATTGAGGGGGGGGGCAATTAGAATATATTATGCTGTGACCAGGAGAAGATGGTAGGTAGGAGAAGATGGTGGGAAGGAAGAAGAGGGCATCAAAGTCTTTGATGTGTTGAGGTGGGGCATGATCCACATAAAGTTGGGAAACGCTGCTTCAAGATTTCAAAAAGTGTTACCAAGTAGGGGACAATTTTTAGCAAAGGGGAAAAAAGGACACCTGTAAATTGTTGTTCGTACTTTAACAGTGTTTATATGCCATTAGCCGCCACAGCCACCACTTGTCTTTAACAACCAAGGCAGACATGCTATATCTTCTTCACTTCTCCGTTGGTACACTCAGTACATGGCCGACGGGGCAGGGATCGCCATAGTCCCCATGGCGGTGGAGTCTGCTAAAGAAGTACCTCTTGCTTTTTAGCTGAACTCTGGGACTGAAAAACCTCTTCACCGCCGATACGATGCTGTGCCACGACACCTTCACAGCATCGGCTGCAAAGAACATCTACTTGTAGTTTCAGGGAGACAGAAGGCAAGATAAGACTAAGCAGGGTTGCCAGACTGCATATTTTATTTTTATATCTACATGTAGATAGTTTTGGTGCCATCTAGATAATAAAAACAGTCATCTACATGTTAGCTATAAATCTAAGTAATCTTTAATTGTATAATTCTGGATATTTTTTTTATTACAGTCCACAGAAAAGGGCATCGGGGTTCACCCAGCCTCTAAAAATGGGTACCAGAGAAGTCTGGAAAGGTAAAGTGGTTAGGCGTGATACTAACCACGTCACACTTCCATATGCCGAAGGTCTTGGAAAATACGGGACTAACACCGTATTCCCCAATATACCTTAATGGCGACATGGAAACGGGGATTTTACCTTTTACCTTTACCACAGAAAAAAAGGAGGAGGATATGAGAAAAAAAAAACAAGAATATACTCTGAGTAAACCTTCCATAAGTAACCCTTTATCAGCCAGTAAATAAATGCTTCAGTTCTACTTGTATTTAAAACTGGAAACACTGGCGCTGACGTGGCGAATTTGAGACTCATTCACTTCGTGCCAATGACCTTTGAGCACGCGTTATATTTACTATCTTGGGCTTGTAGAACTGGAGTATGTAATGTTGAGAGTATTGTGCAGGAACTTACATTGTGACTGAAATGATAGGAACTTACATTGTGACTGAAATGAAACTGGGCTAAATACGCGTATAGATAATGCAGGCAAGCATTGTTCGCATCGTTCATGCAGGCCAGCATTGTTCGCCTCGTTCATGCAGGCCAGCATTGTTCGCCTCGTTAACTGGGTACATGTCAAGCTGAAACATGATGTTTCATTCTTTATTTTATTGAAATTTATGCCATTCTTTTGCAGTTTGCAATTTTACATTTTCTGAGTGTCGTCCGGGAAGCCTAGAGTTTGTAGAAACATACAATTTACGTCATTTTAGCTACTGACCAAAGTTTTTAAAAAACTTATAAACTGGAGTAGTTAATATATAAAAAAAGTGAGGAGAAGATGCCAGTGCCAAGATTTTATATGCTGAGATACAGATTTCCCTTCCTGAAGAGATAGAAGAATTGAAAAATATATCTCTCTTCTCTTTCAATTATGTTTTGTAATCAACGAAGGACGTCTCTTCAGTAAGTAATGAACTATTAAATGCATCTGAAAACTCAATAATTAAATCAGAATAGCAGTTAACAAGATTTAAAATAGTTGGCTGGACCAATAAACAATACACAGAAGTCTTCCGAAGTGAAGTAAAACAATATATACATGCCAGGGGATGTAATCCATGTTAAGAACTTTTGTACGCATGTGTTATCTCAGCTCTAATACCGCCACATTCAAATGCTGACATTGAGAGTTTTTTTTTTTTTAGTACCATGAATCTGGTCAAATCTAAACTGAGAAATAAAATGAACCCGGAACTTATCCCTGCTATTGTAATGGTCAAATTCAGCTTATGAAAACATGGAAAATGCTGCTGCTGTTATGTTTCCCCTCAAAGGTATACAAGATAAGGAGAAAATGGCCTGCACATCAAATAACCCGTAGGAGATGAAGTCTCTGTATCATCTTATCAACCAAGTCCATCAAATACTGATGATGATGATGACCTTTTGTGTGACTTGAACAAGTAATTATTATCATTAATGTCGGGGGATGAAGACGCCAGTCCGATGAGGCAAATCAGCGACCCATAGCTGATATGCTAGCGTCAGGGTTAGCGAACCATAACTGACTAAGACCATGTCCCACCTCTCCTTGGTACCTACAGTAACAGGCCTAGCCTGAACCATAACTGACTAAGACCATGTCCCACCTCTCCGTGGTACCTACAGTAACAGGCCTAGCCTAGCTAACGGGGCAGGAATCGCCATAGTCCATATGGTGGCGGAGTCTGCTAAAGAAGCATTGTACACCTCCTGCTTTTTAGCAGTACTCCAGGACTGAAAGGATAGTCGCCATAACCCCGCTCCCACGCCGATACGACGCTGTGCCCCAACATCTTCACAGCTTCGGCTGCAAAGAACAACAGCTCGCAGTTACAGGGAGATACAAGACAAGACATATCATTAATGCCATATTAATATTACTTTCAATTAAATTTACTCTAATTTTCACATATACATTATTTTTAGCAATAAAATATTTCTTATATAATTTTTTAATGTTTTAAAAATCTATATATATTTAAAAGCAATTCTAGATACTTTTTTTAAGAAAAAAAGTTAGCAGTACTGACGCTACGTAGGAATGAATATTTTATGATGAGTTCACCAAAAGAAAAAGTGATACATCAGTGGAATCTGGTAAAAAGAAAGGTAACAACAAATTACTCTGGATACAAATTAACATTATTAAACTGTCCAAGACAAACATGGGCATGTCGTCGAGCTTTAGTGGGTTTATGGTACGATCAGTTCTGTCAGAATCTATGCTGTATGAACAACACGTGCTGAAAGGACGACCAATAAACATAAATATTATACACGTGTACGCCCCAACAGCTGATAGTTCTGAAGAAGATGTACAGATATTTATAATGACACAGAGACAGCCCTGAAACACACAACGTCACATGAAGTTACCATAGTCATGAGAGATTTTAGTCCTAAAGTTGGTGAAGGAAGAACTTCAGATATTGTTGGTGATTATGGACTGGGAGAGAGGAATGAGTGAGGTAGTAAATGGACAAAAATACATAGCATGGTTGTAGGAAACATCTGGTTTAAACAACATCCCCGAAGACTGGCAACGTGGTGCAGGCCAGACAAAAAGACTTTTAATCAGTTAGTTAGTTAGTTAGTTAGTTAGTTAGTTAGTCAGTCAGTCAGTCAGTCAGTCAGTCAGTCAGTCAGTTAGTTAGTTAGTTAGTTAGTTAGTTAGTTAGTTAGGAGAAAGACCAGAATTAACACCAGATACTGAAAACTGTGATGGACCACCAATACTTGAAGATGAAATCATAGATGCCATCAAACATGAAGAAGAGAAAAACGACTGGACCTGATAATATAACAATAGAAGAAATAGAGGCACTAGAGGAGATGGAAATAAAAATAATAACCGAAGACATTTACAACAGTGTTTATATACCCAGTGACCTGCTTAGATCTACATTTATAACACTACCAAAGAAACCAGGTGCAAAGGAATGTGAGGACCACAGGACTACCAGCCTCTCATGTCACATAACAAAGCTGCTTCTGAGAATTATTGTTAGAAGAACAAGGATAAAGATAAAAATGGAAACAGCAGATGAGCAGTTCGGATTTGTTGAAGGAAAAGAAGCACACAGTGTCATTTATGGTCTGAGAACACTAACAGAAAGAACTTTAGAAGTACAGATAGATCTCTACTTATGCTTCATTGATTACACCAAGGCATTCGACAAGGTGAAACATGATGAGATTATTAAAATGCTTGAAGACATAAACATAGACGGCAAAGAACTGAGAAGTGTAAAACATCTATACTGGCAGCAGGAAGCAGCGATTCGAACTGAAAATAAAACTGGAAAATATCAACCAATAAAAGAAGGGGTGCGACAGAGATGTGTACTATCTCAAGACCTTTTTTTCTCTGTACAGCGATACTATTCTAAGAACGATAATTACAGAACCAGGTATAAACGTCGGAAGATACAATAATAGCAACCTTTGGTATGCAGACGACACAGTACTGATAGCCGAGAACCAACAAGACCTGCAAAATCTCTTGGATAAAGTCGCCAACGAAAGTTAACAGAAAGGCCTTACTTTAAACCTAAAAAAGACAGAGACCATGGTTATGTTTAAGAAACAGAATCCACCGACATGCAGCATAAAATTAAATGAAACTATTCTAAAGCAGGTGCAGAAATTTAAATACACTGGAGCCGTAATAACGTCAGATGGGAAAATACAGAATAGAAATTAGGAACAGAATAGGCCAGCAAAGACTGCATTTCAGAGATTGAGAAACATACTATGCAATACATACTAATCAATGAATGTTAGAAAAAACGAGTCCTAAAATTCCATATTGAACCTATCTTGTTATATGGAAGTGAATCATGGACAATAGGCAGGTGTGCACAAAAATCATTGGAAGCAGCAGAAATGTGGTTTATTAGAAGAATGTTGCGAATTCCCCGGACAGCAAAAATAACTAATGAAGAATGTATGAGAAGAGCTGGAGAGACAAAAAAAAAATCTTGTCAAGAAAATGAGAGAGAGACAATGTACTGTCATAGGACATGCAATGAGAAGATAGGGCATTTAAAATATCACAACAACAGGAAATACAAAGGAGAGAAGATCAAAGGAAGACCAAGAGAAATGATACTGGACAGTCTGACGGGATGGTGTAAGATGAGATCACCAACTGAGCTGACAGCCTGCATGAAGGATCGTGTAAATTGGAGAACCATAATAGCCAACATCAGTCGGCACGGCACATGATGATGATGACGAACAATCTATATATATATATGAACCTTAAGTGCCCAGGGCACATGGGGCTTCCGCAAGGGTTTTCCACAAATGCCTGTCCTTCGCCTTTTTTTCTGCTCTTGCCCAGGTGAGCCCTCTATTGCTCAACATCCTTTCTCTTGTTCTTCTCCATGTCTCTTTTGGTCTACCCTTACTTCTGTTCCCCTGTGGTGTCCATCTTATTGCTATTTTTGGTAGTGAGTTATCAGTCATTCGGAACACATGTCCCAACCATCGCCATCGTCTTTCCTCAATAATTGTTGTCAGTGGCTTCATCTGCATTTCTGCCAATAAAATGTTATTTCTTATGGTGTTTGGCCAAAATATTTTTCTAATTCTTCGTAAACATTTAGTCTGGAAAGAATTCAACTTGTTTTCTATGGTTTTATATATATATATATATATATATATATATATATATATATATATATATATATGGATGTGTATGTATGTTCCAACATCACTCTGGAACGCCTGGAGCAATTTCAACCAAATTTGGTACACATATGACTTACAATCTGGAAATGTACGTATAATATGGTGGGTAAATCTCCCCTATCTCTCCTAGGGACCGAGGTACAAAGGGGGTGAATACTTTGTACTTAATTGAAGGAAGAACAAAAAATAATCTAAGGGAGATAATTGTGAAATAGAGCGGTGTTGTCCTAAGAGCAGCATGTGTAGCCTCCCATAGCAAGTCCAAATAATTTTGATGGTCTAAATAATTTTGATGGTCTCTTTTTCTTTTAATTATATTTGTAAAAATACATTTTAACTGTGCTTTTTCCTTATGTTTATATTACCTTTTTTATTGTATTCTGTAGTAAATTTAATTGCCCAGTGACAGTGTGCCGTTTTCTTATTTTTTTCAAGTTATATTTTCAAATCAGTGAGAGAGAGGAGGGGAGAGGGAGAAAGAGGTAGCGAGAGAGATACGGGGAGAGAGAGGGAGAGAGAGGAAGAGAGAGAAGGAGAGAGATATGGACAGAGAAAGAGAGAGATCGCCATGTTTCTCCCACGGACAACTTTATGTTGCTTGATCAAGGGAGAGAGAAAGGATAAGGAGAGAGAGGGATAGCAGAGAGAGAGAGAGAGAGAAGGAGAGAGAGGGACAGAGATAGATTTGAGATCGCCATGTTTCTCCCATGGACAACTTTATGTTGCTTGATCAAGGGAGAGAGAAAGGATAAGGAGAGAGAGGGATAGCAGAGAGAGAGAGAGAGAGAGAGAAGGAGAGAGAGGGACAGAGATAGATTTAAGATCGCCATGTTTCTCCCATGGACAACTTTATGTTGCTTGATCAATGATGGGTTCACCCAAGAATTTATTTATTCTTGCTCCTGGAGGTGAAACTAAAAATGTTTATAATCAAGTTTTGAGTTAAATTAATATTATAGTGAGTTTGTAAAAGACTTTACTCTATAAGTTGTATACTGTACTTATACTTTAAAATACATGTAAATAAAATTACTTCCATATTACACTATAGATAGAATTAATTCTTTTCCTGTCTAATAAAAGATTTGGATAAATAAATATCCAGGCAACGCTGGGTAATCAGCTAGTATAATGGTAAAAATACCTAACCTGTTGCCCTCACTCACAGAAAACACTAAAAGTGGACACCATAATTCCCGGTAACGCAGACGACTGGAAGTGCTTAAAGTTCAAACAAGATTGTATAATACTTTGCAGGGCCTTTGAAAGATTTTATAAGCCGGCGAAAAAATTTCTTTGCCCTCCTACCCACCCCCGCCCCATTTTTTTAATCCGTTACGGGCCCCTGAAACCCTCAGGGCCCCAGAGCGATGCATCGGCTTGACACCCTTCCGGTGCCATCATCATCATCATCATCATCATCGCCTTTCACTCCCCTGAGAGCATAGGCCACGGATAAGGGCTCTCCAGCCACCCTCGTTCTTGGAATTATTCTCTGCTTCCTTCCATGTGCATCCCTTGTCTCTTGAGCACTGTCATAATTTCTATTCTCCAGGTAAGTCTAGGTCTTCCTCATGTTCTATTTCCTTGAGGATTCCATGTCAGTGCCTGTCTTGCTATGTTGGTGTCGGGTTTCCTCAGAGTGTGGTTCCGGTGCCGTGTTGAGGAAAATAAGTGCGATGACTACAAACTTTAAAAAATTATGAAATTGTCATTTAAAAATACTGTGTAGATTTAGTCTAGAACTTTCTTAGTTAACTACGAACAATCATTAGTGAATCTCTAGAGACAGCATAGCTCTTCTGTCGATAGGAAATACTGCAGGTTATTTCTAACTGTAACCTTTATTTATCATATATTCCTTTTGTTTATTTTTATCACATACTAAACCAGGTTATCTAGGTTATCCTGTTTAATTAAAAAAGCACGTGTATCTACTGTAACTGTATACAGAGTACATGATATAAACTTAGATCAGATATGCTTTTTTGAAAGGAAAAGTTTTCGACTGAACTCCACAAAATCATGGCCTACTGTAAATATGAAACAGCGAACCTTCCAGACAGAACCTCAAAGTGCACGAACCGCAAAAAGGAATATAGAATTTGACGAGTAAGGCCAGATGAGGAAATATATTTTAGGAGATGAGAGGAGAATAGCAAGATGACAGACACTGTCAGTACGAAATTATTATTATGGGAGCGTGTGTCTGGTGTCTGTGTTATAAATGAATGCAGGACAGAAAGGGAGAAATACACTCAGCTAGTAATGTGTTTCTTTCCAGCTTCAAAATAACAGAGATTATTCCGAGGCAGCAAAACAAAACAATCTTCCATGAGACTGAGGAGATATTATTAGCGTCAGTGGGAAAACATTCGTTTTGTAACTTCAGCAAGTACGTGTCATCTCCCCTGCCAGCATAACTTTGAGTAATCGTTAAAGTCTAGCAGCCTTTTATTGCATGTTGAAGATACACCAACTTTTCTACACTATATTTATTATTTATAGTTTTATATTATGTATTTATAACATGCACATTTGAATTAAAATATTATATTTATTTTCTTGATGTATCTTAACTTTTTCCACAGGTCGCAATAACCGCTCCCGGATACATCCGACATGCGAGAAAAAACTTCTAATGAACTTCTTAACAAAGTTTACAACTTTTTCTTTAGCCGAAATCAGGAAAATTGTTTAATTCTGCTGCAGTTTGAGTTTAATTTAGAATTGTATAGCTGGTCTGATACTCTATGAAGTAAATTTACTGGACAACGAGCCCAGGATATAACTTTTAAAGAGGCTTGTTCGTGTAAGACATTGATTGCTAGGTGTTCTTATTATGGTTTAGAATTCGCGTATTCTTATGTAATATAGATTACTTTTGAATATTTTTGTAATGAACTATATCATTAATATTGTTTTGACAATGTGAAAAAGTTCCTAATACCACATTTCAACATATCGTTATGAGTAAACTGTATGAAAATTTGTCATTAACGTGAATGCTCTATTTGGTGGTTAGTATCAAAATGGAGATTTTAAACAAATAAAGGACTAACATGCCTCTAAAGTTGATATTTATTTTATTTTTTGTGTCATTGTTCCCCCCCCCTGCACCAAGACTTTTGTGTATAATTTTTTTTAAAGATCAATATTGTGTGTCAGATGATACTTCTGTTCATGGTACCAAAATGGATACCAATTTTCATCAGATTGTTTTAGAATAATGCAACATTTTGCTTTCAAAGATGTGTGGGAGGATCAGATACAGGCCAAAAGTGTTGAGGCACAGCTTTGTATTGAATGAGAAGAGGGTTATAGCAGGTATTTTTTTCAGTCCCTGTTTGGAACTAGAAAGCAGGGGATGTGTAATACTTCTTTATCAGACTCCACCCTTATAATGTTCCCTCCCTAATAAGCCAAGCTGGGCATATTATTTGGAGTGCTGATGGAGAGATGGGACAGGGACTTGGTCTGCTGTGGTTCACCAACCCTTGCACAATCATGCCAGCTATGGATTGCTGACTGCCAGATTGAGCTGCCCATTATCCCCAGATTTCTGTGAATTGTAAGTTAATCATTTTTCCACTGTGATTTATTGATCATTCCTGTGATGAATTAATTATTCATTACGGATGCAAACATATGTTTTTTAATACTTTCAACCAGTGTTCATTGATGAGCCTGTTCTTTGCAGTTTTAAAAATGACTCACAATGGAAAAACCAAATTCACCAGGGCAACCCAACAGAACTACATGAATCTCTTGTACTCAGACTCTGATAGCAGTGATAGAGTTCCTGACCTGAAGTTACCACCAATCAAAGGCAAGAAACAAAGAAGGTAGATTTTGTAACTTTATAATACAAGTAATTCAGTTTTGTCGTTACAATGATACTTTTCATCTTAGAAAATGATTTGGAGTTCTGGTTCCAATATGGCATAGGGGTGAATTATGCCGTTGCAGATTGTGCCATTGTTTACCTTTCTCTATGCTTTGTCTGCACTAGTTTCATTGTTTACCTTTCTCTATGCTTTGTCTGCACTAGTTTCATTGTTTACCTTTCTCTATGCTTTGTCTGCACTAGTTTCATTGTTTACCTTTCTCTATGCTTTGTCTGCATTAGTTTCATTGTTTACCTTTCTCTTTGCTTTGTCTGCACTAGTTTCATTGTTTACCTTTCTCTATGCTTTGTCTGCACTAGTTTCATTGTTTACCTTTCTCTATGCTTTGTCTGCACTAGTTTCATTGTTTACCTTTCTCTATGCTTTGTCTGCACTAGTTTCATTGGTTTACCTTTCTCTATGCTTTGTCTGCACTAGTTCCATTGTGCTCTTGGAAGGTTGGCACCATATAGCTGCTTAGAGCTGGCTGTAAGTGCCTCCCAACTGAGGACATTTGTGGGGATGTATGCATTTATTGTGCATGGATCCCTTTTTGTCATTGTATATGCTGACGACACAGTACTGATAGCTGAGAACCAACAAGACCTGCAAAATCTCTTGGATAAAGTCACTAAAGGAAGTGAACAGAAAGGCCTTACTTTAAACATAAAAAAGACAGAGACTATGGTTATATCTAAGAAACAGAATCCACCAACATGCAGTATAAAATTAAATAGAAATATTGTAAAGCAGGTGCAGAAATTCAAATACCTTGGAGCAGTAATAACTTCAGATGGGAAATGCAGAACAGAAATTGGGAACAGAATAGGCCAAGCAAAGACTGCATTTCAGAGAATGAGAAACATTATGCAGCACATCCTTATCAACGAATGTTAGAAAACGAGTCCTAAAATTTTATGTTGAACCTATCTTGTTATACGGAAGTGAATCATGGACAATAGCCAGGTCTGCACAAAAAGTATTGGAAGTAGCAGAAATGTGTTTTACTAGAAAAATGTTGCAAATTCCCTGGACAGCAAAAATAACTAATGAAGAATGTAGGAGAAGAGCTGGAGAGACAAAATATCTTGTTAAAAAAAATAACAAAAAGACAATGTACTTTCATAGGACATGCAATGAGAAGAGGGGGCATTGAAAATGTAATAACAGGAAAAATAGAGGGAAGAAAATCAAGAAGACTGAGAGAAATGATACTGGACAGTCTGACAGGATGGTGTGAACAGAGATAACCAATTGAGCTAATGGCCTGCATGAAGGATCATGTACTCTGGAAAAGCATAATAGCCAGTGCCAGTTGGCACGGCACATGATGATGATGATGATGCATGGACATGACGTGGGACGGTTTATGCACATTCCAGTGGATGTCAGTGGCACAGGCGGTGGAGCAATTATGAGATATTCTCATTTGCTGTGATGCCGAGACCGTAATGAACATGAGTAAGATGGTTGTGAAGCAGGTAGATGTTAGTTCAAGGGTTCATAATTCATTTTTAAGATTACAGACCCCTCTATTGATTGCTCAGTGAATCTCTATACCCCCTTCACCAAAATGTAGAAATCATCATCAGTTCTGTTGGGTACCAGTATGACATCAATAGGTTGATGTTGCTTTACATGTGGACATCTAGGAACAGAAAAGCTGAAAGAAAGTTATCGTCTAACAGTGATTAAAAAAAATGTTAATTGATTTGAGTCTTATACCTCCATGATCTGGCTCCCACATTCTCTTCATTTGGTGCCCACACTACCTTCAGTCGGTTCCCATACCCCCATCAAATTGGTTCCCATACCCCCACCAGTTGGTTACCATGCCTCCAAGGGGTATAGATAGCCATGGTTAAGAACCCCTAAGTTAGCTGAACTTGCTGAGCAGATTGTTTAATGACTAATTCTTTGATTTGCACAGTCAACCACAGTTACAACAAACAGTGACTTGCAAGGTCATGTCTCTGCATTTGCATCTTGTCTTCAATTCAGGCCCTCATTTCCTCAAATGATACTTAGCTGATATTCAAATGATATTTTACATACAGTCACTGTTTACGTGGCTCAATTTTTCATTAGCTTATGAACAGTGATTTTATGTGAAGATAGCTGACAGAAGAATCTGCCATAGATGACTTACACACACCTTTGTATCACAGTTTTGGTTTGCCTCATGACCTCCCCTTTAGAAGTTTTGCCATATTTGATTGGTAACAGTTGTTCATTCTTGCTCATGATCCAGCCATCTTAATCTTCTGAGCACTGTCATCATTAATGGAAGGTTAACACACACAGAATTTCAGAGCTGACTTTGTTCTTCCACTTGGTGACCTGTGTTATTTTCTGCTCCTATGTACATGCACGTTTATTACATTTTGCTTTACAGAACTGCCATCATTTTAGAGAGATTTTTTTTAAAAAAATGTCATTCCAAGTTGTTTTGGTGATCTTTCTATGTAACTGTACATGTGAGGCTTTCAGTAATTGATTTTAACAGTATCATATTGGTTTAGGAATCAGTTATGGTGGCTTTCAGTAGTTGATCACTGCTGGCAAGATTCTTCGGATGCTGTGCATGGAGTGAAACTCCTTCCGGCCAAGGAGAACATGCGGAAAAGCAATTAGGGTTGCTGTGTGGCACCGATGTGAAAAGGTGATGGAAAGGATAAAGTGAAGCCTTATCGGTATGTCCAATAGTATCGCGGCGAGAGCTACTCATACCACGGCACCTATGCTCTTGAGGCTGGCCACGTCCGAAATACACCCATACTGGTGAAATATGCCTAAACTGACTTACACGAGGGTGAAACTTGATGGCTTTGCATGTCACGGTACCTCCGCTCTAGAGGTCGGTCACGTCCGATATACACCCATACTGGTGAAATATGCTTAAGCCAGGGGTGAAACTTGATGGCCACTCATGTCATGGTACCTCCGTTCTAGAGGTCGGTCACATCCTAAACACACTCATATTGGGATAATTTGCCTAAACCAGCTCAACCTAGGGGTGGAAGTCACTAGTGGCGAGGATTCGTCCTCCTGGACAAAAGCTCCGTCCTGGTCACATTTAGGAAGAGTAGCAACCACGATCACAGAATGCTAAAGTCGGAGACACTGGACCAGGGCAGTATAGATAGGCAACCACCTCTCACCTGGTGGGGATGTATGTGTATCCTAATCACGCTGAGGTTTTCCAGTGTGAAAGTCCAACCCTGGACTGGATGGGCAACCGCCTCTCACCTGGTAGTGATACACGGGTATCTCAAAACATGTCGAGGTTTTCCTGTGAGAAAGTCCAGCTCTAGCCTGGATGGGCTACCACCTCTCACCCAGCGGGGATATACTCATATCCAAAACATGTTGAGGTTTTCCTGTGAGAAAGTCCAATTCTAGACTAAACTGGTGCAATGAAAACCACGGTGTCACGCAATCCCGCTTCTGAGACCCACCGAGAATACAGGCTGAAGCCATGCGATACTCTGAACCTCTTGTGGTCCTCTTGGAGACCTCGTGTGGTCCTTTTGGGGACCACATGACCTAGGGAGGACCACAGGTGTAAATTCAGTAGGATTACAGGTCGGTCTTGGTGGTAGAAGCAAATGAAGAAGAAGAAGAAGAAGGAGTAGTTGATGATTTTACAAGTATCATATTGGTTTAGGAATGAATTATGGTGAATTTCAGTAGTTGATGATTTTACAAGCATCATATTGGTTTAGGAATGAATTATGGTGAATTTCAGTAGTTGATGATTTTACAAGTATCATATTGGTTTAGGAATGAATTATGGTGGCTTTCAGTAGTTGATGATTTTACAAGCATCATATTGGTTTAGGAATGAATTATGGTGAATTTCAGTAGTTGATGATTTTACAAGTATCATATTGGTTTAGGAATGAATTATGGTGGCTTTCAGTAGTTGATGATTTTACAAGCATCATATTGGTTTAGGAATGAATTATGGTGAATTTCAGTAGTTGATGATTTTACAAGCATCATATTGGTTTAGGAATGAATTATGGTGAATTTCAGTAGTTGATGATTTTACAAGTATCATATTGGTTTAGGAATGAATTATGGTGGCTTTCAGTAGTTGATGATTTTACAAGCATCATATGGTTTAGGAATGAATTATGGTGAATTTCAGTAGTTGATGATTTTACAAGTATCATATTGGTTTAGGAATGAATTATGGTGGCTTTCAGTAGTTGATGATTTTACAAGCATCATATTGGTTTAGGAATGAATTATGGTGAATTTCAGTAGTTGATGATTTTACAAGTATCATATTGGTTTAGGAATGAATTATGGTGGCTTTCAGTAGTTGATGATTTTACAAGCATCATATTGGTTTAGGAATGAATTATGGTGGCTTTCAGTAGTTGATGATTTTACAAGCATCATATTGGTTTAGGAATGAATTATGGTGAATTTCAGTAGTTGATGATTTTACAAGTATCATATTGGTTTAGGAATGAATTAAGGTGGCTTTCAGTAGTTGATGATTTTACAAGCATCATATTGGTTTAGGAATGAATTATGGTGAATTTCAGTAGTTGATGATTTTACAAGTATCATATTGGTTTAGGAATGAATTATGGTGGCTTTCAGTAGTTGATGATTTTACAAGCATCATATTGGTTTAGGAATGAATTATGGTGAATTTCAGTAGTTGATGATTTTACAAGTATCATATTGGTTTAGGAATGAATTATGGTGGCTTTCAGTAGTTGATGATTTTACAAGCATCATATTGGTTTAGGAATGAATTATGGTGGCTTTCAGTAGTTGATGATTTTACAAGCATCATATTGGTTTAGGAATGAATTATGGTGAATTTCAGTAGTTGATGATTTTACAAGTATCATATTGGTTTAGGAATGAATTAAGGTGGCTTTCAGTAGTTGATGATTTTACAAGCATCATATTGGTTTAGGAATGAATTATGGTGAATTTCAGTAGTTGATGATTTTACAAGTATCATATTGGTTTAGGAATGAATTATGGTGGCTTTCAGTAGTTGATGATTTTACAAGCATCATATTGGTTTAGGAATGAATTATGGTGAATTTCAGTAGTTGATGATTTTACAAGTATCATATTGGTTTAGGAATGAATTATGGTGGCTTTCAGTAGTTGATGATTTTACAAGCATCATATTGGTTTAGGGATGAGTTATGGTGGCTTTCGGGAACAGATCTAAGAAGCAAATTTCTCCGTAAGTTCCACCATAATAAAGAACATGCTGATCCATCCCTAGGGCTTGTGTCATCCTTAGGCAAGACCATCAGCACCATGTGTTTGTGAAACGGAGATTCTGTGTATGCAAAGAAAATTGTATTCCTTCACCACTGCAGCTGTCTTTAACTTTAAAAACTTTTTGTTCCCTAATTGTTCACTTGTCTTTTCTTACTAGCACTTCAACACATAATCAGAACAGAGCACTGATCTTCGGTATTGAACGACCTCTTCAGAAGCAATAGAGTTAGCAGTTTTATTCAGTTTTAATCTGATTGGTCATCTCTTGCAGAAGAAAATAAAAAATGCAAGTGTTTGATTTCTCATGTACTTGGTAACAAATAAGAAAAGTTTTTTTTTTCCGGTCTCTGTATACTGTCTCTGATGTAATGTTTATCTCGTTCTTACTAAATATTCTGCGCCAAAAACAGTGAACATAGTCACTCTGTACTGACTGTATGACTAATTCAACCAGCTTCTGTCCTTTGTTTCTCCATTCTTCAGTGTTATTCGATATGCACTTCTGAAAATTTTCTTAAATTTTTACTGACTGAGAATTCTATGTCATTATTTGCATAGGTCCTTTTAAAATCATCTGTGTCTTGTTTTCTTATAATTAACCATTAATGCCACATAGAGTAGACAAAGCACTTTAGTGAGATGTGAGAGAAAGAAAAATCACAAGAGAATTACCTGGGATTCAAACCACTGAGTCCGTTAGGATGAGCAGCTGTCTGGCCATGAGAGAACAGCATACTAATGAACTGAACTGCGCTAACTCACACCTCCAAATAAAGGTGTTTGAAAACGTAGTCATTAGTAACTGTCATTACGGTCATTTGTTGTTGTTATTCAAGTATGCACCAGTTATGGCAGGAAACTGTGTGTACGTTTGTCTAAAGTTGGTACCTGCTAGAGAGACTAAATCTAAGCTATGGAATTACTGTGTCATGACCTTGTTTCTTTCTGGGTGTCACGATCCCACTTGTCAACTGAACAGTTACTAATGACTACATTTTCAAACACCTTTTTTTGGAGGCGTGAGTTAGTGCAGTTCATTAGTACGCTGTTCTCTCATGGCTAGATGGCTGCTCATCCTACCAGAGTATGTGGTTCAAATCCCAGGTGATTTTTCTTTCTGTCATGTCTTACTAGAATGCTTTGTCTACAATTTTTTCAAGGTCTAATCCTACAAAACTCTGTTCTCTTACTTTACCATATGAAAGCCTTGTTTCCTATTTACAAAAAATTGTCAGTGCCACATAGGTTACAGTGTCTACTGATAATTTAACTACCATTCTTGAGTTGATTTTTGTGCATGTCATGGTTTAGATACTAGCTTAATTCACTTTGAATAGTGTTTTAATTTGTTCTGCCTTTCTCTTGACCAAAATGTCACTTTTACCAAAATGCACCCCCCCCCCCCCCCCCCCCCCACAACCTTACCTTAGACAATGCCTGACTTGCCTGATGCCTAGGGACAGGCCTGAACACATTAATATCAATATCTGTCATAGTGATTGATCAGATGTACCACCACAACAGCATATGTGTCAAGATCACCACTTGGCGTAAGGCTAAGGATTATTAACCAGACATGAACACTGTTCTAACTCCCCGATAGTTGTCTTCTTTCCTGCATGTCATGATTTCAGTCATATAAATAATTCAGTTTATCTTCATTGGATGTTTCCCCAGAAAAAGAGATTCCAGCAGACAGCATGAGGATGCAGTTTGTAGTTTTTGGACAGCACTAAAGTGGGTCACTGGAATCCTGGTTTTCTCAGCTGTGGTTACTCTGAGTGGTGTTTCATTCTGGTCCTTTAGACAAATTCTTGAGTTACAAGATCAAGTGTATACCTGTGAGTATCTAAACTGTGATAGTTGTCTTCAGACTGACACTGAACAAGTGAGCTATCCTCAGGTGGAAGTTACATGAAGTTGCCTGTTGTCAAAGTTAGGCTTGCTCATGCTGCTGCCCCCCTTTCTCCTAGGCCACATCCTCAGTACCCCCCCCCCACTCCCCCAATGTACATCTCGTACAGTGGCCTGTTAAACTATGATATGCATTACAGAACTTAAAAACTTCAGCTAGCAAACCATTTTATTTAACTCTATCTGGGCCACCTAAAAAAAACGCGGAAGTTCCTGTCAGTGCCACACAAAAAGTGCAGGTCTTGATATGTATAGGGGGTATAGTTGTAAAAGTGAATGCACAAAATATTTCCACTTTAAAAGTATACATATTATGCATGAAAATAGTTGTAAATGTAAGAAGATTTCATAAATGAAGAGTTTTTTTTAGGAAAAAAAGTAGTGTGATGATTTTAACTGATAATTATGTAGTGCTTACCATCGGCGATGCCTAGATGTACAATGTTTACCATTGGCGATTTCCAGATCTACTTAAATTTTCGTCTGACCTCGTCATGTGGTGGCATTCTCACTAAAATAATGTCTAAAATAACCTTCGAACTACTTCTCCAGTCCATTTAATAGGTCTAGATGTACTTGGGGTACATTCAGGAACAGCGGTTAGGTCATAGGACATGACATGTCCTTATGCCTCCCAAATCACAATAAATAGTGAAATTTCTCAGTTAAAACATTGATTTTGCTCGATTGTTAGCCATGCTTTGGATTGAACTATAAAAGATCACCAGACATGTTCAGATAAATTGTGTACAATAAAAAGTTTTACAATAGTTTTACGCTGCAATGAAACAAAATCGCTGTAATGACCATGGCAGGCGCTAGACTAACAGGAAGAATTCACTATAGTGATCATGGCAGGGAAAAAGTTAACAACTGGCTGATTACCTGGCGTTGCGCAGGTATTTATTTATCCCAATCTTCTATTAGCCAGAAACCCCATTCTCCCCCTCCCCCCCCATGCTGATGGGAACTGAACTTGGACTTAAACAGCATCGGGAGTATCACTGTTTATCTCAGTGACACTGAAAACTATGGATTCAACACTAATATCTGTCATATTTTACTATTTTTTACATGTCACCCCCACCCCACCGCACTCCTAGGGGTGTCTTACCCCCCACAGTATTTTTTTTTCCAGATTGTAAGTCATATGTGTATCAAGTTTGGTTGAAATTGCTCCAGGTGTTCCAGAGTTATGCTGGAACATACACACATACACACACATCCATTTTTATATATATAGATGTGAAGGAGTACATTTATAACTTGTCTACTGCATTATTTTCTTAACCTTTAATGTGATGGATGAATTTCATGTAGGGACACAAGTTTCTCAATATCATGTTGAAAAGTGCTAAGAAGGAAGGTATTACTCCGCACGTCTGCTGCTTTGTTTTCCCTCAACTCTCCCCCCCCTCCCCCCAATGACCTTTTTTTCTTTCACCACCACCACCATCACCAATGCTTTCATTAAAATAAAATTCTGAAAATCATAAAACAAGACCTGGTGGTTGAGATTTTGGTGATATAGTGCCCCAGTGTCCAACATTTGAGGAACTACATAACCAGATCAGACCACAGGGTGTAGATCAGTGAAAACTGGACCAAAAAACTGTGGAGTTTATCCTGATGACAGAGCTCAAGAATTAGCATCATCAGGTGCTTGAGAACAGAAGCTGATGCCATGAAGCCATCATTACTTCTCAAGTAGTGGTTATATTTTTCAGTGTTCCAGGTATCTGCTAAATCTGGCAGGTAAGTGTCCAATGTTTCCCTCAGATTTTTGGTACAGCACATAGCATCTGCGTTAGATCTATTCCCTCTGGTAAGGTTTGGTACTGTGAACGTCTCCCAGTTGTTAAATATGAATGGACTATAACATTGAACTTTAGGTCTATGCATAAATACCCCATTGTTGATGTAGGATTACGCTGTATCTTCTTCTTCACTGGTTGCTTAGTCATCATCACCAGTCTCTCTCACAAATGCGGCAGTTCATCACAGAATTTTAATCTTGCCGTGGAGCTTCTTCTGTAGGAGGCTAGGGTCTGGCCAGTTCCTTTGCCTGAGTAGGTTGTGCAGCTGGCAACTCTGGAGGATGTGATGTGGTGTCTGTTGTTCTTTGTCTGAGTGGGTTGTGCAGCTGGCAACTCTGGAGAACGTGATGTGATGTCTGTTGTTCTTTGCCACAGGTACATAGGTCTGTTTGGCCATTTTCAGTTTTTGGTATAGATGGTGTCTCAGCCTGCAATGTCCTGTTCTGTCTGAAGACAGAATGACTTGGTCATTTCTTGAGAGTGTAGAGTATTCATCATTAGTTTTTTTGCTTTGGGGTGTTGTTTGAACTTTAGTGGGTTCTGTGCATAAATGTCCTGATTGCTAAACTGGATTGTAACTGTGAACTTGTGTACTTTACAGATGATGCTGTTGTGAAGATCCTGAAAAAAAGAGCAGTAATTTATTTCAAAGGTTTAAAATTCAGACTCCAGCTTCACTTCATTTGGGATAACCACATGCCACAGCGTCCATTCAAGAGTATGTCTGCTAATAGTTCCTGTCAAATGTTGGTTGTTTATGATGCGTTTTCTGCCACACAGTTCGGATTTCCTGCCAGCACCTTGAATTTGTCCTAGCTCCAGCAATCTCTTCAAATCTACATTGTTCTTCTGTTACTGCTCTTCATTTTCCTGCAGTCTGTCCAGTACAACCCTAGCAATGTCAGATTTGCCTCTGTGGTTGGGGCCATTGAAATGATTTGGGACTGGTTTCGAGGCATACTGGGTGATATCGTACAGATATTTTTGCATGCAGCCCCCTCATCTGAGGCCAGTTTCACCAGTGTAAGTTATTCTGCATCTTTTGCATACATTGACATATATCACATTGTGGGACTCGCATGCGAATCCCTCATGGAGAATGAGCATAATTTTGGGAAAGGTGATCATTTTCATTTCCCAGACTACAGGGAAGGTAACACAGCAAGGGCGATTACATTTTCTAGTGCAAGGTTCCACTTCAGATAGCCATGGATGAGAATGTCCTTAAGATTTGGTTCCCTTTTGTATGATAGTAGGGGTGGATCAGAGAAAATCTTGACCCCAACACTTGCCATGAGGGATTCACATCCGAGTCCCGCAATGTGATATATGTCACTGTATGCAAAAGATGCAGAATAACTTACACTGGTGAAACTGGCCTCAGATTAGGAGGCCGCATGCAAAAACATCTGTATGATATCACCCAGTATGCCTCAAAACCAGTCCTGAATCATTTCAATGGCTCCAACCACAGAGGCAAATCTGACTTTCAGGTAACAGCCATCAAACAGTGTCATGGAGATGACACAAGCCACCTAGTGCTTGAGAACCGCTACATTCAGGAATATGGGACTCTGGAACCACACAGTCTAAACTCGTTATTCAGCTACACTTAACATTCTCCTCTTCCACAATCATAATCCCTCCCCACTAAGCTCCATTCCCTTCTCACTTGTTACACATAGCTCACAACCTCTTCACAGCATCATATTACAAACCCTCTACCTCAACTATAATCACATTTCACCATCTCTTGGCTAGATTACCATTGTATCACTCTCTATCCCCTCCACAGATTCCCCACCCACCACTCTCAGTTACAACCCACCTATCACACATCCTACGTCTCCATTTAAATACTCTCTACACTGCACTATGCACATTTCTGACACACAGCATCAGACAAGCCACAGCTTCTTACAAGTTACAGCTAAGTGCTCTATTCATTTAACTTTTTTTATCATAGCATGCATGTGAATTTATATTTTATTTCCTCTCTCATCCTGTATGTTTTTGTATGATTAAGGCTTACATCAAAATGTCACAACTGTGTACTCATTAAGTAATAAAGCTGTGCCTACTTTTTTTTTCCTAGTTTATACATCCTCAGATTCCTAAATGTTGCCATATATTCTTAAATTTACTGGCATTTTTTGTTATGCCTTGGCAAATGCAAATTTCTGTCAACCAATATTTACTTCCAGACCAGATTTCTGGCCTCTGCTCTTGATTTATGCCACAACACAACTTTTTTTGGAAAGCGTTTTCTTCAAAGTCATATTGTCTTCGTACTGAAACTTCTTGTGATTTCTTCTACTGATCAGTCCAGGTATTTCTTTCACTGGGATTTTTTGACACAAATAATTTTATATTTTTTGGAGACAAATAATTTGACTTTTAAAAAATAAATAAATAAATAAAAATGCCATCACATTTCACCTTCTCCTGGCTAGATTACCATTGTATTACTCTCTCTTCCCTCCACGGATTCCCCACCCACCACCCTCAGTTACAACCCACCTATCACACATCCTACGTCTCATTTAAATACTCTCTACACTACACTATGCACTTTTCTGACACACAGCATCAGACAAGCCACAGCTTCTTACAAGTTACAGCTAAGTGCTCTATTCATTTTATTTACTTTTATTATTGTTATATTTTTTTTAACATAGCATTCATGTGAATTTATATTTTATCTCCTCTCTCTATTTCTTTGTCCTGTATGTTTTTATATGATTAAGGCCAAAACATCACAACTGTGTACTCATTAAGTAATAAAGCTGTTCCTACCTTTTTTCCTAGTTTATACATTTTGGTATCACAGCTTTACTGCAGTGGCTCCATGTATAGTTTTATCTTACATCCTTCCCGTGTCGTTAAACGTCACATAGGGCTCACATAGTTGTTTGCCAAGTTTTTCTGTTTTTGGCGAGTTTTTCAACTTCATCAAGGGATGTTATGCTCACTAAACTGGCTTTTTTCTGTTTTTGGCGAGTTTTTCAACTTCATCAAGGGATGTTATGCTCACTAAACTGGCTTCTCTTAACAATGTCCTCTTTAGAGTTTCACGTGGTTGACCTCTTTTTCTTTGGCCTGTTGTGCTCCACCTGATAGCTTGTTTGGTATTCTCTGATTATTTCTTCTCATCACATGGCCTACATATGTCCATCTTATTTTTCTGATCACCCATGAGACAGGTTGTTGTTGTTTGCTCATCTGTCTTATCTCTGCGTTGTTCTTAAATTCATTACACTTTATGTCAAGAATTTCCCGAGGCATTTGTTTTCAAAAGAGTCTAATTTCTTATCTATTTCTTTAGTTGATTTCCAGCTTTCACATGCATAAATGAGGGTGGATGTCACATTTGAATTGAATAATCTTAACTTAGTGTTTGTGTTTATAACTTTTGAATTCCGTATGTTCTCAAGATTTTTGAAGGACAATGCTGCTTTTGCAATTCTAATTCTAATTTCCTTTCTGGTGTCATCATCCTGGTCTATGTAGCTGCCAAGGTATGCAAATTGGTTTACTTCATCACCATCTGTTCCTTCTACGTATATTTTTCCTTCTTGATTAATGAGAAGTTTCATTATTTTTGTTTTGTCTTTGTTAATTTAAGACCTATTTTCCTTGCCAGGAAGGACTAGGAATCTGTTTTTTCCTGCATCGATTTCACATTGTCACTGATAAGAGTTATGTCATCTGCAAAATCAAGATCTTCCAGTTGGGTCTTATGTACCCAGTCAGTGCCCATTTTATCTGTGCAGCATTTTTTCATTATAAAGTCTATAGCAATTCTAAAAAGCAAGAGAGATAATATACATCCTTGTTTCATGCCTGTTTCAATCTGAAACCATTCACTCATTCCTTCATCTGTCTTGACCCCACAATATCTGTTGTAAAGATCTTTAATGATTTTGACAATTTTAGATAGTATTCCATATAGTCTTAAAATTCTTCACAGTGAATCTCTGTGTATGCTATCAAATGCTTTTTTTAAAGTCTATAAAGTTCAGGATTAATGGTTTCTGCTTTTCAGTATGTTCTTCAAGTATTATTCTCAGATTAAAGGTCTAGTCGAGACAGCTTCTCCCTCGAAATCCTGCCTGTTCGTCTCTCATTGCAGTATCCACTACATCCTTAATTTTATTCAGAATCACTTTACAAAATCCAGTTATTGAAGTCACTGAGACTGCCTTTTTTTCATATTTTAACAATGATTCATTTCCATTTAGAAAGGACCTTTTCTTCTTTCCAATTTTATTAAACATTCTCTGTAGTTGGCTCATGTTGTCGCTGTTAATAGCTTTTAACATTTCGACTGTTATTTCATCTTCACCTGTATCTTTGTTGTTAGCCATTAGATTCACTGCCGTTTCATTTTCATTCAGTGTAACTTCATCTAGGTTGATATTTAGTTGTGGAACTGGTGAATTGGTTTCAAAATTTATTAATTCATTTGGGTGTGGTTGATTAAGTATTTCTTGGAAGTGTTTGGCCCATCTTTGCTTTTGGTCTTTCTTATATCTTATATCTTATATCTTATATCCTTCCCGTGCCATTAAACGTCACATAGGGCTCGCAAAGTAGTTCGCCAATTTTTCCTGTCTTCGGCGAGTCTTTCAACCTCATCAAAGGATTTTACGCCTGTTAACTTGGCCTCTCTTAATAATGTCCTCTTCAGAGTTTCACGTGGTCTGCCCCTTTTTCTTCGGCCTGTTGTGTTCCACTTGATAGCTTGTTTTGGGATTCTCTGATCATTTCTTCTCATCAAGTGACCAACATATGTCCATCTCCTTTTCCTGATCACCCATGAGACTGGTTGTTGTTCAGTCATCTGTCTTATCTCTGCATTGTTCTTGAATTCATTCCACTTGATGCCGAGTATTTTCCTTAGGCATTTGTTTTCAAAAGAGTCTAATTTCTTTTCTATTTCTTTAGTTTTTTTCCAGCTTTCGCATGCATAAATGAGGGTGGATATTACATTTGAATTGAATAGTCTTAACTTGGTTTTTGTGCTTATAAACAATGATTCCTTTCTTCCAATTAGAAGGGACCTTTTCTTCTTTCCAAATCTTGTTAAACATTCTCTGTAGTTGTCTCATGTTGTCACTGTTGATAGCTTTTAGCATCTCGGCTGTTATTTCATCTTCACCTGCAGCTTTGTTGTTAGCCATTAAATTCACTGCTGTTTCAATTTCATGCAATTTAATTTCATCTAGGTTGACATTTAGTTGTGGGGCTGGTAAGTCAGTTTCAAGGTTTAACAATTCTTTTGGGTGTGGTCGATTGAGTATTTCTTGGAAGTGTTCAGCCCATCTTTGCTTTTGGTCTTTATTTGATGTTAATAGTGTTCCAGTTTTGCTAAGGACTGGTCTTTCTTTAGATGTAGTAGTACCTGTTAGCCTCTTTTGTATGTTATATAAAGTTTTGCTGTCTCCTGTTTTTGCTGCTTTTTCTGCCTCTTTCGCCATATTGTCTATGTATTCTCTTTTATCCCTTCTAGCTGAACTTTCTACTTTCTTGTCTATGTCTTTGTATTTTGCTTTTGCCAAATCTCTTTCATGATCTGCTTTTGCATTCAACATGTCTAATTTGAGTGCTCGTCTTTCATGTATATACTTCCATGTTTTATCTGATATCCATGCTTTTCTATTTGGTTTTTCCAATCCAGCGCTTACTTTTGCTGCTGTGATTATGGCTGTGCTGTAAGAATTCCATAACTCATCTATACCTATCTCCTCAACTTCACTGGGTGTTTTGGAATGATTGGCAAGTTCCTGATTGAAATTAATGTTAGTATTTTCTTCTTGTAGGCTGTGGCTGTTTATCTTTCTGTGTACTGATTTCTTGTGTTGACTTTTCAATTTTAGTTTTATTTTCCCTATGCACAGGTTGTGACCACTGTTGACATCTGCACCCCTATAAGCCCTTACATCCATGAGAGATGCTCTGTATTGCTTTCTAATACAAAAATGGTCTATCTGGTTTCTAGTTCTATCATCTGGAGATATCCATGTTGTTTTATGTATCTCTTTGTGTGGGAATATTGTGCCTCCAATGACCGTGCCCTCTGTCAGACATACTTCAATTAATCTTTCTCCATTCTGATTAACCATGTCAATTCCTTCTTTCCCCATCACTTTTTCAACGTTGGTATTATCCTTCCCTACCTTAGCGTTGAAGTCCCCCATAGCAATTAAGATGTCGTGTTTAGGGACTTTGTTGATGATTTGTTGTAGTTGGTGATAGAAGTCGTCTTTCACATCATCATCTGCATCATTCGTGGGTGCATAACACTGTATTATTGTCATTCTTCCATGTCGTAGGTTGTATCGTGCTCTTATTATATGACTGTTCACCGGTTCCCATTCTACAAGGCTCTTTGCAGCTACATTTGACATAATAATGCCCACTCCTTCTTTTGGTCTTTACTTGATGTTAATAGGTTGCCTACCCACTTACTTAGGAGTGACTCTTGACTCAAACCTGACCTGGAAACAACACATCAACAGTGCAGAAGCAAAAGCCAGAAGAAAACTAGCCATATTAAGAAAATTGAGTGGTCACATGGGGAGCTAGTGAAAGAATCCTCAAGAATGTATATCAGCAAAGTATTCTACTATAGTTAGAATATGGCTCAACATCTTGGTGCACAGCATCAAACACTACGCTAGGTAATCTAGACAAGGTACAAAATCAGTCACTGTGGCTTATCACAGTTGTCATGAGGTCCACACCAATAGTAGAAATGCAGAAAATAGTTGGTGTTCAAGTGCTAAAGGAACGTAGAGACACAAAGGTCATGACCTTGGGAGAAAAATTCCTCAGCTCTATAAGCCATCCCCTGAAGGAGAGATTCAATAACTTGGCACTAAGATGGCTTAAAAGAAGCAGCTTCATTCATCAGGCCAAGCGTATGTGTAAGCTGATACCTGACCTTCCAACTGTAGTCGCTCCATTATCATACCAGAGCATACACCATGGAAAGAAGCAGATTATACACAGACTATTCAGACCGAAGTGAAAGGTGTGCAGAATGGTGAGATGCAGAGAAGTCTTGTAAGATCAACAGCCACACTTAGTGTTCTAGATGACAAATATCCATGTGACACCTGGATATGTGTATATACAGACGGATCTGCACACAATGCCATAAAGAATGGAGGGGCAGGAGCACATGCTGAATATCAAAACAACACCACTGACAAGATTTCCATACCCACTGGAAAATACTGCAACAACTATGATGCAGAAGTTAGGGCAGTTATTGCTGTGGTTGAAAAACTATCAGACTTCAGAATTGATACGTGCCCCGTAGTAATTCTCACAGATGCAAGATCAGTACTGGAAGCTCTTCAGTGCAACAACCTACCAGACCTTAAGGATGCCTTATCAAAAATTGGCTTACAACACAGAGTCAGTTTGCAGTGGATTCCCTCCCAGGCAATGAGAAAGCTGACCATCTCGCCAAAGAGGGCACTGAAATGGAGCAACCAGACATACCAATCACCTATAAACAGATGAAAAGCATGATAAAAACCTACAGGAAGCCACAAACACCACCACATGATGACTATCACATGCTAAACAGAAAGGAACAAGTCACCATTTTCCGTCTCCGAACAGGACACAGCCAACTCCGAAGTCATATGTATACAAAGTTTAAGGTTGGTACTACTAATCTGTGTACATGTGCCCAGGTGCCCCAAACTGTGGAACATATCCTCCAAAACTGCACCAACTATGAGACAATGAGAAATAATTACTGGTCCAGTAAAACCACTAAAGAAGATAAGCTCTATGGTTCCATACATGAATTACAAAAAACAGTGAAATTTATCCAAGAGACAGGACTGCAGATATAGATAGACAATGCAAACGAAGAAGAAGAAGAATAGTGTGTCTGTTTTGCTAAAGACTGGTCTTTCTCTGGAGGTAATAACACCTGTTAGTTTCTTCTGTATGTTATATAGAGTTTTGCTGTCTCCTCACTGCTGGTGAGATTCTTCGGATGCCGCGCGTGGAGTGAAGCTCCTCCTGGCCAAGGAAGAAAATGCGGAAAAGCAATGAGGGTTGCTGTGTGGCGCCGATGTAAAAAGGTGATGGAAAGGATAAAGTGAAGTTTAATCGGTATGTCAAGTAGTATTGTGGAGAGAGCTACCCATACCATGGCGCCTCTGCTCTAGAGGTTGGCCACGTCCGAAATACGCCTATACTGGTAAAATATGCCTAAACTGGCATACACCAGGGTGAAACTTGATGGCTACGCATGTCACGGTACCTCTGCTCTAGAGGTCGGTCATGTCCTAAACACGCCCATACTGGGATAATACGCCTAAACTGGCTCAACCCAGTGGTGGAAGTCACTAGTGGCGAGGATTCATCTTCCTGGACAAAAGCTCCGTCCTAGTCACAACTAGGAAGGGTAGCGGCCACAACCACAAAATACTGGACCAGTGCAGTCTAGATAGGCAATCACCTCTCACCCGGTAGGGATGTATGCATATCTTAATCACGCTGAGGTTTTCCGGTGAGAAAGTCCAACACTGGATTGGATGGGCAACCACTTCTCACCTGGCGGTGATACATGGGTATCTCAAAACATGTCGAGGTTTTCCAGTGAGAATGTCCAACTCTAGCCTGGATGGGCTACCACCTCTCACCCGGCGGGGATATACTCATATTCAAAACATGCCGAGGTTTTCTGGTGAGAAAGTCCAACTCTAGATCAACAAACTGGTGCAACGAAAACCACGGTGTCACGCAATCCCGCTTCTGAGACCCACCAAGAATACAGCCTCAAGCCGTGCGATACTCTGAACCTCTTGTGGTCCTCTTGGTGACCACACGGGGGACCACGGGACCTATAAAGGACCACAGGAGTAAATTCAGTAGGATCACAGGGCGGTCTTGGTGGTAGAAGCAAACGAAGAAGAAGAAGAAAAAGCTGTCTCTTGTTTTTGCTCCATTTTCTGCTTCTTTTGCCACATTGTCCATATATTCTATTTTGTCTCTTCTAGCTGAACTTTTTTACTTTATTGTCTAGTTCTTTGTATGTTGCTTTTGCCAAAACTTTTCCAAGATCTGTCTTTACATTCAACATGGTTAATATGGCTGCTCGTCTTTCATGTATGCATTTCCATGTGTTATCTAATGTCCATGCTTTTCTACTTGTTGATTGCAGTCCAGCGCTTGTTTTTGCTGCTGTGATTATGGCTGTGCTATATGAATGTTATTTACTCTTACACTACTTAGTGTGTGTTACAGGAATATGAGGAAAGTTTTAAAATCCTCAAACATTGTAACAGATGAAGGTAAATATGACATGGAAATCTACTAAACGAACTTGTGATGGAATGAAAAAGACCCTTGCCTCCACATATGTTGACTCAAGTCAGCTTATGTTGACTGTGTATAGCAGAAATAGGGAACAAGGAATATGCAGGCAGGAATTTTTTTTTTTGGGGGGGGGAGATTATGGTGACCTTAAAGAATGGATGTGCAGAAGAATTGAGATTTGGGATTATTCCATGCACAGAAACTAAGACAATGAACTAATGGAAGTACTTCTTGACGAAGGGACATAATACATAGCAATGGAACGATATAGCAAAAGTTGTTGATTTAGTAATAGGCTAGTCTTGTCAAATATTATTTAACATTCACCGTCAAGTCACATCTTAGAAATTGAAATGACATATTTTCCTTGAGATTCTTAATCTTTGTTGTCTCAGTTCCCCCCCCCCCCCCCCCCCCCGGACAGGATCATGTATACGTGCGCATAAAACAACCTAAACTAAAATAACATCGAATCCATGTTTAAATATACTTCTAGCAGACGATAGTAAACTTCCGGTCCATCATAACATGGTGGATACTAGAAGGAGGAAGGGGAATACCGTAGTCGAGAGTTGGACGTTGAATGCTCGAGCTCAGAAAAATCAATAGACTTAGGTTTAGTTAAACAGACACGAAGCAAGAGCTGAAAACCATTACTGTTGTGTTGAAATCGACATTTACGTTTAGGAATTCTAATCACACGAAAAACGAGCTATGAACATTATTAGATTCGTCAGCGAATTATGTACACGCTGGCGATGTTGAAAAACCGTAATCGTTGTGTCTAGTATTAGCCTTGATATAAAATTGCTGATAGCGAGTGGATATCAGTGGTATTACGGCAGAGCGGTGTTGCCAGGATAGAATTATATAACTAAGCTGTCAGAGCCATGTATTCCTCATTTCCGTGGTGGCAGAGTTTTTCTTTTTTTTTAATGTAACTGAACCATAGTTGCAAGTCGAGTAGTATAAACCGAGACAGAAGTTATACCTTTGAGATCTGTGTACACAGGGGGATCAGTTATCTTATTCATGTGAGGGAAATGAAAAATCAAGTTGAATATAAACTTCCGAAGAAGATGAAAAAACGTAGGCAGTTGGATGCCTTGGTTGACACCGTGAAACTGCCACGCTCGCGTCAGAATAGCACCAGCGCGCAGGAGTTGTTGGACTGTCAGTCAGACTCGTCAGACAATGACGAGTTCTCCTTGTCAAGTCCTGGCGCAAAGAGAAAAACGTAAACCCATAATTATGTTGTCACGTTTAGATGCTCTCTCTCTGAACCTTAAGTGCCCAGGGCACATGGGACTTCTGCAAAGGTTTTCCACAGATGCCTGTTCTTTACCTTTTTTGTTCTGTTCTTGCCAAGTTGAGCCCTCTGTTGCTCAGCACCCTCTCTGTTGTTCTTCTCCATGTCTCCTTTGGTCTACCCTTATTTCTGTTCTCCTGTGGTGTCCATCTTAGTGCTATTTTTGGTAGTGAGTTGTCAGTCATTCGGAGCACATGTCCCAATCATCTTACCTCAATAATTGATGTCAGTGGCTTCATCTGCATTTCTACCAACAAGATGTTATTTCTTACGGTGTTTGGCCAAAATATTTTTCCAATTCTTCAGAAATATTTAGTCTGGAAAGAATTCAACTTGTTTTCTATGGTTTTGGTGATTTTCCAGCATTTGCTTCAATAGAGTAGTACACTTAGACCATTACTGTTAAATATCCTTATTTTTGTCCTCATGCTTAGTTTTTTTAGATTTTGATATAGTTTGCAGCATTGCAAAAGCCTGGTTTGCTATAGTAAGTCTGCTGTTTATGTCCTCTGTGCTGTCTCCATTTTCTACTTCTCTACTGCCAAGATATACAAATTCATTGACCTCCTCCACAAACTTGCTATCTACTCTGAGTACATTTCTGTTGTTCACATTTTGATAGTCTAGAGCACTTTTAAAGTATAAAAATGGGATCACAGGCAAACACCTGGAGGGTTGTGGCTTAGAAACCTTTTGACACACAGCAGGCTGTTGTGTAGGAAAACAGCCTATGAAAGTAGAGAATATCTAAAAGCTTGACACACCAGACTGCATTTCTCACATGGCTATCAGAGAATATAGGGAAAATAGAGCATCATATGAAGTTCTTTGGACATAGGTGAAGTTCCTTCTCTTCTAAATAAGGAGCTTCACTGAGATCCACAGCATGTAGAAAATAAATACACAGAAGCACATACAGATAATGCAAACATTATAGTGTAATACAGAATGAAAAGTACATAAAAAAATTAAACCCAGTGTCTACATACCAGAAGCCAGTTTGCTGAGTATACAGTTCCTGCACTCTCGGGGTCCTAAGATTATCAAGCAATAATTGACTGGGAATATTGGTACATTGCTTGCCAATTTGTGTAAGGCAATAAAAACACATGAGGAAGACTTAACTGTCAAGAAAAAAAGGACACACAAATGTATAAGAGATTATATTTCAGCATCATCCTGTGCCATTTTCTCAGTGAAAATTGTTTTGAAATAGGTTTAACACTAATCACCATTCTGTGCCATCTTCATAGAGAAGATTGTCTGGAATATACATCATCATCATATGCCATCTCTATAGAGAAGGTTACCAGCATTGGATTTTTAACTGCCTATTCAGAATTTGCAAGAAAACACTTGGGCAGTTATTAGATATTCCTGATGTAACACTCAGCTTAGATTTATCTGCAACAGATATCTTGGTGACAGTCTCTTGTTTTCAATTACTGGAGTAGACCCAAGAAGCTGGCTCTTTACCTTCAAGGAGAAACATTTTTTTCCTACTCTGTGAGACAGCTTGAACCAGCACAAGTTTTCAAGAGGGGGTCTTTGCCAGCTCTGGTTATTTCACCCCAGAAAGTATACCCTTATCTTCATCCCAGATATGTGCTAATATCCTAAAGTTTGTGTGTGATCTGTTTAGTTATTGCTGCATGTGTAAGACTGTGGTCGCACACATTGGTTTATTTATGGTGACCATGGCTTGTCTGACTACATGTGCTGCTCTAGTGTGGGTACAGTGGCATATAAAACATGAACTTGATTCTCTCAGGAAACAAGTCGACACAGGTACAAGCTTCAGTTTATTTCTGTTCAGTAATTGTGTTTCAGAGTGTCTGTTATAATAAAAGATATAGTAGAGAATATTTCTAACTGACATTTTATGAAAGATGTGGTAGAGAATGTTTCTAACTGGTCTTTTATGAATGATATAGTAGAGAATATTTCTAACTGATCTTTTATAAAAGATGTGGTAGAGAATGTTTCATATTGACTCTTGTGAAAGATATAGTAGAGTATATTTTATGGCCTCTTATGAAAGATTTAGTAGAATATATTTTTTATGGCATCTTATGAAAGATTTAGTAGAATATATTTTTTTCTGGCCTCTTATGAAAGATATAGTAGATTATATTTTTTCTGGCCTCTTATGAAAGATATAGTAGAGGATTTTTTTCTGGCCTGTTATGAAAGATATAGTAGAGTATATTTTTTCTGGCCTCTTATGAAAGATATAGTAGAGAATGTTTCTAATGACCTCCTATGGAAAAGCATAATAAAGAAGAATAATGTTTCTATCTTATATCTAAGGGAAAGTTGTCACAGATAGTTTTTTGTTATGACAACCGCTCTTGGTCTTCTCATGGTACACATACAACTTTAGCTGACAGTTTTAACAGCAGAGGTGGGGGATATGTCTTAGCTGACAGTTTTAACAGCAGAGGTTAGGGATATGTCTTAGCTGACAGTTTTAATAGTTGAGGTGGGGGATATGTCTTAGCTGACAGTTTTAATAGTTGAGGTGGGGGATATGTCTTAGCTGACAGTTTTAACAGCAGAGGTTAGGGATATGTCTTAGCTGACAGTTTTAATAGTTGAGGTGGGGGATATGTCTTAGCTGACAGTTTTAACAGCAGAGGTGGGGGATATGTCTTAGCTGACAGTTTTAATAATTGAGGTGGAGGAATATGTCTTAGCTGACAGTTTTAATAGTTGAGGTGGAGGAATATGTCTTAGCTGACAGTTTTAACAGCAGAGGTTAGGGATATGTCTTAGCTGACAGTTTTAATAGTTGAGGTGGAGGAATATGTCTTAGCTGACAGTTTTAATAGTTGAGGTGGGGGACATGTCTTAGCTGACAGTTTTAACAATAGAGGTGGGGGATATGTCTTAGCTGACAGTTTTAACAATAGAGGTGGGGGACATGTCTTAGCTGACAGTTTTAAGAATAGAGGTGGGGAATATGTCTTAGCTGACAGTTTTAAGAATAGAGGTGGGGGATATGTCTTAGCTGACAGTTTTAACAATAGAGGTGGGGGACATGTCTTAGCTGACAGTTTTAAGAATAGAGGTGGGGGATATGTCTTAGCTGACAGTTTTAATAGTTGAGGTGGGGGACATGTCCTAGCTGACAGTTTTAATAGTTGAGGTGGAGGAATATGTCTTAGCTGACAGTTTTAAGAATAGAGGTGGGGGATATGTCTTAGCTGACAGTTTTAATAGTTGAGGTGGGGGACATGTCCTAGCTGACAGTTTTAATAGTTGAGGTGGAGGAATATGTCTTAGCTGACAGTTTTAATAGTTGAGGTGGGGGATATGTCTTAGCTGACAGTTTTAATAGTTGAGGTGGAGGAATATGTCTTAGCTGACAGTTTTAATAGTTGAGGTGGAGGAATATGTCTTAGCTGACAGTTTTAATAGTTGAGGTGGAGGAATATGTCTTAGCTGACAGTTTTAATAGTTGAGGTGGAGGATATGTCTTAGCTGACAGTTTTAATAGTTGAGGTGGAGGAATATGTCTTAGCTGACAGTTTTAATAGTTGAGGTGGAGGAATATGTCTTAGCTGACAGTTTTAATAGTTGAGGTGGAGGAATATGTCTTAGCTGACAGTTTTAATAGTTGAGGTGGAGGATATGTCTTAGCTGACAGTTTTAATAGTTGAGGTGGAGGAATATGTCTTAGCTGACAGTTTTAATAGTTGAGGTGGGGGACATGTCTTAGCTGACAGTTTTAATAGTTGAGGTGGGGGACATGTCTTAGCTGACAGTTTTAACAATAGAGGTGGGGGACATGTCTTAGCTGACAGTTTTAACAATAGAGGTGGGGGATATGTCTTAGCTGACAGTTTTAAGAATAGAGGTGGGGGATATGTCTTAGCTGACAGTTTTAACAATAGAGGTGGGGGACATGTCTTAGCTGACAGTTTTAAGAATAGAGGTGGGGGATATGTCTTAGCTGACAGTTTTAATAGTTGAGGTGGGGGATATGTCTTAGCTGACAGTTTTAATAGTTGAGGTGGGGGACATGTCTTAGCTGACAGTTTTAACAATAGAGGTGGGGGACATGTCTTAGCTGACAGTTTTAATAGTTGAGGTGAAGGATATGTCTTAGCTGACAGTTTTAATAGTTGAGGTGGGGGATATGTCCTCATACTTCTGAACCCAAGAAGTGTTTTTCAAGCAAACCTAAGTTCAGAGATTTCCATAAGTGGAAGGTAGAGGATGTGATATTGTGGCTCTATAACCCTGAATTTCTGATAAAAAGCTGCTTTATTTTAAATATATTGAACTGTTTATTAATTTTCACAAAATGTGATCCAGACTGATAATGTTGTAGATCCAGCACAGCCAAGGTTGCACTGTAAAATCAGGAAAGAGGAAATTTGTTTCAGAATGTGCATAGCTTTTTTTTGTTTTTTTGAACTGACATATATTGGTATATGTAGTGTAGTTTTTTTGGGATGCAAGATAAATCATATTCAAATTCCTTTTTGATTAATACTGTTAGAAGGTGGTGTAATGTAGAAGCAACCTTTGTATAAAGTTGTTCTAATTAATGTGGCCATGTTGTTGCATTTTGTGCATATTTTTTCTGTTTAATCTTGTTACAGTGCAGGATTCCAAGAGAGTCTCCCCAGAAGTGCTGAAACTTCAAGCACAGATAGCAGAAGTGAATGCTAGTGTGATGAGCATGAAGACTGGGCATGGAAGCATACAGGAGATCATGACCACTGTAAAGGAGATGAATAGCAAGGTCTTCTTTCTTCTTCTTCTTGTGCTTTTCTTTTTATGAGAATATTTTCTCAGTGAAATATTAGACACTTTGTGGAAGACAAATGAATTGAACTTTTTAACACTGTAAGTGGTTTCCCTGTTCTGATGCAGTTGATTTATGACGGGAACCGTTATGAGAAGGGTGTCATGTATTGTCATTTTTTTTTTTCCTGAAACTATCTAACTGTAAAATAATGGGTGTTTGATATCAGAATAACCTTTTTTTTTTGTGTTACATTTCAGTGGAAAAAAAAAAAATTCTGAAAACATTCCTTAAATGCCATTCACTAATATTAAGTAATTTCAGTAGTTATTTTTAGAAGCTTGACCTCATTTCATTCACTACATGGCAGCTCAGTACTGCTTCAAATGTTAGTAAGGCATAATGCTGTGTATGCAGGTCAAAACCAGATTAGCTCATATAACATATGGAGCTAACAATTTTAGAATGGAAAACCTGACCTGTATAACATGCAGGGTTAGTGCCAAGGAGGTTAAAGGTGATTTAATACAGACATTAACTGTTGTAATTGGAAATAAAAAATATTTTCAAGAGGAAATATCTAGTCAAAAACACATGAAAAAAGGTGACATGACCAACAAAAAAAAAAAAACTATGCTTTTCTATATCTGATATCATTATGGAGCTACATTGAAACATAAAACCAGTTATATAAGTGCATTATTTGTGAATCATGGTGCAAAGTTTTTGACAGATGATTGAATGGTTTATTTTATGCATATTTTTTCTGTTTAATCTTGTTACAGTGCAGGATTCCAAGAGAGTCTCCCCAGAAGTGCTGAAACTTCAAGCACAGATAGCAGAAGTGAATGCTAGTGTGATGAGCATGAAGACTGGGCATGGAAGCATACAGGAGATCATGACCACTGTAAAGGAGATGAATAGCAAGGTCTTCTTTCTTCTTCTTCTTGTGCTTTTCTTTTTATGAGAATATTTTCTCAGTGAAATATTAGACACTTTGTGGAAGACAAATGAATTGAACTTTTTAACACTGTAAGTGGTTTCCCTGTTCTGATGCAGTTGATTTATGACGGGAACCGTTATGAGAAGGGTGTCATGTATTGTCATTTTTTTTTTTCCTGAAACTATCTAACTGTAAAATAATGGGTGTTTGATATCAGAATAACCTTTTTTTTTTGTGTTACATTTCAGTGGAAAAAAAAAAAATTCTGAAAACATTCCTTAAATGCCATTCACTAATATTAAGTAATTTCAGTAGTTATTTTTAGAAGCTTGACCTCATTTCATTCACTACATGGCAGCTCAGTACTGCTTCAAATGTTAGTAAGGCATAATGCTGTGTATGCAGGTCAAAACCAGATTAGCTCATATAACATATGGAGCTAACAATTTTAGAATGGAAAACCTGACCTGTATAACATGCAGGGTTAGTGCCAAGGAGGTTAAAGGTGATTTAATACAGACATTAACTGTTGTAATTGGAAATAAAAAATATTTTCAAGAGGAAATATCTAGTCAAAAACACATGAAAAAAGGTGACATGACCAACAAAAAAAAAAAAACTATGCTTTTCTATATCTGATATCATTATGGAGCTACATTGAAACATAAAACCAGTTATATAAGTGCATTATTTGTGAATCATGGTGCAAAGTTTTTGACAGATGATTGAATGGTTTATTTTATGCATATTTTTCTCTGTGTGAACTGATGCCACTTTTTAAAAGAAGTGATAATGAAGAATAATCACACATTTATTTTCACTTAAAAAGTGTAAGAACTAAATGAAATCAAAACTGACCAATCCTATCTGTAATGAAAGAAAACGCTTAAAAATGCAATGGCAAATGTTGAATTTGATTAACTCTTTCCGTGCGTATGGTCAAATTTTTTACATTTCCTATGGTCCCAAGCTACCGTGTGGTCGAAAATTCGACAATTGTTTGTTTCATTAAAACAAGCGGTGTAACATTTAGATTGTACATATTTCGTCTGCGATTCCGGTGACACTTTCAAAATGGAGAATGCATGCCTAGTTACGAGCAATGCCGAGCAAGAACAAGGACGCGAAGCATGGAAATTTTTCAATTTTTGACGTTGTAGATAGGGGTATGGACATAGCCTATGGCCACCCCGCTGCTCTTGAATGTTTTCTAAGTAGATCTAGACATATTTAGACGACTGGAGAAGTAGTTAGGAGTAGTTAGGAGGTTAGTTCAGACATTCATTCAGCGAGAATGCAACATAGAATCAGAATACGAGATCAACAAGTAGATCTACACATCTCAGATGGTAAGTAGGGGTAAGTAGCGCGGATCTAGACCTAGCCGATGGTGAGCTGGCCACAATCAGTGTCTAAAAACATCACATTACTTCTTTTTTCCTAAGAAAACTCTGCATTTATGAAATTTTCATTCATTTAGCTATACTTTGAAACATATTAAGTATACAGAAGTACATGGAACTACTGTTTTCCATTCCATTTTACAACTAGACCCCCTTACAGCCAAGACCCGCGTTTTTACTCCCGCACCTAACGACACGTCCGTGTTTTTCCTCCCGCACGGGAAGAGTTAAAACATGGAACTTCATGACTACTGACACTAGTCACAGTTGTCATCTTCACAGTAGCAAGTCACAGTTAAAGAGTTAATCTTAGACAGTAACCAGTCATATTTAAAGAGTTAATTTTAGATAGATTTCTTGTGAATTTGGTTTCAGTGATCTTCAGATTGATGATATAATTTTAGATAGATTTCTTGTGAATTTGGTTTCAGTGGTCTTCAAATTGATGATACCTTGACCACACTGGATGGTCCACAGTTTTTGTATATCACATATTTTGCATCTCAGAACACATATATTGCTATCTCAGTTGTCTCAAGCAGTAAATAGACAGAAACTACTTTTTCACAGAGAATACATCAAATGTGCAGTTTTCTAGATGAGCATAAGTTTCCACAACCCTCTTCTGTTGAAATGAAATCCCTCATAGAGGCCACCAAGCTCAGTGACTCTGAGGTTGTGAAGCTTTGGATATTTCTGCCACCTTTCCTATCTCACTAGGACAACCAGCATTTAGAATGTTCAGAGTTATCTTAGTAAACTATGGGAATATTAAACTTGAAAAGTAAACCTAGTAATAGTAAATATGGGCATTTGTAAGTCTGGTAATAGTAACATATCAGAAGTAAAGTAAACATGGTAATTGTAAAAATAAATCTGGTTATAATAAACTTTATAATGAAAATAGTAAAAATGACAGTCCTGTCATGTTAATAATAACACAAGACAGAAGATGTGCAACTGACATAAGGAGCAGAATAGCCCAGGCCAAGTCAGCATTTATGAAAATGAAAAGCATACTTAATGATAAAACTGTCGGTGAGCACCAGAAAGAGAGTTACTCAGTGTTAAATTGAACCCGTATTATTATATGGATGTAAAGCATGGATGATGACAAAGAGCACTCAGATTCGTTCATAAGAAAATTGCTGAGAATGCCATGGACAGCCAAGAAAACAAACGAAGAGGTTCTAATCGAGGATGGGCAAAAGAGAGAAATTATGACAAATTTGAGAACATGACAGTCCAGATTTGTAGGACATGTTTTAAGAAGAGGCAGACTGGAACACATAATGATAACAAGAAAAATGGATGGAAAAGGGGACAGAGGAAGACAAAGAAACAAGATACTTGATGGATTAAAAGAGTGGCACAGAGCACAGTCCAAAACACAGCTTATAAAAAGAGCAAAAGATAGATGGTTGTGGAAATCAGTGATGATCAGCGCCTGATTGCCATGGACCAGAGAGAGAGAGAGAGAGAGAGAGACCATGTTAGTAGTAAATCTGATAATAGTAAATGAAGTAATAGCAAACATGACACAGCAAGCATGGTAATGGTAAACTGTATTTGGTTTTTCAGTATTTAATTTCAGGAATAATGAGACTGAACACATATCATTATATAGCTTCATGCAGGAAAAAAAAACTTACTTTCAACTTTAGCACTTTTTTCACTATTGTGATTGCTCCACTTTCAACTTTTGCTCTATGTTCACTATTGTGATTGCTCCACTTTCAACCTTTTATCTATTTTTACTATTGTAATTGCTCCACTTTCAACCTTTTATCTATTTTCACTATTGTAATTGCTCCACTTTCAACCATTTATCTATTTTCACTATTGTAATTGCTTCACTTTCAACCTTTTATCTATTTTCACTATTGTATTTGCTCCACTTTCAACCTTTTCTCTATTTTCAGTATTGTAATTGCTCCACTTTCAACTTTTTCTCTATTTTCACTATTGTAATTGCTCCACTTTCAACTTTTTCTCTATTTTCACTATTGTAATTGCTGCACTTTCAACATTTGCTCTATGTTCACTATTGTAACTGCTCCACAGCTGAAGGAACTTGAAGATGCCCATAAAGAATTGCAAGTACCAGCCTCAGAAAGCTTGCTTAATCTACCCAAGAAAATGGATATGTTGACTCGGGTATGTAAAATTTGATGTATACTGTAGACCTGTTCACATGGGTTACCCTGTAAATAGTTTCATTGCCTCAGCCTGGCTGCTGGATTAGAGATAAACTTGTCACGTGACAGCCATAACTTTCTTCAAGGTGTTATTTTATCCAGTCTATCAGTAATTTAAACATTTAGTTACTTAGATGTCAGATGTTTTTCTCCCATGGTTACTGTACCATAAAAGGACACACTCTATCAGATATAGGACACATCTGGCTTCCTGGGAGGGTACTATCAAATGTGGGACACATCCGGCTTCCTGGGAAGCTAATTTAGCCATTAGATCCAGTCAAACTATTTTTTTTTTTTTTAAACTACACTTAGGACATGCCATGGTGCAATTTCTGAATGAAAGAAATGAATAATTAAAAGTAGTGTAAGATGAAAAGTGTGAAGTTCAGTGTATTTTTATTTCAGACTGTGGCAACAGTTGGAAGTGATATTGTACATCTTCGGGAAGTTCAGACATCCAATTATGAGGAACTAAAAAATAAAATAGCATCACTTGAAGTAAGAACAGGTTTTTTTTTTTTTTTTAATTGAGCATGGCCAAAGTATTGTGGAAAAAAACTGATTTTGTAGAAGTCATAAATGACCTTTAAAAGTACTGGAAAAGTCAGTTTGGAGATTTTGATTTCATGCGGTTGTTATTGTGGTGGGCTGTGGGGGGGGGGGGAGTAGTAGTTTAGCTGTTGTACACAGTGATTGTGGTGGGCTGTGGGGGGGGGGTAGTAGTTTAGCTGTTGTACAGAGTGATTGTGGTGGGCTGTTGGGGGGGGGGGTAGTAGTTAGCTGTTGTACAGAGTGATTGTGGTGGGCTGTGGGGGGGGTAGTAGTTAGCTGTTGTACAGAGTGATTGTGGTGGGCTGTGGGGGGGGTTAGTAGTTTAGCTGTTGTACAGAGTGATTGTGGTGGGCTGTGGGGGGGGTGGTAGTAGTTTAGTTGCTGTACAGAGTGATTGTGGTGGGCTGTGGGGGGGGGGGGTAGTAGTTTAGCTTTTGTACAGAGTGATTGTGGGGGGTAGTAGTTTAGCTTTTGTACAGAGTGATTGTGGGGGGTAGTAGTTTAGCTGTTGTACAGAGTGATTGTGGTGGGCTGCGGGGGGGGGGGGTAGTAATTTAGCTGTTGTACACAGTGATTGTGGTGGGCTGTGGGGGGTAGTAGTTTAGCTATTGTACAGAGTGATTGTGGTGGGCTGTGGGGGGTAGTAGTTTAGCTGTTGTACAGAGTGTTTGGGGGGGGGCTGTGGGGGGTAGTAGTTTAGCTGTTGTATAGAGTGATTGTGGTGGGCTGTGGGGGGGGGGGTAGTAGTTTAGCTGTTGTACAGAGTGATTGTGGGGGGCTGTGGAGGGGTAGTAGTAGTTTAGCTGTTGTACAGAGTGATTGTGGGGGGCTGTGGGAGGGGTAGTAGTTTAGCTGTTGTACAGAGTGATTGTGGTGGGCTGTTGGGGGGGGTAGTAATTTAGCTGTTGTACAGAGTGATTGTGGGGGGGGTGGTGGTAGTAGTTTAGCTGCTGTACAGAGTGATTGTGGTGGGCTGGGGGGGGGGTAGTAGTTTAGCTTTTGTACAGAGTGATTGTGGGGGGTAGTAGTTTAGCTTTTGTACAGAGTGATTGTGGTGGGGTGTGGGAGTAGTAGTTTAGCTGTTGTACAGAGTGATTGTGGTGGGCTGCGGGGGGGGGGGGGGGGGGGTAGTAATTTAGCTGTTGTACACAGTGATTGTGGTGGGCTGTGGGGGGTAGTAGTTTAGCTATTGTACAGAGTGATTGTGGTGGGCTGTGGGGGGTAGTAGTTTAGCTGTTGTACAGAGTGTTTGGGGGGGGGCTGTGGGGGGTAGTAGTTTAGCTGTTGTATAGAGTGATTGTGGTGGGCTGTGGGGGGGGGGTAGTAGTTTAGCTGTTGTACACAGTGATTGTGGGGGGCTGTGGAGGGGTAGTAGTTTAGCTGTTGTACAGAGTGATTGTGGGGGGCTGTGGGAGGGGTAGTAGTTTAGCTGTTGTACAGAGTGATTGTGGTGGGCTGTTGGGGGGGGTAGTAATTTAGCTGTTGTACAGAGTGATTGTGGTGGGCTGTGGGGGGGTAGTAGTTTAGCTGTTGTACACAGTGATTGTGGTGGGGTGTGGGAGTGGTGGTTTAGCTGTTGTACACAGTGATTGTGGTGGGGTGTGGGAGTGGTGGTTTAGCTATTGTACACAGTGATTGTGGTGGGGTGTGGGAGTAGTAGTTTAGCTGTTGTACAAAGTGATTGTGTTGGGGTGTGGAAGTGGTGGTTTAGCTGTTGTACACAGTGATTGTGTTGGGGTGTGGGAGTGGTAGTTTAACTGTTGTACACAGTGATTGTGTTGGGGTGTGGGAGTGGTGGTTTAGCTGTTGTACAAAGTGATTGTGTTGGGGTGTGGGAGTGGTAGTTTAACTGTTGTACACAGTGATTGTGGTGGGGTGTGGGAGTGGTAGTTTAGCTGTTGTACAAAGTGATTGTGTTGGGGTGTGGGAGTGGTAGTTTAACTGTTGTACACAGTGATTGTGGTGGGGTGTGGGAGTAGTAGTTTAGCTATTGTACAAAGTGATTGTGTTGGGGTGTGGGAGTGGTGGTTTAGCTGTTGTACACAGTGATTGTGTTGGAGTGTGGGAATGGTAGTTTAACTGTTGTACACAGTGACTGTGTTGGGGTGTGGGAGTGGTGGTTTAGCTGTTGTACACAGTGATTGTGGTGGGGTGTGGGAGTGGTAGTTTAGCTGTTGTACACAGTGATTGTGTTGGGGTGTGGGAGTGGTGGTTTAACTATTGTACACAGTGATTGTGGTATTGATGGTAAATAATGGTGGTAGTGAGTGTCAAGCCTTTCCAGTGTTTCACAGTGCTCTCCCAGTGAATTGCAGTGGTAGTCTTCTTTGTAAGCTCCACCATACAGAAGAGCCTGTCACTATCAGTAATATCTTATAACACAACTTGTTCCCAGGCAGTATTGAGCTGAAACTTCATTGCGCCATCCCAGGAGCATAACTGTCTGTTCACTCATAAGAAGTAACCCTGTGGAACATTTATCTTTATATACAGGCCATCACTGTGCTTAGTGAGTGGTTATGAGCTGGTCAGGGTTTGTTTATCATCATCCTGAGGGAGTGAAGATGCTTTTGTAGCTATCAGTGATCTATAACTGGCATGCTTACATTAGGGTTGGCAAATCATAGCTGACCAAGACCCTGCCCAGTCTACATGGTGATGCATCACTACACATGCACTCTCTCTCTCTCACTGTAGCCTGATGCTATGCTTCAACACATTCACCACTTCAGCTGCAAACAGCATATGCTTCCAGTTTCAGGGAGGTAGTATCAGCACCTTGTGCCGTCTCCCAAGAAAGAGTGGCAGCAGTTTTTCAGACTCGGTGGCTGTAATATTATCAGTCTTCTAATCTGTTTATGATACAGCCCACATCTTTGTGACCATGAAATCAATGAGCTGAAGTCATTTTCTTATCTACAAGTTTTTAATACATTTAATATATATCCTATAATATAGGCTTTCTAAAGCTACCATCTTGATAGTGAAGCGTGGTGCATTTTTTTATTTCACTGTTGTAAATTTTTTTATGATAATTGTTTTGTTATTATTGTTTGGTAAACAGGCACCCAAAGAAGAGAATATGGATGAAAGTACATCATCAGATGAGCAGGCAAGTGAGGGATCTGGCTGATCAAGCATGTTGAGCCATTGTTGTTTTGCTTTATTGTGTGTTCAGACTGTCTGAATGGATAAGCCATACTGTCTCTTTGACTGAAGGTTCAGTCCCCATCACTTTCACTGTCTAGCTGTTTCAGTTGGTACTTGACACACTGTGTTGAGGACAGACTGTTTCTCAAGATGTACAATTGTTACCTGCACAAGCCTCACTGGATTATGCTGTGTAGATTGTTAGTGCATGAAAAAAAAAAAGAATATTACACTTAACTTAGCTGATAAAGAATAGGATATTACACATAATTTACTCCCTTAAAATATGAGATGTTGCACATTAGTCTCGTAGAATATTCAGTCTCACACATTTAGTCTCGTAAAATGTAAGTTCACCTGAGTTTAAAAAAAAGGTATGTGAAGTAAGTTGAGGTTTTAGGTTTCTTTCTCATGTTTACCGTTTAGAGTTTGGAAGGAAAAAGAGTAATATTTGACATATGAAGATGGGCAAGAACTAGATTATTGGTGATGATTATGATGGTGTTAGTCATGGTAAATGATGAATGTGATGTTGATGTGATGAGAATGATGTGTTATGAGAGGATAGAAAATTAGTTGAACATCAGAAGGTAAATTTAACAAAGATTGAGAGAGAAACTCAAATAATGATTCATTTTAATTGGTTTCTTCCATTGCTTTTCTTCAGACTAGGAACACATCGCTGAAGTTGATGAACTTCACTGGAAGTTTGAAAATGGGTTTTAGAATGATTGGTCAGGAACTAGATCAGCAGTCGGTATGATTTTTTATTATTAGAATGGAAAATATATTGAATTTAAAAGTGAAGCAGGTCTGTTAAAACCATGCTGAAAGCTGAGATACAGGTGCAGTTTAAAAAAAAGGGTGCTATCATGTCTGTGTATTGGGAGTCAAGGTGTTTGTGCTGATGTCTTAGCCAGCCATTTCTCACTGCTATGTCTTAGCCAGCCATTTCTCACTGCTATGTCTTAGCCAGCCATTTCTCACTGCTATGTCTTAGCCAGCCATTTCTCACTGCTATGTCTTAGCCAGCCATTTCTCACTCCTATGTCTTAGCCAGCCATTTCTCACTCCTATGTCTTAGCCAGCCAAGCTTCAGCACTCTTCTCACTGGTATGTCTTAGCCAGCCATTTCTCACTGCTATGTCTTAGCCAGCCATTTCTCACTGCTATGTCTTAGCCAGCCATTTCTCACTGCTATGTCTTAGCCAGCCATTTCTCACTGCTATGTCTTAGCCAGCCATTTCTCACTGCTATGTCTTAGCCAGCCATTTCTCACTGGTATGTCTTAGCCAGCCATTCTCACTCCTATGTCTTAGCCAGCCAAGCTTCAGCACTCTTCTCACTGGTATGTCTTAGCCAGCCATTTCTCACTGCTATGTCTTAGCCAGCCATTTCTCACTGCTATGTCTTAGCCAGCCATTTCTCACTGCTATGTCTTAGCCAGCCATTTCTCACTGCTATGTCTTAGCCAGCCATTTCTCACTGCTATGTCTTAGCCAGCCATTTCTCACTGGTATGTCTTAGCCAGCCATTTCTCACTGGTATGTCTTAGCCAGCCATTTCTCACTCCTATGTCTTAGCCAGCCAAGCTTCAGCACTCTTCTCACTGGTATGTCTTAGCCAGCCAAGCTTCAACACTCTTCTCACTGGTATGTCTTAGCCAGCCAAGCTTCAACACTCTTCTCACTGGTATGTCTTAGCCAGCCAAGCTTCAACACTCTTCTCACTGGTATGTCTTAGCCAGCCAAGCTTCAACACTCTTCTCACTGGTATGCAAGACAGTGATCAGCATGGTGATGTATCATGGTTTAGTTTACTGACCAGTGAATTATTGCAGCTTCCTGGTCAAGTATCATATCATCTCCTGTGTTCAATCTGTGATAGCTACATGTCATCATCTCATGATATCTGCTGACATAATCATTTTTTGACTGTGTTCAGCAACATTCAGAACAAAAATACACACTTGTGTCTTCCTTAACTGTCAGATAGGCTCCATGTTGGAATCCTTACATTTTGTAATGTAGTGTTGGACAAAAAAAAAAGACTTCCAGAGAGATGGTGCAGTTTTCAAGACAGCCTGAATTATCTTTTCAAACTTGGCAGCTATACAAATGTTTTACTAAAGTGTGACAGTTGAGTGTTCTTCATCATGGTGGAGCTTACCAAATGCTGGAACTGGTGTGCTCCACAAAATGCTGGAGCTGGTATGCCCCACCAAATACTGGAGCTGGTATGCTCCACCAAATATTGGAGGTGGTATGCTCCACCAAATACTGGAGCTGATATGCTCCACCAAATACTAGAGCTGGTATGCTCCACCAAATACTAGAGCTGGTATGCTGTACCAAATAGTGGAATAACTCCTAGTGTGATTTAATATTTCTTCTTTAAGGTCTACTTCAAATAACATCCTTCACAGTTACATGGAGAAGTCAGCCTGCCAGTCTTAAACAAGAAATGCTTATAGATCTCATATAAAATTAGAGCATAAGTGGAAATCTAAATAGAAAAGATGAGTGTCTGAGTGACAAAGTGCTCTCAAGCTGAATGTTGGTAGTTTGACTCTGACTGAAGGTGTCCCGTTGACTCAGGTATAGAAATATGTACATCTGGAGCTGGGGAAGGAAAGTCACTCTCACATGTGCCAACAAGTCAAGGAAACTAACCCTGTATCCCAAGTTGCTTTCATGGCATAATAGGGCTAGGTTTATATAAACAGGGAAGGTTTACGTGCAGGTGGCGCCATGTTTGTCATCTCAAGTTATAATTGGGTTGATGACAGTGGTGATGTGGGCGGGAAACTCTTTTTACACAGGGCACAATAACAAGAGATTGTCAGAAAAGTACCCCACAACAGACATGTGTTTCATACCTTTAAACTTCTGGCATGGGTGGAGTGGGAGTAGGGGAGTGCCTCACTGGGTCATGACATTCAGAGATCTTTGAATTGTTTATAACCACTTATAGAGTTCATGTGTTCATGTTTTTGTTTTTTGCAGGCTAGGATTAGTGTTTTAGAGGACTTTACAAAATCACATCCTGAAAGTTCCAAGCCAAGTTTGAATAGTTCTGACATTGTTCAGTTGGTCACCGAGTTGATTGAGGACAAGGTGAGAGTTTACATATGTCTATTTTGTTAGTTTATTAGATCACCAAGTTGCTTGCAGGCCAGCATCCCGGCTTGATCAGTTGTATATAATTTTCTTGTTCTTCAGTGTTCTCGCTCCAAAGGGCATTGGTTGCACTTTGTCATAGTTATGTACCTTTTGGTCCAACACATCTTGGCGTGTGTTTGGGACCTGGTTCACCTTCCCTGTTCACCTGGCTAGACTAGTGTCTGTTTCCAGGTGTGCCACTGGAAGGCAGGTTACGGCCTTGGCTGGCTATGCTTTGCCAGCTCTGGAAGCCTCGGCTGTAGCTTGATGTCTCATTCAGCTTGAGTACTACATCCTTACCACCTTTATATGATTTAAAACTGCCAGGTTGAAATGGCCCTTTATATTGAATTGTGGATACAGTGTAAAAACTCAGCGTCATGTTTCCTTATTTCCTTATTCAGATATCGGTGGAGCCAGCCATAAAAAATTTCTCATCAAACTAATATTTAGCGGCTTCCTCACATAGCTCTTTTGCCACCACATACTTGAACCTGTTTTTGGAAGATGTAATGAATTACTCTTTGTTATGTTGCTGAAATGATTTACATTGCTTCAGTTTTCATTTGTTTCAGTACTTACTAGTTTGATTTTTTAATGTTTCTGCCAAAAATATGCTCCATTTTTCCTTATGTTTTTAGGGCCTTTTCCATTATCGTATTGAAGTCTAAGGTAGTAATATGAGAACAGTTTCTGAAAATATATATTGTTCATGATGTCATGTTTTCTTTCTTATTCAGTTGACCAATGTGACTGTTGGTATGCTCCACCAAATACTAGAGCTGGTATGCTGTACCAAATAGTGGAATAACTCCTAGTGTGATTTAATATTTCTTCTTTAAGGTCTACTTCAAATAACATCCTTCACAGTTACATGGAGAAGTCAGCCTGCCAGTCTTAAACAAGAAATGCTTATAGATCTCATATAAAATTAGAGCATAAGTGGAAATCTAAATAGAAAAGATGAGTGTCTGAGTGACAAAGTGCTCTCAAGCTGAATGTTGGTAGTTTGACTCTGACTGAAGGTGTCCCGTTGACTCAGGTATAGAAATATGTACATCTGGAGCTGGGGAAGGAAAGTCACTCTCACATGTGCCAACAAGTCAAGGAAACTAACCCTGTATCCCAAGTTGCTTTCATGGCATAATAGGGCTAGGTTTATATAAACAGGGAAGGTTTACGTGCAGGTGGCGCCATGTTTGTCATCTCAAGTTATAATTGGGTTGATGACAGTGGTGATGTGGGCGGGAAACTCTTTTTACACAGGGCACAATAACAAGAGATTGTCAGAAAAGTACCCCACAACAGACATGTGTTTCATACCTTTAAACTTCTGGCATGGGTGGAGTGGGAGTAGGGGAGTGCCTCACTGGGTCATGACATTCAGAGATCTTTGAATTGTTTATAACCACTTATAGAGTTCATGTGTTCATGTTTTTGTTTTTTGCAGGCTAGGATTAGTGTTTTAGAGGACTTTACAAAATCACATCCTGAAAGTTCCAAGCCAAGTTTGAATAGTTCTGACATTGTTCAGTTGGTCACCGAGTTGATTGAGGACAAGGTGAGAGTTTACATATGTCTATTTTGTTAGTTTATTAGATCACCAAGTTGCTTGCAGGCCAGCATCCCGGCTTGATCAGTTGTATATAATTTTCTTGTTCTTCAGTGTTCTCGCTCCAAAGGGCATTGGTTGCACTTTGTCATAGTTATGTACCTTTTGGTCCAACACATCTTGGCGTGTGTTTGGGACCTGGTTCACCTTCCCTGTTCACCTGGCTAGACTAGTGTCTGTTTCCAGGTGTGCCACTGGAAGGCAGGTTACGGCCTTGGCTGGCTATGCTTTGCCAGCTCTGGAAGCCTCGGCTGTAGCTTGATGTCTCATTCAGCTTGAGTACTACATCCTTACCACCTTTATATGATTTAAAACTGCCAGGTTGAAATGGCCCTTTATATTGAATTGTGGATACAGTGTAAAAACTCAGCGTCATGTTTCCTTATTTCCTTATTCAGATATCGGTGGAGCCAGCCATAAAAAATTTCTCATCAAACTAATATTTAGCGGCTTCCTCACATAGCTCTTTTGCCACCACATACTTGAACCTGTTTTTGGAAGATGTAATGAATTACTCTTTGTTATGTTGCTGAAATGATTTACATTGCTTCAGTTTTCATTTGTTTCAGTACTTACTAGTTTGATTTTTTAATGTTTCTGCCAAAAATATGCTCCATTTTTCCTTATGTTTTTAGGGCCTTTTCCATTATCGTATTGAAGTCTAAGGTAGTAATATGAGAACAGTTTCTGAAAATATATATTGTTCATGATGTCATGTTTTCTTTCTTATTCAGTTGACCAATGTGACTGTTGGTATTCCTAGTACACCAGACTCTTCAGGAAGCAGTCAGGTAAGACATGTACTAGAACTCAAGAGTTACCCGTGTTTTCTCTTTTATCTGTTTGAAGTAGCAGATAATTTGTACTGAGAAGCTGTTTGATAATGGTTGGCTATAAGAAGATTGAAGGAAAAGATGTAGCCAATGTTTTCATCAAAGATCTTCATGAAAGTATATCATTATGTTCCTGCCAAAGTGTGAGAGTGGGTGATTCACTTCTGTGATCTCACAGTAAGGCAAGGAACTCAAGACCTGTTGCTGTTGGAGTAAGCAGTACAGCTGTGTCTCAGGCCAATCTTGGAAATAGAGAATGTGTCCGCAGGATGAAGCACACGAGAGTACACACTACACACAGCTGGCAAGATATCAGTCTGTTTTAGGGAGGCCAGTCTCAGAAATGGAGAATGTCCGCTGGGTGAAGCACACGAGAGTACACACTACACACAGCTGGCAGGATATCAGTCTGTTTTAGGGAGGCCAGTCTCAGAAATAGAGAATGTGTCCGCTGGGTGAAGCACATGAGAGTACACACTACACGCAACTGGCAGGATATCAATCTGTTTTAGGGAGGCCAGTCTCAGAAATAGAGAATGTGTCCGCTGGGTGAAGCACATGAGAGTACACACTACACGCAACTGGCAGGATATCAATCTGTTTTAGGGAGGCCAGTCTCAGAAATAGAGAATGTGTCCGCTGGGTGAAGCACATGAGAGTACACACTACACACAGCTGGCAGGATATCAATCTGTTTTAGGGAGGCCAGTCTCAGAAATAGAGAATGTGTCCGCTGGGTGAAGCACATGAGAGTACACACTACACACAGCTGGCAGGATATCAATCTGTTTTAGGGAGGCCAGTCTCAGAAATAGAGAATGTGTCCGCTGGGTGAAGCACATGAGAGTACACACTACACACAGCTGGCAGGATATCAATCTGTTTTAGGGAGGCCAGTCTCAGAAATAGAGAATGTGTCCGCTGGGTGAAGCACATGAGAGTACACACTACACACAGCTGGCAGGATATCAATCTGTTTTAGGGAGGCCAGTCTCAGAAATAGAGAATGTGTCCGCTGGGTGAAGCACATGAGAGTACACACTACACACAGCTGGCAGGATATCAATCTGTTTTAGGGAGGCCAGTCTCAGAAATAGAGAATGTCCGCTGGATGAAGCACATGAGAGTACACACTACACAGCTGGCAGGATATCAATCTGTTTTAGGGAGGCCAGTCTCAGAAATAGAGAATGTGTCCGCTGGGTGAAGCACATGAGAGTACACACTACACACAGCTGGCAGGATATCAATCTGTTTTAGGGAGGCCAGTCTCAGAAATAGAGAATGTGTCCGCTGGGTGAAGCACATGAGAGTACACACTACACACAGCTGGCAGGATATCAATCTGTTTTAGGGAGGCCAGTCTCAGAAATAGAGAATGTGTCCGCTGGGTGAAGCACATGAGAGTACACACTACACACAGCTGGCAGGATATCAATCTGTTTTAGGGAGGCCAGTCTCAGAAATAGAGAATGTGTCTGCTGGGTGAAGCACATGAGAGTACACACTACACACAGCTGGCAGGATATCAATCTGTTTTAGGGAGGCCAGTCTCAGAAATAGAGAATGTCCGCTGGATGAAGCACATGAGAGTACACACTACACACAGCTGGCAGGATATCAATCTGTTTTAGGGAGGCCAGTCTCAGAAATAGAGAATGTGTCCGCTGGGTGAAGCACATGAGAGTACACACTACACAGCTGGCAGGATATCAATCTGTTTTAGGGAGGCCAGTCTCAGAAATAGAGAATGTGTCCGCTGGGTGAAGCACATGAGAGTACACACTACACACAGCTGGCAGGATATCAATCTGTTTTAGGGAGGCCAGTCTCAGAAATAGAGAATGTGTCCGCTGGGTGAAGCACATGAGAGTACACACTACACACAGCTGGCAGGATATCAATCTGTTTTAGGGAGGCCAGTCTCAGAAATAGAGAATGTGTCCGCTGGGTGAAGCACATGAGAGTACACACTACACACAGCTGGCAGGATATCAATCTGTTTTAGGGAGGCCAGTCTCAGAAATAGAGAATGTGTCTGCTGGGTGAAGCACATGAGAGTACACACTACACACAGCTGGCAGGACAAGAAGGATGTCAGTCCCAAGTATAAAGATGTCAGAAATGAAAGCAGGTGAACAAAAAAAGAAATAACCCAGAGGATAAAGTGTAGACTGAAAATAACATGGTTATTACAGTAAAGATGGCTGACTGTTAGTTGTTTTATGCTATTTTTAGTCAAATGAAGGACCACTGGACTTTTATTAGGGTAGGGTTTTTGTATTTTTTTTTTCCTGTGTACTCTACTTTTTAGTAATGTTTTTTCCACATTTGGTATTTTTGTATGTTTTCCCACAGTAGATGTTGCTGATAGTAGATTTCTGTTGTTGTCCCTTGTTTTCTTGGCACAACTGCACAAGCTGTCTCCTTGTCATTTTTTTTAATGTGCATTTACCGTGTTCTTTCTCTTAGCCATTCTTCCTATACTTTTCTCAACAATATAATCTTTTTTCAAATAGAGTCATAGTTCACCACCCCAGAATACTTGAATGATGGGATAATATTACCATCTGACACATGTAGGCAGGCACAAATAGAAGAGTCTAGAGTACCAGAAAACTGGTACATATTATCTGTTAAGCAGAAGAGAATAAACTGAAATATTCAGACTGCACACCAGGACACAGTAGATTGAGAAATGACCGCTATAACAAACAGACCAGTTTTTACATAATGACAGCACAGATTTCATGTATGAATGACCTACTTAATTAGAGTGGAGAAACTTTCTGAGGATAATAAAAGCACAGAAAATAGCTGTGTTGGTGTCAGAAAAATATGATGATTATAAAGCATCACTACCATCATGTGGCATCATCTCATTGAAAATAGGCTGCAGTGGACCTTCAGCCTTGCTTTCATGGTGTTTCCATCTGTTTCAGTACTCTCTATCTCTTGATGATGTCCACCTACCTGCTTTATTGTCTCTCCTTGCTTTTATGGTGCTTCCATCTATTTCAGTACTCTCTATCTCTTGATGATACCCACCTACTTGCTTTATTGTCTCTCATTGCTTTCATGGTGCTTCCATCTATTTCAGTATTCTCTATCTCTTGATGATACCCACATACCTGTTTTATTGTCTCTCCTTGCTTTTTTTTCCTTTAACTTCTTTCAACAAGTGTGGTCTCAGTAGTTTTATGTTTCTTTTTATGGTCGGAATATTTTAAATTACTCAAAACCAATAAAAATTTAGAGGTTTGTGAGGTTCAGATGTTTAAAATATAGGGAGATGTGTGAGAGCAGTAGGAACATCAAATATTTTGTGATGAGGTTTCGCTGCTGGCAAGATTCTTCAGCTGCCGTGCGTAGAGTGAAACTCCTCCCGGCCAATGAAGAAAAATGCGTGGCGCCATTGTGGAAAAGGTGATGGAAAGGATTAAGTGAAGTAGCCAGTAATCTCATGGTCAGGGCTACTCATATCACGGCACCTCTGCTCTAGAGGTCAGCCACATCCTATATACACCCATACTGGTTCAAATACCTAAGTGGCTTTACCCAGGGGTTAGACTAAGAATCTGCTTGCGAGATTCTTTGGCTGCTGCGCGTGGGGTGAAATTCCTCCTGACCAATGAAGAAAATGTGATTAGGGTTGCCGTGTGGCACAGCTATGGAAAAGGTGATGGAAAGGATTAAGTGAAGTTTAATCGATATGGCCAGTAGACTCGTGGTGAGGGCTACTCATACCACGGCACCTCTGCTCTAGAGGCCAGCCATGTCCTACATACACCCATGCTGGGCCAGTATGCCTAAACCGGCTTAACCCAGGGGTGAAACATGATGGCTACTCATATCATGGTACTTTTGCTATAGAGGCAGGTCATGTCCTATATACACTCATACTGGGATAATATGCCTAAACCGGCTTAACCCAGGGGTGAAACTCACTAGTGGCGAGGATTCATCGTCAGCAAAAGCTCCGTCCTGGTTACCACCAGGAAGGATAGCAACCATGACCACAAAATGCTGAAGTCGGAGACACTGGACCAGTGCAGTCTAGATAGGCAACCACCTCTCACCTGCAGGGATATATTATATCCATATCACGTTGAGGGCTTTCCGGTGAAAAAGTCCAAGTCTAGGCTGGATGGGCAACCACCTTTTGCCCGGCGAGGATATATTCATATCCAGACCATGTCGAGGTTTTCTGGTGAGAAAGTCCAACTCTAGATTAAACTGGTGCAATGAAACCCACAGTGTCACGCAATGCCACTTCTGTGACCCACCGAGAATATAGGCCCAAGCCCCACAATGTTCTGAGCCTCCATTCTAAGTGAGACTATCGTGAGAACTACAGGAGTAAATTCAGTGGGAACACGGGGTGATCTTGGTGGTAGAAGCGAATGAAGAAGAAGAGATGAAGTTCAGATGTTTGATATAGGGAGATGTGTGAGAGCGGCAGGAACGTCAAATATTTTGTAAATGTTTTCTTCATGGAAAAAAAGACCAGTTTGTGACATGGCCTGATGTCTTATCTGTTGTTTGTTTATTTAGACACCACCAACAGTTGTTCCTATAGGGAAGGGAGAGTTTCTGGCATTCAGGGCAGACATTTTGGAAAACTTTCAGGTAAGTTTCTTCTCAAAGAACTTTAGAACATGACAACCTGGCAATTGGCCGTGTCCAGATAATAAATTATTGGTGTTCAATCTTTAAAAAAAAAAAACTGCCTTAGATTTCAATTTATATCTTCTTCATTCTCCCTGGAACTATGAACTGGTGTTCTTTGCAACCAATGTGATGAAGATGTTGAGGCACATCTTCATGTCAGCTTGGGAGTGAGTTATGGCAGCTAAAAGCAAATGGTGTGCAATACATCTTTAGCAGACTCTACCACTATAGGGACTTTGGCAATCCCTGTCCCATTAGCCAGGCTAGGCCTGTTACTGGGGGTACCAAGTGGTGTGGTGGGGCAGGGTCTTCATCAGCTGTGATTTGGCAGCCCTGACACTAGTATGTCAGCTATAGGTTGCTGAGTGCCAAAATAGACAGCGTCTTCGCCTCCTTCACTATATATTGTGTAATAAGCCATTTCTACAGAATTTTTTAAAAATGTATAACCATTAACCAAGGCAATACTAATACAGACTATCGTCTGAAGTGCTGTTTCAAGGTAGAATAGAAGTTAGCCAGTTTATTTGTCGTCCTTGAGAAGTGCCTCACCTTCCAGCTAAGATATGTGTATATTTCATAACAAGGTTGAGTTTTAGTGTATTAGTGCTGCAAGACCATGATCAAATGGTCTCTGAACTATGACCTGATGTAACAGTTACACACAATAATTAGTGTATAAGTATATAACTATACACGGAGCACTGCAGTAAAGCTGTGATACCAGAATGCATAAAATAGGAAAAAAGTAGGAACAGCTTTATTACTTAACGATTACAAAGTTGTGACGTTTCAGCGTGAGTCTTAATCATACAAAAACATACAGGACAAAGAAATAGAGAGAGGAGATAAAATATAGATTCACATGAATACTATTAAAAAAAAAATTTAAAAAAAGAGTACTTAGCTGTAAATTGTAAGGTGTGACTTGTCCGGCGGTGTGTGTCAGGAATGGATTTAGTAGAATGTGGAGACTGTTTAAATAGAGACCTGTGACATGTGGTCGGTGGGTTGTAACTGGGGGTGGTGGATGGGGAACTGGGGAGGGGAGAGAGAGTGATACAATATTGACCTAGCTGGGAGCAGTTGAAAAAGATGAGTGGGGAAGAGGGGTTGCAGGGTGATGCTGTGAGGAAGTTTGAAAAGTAAGAAGGGGTGGACTTAGTGGAGAGGTAGGTTCTAAGGACTGCAAACGCGCCACAAACAGCCTCTGGCAGTCAAGTCCAGCTCCTGGCCTTCCCGTGGCAGAACTGTTTAAACTGACAGGAGAAGGGGCGAGGGCGAATATCTGGCGCCTGAAAACCAGTTACTTAGGGTAGATGAGTGGCACGTTTGGTAGCTCATCTGCCGCTGTTGGCGAGATCTTCAGCTGCCGTGTGTGGAGCGGTGCTCTTCCCGGCCAATGAAGAAATTTGCAAATGAGGTTGCCGCGCAGCATCACTGCGGAAAAGGTGGTAGAAAGGATAAAGCGAAGCAAACAGTCAAATCACGGCACCTCTGGTCTGGAGGTCGGCCACGTCCTGAGTGCAGTCATATTGGGTGAAATGCATGAACCGGCTTGTCCCAGAGGTTAGGACACTGCTGGCGAGACTCTTCAAATGCCGCGCTTGAAGTGAAGCTCCTCCCGGTTAAGGAAGTAAATGCGGAAAAGAAATAAAGGTTGCTGTGCGGAGCCGATGGGAAAAGGTGGTGGAAAGTGAAGTTTAACCGGTATGTCCAGTAGTATCGCTACGAGAGCTATACCACGGCACCTCTGCTCTAGAGGTCGGCCACGTCCGAAATACACCTACACTGGTGAAATATGCCTAAACCGGCACACACCAGGGGTGGAACTTGATGGCTAGACATGTCATGCCACCTCCGCTCTAGAGGTCGGTAACGCCTGATAAACACCCATACTGGTGAATTTTGCCTAAACCGGCTCATACCAGAGGTGAATCTTGAAGGCTATACATGTCACAGTACCTCTGCCCCAGAGGTCGGTCCTGTCCCAAACACGCCCATACTGGGAAATGCCTAAACCGGCTCAACCCAGGGGTAGAAGTCACTAGTGGCGAGTCCCCTGGGAACAACTGTGTTAAGAGCACACTTATCTTAACATAGTGTTTGTGAGACAGGGAACATAGATCTGTTTGCTTAAAAACTCTGACCTACCTCTGTAGCCCAGAAACTTGTAGCAATCAACACTAATTGTAATTGTAATTGTTATTTTTGCAAAATGTAATGTCAGGTTGGTGGACGGATGGGGACATGGGGATCTCTGGCGGGGATGAGGGAAGTCTGGTGTGAAACCAATGAATCCAGGACGTGACAAGCCTATGGGTCTTTACAACAATGGCTATCAGAATGATGTGAACAAAACAGAGCCAGTAGACTATAGGTGGCGGGGAATGGATATCGTTGAAGCACTCATCAGATTCCTCATCTCAGAGTCAGAGTGTCTTTGTGGAACTGTCTCAAACCATCTGACATGGAGAAGGGGTTTAAGTACAGCCACCAGAGGCTGGAAAACAAAGTTTTGGCCAGGCCAGCCACACTGTCTTCATGGCAGTCCGAGCAAGACCACAGTCTGCCCTAGCAAGGAAAGGTGCTGAAGTCGGAGTTACCCAGCCAAAAGGCGCATCGCAAAAATCAGGGTAACACGCATTATCGCTAATGAAATGTCTATATCTACAGTTTTCAAACATGGTGCTCGCCCTGTGAAGACTAACCAGGCAGGTGCAGTGCCGGGCCCCCTGCCTCAAAAGGGTCCACCCAATGCTACTGGAGGTCCTCTCAGTTCGTCTTGTGGAGTCAGGAGACATGAGAGTAGAGCTACTGGCCAAAAAATACAACAGAAGAAAACAGCCAAAAAGCAAGAACTTAAAATAATGCAGTGGAATGCTGAGGGTGTCAGCAGTGTTAGAGATGGCTATAGCAAAAAGGTTGAACTAGAGAACATACTTTTTGCAGAGCAGGTAAGTATATGCTGCATACAGGAGACACACCTAACCAAAGATGCCGCCTTTAAAATCAGAGGCTACCAGTGTTTTAGATCAGACCGACAGGACAGAAGAAAAGGAGGAGTACTCACACTTGTTAAGAATAACATCAGCGCATGTCAGGTGGGAGTGTACATGGAAGGAGCCGAATACCAGATGATCCATCTAAAAAGTAGTAATACAGATTTCCACCTCCTTAACTATTACTGTCCTAATGACCGTCCACTTGCTTTAGGAACAATCCCACACAAAGAGAGACTGATGGTCTGTGGTGATTTTAACAGTCATTCCCAGAGCTGGGGCTATGACCACATAGACAAGAGAGGAGAGGAAGTTGAGAGCTGGCAGGATGATAATGGACTTCTCCTGATCAACCAGCCAATGGATGCCCCAACATTTTACTCAAGGGCTTGGCATACAAAATCAACACCAGATCTGGCATTCCACTCTCCAGATCTGAAGTGGAACATTACACGTGAAGTTGGGAAACAACTTGGAGGTAGCGACCATCGACCAGTCTTCCTGACAATAGAAAATGAACTCCTTAACACCAGTAACCCTCTCCCCAGATGGAACTATAAAAAAGCAAACTGGACAATGTACAGACATCGTACAGGTATCCTGGTGGGACAGCTGTCCATAGAAGGTAAGGATATTAACAGCATAGTGAAGGAGTTCAATGCTTGTATCCTTCAGGCCGCTCGTGAAACCATTCCCAGAGGAGCTCGCAGGGACTATAAACCATACTGGTCTAGTGAGCTGGGAAAACTCCATGATGACGTGGAAGCAGCTCGAAAGCAAGCAGAAAATAGACCATGCCAAGAACACCACAATAATTACCAACATTCTAAGGCCAAATTTCAGAGAGCAAAGCTGCAAGCCAGATGGGAAAGTTGGAGAGAGAAAACAGAGTCCCTAAACTTTGAAAAGGATGGAAGGAAACTGTGGAAACTAATCAAACAGTTAAATGATGAGAGTACTGGAAGAAGTACAAAGATTACACTAATAGAGGATGGGAAAACTCTTACAGGTAAGCAGGTAGCAAATCACTTTGCTCGCATGTTTGCACAGGACTGCAACATTGATATCCATCCAGAGAAGGAGCGTACAGTGCGCATCGAGTCACAGAAAGAGGAGGAACAAGTCAGAAAAGTGGAGGTCATGGATGCACCAATCACACACAGTGAGTTAGACCTAGCAGTTAGTAAACTGAAACCAAGGAAATCACCAGGACCAGATGGAGTGTCCAATGAAATGATCAAGAACCTGGGAATGGCAGCAATGGGAAAGCTGTTGGATATTTTCAATATGTGCTGGAGCACAGGTAAGTTACCTCAAATCTGGAGGGAAGCAAGCATGGTACCACTGCTAAAACCAGGGAAAAACAGTGATACTGCCTCCAGCTACAGGCCAATCAGTCTCACTAGCTGCCTATGCAAAACGATGGAACGCATCATTGACCTGAGGCTAAAATGGTACCTAGAAAGTGAAAACCTTCTCGTTCCACAACAAGCAGGATTTAGGCAGTACTACAGTACGGAAGATCAAGTGACCTATCTCTCTCAAGAGATTGAGGATGCATTCCAAGAGAAAAACCTTGTACTAGCAGCGTGGATAGACCTGAAGAAAGCCTTTGATAAAGTATGGAAAAAAGGTCTGTTGTGGAAACTAAGAAACTGCAATGTGAATGGAAGACTGTACAACTGGATAAAGTCCTATTTACACAATAGAAGAGCTAGAGTAGTAATGGATGGACACAAAAGCCAGAAAGTACTTCTGCGACACGGTGTACCACAAGGAGGAGTCCTTTCGCCTACACTATTCCTTGTATTCATTAATGACCTGGTCAAGGAACTTCCCTATGGAATCAAAGCAGCACTGTATGCAGATGATCTGGTCATGTGGTGTACAGATGAATATGCGACAGTTGCTACACAGAGACTCCAAAGAGCAGCAGACATCTTGACATCATGGACAAACAAATGGTGTGTAAGTATCAACACAGAGAAATCAAGTACCACTCTGTTCACCCTCTCATCTAAACAGAAAGCAGGTAAGATCTTTGTAAATGAAATACCCTTAAGGATGGACAACCAACCCACTTACTTAGGAGTGACTCTTGATTCAAAACTGACTTGGAAGCAACACATCAACAGTGCAGAAGCAAAAGCCAGAAGAAAACTAGCCATATTAAGAAAATTGAGTGGGACTACATGGGGAGCTAGTGAAAGAATCCTCAAGAATGTATATCAGCAAAGTATTCTACCACATTTAGAATATGGCTCAACATCTTGGTGCACAGCATCAAACACTACGCTGCATAATCTAGACAAAGTTCAAAATCAGTCACTACGGATTATCACAGGTGCCATGAGGTCCACACCAATAGTAGAAATGCAGAAAATAGTTGGTGTTCAGCCGCTAAAGGAACGTAGAGACACAAAGGTCATGACCATGGGAGAAAAATTCCTTAGCTCTGTAAGCCATCCCCTGAAGGAGAGATTCAATAACTTGGCATTAGGACGGCTTAAAAGAAGCAGCTTCATTCATCAGGCCAAGCGTATGCGTAAGCTGATACCTGACCTTCCAACTGTAGTCACTCCATTATCATCTGTACCAGAGCATACACCATGGAAAGAAGCAGATTATACACAAATAACTATTCAGACTGAAGTGAAAGGTGTGCAGAATGGTGAGATGCAGAGCAGTCTTGTAAGATCAATAGCCACACTTAGTGTTCTAGATGACAAATATCCATGTGACACCTGGATACGTGTGTATACAGATGGATCTGCACATAATGCCATAAAAAATGGTGGGGCAGGAGCATATATTGAATATCCAAACAACACCATTGACAAGATTTCCATACCCACTGGTAAATACTGCAACAACTTTGATGCAGAAGTTAGGGCAATTATTGCTGCAGTTGAAAAACTATCAGACTCCAGAATTGATACATGTCCTGTAGTAATTCTCACAGATGCAAGATCAGTACTGGAGGCTCTTCAGTGCAACAAACTACCAGACCTTAAGGATGCCTTGTCAAAAATTGGCTTACAACATGGAGTCACTTTGCAGTGGATTCCCTCCCACTGTGGGATACCAGGCAATGAGAAAGCTGACCATCTGGCTAAAGAGGGCACTGAAATGGAGCAACCAGACATACCAGTCACCTATAATCAGAAGAAAAGCATGATAAAAACCTACAGGAAGCCACAAACACCACCACATGATGACTATCACATGCTAAACAAAGGAACAAGTCACCATCTTCCGTCTCCGAACAGGACACAGCCGACTCCGAAGTCATATGTATACAAAGTTTAAGGTTGGTACTACTAATCTATGTACATGTGCCCAGGTGCCCCAAACCGTGGAACATATCCTCCAGAACTGCATCAACTACGAGACACTGAGAAATAATTACTGGCCCAGTGAAACCACTAAAGAAGATAAGCTCTACGGTTCCATACATGAGTTACAAAAAACAGTGAAATTTATCCAAGAGACAGGACTACAGATATAGACAGACAGTGCGAACGAAGAAGAAGACTAGTGGCGAGGATTCGTCCTCCTGGACAAAAGCTCCATCCTGGTCACAACTAGGAAGGGTAGCGGCCACGACCGCAAAATGCTGAAGTCGGAGACACTGGACCAGGGAAGTCTAGATAGGCAACCACCTCTCACCCGGCGGGGATGTCTGCGTATCCTAATCACGCTGAGGTTTTCCGGTGAGAAAGTCCATCCCTGGACTGGATGGGCAACCACATCTCACCCGGCGGTGATACACGGGTATCTCAAAACACGTCGAGGTTTTCCGGTGAGAATGTCCAACTCTGGCCTGGGTGGGCTTACGCCTCTCACCCAGCGGGGATGCACTGATATTCCAAACACGTCGAGGTCTTCCGGTGAGAAAGTCTAACCCTAGACCAAACTGGTGCAATGAAAACCACGGTGTCACGCAATCCCGCTTCCGAGACCCACCAAGAATACAGGCTAAAGCACTGTGATACTCTGAACCCCTTGTGGTCCTTTCGTGGAACTCGTGTGGTCTATTTTGGACCACACAGGGGACCACGGGACCTAACGAGGACCACATGCGTGAATTCAGTAGGTTCACAGTGCGGTTTTTGGTGGTAGAAGTGAACGAAGAAGAAGAAGTGGAGAGGTACTATAATGATGTAACAGTTAGATCATGATCAGATAGTCTCTGAACTATGACCTGATGTAACAATTAGGCCATGATCAAAAACTATAAACTGATGTAACAATTAGGCCATGATCACATTTGTCCCTGAACTATGACCTGATGTAACAATTAGGCCACGATCACATGGTCCCTGAACTATGACCTGATGTAGCAATTAGGCCATGATCAGTCAGCCACGCCGAGCTGCACAGCGCAGGTTGCTGCTGTTGCACAGGCCTACTGTTCTTTTGATGAAAAAGCGCTCTCGAGTTCCGTGCATGGGGAGAAAGGTTTTTGCTCCCTTCCTGGATGGTGAGAGTTAAGGTGTTTCGATGCAGAAGTGAGTGGTTTGTCCGTCGGGCGAAGCCAGCCAGGTTCATGCTAAAGGTGTACTATGGTTTTGTCGACAGATGGTCTCATAATTGGCCCATCTCTCGCAAAGAGTATCGGGTCTGCATTATGTAATGTGCATTGGTTGTGGGTGCCGGACTTTCTTCTCGTTCGTTAGAGCAGAGAGAGCTGGCTGCCACCGGTTAAAGGAAATGAAATGCTGCCGGGGTCAAAAGGGATCTGCTCTGAGCAGAGCGCTGTCTCCCGTGCCCCGCGTTGGTCTGTCGGCGGATATCCGACTAAGGTTCAGTGAAGAAAGCTATCTGGTTGATCCTGCCAGTAGTCATATGCTTGTCTCAAAGATTAAGCCATGCATGTCTAAGTTCAGACTGTCTCACGGTGAAACCGCAAATGGCTCATTAAATCAGTCAAGGTTCCTTAGATGACATGATCCTACTTGAATAACTGTGGCAATTCTAGAGCTAATACCTGCTTACCAAGCTCCGACCCTTGTGGAAAGAGCGCTTTTATTAGTTCAAAACCAATCGTCGTTGCCATTCGCAGGATGTGGCGTCCCAACTGGTGACTCTGGATAACTTTGTGCTGATCGCATGGCCTTCTGTGCCGGCAACGCATCTTTCAAATGTCTGCCTTATCAAATGTCGATGGTACGTAACGTGCCTACCATGTTTGTAATGGTTAACGAATCAGGGTTCGATTCCGGAGAGGGAGCATGAGAAATGGCTACCACATCCAAGGAAGGTAGCAGGCGCGCAATTTACCCACTCTCGGCATGGGGAGGTAGTGACGAAAAATAACAATAAGGGATTCTTTCGAGGCCCCGTAATTGGAATGAGTGCACTTTAAACCCTCTAACAAGGGTCTATTGAAGGGCAAGTCTGGTGCCAGCAGCCACGATAATTCCAGCTCCAGTAGCGTATATTAAAGTTGTTGCAGTTAAAAGCTCAAAGTTGGATCTCAGGTGCAGTGCTCACACCATTTCACTGCCCGTTGTCTCCTGCTCTACTGTCTGCCTGCTCTTTGCCGAGAATCCCAGGTGGCAGGCGTGTTTACTTTGAAAAAATTAGAGTGTTCAAAGCAGGCCCCAGCTGCTTGAATAATGGTGCATGGAATAATGGAATAGGACCTTGGTTTTTGTTGGTTTTTGGAACTGGAGGTAATTATTGACAGGGCCAAATGGGGGCATTCGTATTGTGGCGTTAGAGGTGAATTTCTTCGATTGCCGCAAGACGAACTACTGCGAAAGCATTTGTCAAGAATGTTTTCATTAATCAAGAACCACTGCTGCTGAGATTCTTCGGATGCCGCATGTGGAGTGAAGCTCCTCCCAGCCAAGGAAGAAAATGCAGAAAAGCAATTAGGTTGCTGTGTGGCACTGATGTGAAAAGGTGATGAAAAGGATAAAGTGAAGCTTAATTGGTATGTCCAGTAGTATCGCAGCGAGAGCTACACATATCACGACGCCTTTAGTCTAGAGGTCGGCCACGTCCGAAATACACCCTTACTAGTGAAATATGCCTAAACTGGCATACACCAGGGGTGAAACTTGATGGCTATGCATGTCACAGTACCTCCGCTCTAGAGGTCGGTCATATCCTAAACACACCCATACTGGGATAATATGCATAAACTGGTTCAACCCAGGGGTGGAAGTCACTAGTGGCGAGGATTCGTCCTCCTGGACAAAAGTTCCATCCTGGTCACAACTAAGAAGGGTAACGGCTATGACCACAAAATGCTGAAGTCTGAGACACTGGACCAGTGTAGTCTAGATAGGCAACCACCTCTCACCCAGCAGGGATGTATGCATATCCTAATCACGCTGAGGTTTTCCAGTGAGAAAGTCCAACGCTGGACTGGATGGGCAACCACCTCTCACACGGCGGTGATACAAGGGTATCTCAAAATACATCGAGGTTTTCCAGTGAGAAAGTCTAACTCTATCTTGGATAGGCTACCACCTCTCACCCAGCGGGGATATACTGATATCCAAAGCACGCCAAGGTTTTCCGGTGAGAAAATCTAACTCTAGATCAAACTGGTGCAACGAAAATCACAGTGTCACGCAGTCCCGCTTCTGAGATCCACCAAGAATACAGGCTCAAGCCCTGCAATACTCTGAACCTCCTGTGGTCCTCTCGTGGATATCACAGGGGACCACGGGACATATCGAGGACCACAGGCATAAATTCAGTAGGATCATAGGGCGTTCTTGGTGGTAGAAGTGAACGAAGAAGAAGAAGGCCATGATCACATGGTCTCTGAAATGTAAAAATTAGGCCATGATAAAATGGTCTCTGAACTGTGACCTGATTTAACAATTAGGCCGTTATCAAATGGTCTCTGAACTATGACCTGATGTAACAGTTAAGCCATGTTCAAATGGTCTCTGAAATGTGACATGATCTAGCAGTCGGACATGATTTAATATAACAATTAAACCATGACCTCATGTAACAGTTAAACCGTGATCTCATGTAACAGTTAAACCATGATCTCATGTAACAGTTAACTATGAGTGTACTGGGAGGTTTTCCACCAAATGATACTGGCTGTCTCAGTGGGGTAAACTTCATAAAGTGGTTGTTGCATTTAATAGGATCGCAAAGGCAAAGCCTGCTTTGCAGTATGACATATTATATATTAAACGGGAAATGTTGCATATTATTTTTCTAATAAAATTGTTAGTATAGAACAGAATAAAAAAAAAAGGTGCTAAAAATTGAAAAGAAAGAGTGGAGAATTATGATAAAAATTTTTTTCTCATTTACCTCTCACGATAATCCATTTTACTGGGTCGAAAATATCCAAAATGAATTAAATTTTACACAGTAAAATTTCCTCACACAAAATATACACTAATTATTTATTTACAATTAATTTACAATCTACTGTAATCAGAAAACATGAAAACATAAGTAGATGGCGGCCTATAAGCTTAGAGATACATTTTTTACACAGTTTCTTTTCAACAAAAGATTTCCACATGTTTTCATCGGTGTTGATGCTTAAAACATACCAGAATGGACTAGCACTACCAGTTTGACTAGATTTCGAAAAATAGTTTGGTTAAATTCAAAACTAGAGACCAAATTAGAAATCAGAGCACTACCATCCCAACACATCTCAACAACCATCACACTACACGTTACCTACGTTAAAAAGTGTCCACTGGATTGACATGCGGCATGTCTTGAAGTATAAAAATAGTTAAACCATGATCTCATGTAACAATTAAACCATCTAATTTAACAGGTAAATCATGATTTCATGTAACAGTTAAATCATGATCAAATAATCAGTGAAGTGTGACTTGATGCATCATAATATGATAAAGACCATTTTCCTTTTGATTATGGAGTTTGCTGAGAAATCTGCTAGATCTGCTTCAGAAATTATTAAAGCAGAAACTCATCATTGCTGGATATGACCCAAATTACAAGAACATCTACATGACATCATTGCTGGATATGACCCAAGTTACAAGAACATCTACATGACATCATTGCTGGATATGATACATGTTACAAGAACATCTGCATGACATCATTGCTGGATATGATACATGTTACAAGAACATCTGCATGATGTCATTGCTGGATATGACACATGTTACAAGAACATCTGCATGACATCATTGCTGGATATGACACAAGTTACAAGAACATCTGCTTGACATCATTGTTGGATATGACACAAGTTACAAGAACATCTGCATGACATCATTGCTGGATATAACAAAAGTTATAAGAACATCTGCATAACATCATTCCTAGATATGACACCATTACAAGAACATCTGCATGACATCATTGCTGGATATGATACATGTTACAAGAACATCTGCATGACATCATTGCTGGATATGATACATGTTACAAGAACATCTGCATGATGTCATTGCTGGATATTACACATGTTACAAGAACATCTGCATGACATCATTGCTGGATATGACACAAGTTACAAGAACATCTGCATGACATCATTGCTGGATATGATACATGTTACAAGAACATCTGCATGATGTCATTGCTGGATATGACACATGTTACAAGAACATCTGCATGACATCATTGCTGGATATGACACAAGTTACAAGAACATCTGCTTGACATCATTGTTGGATATGACACAAGTTACAAGAACATCTGCATGACATCATTGCTGGATATAACAAAAGTTATAAGAACATCTGCATAACATCATTCCTAGATATGACACCATTACAAGAACATCTGCATGACATCATTGCTGGATATGACACAAGTTACAAGAACATCTGCATGACATTATTGCTGGATATGACATAGGTTACAAGAACTTCCCTATGGTAGCAGTATCAGAGATCTCAACTTTCGTCATATCATCATCCCAGCCATAACTTCACTCTCCCAGAAGCTGACCTTGACATCTTGATTTATATTTATAGTGTCATTAAATTTCTTGCAGGAATTGAATGAGACATTTGTTCATTTGAATGATGAGCTCACCATGCTCACAACTCATCTAGAGAGTCATGACAGAGCCTTAGAGAACCTCACCAAAGTCATCACAAGCCTCAAGAGAAAAACAAGCAGTTCTGACCCATTTTATGATGTGGCATCAACAACCATGCCTAGTAGTAGCACAGCATCAGCATCACAAGCAGAATCTTCTACTGGTAAATGCATGTCTCTCTTGCCATGTACCATTTGTTCTATAGTACACTGTTTCATGTTTTTAGATAGTAAAATTTCATTATGTTTGATGTATTTTTCTGTATGTTCTGTGTATTTTCTTATATGTTGGAGGAATTTTATTGTATGTTAGATGTATTTTTTCCTGTATATTGCATTAAATATGTTGAACATTTTTTTTAAGCTTACTGTATATATGCTTGGCTTAGAATCAAACTAGCTGAGTATTCTCTCCAGGAGACAACCTTGGCTTAGGATAACACTAGCTGAGTATTCTCTCCAGGAGACAACCTTGGCTTAGGATAACACTAGCTGAGTATTCTCTCCAGGAGACAACCTTGGCTTAGGATAACACTAGCTGAGTATTCTCTCCAGGAGACAACCTTGGCTTAGGATAACACTAGCTGAGTATTCTCTCCAGGATGCAACCTTGGCTTAGGATAACACTAGCTGAGTATTCTCTCTAGGCAACAAGCTTGGCTTAGAATCACACTAGCTGAGTATTCTCTCCAGGAGACAAGTTTGAATTAGGATCAAACTAGCTGAGTATTCTCTCTAGGCGACAAGCTTGGCTTAGGATCACACTAGCTGTGTATTCTCTCCAGGAGACAAGTTTGGCTTAGGATCACACTAGCTGGTATTCTCTCCAGGAGATAACCTTGGCTTAGGATTACACTAGCTGGTATTCTCTCCAGGAGACAACCTTGGCTTAGGATCACACTAGCTGTGTATTCTCTCCAGGAGACAAGTTTGGCTTAGGATCACACTAGCTGTGTATTCTCTTCAGGAGACAGCCTTGGCTTAGGATCACACCAACTGTGTATTCTCTCCAGCATACAAGAGAAAAGATCGGCTTAGAATCACACTGAATGATCCCTCCATGACACATGTTAAAATCTTGACCTAACATATACCAGGAAAAAGCTGTTGTCCTTGTACCGTCCCGTACACAATGTAGTCTGTATGGTCAAAAAATAATGGCAAGGTATAGGACTTCTCAACACTGTGTTCTCTTATACAGAGTAGAAGTATCAGCAATGATCTGCTGTTAGTAAGTGTAAAGGTTGCTTGTGTTCTCTGAGATTCTAAGCTTATAATTATTTGATCTTGAAAAGAGAATGCTATTATACAGGGTCCGGCATAAAGCATAGCTGGATTTTAAAAATGGAAAATAAGCTCTATACGTGTTTTTGGTAAAAAACAAAGTGAAATGAAACTCAGAAAAGTGTGTATTTTTATTATTACTGACAATCATATTTAGGTTTTTAAAATTACGCCGGTTAGATGACCACCATTACATTTGATATATTCAGCCAGGGGTCTGGAAAATTCCAGCATATTACCATTTAACATGCTCAAAGGGATATTTTGAATGCAGTGTCAGATTCAGTCCTTTAGGTCTGCAATTGAACTAGCATACACCATGTTCTTGGGATACCCTCACAAAAAGAAGTCTGCAGCCGACAAATCTGGTGACCTTGCTAGGCAATGAATATCCCCAAATCTGAAAATAAGACGATTGGGAAATGCTTGTTGCAGCATAGCCATGGACTGATGGGCTGTGTGGGCAGTTGCTCCATCTTGTTGAAACCATATTGGTCTCTTATTTCTATTGGCCAAGTCTGGAATGAAGTATTCTGTTAGCATCTGAACATAAAGATCACTATTAACAGTGTCAGCCATGGAGAGCCGTGCGAGCTGCACAGCGCAGGCTGCTGCTGTTGCACAGGCAGACCGTTCTTTTGGTGAAAAAGCGCTCTCGAGTTCCATGCACGGGGAGACAAGCTTTCGCTCCTTTCCCGGACAGTGAGAGTTAAGGTGTTTCGATGCAGAAGCGAGTGGTTTGTCCATCGAGCAAAGCATATAAATGGCTAGCCAGCCAGGTTTGTGCTAACGGTGTAGTACATTTTTGTCAACCGATGGTCTCGAAATTGGCCCATCTTCTGCAAAGAGTATCAGGTCTGCAGTATGTAATGTGCATTGTTTGTAGGTGGCCGGGCTTTCTTCTTGTTCGTTAGAGCAGAGAGAGCCGCCCGTTAAAGGAAATGAAACGCCGCTGGGGTCAAAAGGGATCCACTCTGAGCAGAGCGCTGTCTCCCTTGCCCCGCGTCAGTCTGTTGGCAGATATCCGACAAAGGTTCGGTGAAGAGAGCTATCTGGTTGATCCTGCCAGTAGTCATATGCTTGTCTCAAAGATTAAGCCATGCATGTCTAATTTCACACTGTCTCACGGTGAAACCGCGAATGGCTCATTAAATCAGTCAAGATTCCTTAGATGACATGATCCTACTTGAATAACTGTGGCAATTCTAGAGCTAATACCTGCTTACCAAGCTCCGACCCTTGTGGAAAAAGTGCTTTTATTAGTTCAAAACCAATCGTCGTTGCCCTTCACAGGGCGTGGCATCCCAGTTGGTGACTCTGGATAACTTTGTGCTGATCGCATGGCCTTCTGTGCCGGCAACGCATCTTTCAAATGTCTGCCCTATCAAATGTCGATGGTACGTGACATGCTTACCATATTTGTAACGGGTAACGAGGAATCAGGTTTCGATTCCGGAGAGGGAGCATGAGAAATGGCTACCACATCCAAGGAAGGCAGCAGGCGCACAACTTACCCACTCTCAGCATGGGGAGGTAGTGATGAAAAATAACAGTATGGGACTCATTCAAGCCCCCGTAATTGGAATGAGTGCACTTTAAACCCTTTAACGAGGATCTATTGGAGGGCAAGTCTGGTGCCAGCAGCCGCGGTAATTTCAGCTCCAATAGCGTATATTAAAGTTGTTGCAGTTAAAAGCTCGTAGTTGGATCTCAGGTGCAGGCGGGCGGTCCGGCTCGCGCCGGTTCACTGCCCGTTGTCTCCTGCCCTACTGTCTGCCGGCTCTCTCCTACGGCTGCTCATCGTTGAGTGTCCCAGTGGCCAGCGCGTTTACATTGAAAAAATTAGAGTGTTCAAAGCAGGCCCCAGCTGCCTGAATAATGGTGCATGAAATAATAGAATAGGACCTTGGTTCTATTTTGTTGGTTTTTGGAACTGGAGGTAATGATTTACAGGGACAAATGGGGAAATTTGTATTGCGGCGTTAGAGGTGAAATTCTTGGATTGCCGCAAGATGAGCTATTGCGAAAGCATTTGTCAAGAATGTTTTCATTAATCAAGAACGAAAGTCAGAGGCGCGAAGACAATCAGATATGGTCGTAGTTCTGACCATAAATGATGCCGACTAGTGATCCACAGGAGTTGCTTCACTGACTCTGCGGGCAGCTTCTGGGAAACCAGAGTTTTTGGGTTTTGGGGGAAGTATGGTTGCAAAGCTGAAACTTAAAGGAATTGACGGAAGGGCAGCACTAGGAGTGGAATCTGCGGTTTAATTTGACTCAACACGGGAGGACTCACCCAGTCCGGACACTGTAAGGATTGATAGCTCTTTCTTGATTTGGTGGGTGGTGGTGCATGGCCATTCTTAGTTGGTGGAGCGATTTGTCTGGTTAATTCTGATAACGAACAAGACTCTAGCCTATTAAGATAAAGTGAAGTTTAATTGGTATGTCCAGTAGTATTGCTGTGAGAGCTACACATACCACGGCGCCTCTGCTCTAGAGGTTGACCACGTCCTAAATGCACCTACACTGGTGAAATATGCCTAAACTGGCATACACCAGGGGTGAAACTTGATGGCTAGGCATGTCACGCCACCTCCGCTCTAGAGGTCAGTCATGCCCGATATACACCCATACTGGTGAAATATGCCTAAACCGGCTCACACCAGGGGTGAAACTTGAAGACTACGCAAGTCATGGTACCTCTGCTCTAGAGGTCGGTCATGTCTCAAACATGCCCACACTGGGATAATATGCCTAAACCGGCTCAACCCAGAGGTGGAAGTCACTAGTGGCGAGGATTTGTCCTCCTGGACAAAAGCTCCATCCTGGTCACAACTAGGAAGGGTAGCGGCCACGACCACAAAATGCTGAAGTCTGAGACACTGGACCAGTGCAGTCTAGATAGGCAACCACCTCTCACCCGGCGGGGATGTTTGCGCGTATCCTAGTCACACTGAGGTTTTCCAGTGAGAAAGTCTAACACTGGACTGGATGGGCTACCACCTCTCACCCAGCGGGGATATACTGATATCCAAAAAAACACATCGAGGTCTTCCGGTGAGAAAGTCCAACTCTAGACTAAACTGGTGCAACGAAAACCATGGTGTCACGCAATCCCACTTCTGAGACCCACCAAGAATACAGGCTCAACCCCTGCAATACTCTGAACCTCTTGTGGTCCTCTCGGGGATCTCATGTGGTCCTTTTGGGGACCACACAGGAGACCATGGGACTTCACGAGGACCACAGGCGTAAATTCAGTAGGATCACAGGGCGGTCTTGGTGGTAGAAGCGAATGAAGAAGAAGAAGACTATTAACAGTAAGAAGATGCCTGTCTTCAAAAAAATATGGGCCAATAACACTGAATGATGCAACGCCACACCAAACTGTTACTCGTTCACTATGAAGCGGTTTCTCATGCGGTAATTGTGGATTTTCATCTGACCAGCATCTGAAATTCTTCTTGTTCACACTTCCTGACAACTCAGAATGTAATTCATCAGACATGAGGTTATTGAGCAAATTCAGATTTTCTTCATTGGATGCTAGGAAATCGGTAGCAAAGCCAAGTCCGTTAATTTTATCCAGATCATTCAGTTGCTGCACAACTTGCAACTTGTAAGGGTGGAAATGCAGATGATTTTGAAGGATGCGGCGTAGCGAGCGATCTGACATACTAAGTGCCAAAGCATGCCTAACACTTGATCGCCGAGGGCTACTCAGCAGTGCGTTGTGGACTTCCTGAATTCATTTAGGTGTATGATGAGTTCTTGGATGACCATTAGACTTGTTATTAAGGCAATTAGCGGTTTCCTTAAATTTTTTGGCCTACCTCAAAATTGTTCTCCGATCAGGAACATTATCACAGTGATGCAACTCAAAATGGCGATGAAACTTTCTTTGTACGGTAACAGACGATTCTCCACTTTTAAAATAAGTTTCAGTGGTGAATGCGCAATGTTGTGTTTGCCAAGAAGCCATTGTTAAAATGACCGTTTGTCTGCTTCATCTCTGACGTCATGTTTTTTTTTTTTCACATCTATTCAGTTTCTGCGCACTACATCAGTTAAATCCACCTATTCTTTATGCCAGACCCTGTACAAATGTACACTATTAAGGAGAATGCCACTATACAAATATACACTGTTAAGGAGAATGCCACTATACAGATGTAACTGTTAAGGAGAATGCCACTATACAAATATACACTGTTAAGGAGAATGCCACTATACAAATATACACTGTTAAAAAAAATAGCACAGTATACAAATCTACACTTTTTTTCCCTGATAGAAGAGCCAGGCAAGGCAAATAAGAAGCTTCATATTCCAGGGATTGATACCTGGGAAGGTAAGTAATTCTCTTCTGTGGATATTTAAGCATGTAAGACCCAGTTGTGCTGTACAGAATAAATACAGGTCTATCTTAAACTGCTAGTACATCTGTTCAGATTTTATAATACACAAGTTTTGTTTATGTAAAGTGTGATAAGTGTAGTCTAGTTGTTATCACATCTGTTCAGATTTTATAATACACAAGTTTTGTTTATGTAAAGTGTGATAAGTGTAGTCTAGTTGTTATCACATCTGTTCAGATTTTATAATACACAAGTTTTGTTTATGTAAAGTGTGATAACAAGTTTGAGAGAATTTAGGCCCATGTGATGATGAATGAGACAGGTTTGAGAGAATTGAGGCCCATATGATGATGAATGAGACAAGTTTGAGAAAATTGAGGCCTATATGATGATGAACGAGACAAGTTTGAGAGAGTTGAGGCCCATATGATGATGAATGAGACAAGCTTGAGAGAGTTGATGCCCATATGATAATGAACCAGACAAGGTTGAGAGAATTGAGGCCCATATGATGATGAGTGAGACAAGTTTGAGAGAGTTGAGGCCCATATGATGATGAATCAGACAAGTTTGAGAGAATTGAGGCCCATATGATGATGAACGAGACAAGTTTGAGAGAATTGAGGCCCATATGATGATGAATGAGACAAGCTTGAGAGAGTTGAGGCCCATATGATGATGAATCAGACAAGCTTGAGAGAGTTGAGGCCCATATGATGATGAATGAGACAAGCTTGAGAGAGTTGAGGCCCATATGATGATGAACCAGACAAGTTTGAGAGAATTGAGGCCCATATGATGATGAACCAGACAAGCTTGAGAGAGGCAGCTTAACATTTTCCATTCCTGGCGAACAAGCAGGGTCTGAGCAGCAGTACTTTCTTAGCCAGTCAAATGAGGATTTAAATATTTTTTATATTAAGTTTTAACCAAGCATTAGAGTCTAAGCCACCAGGGTAAGGATTTAGATGTATAGTTACAGGCTGGTTGAGAAAATTACAGTTTACGTATTGAAATGTGTGTATAGAGCATACAGAATAGTGTGTAGTAACATATTACAAATAGTTTATGTGTGTCATTTCAGCAGTTTCATTATTTTTACAGCAAACTTATCAACAGCTTCTCTGTCCTCTGCTGATATTTTTTCTTGTCCAAGTGCCTTCCATCCTTCTCACTCTTTAAATATTAATGAGAAAGGAGGATATGAAAGTGTTGTAACAAATGAAAAGATAAAGTTAACAGTCAAGAGGAAGGCAGAAAGAGAAGATAATGAATAATCTGATATTATAAAGAATATGTCAAAGATTGAGGCCTGTAGAAAAGTATCTTAGCCTCATTCAGAATGGCATGTTTGTTACCATGAGCTTATATTGCTTAAATACTTGTCTCTTCTGAGTCAAAATTTGGAGAAACTGATGAACTTCAGATCATGACAGAAGGTCACATCATAAATACTAACTAGGATTTATGTCACAAAGGAAACCATGGCATACTTTATTATGCATTTATTATATAAAATCACAGATTAAGCTTTTCACCATTAGCTCTCTCTCTCTCTCTCTCCCCCATGCCCCTCTCCCACCTCCCTCACTCTCTTGAAAGTTACAGTTTGACAAATGGGAATTAATACAACACATTTCAAAATATTGAAATTGGAAGTGAGGATTACAATTCTAGTTGAGAATCATGTAACATCAGTGATATAGATGACCATGTTGTACAGGCTACAAGGGTCACCAAAGTGCTAGTCTAGCTCATGCTGTGGTCCTTAAACTCAGATTTGTGCTTGCTTCAGACAGTGCAGATCAGTGCAGCCCCATGAAGCAGTGCTAAGAAGCATGTATGTCCAGGAATTAAAAAAAACCGTGTCCTTTACCTGATCCAACTTTATGTGTGTGTGTGTAGATCTTCCCATCTTTTTACTCAAGATTAGTTATATTCTCCAAGTGTTGGATCAGTCTGAAGTGTTTCAACAAATGTCTCCAGCAAGTGGGAAGAGGAGATGACATCCTCCCCTTTTACTTCAGTTAGGTTATAGATATCCCTTTGTTTAATTTCAGACCTAAACAGAGCTTTTAAAAATGACTGGGGTGTGAAAGATGGTCTGCTGGATATAGATTCACTTCATAGTCTCAGGAACATAACATTGCAGAAGGATGACTTTAAAAAGTTTGATCAGAATGGAGACAATCTTTACAGTGAAGAAGAGATGGCTAAGGCTTTGGATTTGGAACCTAATCCTAGAAGATGTAAGTGCTGATCTTTATAAAGTTTAGGATTCAAAGTTTAAGATAGTCTTAAGCTGTGAGAACCCAGTCATAGAAGATGTAAGTGCTGATCTTTATAAAGTTTAGGATTCAAAGTTTAAGATAGTCTTAAGCTGTGAGAACCCAGTCATAGAAGATGTAAGTATTTTTTATATTAAGTTTTAACCAAGCATTAGAGTCTAAGCCACCAGGGTAAGGATTTAGATGTATAGTTACAGGCTGGTTGAGAAAATTACAGTTTACGTATTGAAATGTGTGTATAGAGCATACAGAATAGTGTGTAGTAACATATTACAAATAGTTTATGTGTGTCATTTCAGCAGTTTCATTATTTTTACAGCAAACTTATCAACAGCTTCTCTGTCCTCTGCTGATATTTTTTCTTGTCCAAGTGCCTTCCATCCTTCTCACTCTTTAAATATTAATGAGAAAGGAGGATATGAAAGTGTTGTAACAAATGAAAAGATAAAGTTAACAGTCAAGAGGAAGGCAGAAAGAGAAGATAATGAATAATCTGATATTATAAAGAATATGTCAAAGATTGAGGCCTGTAGAAAAGTATCTTAGCCTCATTCAGAATGGCATGTTTGTTACCATGAGCTTATATTGCTTAAATACTTGTCTCTTCTGAGTCAAAATTTGGAGAAACTGATGAACTTCAGATCATGACAGAAGGTCACATCATAAATACTAACTAGGATTTATGTCACAAAGGAAACCATGGCATACTTTATTATGCATTTATTATATAAAATCACAGATTAAGCTTTTCACCATTAGCTCTCTCTCTCTCTCTCTCCCCCATGCCCCTCTCCCACCTCCCTCACTCTCTTGAAAGTTACAGTTTGACAAATGGGAATTAATACAACACATTTCAAAATATTGAAATTGGAAGTGAGGATTACAATTCTAGTTGAGAATCATGTAACATCAGTGATATAGATGACCATGTTGTACAGGCTACAAGGGTCACCAAAGTGCTAGTCTAGCTCATGCTGTGGTCCTTAAACTCAGATTTGTGCTTGCTTCAGACAGTGCAGATCAGTGCAGCCCCATGAAGCAGTGCTAAGAAGCATGTATGTCCAGGAATTAAAAAAAACCGTGTCCTTTACCTGATCCAACTTTATGTGTGTGTGTGTTCTTTATTTTTTCACAAGAAGGTAGGCATTGAATGTCCAGTGAGCTGCATTACTAGGGTTCTCAGTTAGCTCCACTACATAGTAGTACCCTTTTTTGTAGTTATCTGGATAATTTATATTTCACTTTTCTGTCATAGTTAGCAGTTATTTCTCATATATTTACCCAGAATTAATGTGACAGTTATGTTCATGTTAACATTGAAATGCTATTATTAATTTTCATTTCAGAAACATTGTCACAGTGGTCATGTAAAAGCCACATCTACATATGTTGTTGTCTTGAATTTTTCTCCATGGGAAGCCCCCAGTTTGAAAAACATGGCTGGCCGACTTTGAGGATTTCTTTCATCACTCACTTTCCAACAGAAAGTTTTGATTTTGACTTTATGATAGCTGCTGCTTCATGTATTGTGCTTATTTTGCTGTTGGTGTGCTGAGACAGATCACATAGCTGCTGGCTACTGACATCAAGAGAGATGGTTTGCCAAGCTTGTCATTTTAGTCAACCTGTTGAATTCAAAATTTTCTTAAAAAGTATAAACTGTTCAGGGCTTTTTCAGAATCAATGAGGTAGCCTTTGATGAGATTCTAATTATAATGTTTTGTCATGTAACAATTCTGTTCGTGTTCTCAGAACAAAATCTGTTTTGTATCCTATCTTTTGTTCCTGATTCATGTCTCTTTTTTTTCTTTCAAGTGCTGTATCAGCACCCTCTGATGAATTAGGGAGTTTATGTGGTTGTTATGCTCTCTGTCAACAGTAATCTACCAATAAAGTATATTTTTACTTTGAAAAATATTTTTTCTGGTACAGAAGAAGATTACTGTCTCATATTGTCACATCATTTTCTTTGGTTTTTGTCTTCTGTTCTGCTTTCAGGAACTTTATTTGGCACAGTTATAAGACATTTTGCACCCATTAGTTGATTTGCCTGGACATTTCATTCATTGAATGGTCTTCACCAGGCATATTATTGTATGTGGCATGCTCACCTCCATTGTTTAATAATCTGCGTATTCTTTCTTCACATTTAGCTAATTTTTGTGATTAATATTTTTGTTTGTTTGTTTGTTCATATGTTGAATTTTGTAAATGCTTTATTTATGTTCCACGTCAGTGAATGTTCATCCATTTTTATATCCAACTACTTCTGTGATACTGACATGTTTTTGCATTATTTCTCTTGCTATCTTATTTACTAGAACAAGTCATCTGCTATATCAGTAGCATAAAAAAATCTCCTTAACTTCTGCATCAGTAGCATCCTTTACATCCTCATCTGCTTATCAAGAGCATCATTTATCTCTTTATCTGCTGTATCAAGAACATCTTTTTATCTCTATCTGCTGTATCAGAACATCTTTATCTCTATCTGCTGTATCAGAACATCTTTATCTCTATCTGCTGTATCAGAATATCTTTACCTCTATCTGCTGTATCAGAACATCTTTATCTCTATCTGCTACATCAAGAGCATCTTTATATCTTCATCTGCTGTATCAAGAGCATCATTTACATCCTTAACTACTGCATTTCTTTTATAATCGTCCTTTTTTTTTCTAAGGAGACGGTGTTGAACCAGACAGGTATTAGTTGTATGAAAAAATTGTGGAGCATCACTTTCAGAGCAATTTCTCTCATGTCTGATTGTACTATTTGACTATCATAATCATCTAGAGCAGCAGCACATCATGTTTATGTTGCCAAGTTTCTGTATGTGTCTTTGCCTTGTCTTCAAATGATGCAGCAACCTGTATTAGTTGTATGAAAAAATTGTGGAGCATCACTTTCAGAGCAATTTCTCTCATGTCTGATTGTACTATTTGACTATCATAATCATCTAGAGCAGCAGCACATCATGTTTATGTTGCCAAGTTTCTGTATGTGTCTTTGCCTTGTCTTCAAATGATGCAGCAACCTATGTCTGTGGTAGAGTCACTTCCCAGTTTTCCCCAGTCCTTATTGCCTCCCTCAACTTATCTTAATTATATATGTTGATATGGTTGTTACCCATTCTTTTAGCATGTGCCCTGATATATTAGTGATCTTGTTTATTGTAACACATAGAAATAAAATAATGACTGATAAACTGGACATTGTGATCCACTCTAACTTCACTGTATAAACTTTCCCACGGTCTGTGTTACATTTTTTTTTTTTATCTTTGAGAGGGTCATCAGCCCAGCATAACTCTATTTTAAAACATGACAACAAAAAGGCACTGAATCCATTTTTGTTGTTGTTGTTGTTGTTGTTGTTGTTGTTGTTGTAAGATTCCAGGTCTAGGCGCCAGTGGTAACTGTTATTCCATGATATCTGTCAGTTGTAGCACTTTTTATGATATCTACTAGTGGTAACTGTTATCCATGATATCTGTCAGTTGTAGCACTTTTTATGATATCTACTAGTGGTAACTGTTATCCATGATATCTGTCAGTTGTAGCACATTTTTATGATATCTACTAGTGGTAACTGTTATTCCATGATATCTGTCAGTTGTAGCACATTTTTACTTTGAAAAATATTTTTTCTGGTACAGAAGAAGATTACTGTCTCATATTGTCACATCATTTTCTTTGGTTTTTGTCTTCTGTTCTGCTTTCAGGAACTTTATTTGGCACAGTTATAAGACATTTTGCACCCATTAGTTGATTTGCCTGGACATTTCATTCATTGAATGGTCTTCACCAGGCATATTATTGTATGTGGCATGCTCACCTCCATTGTTTAATAATCTGCGTATTCTTTCTTCACATTTAGCTAATTTTTGTGATTAATATTTTTGTTTGTTTGTTCATATGTTGAATTTTGTAAATGCTTTATTTATGTTCCACGTCAGTGAATGTTCATCCATTTTTATATCCAACTACTTCTGTGATACTGACATGTTTTTGCATTATTTCTCTTGCTATCTTATTTACTAGAACAAGTCATCTGCTATATCAGTAGCATAAAAAAATCTCCTTAACTTCTGCATCAGTAGCATCCTTTACATCCTCATCTGCTTATCAAGAGCATCATTTATCTCTTTATCTGCTGTATCAGAACATCTTTATCTCTATCTGCTGTATCAGAACATCTTTATCTCTATCTGCTGTATCAGAACATCTTTATCTCTATCTGCTGTATCAGAACATCTTTATCTCTATCTGCTGTATCAGAACATCTTTATCTCTATCTGCTGTATCAGAACATCTTTATCTCTATCTGCTGTATCAAGAGCATCATTTACATCCTTAACTACTGCATTTCTTTTATAATCGTCCTTTTTTTTTCTAAGGAGACGGTGTTGAACCAGACAGGTATTAGTTGTATGAAAAAATTGTGGAGCATCACTTTCAGAGCAATTTCTCTCATGTCTGATTGTACTATTTGACTATCATAATCATCTAGAGCAGCAGCACATCATGTTTATGTTGCCAAGTTTCTGTATGTGTCTTTGCCTTGTCTTCAAATGATGCAGCAACCTATGTCTGTGGTAGAGTCACTTCCCAGTTTTCCCCAGTCCTTATTGCCTCCCTCAACTTATCTTAATTATATATGTTGATATGGTTGTTACCCATTCTTTTAGCATGTGCCCTGATATATTAGTGATCTTGTTTATTGTAACACATAGAAATAAAATAATGACTGATAAACTGGACATTGTGATCCACTCTAACTTCACTGTATAAACTTTCCCACGGTCTGTGTTACATTTTTTTTTTTTATCTTTGAGAGGGTCATCAGCCCAGCATAACTCTATTTTAAAACATGACAACAAAAAGGCACTGAATCCATTTTTGTTGTTGTTGTTGTTGTTGTTGTTGTTGTTGTAAGATTCCAGGTCTAGGCGCCAGTGGTAACTGTTATTCCATGATATCTGTCAGTTGTAGCACATTTTTATGATATCTACTAGTGGTAACTGTTATTCCATGATATCTGTCAGTTGTAGCACATTTTTATGATATCTACTAGTGGTAGTTGTTGTTCCATGATATCTGTCAGTTGTAGCACATTTTTATGATATCTACTAGTGGTAACTGTTATTCCATGATATCTGTCAGTTGTAGCACATTTTTATGATATCTACTAGTGGTAACTGTTATTCCATGATATCTGTCAGTTGTAGCACATTTTTATGATATCTACTAGTGGTAACTGTTATTCCATGATATCTGTCAGTTGTAGCACATTTTTATGATATCTACTAGTGGTAACTGTTATTCCATGATATCTGTCAGTTGTAGCACATTTTTATATCTACTAGTGGTAACTGTTATTCCATGATATCTGTCAGTTGTAGCACATTTTTATATCTACTAGTGGTAACTGTTATTCCATGATATCTGTCAGTTGTAGCACATTTTTATGATATCTACTAGTGGTAGTTGTTGTTCCATGATATCTGTCAGTAGTAGCACATTTTTCATGATATCTACTAGTGGTAGCTCTTGTTCTGTAATATCTGCCAGTGCTGGCAGTTGTTTTATCATATCTACTAGTGAGAGCTGCTTCATAAGATTTCTAAATGGTGGCAGTTCAGTCTTCAAGTCTGTAACAGTGTTTGTAAAATGCGGTGTGTTCCTACAGTGTTTGTAACATACAGTGTATCCCTACAGTATTTGTAACATACAGTGTGTCCCTACAGTGTTTGTAACATAGTGTCCCTACAATGTTTGTAACATACAGTGTGTCCTTACAGTGTCTGTAACATAGTGTGTCCCTAAAATGTCTGTAACATACAGTGTGTCCCTACAATGTTTGTAACATAGTGTCCCTACAATGTTTGTAACATACAGTATGTCCTTACAGTGTCTGTAACATAGTGTGTCCCTAAAATGTCTGTAACATACAGTGTGTCCCTACAATGTTTGTAATATACAGTGTGTCCCTACAGTGTTTGTAACATACAGTGTCCCTACAGTGTCTGTAACATACAGTGTGTCCCTAAAGTGTCTGTAACATACAGTGTGTCCCTAAAGTGTCTGTAACATACAATGTGTCCCTACAATGTTTGTAACATACAGTGTCCCTACAATGTTTGTAACATACAGTGTCCCTACAATGTTTGTAACATACAGTGTCCCTACAGTGTTTGTAACATACAGTGTCCCTACAATGTTTGTAACATACAGTGTCCCTACAATGTTTGTAACATAGTGTCCCTACAATGTTTGTAACATACAGTGTGTCCCTACAGTATTGTGCATGGTGGTTTGGTCTGTTGACTGTCATAAAATTGTACACTAATCTCTCTGTAGCCTAATTTGTTGAGGGTAAAGTTGTGTAGTAAGAGGTTGTGAAGAACTGAGAGTATTTTTTGACTTGTTAGAAAAACTATTCAGACACATCTTATATCTGAGACTGATGTTATCATATTATCACAGCATTCATATCAACCTGTACTTAGTTTTGTTGATTAAGCGTCATATTCAATGTAATATTGCCAGAATGATGCAGTGATGTTTTGTCATATCTACTAGTGAGAGCTGCTTCATAAGATTTCTAAATGGTGGCAGTTCAGTCTTCAAGTCTGTAACAGTGTTTGTAAAATGCGGTGTGTTCCTACAGTGTTTGTAACATACAGTGTATCCCTACAGTATTTGTAACATACAGTGTGTCCCTACAGTGTTTGTAACATAGTGTCCCTACAATGTTTGTAACATACAGTGTGTCCTTACAGTGTCTGTAACATAGTGTGTCCCTAAAATGTCTGTAACATACAGTGTGTCCCTACAATGTTTGTAACATAGTGTCCCTACAATGTTTGTAACATACAGTATGTCCTTACAGTGTCTGTAACATAGTGTGTCCCTAAAATGTCTGTAACATACAGTGTGTCCCTACAATGTTTGTAATATACAGTGTGTCCCTACAGTGTTTGTAACATACAGTGTCCCTACAGTGTCTGTAACATACAGTGTGTCCCTAAAGTGTCTGTAACATACAGTGTGTCCCTAAAGTGTCTGTAACATACAATGTGTCCCTACAATGTTTGTAACATACAGTGTCCCTACAATGTTTGTAACATACAGTGTCCCTACAATGTTTGTAACATACAGTGTCCCTACAGTGTTTGTAACATACAGTGTCCCTACAATGTTTGTAACATACAGTGTCCCTACAATGTTTGTAACATAGTGTCCCTACAATGTTTGTAACATACAGTGTGTCCCTACAGTATTGTGCATGGTGGTTTGGTCTGTTGACTGTCATAAAATTGTACACTAATCTCTCTGTAGCCTAATTTGTTGAGGGTAAAGTTGTGTAGTAAGAGGTTGTGAAGAACTGAGAGTATTTTTTGACTTGTTAGAAAAACTATTCAGACACATCTTATATCTGAGACTGATGTTATCATATTATCACAGCATTCATATCAACCTGTACTTAGTTTTGTTGATTAAGCGTCATATTCAATGTAATATTGCCAGAATGATGCAGTGATGTTTTGTCATAACCAGTCTTGTACAACTGACAAAACAGCAAAAATGAATTGTACAGATTAGGACATGTACTGTAAGAATGTTTCTGGGTAACAAGGAAGCAGGCCAGGCAACAGGGCTGATGTTCAGATGACTAGAGTGGGGACTTTTCTCCTGGTTTCTGCCTGCCCCAGAACTTGAGCACAGAGGAAATGTTCAAACATCTTGCCTGAAAACCGCAGCATTTTTAGAACAATCAGTGGTTTAAGGAAAATAGAAAACCATGTTCATTACCTCAAACCACATTGTTCCATTTCATGACACTTGAATCCTTGAACAGCAAAATTTTTGTTTTGTCTACTCCAAGACACCCCCCCCCCCTTCTCTAAGATGCCATTCTTTCAGAGAATGGTAGAGCTTTAGTTCTTAGCTTTTGTCAGCCCTGGGACACTAAAAAACTACAGCATAGTCATGTGTTTCTCTCATCTTGTCACCTGAAATCTGGAAGTCTTCACACTCTGGCTACAGGGGTAAGCAGACCTTTCTGCCATGTGTGTGGGAACTGAAAAGTGAAATTCTGGGACAGATTGTTGTGTAATCAAACATCAGGTTTGAATGAGTTTAATTCATAGCATTTATAATCCATTCATTGTTACTGCAAGTTATAGAAAAATTGGCAGTAGATCTAAAGTTAAGACACACCTGAGTTCTTTCTCCAAACTGACTTTGACAATTTGAGATCTGGTATTTCTACTGTTCTTGTCTCCATGTCTGAAGTTGAAAATAGAGTGAGGAAATGGATTATATAAAGTTGATTTCTGTCTGAAATACCACTTTGCTTCTCTTTGTGTGCTGCTTAATAGCAGGTCTCCTGATAGGAATATACTCCTTCATTATAAGGCTTTAGGATCTGACCTAGAGACACTTGTGTGTTACAGGTAACAAACAGCCAAACCTCCTCTAAAAAGGGGGAAAAAAATTAAATATTTGAGCACATTTTGTGTGAGCTGTTTACTACAAGTGGTGAACAAGCCAGTCTGTTCCTCTCATGACATGAAAACATGCAACAGCTTACAGGGCTAGTCAGCCAGAGCTGAGCAGTATCATGTCCAGTCTCCTTGCTGTGTGTTCAAGGAAACAGCCTGCTGTGTTATTCCAGCATGACAGCAGGATACCAGAGCTTGCAGAAACTTGCCTCTAAATCTACCATAATCTGCTGTCATTTCAGAATCTTACATATTCTTCACAGTGAGGGTCACTCTGCTTTCTTCATAAGTGAACTACTCCTGTGTGTATGTTTGTGATTGAGTACATGATGTTGCGATATGTTAATAACAGTCAGGAAGGGAAGAGTTGTTATTTTGTTTAACATTTCAAGTTTTTGTATTTACAAAGATATGCTGTTGGTGTTATTGATAATCTTTACAGATATAGTTATACTAGTTGGTTTTTTTCTTGTAACTGGGTCTGAAATTCTATGTTCAGTATGTGGCTCTAAGATCAGTGTTCTTGTATGTGGCTCTAAGATCAGTGTTCTTGTATGTGGCTCTAAGATCAGTGTTCTTGTATGTGAATCTAAGATCATTGTTCCTGTATGTGGCTCTCAAAAAAAAGGAGATGAACATATGTCAGTCATGTGATGAGAAGAAACAGTCAGAGAATCCCAAAACAAGCTATCAAGTGGAACACAACAGGCCAAAGAAAAAAAAAGAGGCCAACCACATGAAACTCTAAGAGGACATTTTTAAGAGAGGCCAGTTTAGTGGGCATAACATCCCTTGATGAGGTTGAAAATCTCGCTGAAAACAGGAAAAGTTGGCAAACTACCATATGTGACATTTAATGCCATGGGAAGGATGTAAGATGTGGGTATCATTTCATATTTTCTTTTATGTGGCTCTCAGATCACATCAGTGTTCTTGTATGTGGTTCTCAGGTCACATTAATGTTCTTGTATGTGGCACTAAGATCATATCAGTGTTCTTGAATGCATGTCTCGGATCACATATTTTATGGTTCTTGTACATGACTGTCACACTGAGCACACTTAGTACATCTGTTTTGATAGACATATCTTTTTGCTGGCTATAGTTAAGTACATGTAATTATAAATGAGTACATGATATTGACTGATATAGATTTGTTTATATTTCACAGAATGTATTTATTAATTGTACATCTTTGCCAAATGTCTTGGCTGCTTCTGGTGTATTAAACACACACGTCAAATATCTACTCACATTGTTCTTGTTTGTTTCTTGCCAATAATCTGAAGCTTTTGCTTGTATGTTGTGTGCTGTAACTTTTACTTTTATGTTGTGTGCTGTGACTTTTGGTTTTATATTGTGTGCTGTGACTTTTGCTTTTATGTTGTGTGCTGTGACTTTTGCTTGTATGTTGTGTGCTGTGACTTTTGCTTGTATGTTGTGTGCTGTGACTTTTGCATGTGCTGAAAAAGTCGAAAGTGGTGCTGTGTGTTTTATTTATTTTCTTTTATTTTGATATTTTGTACATATATGCTTTGTGTATCAGATGTCTTCCTTGTAGACACAATGTTTTGGATATAGGATGTATGTAATGTATCTGAAAATATGTATGTTGTATGTGAAGTATCTGTTTTCATTATAAGTTGTATGTGAAATATTCAATGCTTTGGGTGTAGGTTGTATATGTGAAGTATCTAATGTTTTGGTTGTATATGTGAAGTATCTAATGTTTTGGTTGTATATGTGAAGTATCTAATGTTTTGGTTGTATATGTGAAGTATCTAATGTTTTGGTTGTATATGTGAAGTATCTAATGTTTTGGTTGTATATGTGAAGTATCTAATGTTTTGGTTGTATATGGGAAGTATCTAATGTTTTGGTTGTATATGTGAAGTATCTAATGATTTGGTTGTACATGTGAAGTATCTAATGATTTGGTTGTATGGTATACAAGCGTGAGTCACAAAATAACTGGAGTTTTGGTGCAAAATTAAAAACTGAGTAGGAGAGATTTATAGCAGAGATGGTACGGCGCACATCATTAACAACTTGCTGCAGTGCTGAAGACTGTGCCGCGTGTGTACTAAAACAGATTAGCTCCGGCGTGAAAGACCGTCGTGAGAATGTGAAACTCTGAGGACGTTATCAAGCTGGATGATAGCTTTCTACATTGCACAGTTACTGAAAAGGAATGTTGGACACGTTACTTTCAGCTACAAACAGTGTCAGACATCGAGGAGTAGACACGTTACTTCCAGCCACAAACAGTGTCAGACATCGAGGAGTAGACACGTTACTTTCAGCCATGGTGTCAGACATCGAGGAGTAGACACGTTACTTCCAGCCACAGTGTCAGACAGCGAGGAGTAGACACGTTACTTCCAGCCACGAACTGTCAGACAGCGAGGAGTAGACACGTTACTTCCAGCCACAAACAATGTCAGACAGCGAGGAGTAGACACGTTACTTCCAGCCACAAACAATGTCAGACAGCGAGGAGTAGACACGTTACTTCCAGCCACAAACAATGTCAGACAGCGAGGAGTAGACACGTTACTTCCAGCCACAAACTGTCAGACAGCGAGGAGTAGACATGTTACTTCCAGTCACAGTGTCAGACAGCAAGGAGTAGACACGTTACTTCCAGCCACAAACAATGTCAGACAGCGAGGAGTAGACATGTTACTTCCAGTCACAGTGTCAGATATCGAGGAGTAGACACGTTACTTCCAGCCACAGTGTCAGACAGCGAGGAATGGACACGTTACTTTCAGCCACAAACTGTCAGACAGCGAGGAGTAGACACGTTACTTCCAGTCACAGTGTCAGATATCGAGGAGTAGACATGTTACTTCCAGCCACAGTGTCAGACAGCGAGGAGTAGACATGTTACTTCCAGCCACAGTGTCAGACAGTGAGGAGTAGACATGTTACTTCCAGCCACAGTGTCAGACAGCGAGGAGTAGACATGTTACTTCCAGCCACAGTGTCAGACAGCGAGGAATGGGCACGTTACTTTCAGCCACAAACAGTGTCAGACAGCGAGGACTAGACATGTTACTTCCAGCCACAGTGTCAGACAGCGAGGAATGGACACGTTGCTTTCAGCCACAAACAGTGTCAGACATCGAGGAGTAGACATGTTACTTCCAGCCACAGTGTCAGACAGCGAGGAATGGACACGTTACTTTCAGCCACAAACTGTCAGACAGCGAGGAGTAGACACGTTACTTCCAGTCACAGTGTCAGATATCGAGGAGTAGACATGTTACTTCCAGCCACAGTGTCAGACAGCGAGGAGTAGACATGTTACTTCCAGCCACAGTGTCAGACAGTGAGGAGTAGACATGTTACTTCCAGCCACAGTGTCAGACAGCGAGGAGTAGACATGTTACTTCCAGCCACAGTGTCAGACAGCGAGGAGTAGACATGTTACTTCCAGCCACAGTGTCAGACAGCGAGGAATGGGCATGTTACTTTCAGCCACAAATAGTGTCAGACAGCGAGGAGTAGACATGTTACTTCCAGCCACAGTGTCAGACAGCGAGGAATGGACACGTTGCTTTCAGCCACAAACAGTGTCAGACATCGAGGAGTAGACATGTTACTTCCAGCCACAGTGTCAGACAGCGAGGAATGGACACGTTACTTTCAGCCACAAACAGTGTCAGACATCGAGGAGTAGACATGTTACTTCCAGCCACAAACAATGTCAGACAGTGAGGAGTAGACATGTTACCTCCAGCCACAAACAATGTCAGACAGCGAGGAGTAGACACGTTACTTCCAGCCACAAACAATGTCAGACAGCGAGGAGTAGACACGTTACTTCCAGCCACAAACAATGTCAGACAGCGAGGAGTAGACATGTTACTTCCAGCCACAAACAATGTCAGACAGCGAGGAGTGGACATGTTACTTCCAGCCACAAACAATGTCAGACAGCGAGGAGTGGACATGTTACTTCCAGCCACAAACAGTGTCAGACAGCGAGGAGTGGACATGTTACTTCCAGCCACAAACAGTGTCAGACAGCGAGGAGTGGACACGTTACTTCCAGCCATAAACAGTGTCAGACAGCGAGGAGTGGACACGTTACTTCCAGCCACAAACAGTGTCAGACATCGAGGAGTGGACACGTTACTTCCAGCCACAGTGTCAGACATCGAGGAGTGGACACGTTACTTCCAGCCACAATGTCAGACATCGAGGAGTGGACACGTTACTTCCAGCCACAGTGTCAGACATCGAGGAGTGGACACGTTACTTCCAGCCACAGTGTCAGACATCGAGGAGTGGACACGTTACTTCCAGCCACAAACAGTGTCAGACATCGAGGAGTGGATATGTTGCTTTCACCCACAAACAGTGTCAGACAGCGAGGAGTGGATATGTTACTTCCAGCAAGAAACAGTGCGAGCCAGTGGACACGTTCTTTGAAAATACAACTTCTATACAACTCGGTCGGCTGGAAAATTTTAGCTCACATTCTTCTGAAACTGTCAAGGCCAAGTTCTGGAGTTTTACGTGTGAACTATCCGCAGTGAGCATACTGTGATCTGCTTGAGAATATCATGAAACCTTCAATCATGTCTAAATATTGCGATTTGCTCAGTTCTGGTGTGTTATTACCGCATGGTAACCGCGGCCTCACACGGCTTGTACAGCAGCTCAGCATATTACGGATCTGCATTTTGAGTGTCATCTACATCCTACACATTCACCCGACCTCCCACCGTTAAAAAATCATGTGGTTGGGCCCTCAAGGATGCGCTAGATGGGAGAAAGTTCAGTACGGACGATGAGATAAAAGAGGACGCACAGAATTGGCCACAGAGTCGCTCAGGCATTGGTGAAGGAAGGGCGGACTGCCTTGAGCGTGGTGGGGACAATACTGAAAAGTTTTAAAAATCATATTTGTACATTTAATGTCAATAAAAAAATATTGCCGTTACTTTTGTGACTCATCATATGTGAAATGTGTAATGTTTTAGCTGAAAGCTATATGTGAAGTATATAATGTTTTAGCTGAAAGCTCTATGTGAAGTATCTAATGTTTTAGCTGAAAGCTCTATGTGAAGTATCTAATGTTTTAGCTGAACGCTATATGTAAAGTATCTAATGTTTTAGCTGAACGCTATATGTGAAGTATCTAATGTTTTAGCTGAACGCTATATGTAAAGTATCTAATGTTTTAGCTGAACGCTTTATGTGAAGTATCTAATGTTTTGGTTGTTAATTGTTCATGTCAAGGCGCTTTCATCTCTCCCTCTACCTCGCCCCTCTCTCTCTCTCTTAAGACACATTGAGTTTCCACAAGGGTTTTCCACAAATGTCTGTCCTTCGCCTTTTTCCCGCTCTTGCCCAGGTGAACCCTCTGTTGTTCTACATCCTCTCTGTTGTTCTTTTCCATGTCTCCTTTGGTCTACCTTTATTTCTTTTCCCCTGTTGTGTCCATCTTAGTTCTATTTTGGTAATGAGTCGTCAGTCATCCGGAGCACATGTCCCAACCATCGCCAGCGTCTTTTCTTAATAATTGCTGTCAGTGGCTTCATCTGTATCTGGCTCTTTCAGATACAATGCTTTCTGTATACCTGTTTATAATTTTTTTTTTAAATTTTGGTTTGTCCCAACTAGTGACCTCTCAGAATCAGTGTTGAGAAACCCTGTCTGTAGTTTAAAATAGAATGATAGTCTGAGTGATTAACAAGCGTCAGAGAACCTCGTCTCAGACAACATTTATAACTATGGCAGCACAGAAATCATTGTGACACAAGATTGAATGCTATCTGAGTTGTGATAAATGTTAATGGGGTTTCTGATTGCTCCACTATTTTGTTTATTAGACTGCATTGTTGGAGATTCCAGGTAGGATCATTGCGAAATTGGAGAACGCAAACACAAGATTTACAAAACAGCAGTAGGGACAGACAGATTTCTAGTTAAGATTTCATGAACATTTTCCTATCCTTTAACAAAGCTTTTGGCAAGTCAGTTTTGATGTTCCAGTCTTCAGCTTAACTCTACACCATTCCCCACTCCCAAACCACCACCACCACCACCACCACCAAGCTAGTAGCGCAAATCTCCGAAAAGCCAATTCTTTTGGCTTTGTGTCGGAAGTGGAAGGCCGCCAGTTGGCGCATGTATGTTAGAATGCCGGGAAACTGTTAAGGTCAGTCTGGACGAACCAACACCATGACAACACCATGACAACACCATGACAACACCATGACAACACCATGACAAGTCCACAAGCATCGGCGGAGAAAACGTCGCAGCTCTTAATGCTACGTCCTGATAAATAGACGGTTACCTAGCGACCGTCCAGATCTAACAGACGCAGATTCGTTGAGTCGCTGGTAAATGTGGGAATATCTGCACAGAAGAAGGAAGAAATTAGTCAGAAATAGCACATCTACGTTAGAGAAGATGTGTCAGTTCATTGGGATCGGTTGAGAACAGATAAAAGTAAAGCAAACTTTACTGCATTTATACACTTGAATGTCAGTGTTGTTACATTTGAATATCAGTGCTGCTATTTTCTTATTTCTTTACCATCAGTACAAACATGATTTTTTTTTTTTTGCGTTATCGATGGTTTGTTTCATTACATTTCATCTTCAAATAAATGTCTTGTTTATTTCTTCAACCTATTTTCCACTATTCTTTCTATCACTCATAATTCTTGTTCTGAATACGTGCAGTCTTTGTAACAATCCAACGCAAATAACGTCTGAATGACTGGAAGATAGCTGTACAGGCTGATACATACACACGCATGTATATGTGTGTATGTGCGTGCAGGCGTGCGTTTGATTGTTGAATGTATGTGTAATTTGTACATATTGTAAAAAAAAAGGTAAAGGTAATCCTGTCATGCTTTAGAGGCACTTAGGGATATGGTGTTAGTGTCCATATTTTCCTTGACCTGTCAGTACACTAGAGGGTGATATGACGCCTGGCCGCCTTTCTTTCCCCAACTCCAGAAGAAGTCGGGTACCCATTTCTACAGCTGGGTGACCGGGATGCCTCGCCGGATTCGAACCCCCGACCTTCGACATGAGAGACCAATGCACTAATCACTTCACCACTCCGACACCTATTTGTATATATTGCACACTAGTAAATATTGCATATTTATGCCAGTTACGCCGAAGTGAAGATACAAACAGCAGTAGTTAGTAATGTGTACTCAATAACTATACCGCTTTTACAATTCAGTGAGAAATATGTGCGTGTTTACTTTTGCACAGTTGTTAAATAAAGAGGGGAATCGCAGACAAACACAACCATAACTTGCTTCCAGAAAGAAGTCTCTCTCCTTTCTTCTTCTTCTAATGAAGTGTGAAATGAACTGCACGTCTTTTTCCCTACTGTTCCTCCCCCCCCCCCAGTTTATACATTTTGGTATCACAGCTTTACTGCAGTGGCTCCGTGTATAGTTATATACTTATACACTAATTATTGTGTGTTACTAAATTATTCTCACTGCGACAAACATTTTCGTACGTCTTTAACTCTTAGCATGCATGTGAATTTATATTTTATCTCTTCTCTCTGTTTCTTCGTCCTGTATCCGAAACGTCACAACTGTGTAATAGTGCTGTTCCTACTTTTTTCCTAGTTTATACATTTTGGTATTTTTATCCCTTGCGAAACTTAATCTGAACGGAGAAATCGAGCTTATTTATTTTAGTCGGAATATCAGGAGTAAAGATGTCAAATCGCAAAGAATAATCTAACCGTCATACAGACAACTGTAGTTACAGCGGCCTCTGAAATGTGTCAAGGAACTTGTGGAACATCCTGTATACACAAACAAAGCTTACGATAGAGTTATAGAAAATTCCCGATAGCTTTAATCTACATTTATTTGAAAGTGACATGTCTTCATATTTTGTGAAGTACAAGTATCTTCACGTGCCCGTGGACTGTTTCAATTATTGTCATGTTTATAGTCTGTATTACAATGTTCTGTCTCGAGGTGACGGTAAATGGACTCATTACACTTGTCTTTCGTGTACTTTGCTTCACTTCAGATATTGGTCATTTATGACGTTCTGGGCGTCTGCTGCAGTATTTTAGAGCATACACTTTCCTCTTGGTCACAGACTTAACAGATTTATATTTGCCAGTGTGTATTTACGTACGGAAAAATTGGCGAACTACTTTGCGAGCCCTATGTGACGTCTAACGGCACGGGAAGGATATAAGATATAAGATTTAAGTACATACTGGCCAAATATTAAGCTATGTTCACGTTGTAAGAAAACACGTATTAGGGATCATTTGGATATAAAATATTACTTGGGGGTAGTTTATTTGTGTATGTAAGATTAAGTGGTGACGTACTTTCTCATAACCTGGTGTCATAACAAACGCCTGGAGATAAGGCGGTATTGGATTGTCTTTTATTAGTTTTATCAGGGGCGATTTCCTTTATTTTGTTGTATGCGTTCTTACGTTAGACTGATAGGCAAAAGCTGAAAAAGATTGTAGCCATAATGTAACAGGCGTTTGTGTCTGGCAGAACGCTTGTGCCAGCCACTAAGAACTGATTGCTAGAGAAACCAGTATACACAAAAGAACACCAATAGTTAGTTTACTGTTAGTTTACCAATAGTTAGTTTACTGTTAGTTTACCAATAGTTAGTTTACTGTTAGTTTACTCAGTTTTGTGAGTTGAAGACACCCCAGCTGTAAAATAAATAAACTAGAACAAAAAGTAGAAACAGCTTTATTATTTAACGACAACACACTTGTGACGTTTCGGCGCGAGCCTTTGTCAAACAAAAACAAACAGGACGAAGAATCAGGGAGAGCAGACAAAGTAGATTCACATCAAACTTATGGAAACAAAATTTTAAATACTGAAAAAAAAGCAGTGCTTTGTGTATAGTTGTATGCCTATACACTAATTATTATCAGCTGTAAAATGGGTACTTGACACCTTTGTGTTGTCGAAAACTGCCTGTAATTGGAAAACAGCTGGAGTACGCTGTACATATGTATGTCAGTGCTTGAAGAGAAACTAGAAATTCACGTAAAAGTTTCATAAAATGAGAGCACGACCGAGTCCATCGTATAACATTAATCGCCATCATTGATCAGAATTTTCCAGAATTGTTAGATAAATCAACATATTTCTTCAAAGCAAGGTAGAAAACGCGCGAACAAAATGGCGCTGCAAACGGGCTGGTTGTTTATTGAAAACGTATGCCAACCCTTTCTTGCAAGAACAGTGACATGATGAAGAAATACAAAGACAGAGGACGAGAGACAGACCAAGAATGTTCTGATGAAGAGTATCTGAACCTGAGACAGCCTTTACACGAGAACTGTTAGAGCACACACCAAGGCGGACTGTAAACAGCAGAGAGGATTTGTTGCTGCCATCCAGGGAGCCGCTACAAGGATCAGTCATGATGATTGCTTCTGCCATTTATCGTCCAAGGACAGAGTAGGATTTATAAATCCCTGGCATAATTTGGAGAGAGAGAGAGAGAGAGAGTGAGAGAGAGAGAGAGATTTGATAATTGTGTTTTCTTGTTAAACAGAAGATGTTATCTGACATATTGATTATTTTTTGTTGTTAGGTCAGCGTTTTCACCAGTTCTTAAACGACATCAGAATCGAAGTGAACGACTTATTTACATTACAGAGATAAGATGCACAGACAGATAAATATTTTCATGTGCCGTTGTCATAAAATCTGGCAAGTTTCATCCCATACCGAGCCCACCCGAACAACGCCGGGTACTTAACTACTTGTTTACAATGTTTAGCTTGTCAGCTTCGTAAGCGCGAACATGTGTTTTTTTCTTCTGGCTGTCATTTGCACGAAATTGTTTTGCGTCGGACAGGTCACGTGATCAGAAAAGAGACTTTTTCTCCCCTCATCGTCCACGTTTCTCCAGTTTTCTTGGTGCTTGTCCACCTCAAGAACTACATTTTTACTTTTTCCTCTTTCTTTTTTTTTTGTTGTTGTAAAAAATGGTATTATCCTTGTGAAGTAAACGGTATACCTTTTCCATTCTTTCATTTAATTTACTTCATTTAGAAAAATTCTACGTCCCTGCATACTAAAGGCAGACTAAAGATTAAAGGTATTTTTTTACAAAATGAAACCACCCCTCAAAATGGCAAAAGCCAAAAGATAAATTAGATTTGGGGAAACAATTTTGTAGTCAGTCAAGATCAAAACCAACAGCAGAATTAGTAACACAGCAATAGTTTCTGGGTACACAAAAATAAACATATACACAAAGCTAACGCTGTGAGAACAAAATGTTAGAGTATTTAAAAGAAAAGTAGGAATAACTTCACTGATTAACCATCAGCAAACCATCCTCTTTCGCCAAAGAACAGGTCACTGCAGACTACTGAGCCACCTGCATCGACTCAAAATGTCTCACACAGACGAATGTCCATGTGGCAGTGGAGCCCAGACTCCAGCACATATCCTACAAGAGTGCCCACACCATGCAGACCTGAGGCGTGAGACATGGCCAGAGGACACAAGCTTGGGGCAAAAGCTTTGGGGCTCCTATCAGTATCTGGAGAGGACTGTGGGCTTTGCCATGTCGACAGGGATCGGGATCTGATGTCGTGACCAACAACCTCGAACGCAGAAGAAGAAGAAGAAGAAGACTGATTAACAAGCACACAATTGTAACAGTTCCTTTTACACCTTACTAGGAATAGACACCCCCGTGTGGTACCCGGGATCTGCAAAGAATAGGACCACTGTACCCTACCATGCATGATCGTAAAAGGCGACTAAGGAGGGTTCAGCATAGGGCCAGCAACCCTATCTGGTAAAAAAACTATCAGACTGCTACAGAAACGGAAGCAAGGGAAAAAGTAAATGCAGGTGGAAGGAGAAATGCGTATCAGGAAACAGCCCATGAAGGTTGTGGATGAAAGCCAGCCACTGGAAGTCCCCAGCCCGACTGCAGACCTCCTGGAACCTAAACATAAGATGCAAATAGGCAGCTGGAATGTAAGAACACTAAACCAGACTGGAAAACTAGCACAAACCATCAAGGAAATGCACAGATACAAACTAGACATACTAGGAATACAAGAAGCAAGATGGACAGGACAAGGCAGAAGGAAATTAACAACACAGCACACAGAAGATACAATAATATGGTCAGGTAAAGAAGATCTTCATGAAGGAGTAGCATTGATTATAACAAAAGAAGCATCAAGAGCATTGCTGAAATGGACCCCAATAAATGAGAGATTATTATATGCACGGTTCAACTCAAGATTCACGAAGCTGTCTATTATAGTTTGTTATGCACCAACAGAAGCAGCTGAAGAGGAATTAAAAGAAGATTTTTACAATAGCCTCCAAGCAACAGTAGAAACAATACCCAAGCATGATATGCTACTCATCTTGGGCGACTTCAATGCAAAAGTAGGTGAAGGAAATGAAGATAGAAGAAGAATCATGGGAAGAGAAGGAATTGGAGAAATAAATGAAAATGGAGAAAGACTGTGCAGTTTCTGTGAAGAAAACATGATGACCATCGGAGGGACAATTTTCCAACACAAAAACATCCATAAGGTGACTTGGAGGTCACCAGATAAAACCATAGAAAACCAAATCGATCACATACTAATAAACAACAAGTGGAAACGGTCACTACAAGATGTACGAGCAAGGAAAGGAGCAGATGTAGGAAGTGATCACAACCTTCTGGTAGCAAAAATAAAACTAAAATTAAGGAAAGCCAAAATCGGAGAACACAGAAAGATACATTTTGATACAAGCAAACTGATAGACCAGCAAACAAGAAATGAATTCTCAGTAGTACTTAAGAACCGCTTCAGTGTCCTACAAGACGAAGCAGAAATGTCCATATTAGAGTTCAATAAAACACTACAGGAAACAGCAAAAGAGGTGCTGGGATATCGGAAAAGGAGAAAAGAGGAATGGATAAGCGAGACCACATGGGAAAAGATAGAGCAAAGAAAAGAAATCAAGAAAAAATTTCTGAACACCAAATCAAAACGGCTTAAAGAACGAGTTTTAAGTAATTATGCACAAAAAGACAAAGAAGTGAAGGAATCATGCCGTCAAGATAAACGTCAATATTATGACAATTTAGCAGAAACAGCAGAGAAAGCAGCATACACAAATGACATGAAAACCTTATATAAAATCACAAAGCAGATGACAGGTAACTTCAACACAAGATGTGAAAGTGCAGTAAGAACACAAAATGGACAACTGGTCAGTGGAGAAAGAGAAAAAATTGAAAGATGGAGGGAACACTTTAACACCCTACTAAACAGAACACAAGCAGCACAAACAATAGACATACCTGAAGCAAAAACGGAACTAAACATCAATACAGGACCAATAACAATAAATGAAGTAAAGGAGGCGATAAAGAAGCTAAAATCAGACAGGGCACCAGGTGAAGATGAAGTGACTGCGGAGATGTTGAAAGCAGAAGAAACAGAAACACCAAAACAACTTTGCCGGATATTACAACAAATTTGGGATTTAGAAAAAGCCCCAGAGGAGTGGAAAACTGGTCTTATAGTAAAACTACCAAAGAAGGGTGACCTCAGAGATTGCGGGAACTGGAGAGGCATTACCCTACTGCCTCTCACCAGTAAAGTATTTTGCAGAATAATCATCAACAGAATTGTACCAACACTTGAGGAAAAACTTCGGAAAGAGCAGGCAGGATTTAGGAAAGGAAGATCATGCATAGACCACATATTTGTACTTAGACAAATATTAGAACAGGCAAATGAGTGGCATAGCACAACATATGCATTATTCATAGATTTTGAGAAAGCCTTTGACAGTGTCAACAGAGATGCACTGTGGAAAATCCTAAGATGGCATGGCCTCCCCCATAAAATAGTTAATGTAATCAAAGCCCTATACGAGGGTTTTCAGTGCAAAGTTATCTGTGGAGAACATACCTCCAGCAGCTTTAGGGTACAAACAGGAGTGAAACAGGGATGTGTACTATCACCAACATTATTTATCTTGGCAGTAGACTGGTTAATGAAGGAGGCAACATCAGACAAACGCAGAGGATTACAATGGACCCTTGACACAGTGCAGGAGGACCTTGACTTTGCGGACGACATTTGTCTATTATCAAGCAGTCACAAAGATATGCAAGATAAAATAAACAAGCTAACTCAGAATGCAAACAACATAGGACTAAAGATCAACGTAGGAAAGACAAAGTTAATGAAGCAAAATGTGAACAACAGAAATGTACTCAGAGTAGATAACAAGTTAGTGGAGGAGGTCAACGAATTTGTATACCTTGGCAGCAGAGTAGTAGAAAATGGAGACAGCACAGAAGACATCAACAGCAGACTTACTAGAACAAACCAGGCTTTTGCAATGCTGCAGAATATATGGAAATAAAAAAAAACTAAGCATAAATATGAAAATCAGGATATTTAAGAGTAATGTTCTAAGTGTACTACTCTATGGAAGCGAATGCTGGAAAATCACCAAAACCATAGAAAACAAGTTGAATTCTTTCCAGACTAAATGTTTACGAAGAATTAGAAAAATATTTTGGCCAAACACTATAAGAAATAACATCTTATTAGCAGAAATGCAGATGAAACCACTGACAACAATTATTGAGGAAAGACGCTGGCGATGGTTGGGACATGTGCTTCGAATGACTGACAACTCACTACCAAAAATAGCACTAAGATGGACACCACAGGGGAACAGAAGTAAGGGTAGACCAAAAGAGACATGGAGAAGAACAACAGAAAGGATGTTGAGCAATAGAGGGCTCACCTGGGCAAGAGCAGAAAAAAAGGCGAAGGACAGGCATTTGTGGAAAACCCTTGCGGAAGCCCCATGTGCCCTGGGCACTTAAGGTTCAGAGAGAGAGAGAGAGAGAGGAATAGACAAGAAAATCTAAACTTACATCAGTGATACACAACAAATGTGACAGGGAAAAAGTAATAGAAAAAAGAGCAATTATGAACGACGTGCAAGAAGCTAGGTCTGAGAGTGCGTATGCTGAAGTATTGTGAACGTGTACATGAAGACTTGTTGACTGATTGTTAGTGAAGAGTGGGTGGGAAATGGGAAAGGAGAGAGAGGGATACAATGGTTGTCAAGCCGAGAAAAGAGTGAGTGGAATAGGTGGATGTGGTCGGGGTGGAGGTCCTGGGGTATCAGTAGCAGGTTGATGAGAGTAGATGAGAATTTAGTAGAGAGGAAAATGACTGTGGAAGAAGGAAAGGTTGAGTACAGCTGAATTTCAAGTTTAAACCTTATGTTTCCAGCCTTCCATATTTCCATATGTAGCGGTTCTCAAGCGACAGGCGGTTTCTCTCATCAGAGTGACTTTATTTAATGACTGTTAATAGAAAATCAGACTTGTCTCTGTGGTTAGAGCTGTTGAAATGATTACAGACTGGCTTAGAAGCATACTGGAAAAGGTCATAAATGTGTTTCTGCACGTGGTCACCTAATCTGAGACCGCCCTCTCCAGTATAAGTTATCTCTTACTTTTTGCACACAGTGGCATATACTACGTTGTGGGCCTCGCATGCGAATCCCTTACGGAGTGTGAGGACAGATGTAGGAAAAGTAATCGATTTCGTTTCCCAGACTACAGAGCAGGTGACACAGCGAGGGCAGTTACATTTTCTAGTACAATCAAAAGCAATTTCCAGCTTAAGGTGGCTTTGGACGAGGATATCCCTCAGATTTATTTCCTGTTTGTGGTCTAATATGGGATTTGCAACATATTTGAAACAATTAATCACTGCTGTATCTAGACCAACAAGCAGCAGTAAGAATAAATGGTGAAACGACAACTTGGTTTGACATAAAACAAGGGGTCCGTCAGGGGTGCATATTGCCATCTTACTTATTTAACGTGTATACTGAAAATATAATGAGGAATGTTAGAGAAGATGTAGACAAAGAATATTACGATGCCATAACAATTGGAGGTTATGAAGTACCAGAGATTAGATATGCTGATGACACAGTATTACTGTCCACAACACAAAAAAGAATGGAAAAAGGAAGTGCAAAACCTCTATCTTAATGCGAAGAAAAATAAATTGACGACAACTGACAAAACAAACAAGGCAGCTGAAATATGTATCAATGAGGAAAAACTGGAAGAAGTGAAGAGTTTTGAATATCTTGGATCACTACTTACTAATAATGGAGATACAATGAAGGAAATTAAAAGGAGGACATCTATCACTCTTCAGAAAGTAAAACAAATAAAGAATCTGTGGAGAGGAACAGACAGAACCACAAAAATAAGATTTTTAAGGGCATGCATCTTTCCCATCGCAACATATGCCTGTGAGACCTGGACACTTAACAAAACAGCTGAGAAACACATAAATGCCTTTGAATTTAAATGCTACAGAAGAGTTCTCCAAATATCATGGACACAAAAAAGAACAAATATATCCATACTACAAGAACTTAATATTGAGGAAGACTGGCTAGTAAAGAGGATTAAAGAGAGAAAACTTAAATATTTTGGACACATTAAACGTCATGATAATCTAGACAAGACCGTCTTTGAAGGGTACATAATGGGAAAAAGAAAGAGAGGAAGACCAAGGCGAAGATGGCTGTAAGACATCGTTGATGATCTGCAAATGGATGCATCAGCAGCAGGGTATCTTGCTCACAACCGAGAGGCGTACAGGAGTGCTGTTATGGAGGCAAAGTTCTGCAAGGGACATGCAAATGAATGAATGAATGGTCTAATAAGGAGGGATCAGAAAAAGAAGTCCTGAGTGTTAGGGTGGAGTTGTAACAGTGGTAGATGGGGGCAGAAAGGATGGACAAGAAGTGCTAAGTTAACTGTGCTGGATGAAACTGTAGTTTTGTTGTTGTTGTCTGAACACTCCTTGCTGCTCACACTGTGGATGCGGCTGAAGGCTTTCCGAAGGAATTGTTCAGGACAGTGACGATGACGAGAGAATTCTATGAAATTGTTGATTTGGTCCGTACATCCGAGTCATTCTGGCCTAGGCGGCAAACACGTAGGAGCTGAGGGTATGGGATGAATCCTTGCAAGTTTCAGGGTGAGAGGAAGTGTAAGGTGTGGCTGCCAGTTTGTTTAACACAAAGGTGGAAAGACTGTGGCTGCTAGTTTGTTTAACACAAAGGTTGAAAGACTGTGGCGACTAGTTTGTTTAACACAAAGGTGGAAAGACTGTGGCTGCCAGTTTGTTTAACACAAAGGTGGAAAGACTGTGGCGACTAGTTTGTTTAACACAAAGGTGGAAAGACTGTGGCTGCTAGTTTGTTTAACACAAAGGTGGAAAGACTGTGGCGACTAGTTTGTTTAACACAAAGGTGGAAAGACTGTGGCTGCCAGTTTGTTTAACACAAAGGTGGAAAGACTGTGGCTGCCAGTTTGTTTAACACAAAGGTGGAAAGACTGTGGTTGTCGATATGTTGACGGACTTGTCAGAAATTTCCGAGGTAAATGTGATGCTCTTATGGAATGAGTTGGCAAACTATAAAGAATTCTTGTTAGCTCGTATGTTTTCACATGATGAAGGTGTAAACTGGAACATTACAACTGTGTGCTGTTCCTATTTTTGTTTTAACAGAAGAATGACTTAGTTTTGTTTCTTTCAAACTTTTCTATAACTTCCTCCCTTTCTTCTACATATTTTATTCCACGTCTGTCTGTCTGTCTGCTTGCTTGCCTGCCTGCCTGCCTGCCTGCCTGCCTGTCTGTCTCAGTCCTTGTAAGAATTTTGTACCTGTGAATGACTTTTTGAATGATTGCATCTGGTGGGTTTTTTAAGTTGTATTCTTTATCAAGTCAACTCGCAGCATTTCCAATCGCGAAAAAGCATTATTTATTATTATTATTATTATTATTATTAATATTGTTATTATAAGTCGAATCTTGGCAGCTTCATAGCAAAGGTTTCACTGCTCAGATTAAGGTGGGTTCGGATATCTTATTTTTTGTTACTTTTCCCTCAGTGGCCCAGTGGTATGATCCCCGCCACTGATATCCGAGATAGTGAGATCGATTCTGGCGTATGAGAATGATAAATACTTACCCTTCACACGCTGTCAGTGTATGAAGAGAAGGAAATGACATTCGCATCAAAATTCCCCTAGTTCACGTATACAACTCCGTGTGTGTTGAAAGTGGATGAACGAAAATTAAATTTGAATCAAAATTTGAAATGAACCGGACCAGCTGCAACACAAAACATTTCATTTCATTATTTGACATTTGTCGCAAAATTCACTACGACCTTTGAGACAATCTACATTGTCGTGTTTATTTACATTTTCGTTTTAAAATTTTCTTGTTTTTATTTTCTTTATTGAAAAAAAAAAAACCCAACTATTTCTCCATCACATCGATCTAAAACTGCTTCCACCTATTTCTTTTTTTTAATCTGCCGTCAACATACAAGAATTGATTTTAACGTTTACACATTTTTTGTTCCTTGTACATCGTCCTATGTTTCTGACAGTTTGGACTGCGGCTGGCTAAAAAAAATAAGCAAAACTTTGTATGAAGTCCACATGTTTACGATCTTGCGATGTTTGATTTAGCCTGAAGATTTGAGAGATGGATAAAATAAGATGTGGCTCTTTGTGCTGAGCACGATCTTGCGCTGTAAGACCTGACTCTGGAAGCAGAGATGGCACGTGCTGTGGTTGTTTACCTGCAAGGAGCATTAAAGGTCGGCAGCGTGGAAGAATTTATATGAGGACAATTTTTGGACAGGAATTATATAATTTTATTAAGTGAACTTCATATAAGACCAGAGTGCGTAGATTTTTAAAAGAATCTATATACAAGAGAATCTCTTTAACCGGCACCATATTAACCGATAATACCAAAACAACAGGACTTTCGAAGATGTACATTTAAACCGGAAATGTAGGCTTGTGAGATAAAAATTTGCAGTGAGCTGGCATTCTGGCAGCACTGTCGCATGTATAGCCCAGTCGCTTGGGGCACACGACTCCTGAACGTATGCTTCACACAATATTCCACACGGCTCATTGGCTAAGAGAGATCACTTGGGTTGATTTGTATAGTGCGCCAACAAACTGCATTCGTATACGTATGCTCCTAGCTCAGGTGATGCTGCTTTGGCTACTCCCATGAAACTAAAAGAAATGTTCTCACTCTTAAGTTAAAACCCGAATTGCTGGAGAAAATGGAGAGAGGGGTCAGCAGAACAAAATTAATGCAGGAATATAAAGCTAGAATTTCAAATTTGTTAGAACATAAAGAAACAATGTGGTCAACTCCGAAGATTCATGATGCAAACAGAATCTACAAAAGCTGCATAAGATCGGAAAACTCTACACCAATCCCAGTGTGAAGAATTAAATCGAGTATTATACGAGGAAGCGAATGATTGCAAACTTTCTTAAGATTTGCCAAGCAATGTTCTTCTATGTCAACATATGTTGTTATGAAACTTCATTGTATACAGAGTCTTGTTTTACTAGTATGTGCCTTTATGTCGGCACCAGATATAGAAGAATGTGCTTATTATGAGACACGATAGCTCCTGCTACTACAAAGGGTTGTAGCCATCAAATGCTACTGTTGATAGATATGTTGCCTAGTGCTTTACTTTATTGACAGAATTCTGATAGATCTGGTTTTAGATCTTAAAGCTCTTCGTTCCTTGTTTAACACTTAGAACGTATAATAAACCCAGGCATTCAACACTAGACACTAGGAAACGTAAAACAACGGCAGACTTTCAAAACTCAACTACTGACATAGATAGGAGAGAGAACTGAGTCAGTGATGTAGTATGAATGACCGCGTCACACAATAATTAGTTTATAAGTATACAACTATACACGAAGCACTGCAGTAAAGCTGTGATACTAAAATGTATAAACTAGGAAAAAAAGTAGGAGCAGCTTTATTACTTAACGATTACAAAGTTGTGAAGTTTCGGCGTGAGCCTTAGTCATACAAAAGCATACAGGACGAAGAAATAGAGAGAGGAGATAAAGTATCTCTCTCTCTCTCTCTCTCTCTCTCTCTGAACCTTAAGTGCCCAGGGCACATGAGATAAAGTATAGATTTACATAAATACTATTTTTTAAAAAAATTTTAAATGAAATAGAGTACTTAGCTGTAAATTGTAAGATGTGGCTTATCCGGCGGTGTTTGTCAGGAATGGATTTAGTAGAATGTGGAGACTGTTTAAATGGAGACCTGTGTTATGTAGTCGGTGGGTTGTAACTGGGGGTAGTGGATGGGGAATCGGGGAGGAGAGAGAGAGTGCTACACTTAACATTCTCTTCAATCATTATAGTACCTCTCCACTAAGCTCCACCCCTTCTTACTTGTCAAACCTCCTCACAGCATCACTTTGCAACCGCTCTTCCCTAATCATCTATTTTAACGTCTCCTGGCTAGTTCAACATTGTATCATTTCAAATAACTAAAAACTAAGCTATCTTAAAAGGACAAATTAGAAAACACAACTACATCTTGGAACAATTCCACACTATGGCCTAACTGCTCTCTAATCTGACCTATCTCTAGCTCTGACAACAATCATAATGGAAACTCTCAACTCTCTCTAAATATCTGCTATCTGAGTTCTATGTTCGTATCTCTCTGATGTCTTTTACTCTGCTCCAAAATCAGTTTTCTAGCCCTACAACTTCTCTAAAACCCGTAAAGTTACACTTTCTCTGTTAACTTAGCTCGCACGAAATTCTCTACAAAATTTAATGTTCTCCTATTTTTACACTACAATATTCGTGCCATTTTCACTTCTGTTTCTAGTTACCTTAACATTGAAACATAAACTTTACTGTTACGTTACTCTTGCACATGTTTCCCGAGCTAGGGAAGACTATTCCTGTTTTCAATACATTTGAGCTTATAAACTCCCTTTGACTATGGAATACTATCACATTGAAGCAGGCAGACGCTCAAAGTTATGTTGACACACTAATATATTCACAACTTTCATGTGATAATACGTACTGTAGTTTTTCAATGGTGTTTAAATTTGATTTTGTGAAAAATAAAATTATGTGTATGTCTTTTTAATTAAAAAAAGAGCGAAAAACACGACCAACAAACTTCACATGATACAATCTATACAGATGGCACCACAGAACACGAACAAATAAGTTCTCGAGATATATATTTAATTATCCAGCAAAATCTCGTATTCGTGATGATTGAAGTCTCATTATTGCCAGTTAAGAGAGATTCTTCTGTAATTCTGATTTGTTTTTATTTCTTTGTTAGGTTGTAAATACAAATTTTAGGCTTTGATGCTAATTTTTAAATGAATTCATTCATTCATTTGCATGTTCCTTGAGGAACTTTGCCTCCCTAACAGCTCTTCTGTAGGCCTCTCGGTTGTGAGCAAGATGGTCTGTTGCTGATGCATCCATTTGCAGATCATCAACGATGTCTTGCAGCCATCTTTGCCTTGGTCTTCCTCTCTTTCTTTTTCCCATTATGTACCCTTCAAAGACGGTCTTGTCTAGATTATCATGACATTTAATGTGTCCAAAATATTTAAGTTTTCTTTGTTTAATCCTCTTTACTAGCTAGCCTTCTTCAATATTAAGTTCTTGTAGTATGGATATATTTGTTCTTTTTTGTGTCCATGATATTTGAAGAACTCTTCTGTAGCATTTACATTCAAAAGCATTTATGTGTTTCTCAGATGTTTTGTTAAGTGTCCAGGTCTCACAGGCATATGTTGGGATGGGAAAGAAACACAGCCCTTAAAAATCTTATTTTTGTGGTTCTGTCTGTTCCTCTCCACAGATTCTTTAGTTGCTTTATTTTCTGAAGAATGATAGATGTCCTCCTTTTAATTTCCTTCATTGTATCTCCATTATTAGTTAGTAATGATCCAAGATATTCCAAAGTCTCCACTTCTTCCAGTTTTTCCTCATTGATACATATTTCAGCTGCCTTGTTTGTTTTGTCAGTTGTCATCAAATTAGTTTTCTTCACATTAAGATAGAGGTTTTGCTCTTCACTATTCTTACTGACTGATATAATTAGTTTTTCCATTCCTTTTTGTGTTGTGGACAGTAACACTGTGTCATCTGCATATCTAATCTCTGGTATTTCATAACCTCCAATTATTATGGCATCCTAATATCATATCATTGTACTTAAAAAAAAGTAGTTTAAACGGCAAATTGTGAAGAGATAAAAAGAAAAGTTTAATGTCTTTCAGTTATATGTGCGAAAAAGTCTTGTGTTTTTGTTTTGTTTTCTTCTGTTTGTACGTGGATGTGTGTGTGTGTGTGTGGGGGGGGGGGGGGGAAGGGTCATGGATATATTTCTGAGTGGGTGTTGGCGGAATGTGAGGAAAACGCGTTGTCCAAAGAAACGCCTGGGTCTGTTTTTGCACTGTCTGTAAAGACGGGGATTTTCACATTTCTTCTAAAATATTTTAGTTATATTTCTTGCTACTAGGCTGGCTTGTATGGCCGTGGTGTGTGAATTCTGTTAAGTTCTTTTACATCAGCTAATATTAATTAATACATAGTCTTGATGTGTCCCGGCGGCTTGGTTAGCTGAGTGGTTAGGCGCTCGGTGGGACCGGGTTCAGTCCCAGCAGTGGGATTTTTTTCTGGCACACACCAGAAAGGCCCGGGGTTCACATAACCTCTAAAAAATGGGTGCCAGAGAAATCTGGGAAGGTAAAGCGGCCAGGCACGATACTTACCACGTGACACTTTCACGGGCCTAACACCGTATTCCCCTGTATGTCTTAATGGCGACATAAAAAAAAGGATTTTACTTGTGCGTGTCCCATGCAAATTATGCTATTTTGATTTTGATTGCTTGATTCTGTTATGTGGTTCGTTAATTATTATTTCGTGTAATTTGTAAGTTAATATTTCGTGTGATGTGGTGTGCACATGTGGCATATTATTCCTTTAAATGTGTTGACAATGATGTGTTGTGCGCGAAATAATTTGAAAAACATTTTTCCATTTCACTCTATCTTCACAAATTCACAGGAAACTGAATTTTGCTGGATGTCTTGCGCGCTGGTGTGACTCGCATAGCAGGCAGATGGTCCCCAGTTCTGTAAAGCAAGTGTGAGTTATCTGTGTCGCAGGGGAAGTAAGCATGTAATTGCACTCTACTCATGAAAAGCTAGCTTGCTACAGGACCAATATTATTTTATAATCCAGACAGACGAACTCATTGTTGGATATTGGAATTTGTAATATGAACTAAGTGTTGTATATTGGAATGCGTAATGTGAACTAAGTGTTGGATATTGGAATTTGTAATGTGAACTAAGTGTTGGATATTGGAATTGGTAATGAGAACTAAGTGTTTAATACTGGAATTGGTAAGATGAACCAAGCATTGGATACTGGAATTAGTGAGATGAACTCAGCGCTGGATAATGTAATTTGTGAAATACCTCATTGTTCAAAATTAGAACTAGATGAACTTAGTTTTGAATATTGGAATTGGTGAGCCGAAACACAGGGCTGTACACCATCAGAGAACACACAGGGAAACCATTTATTTCATTATCTGCAGTAGCACTGCTCCACAAAGCGAAAAAAAAATCTCCATAGTTCTCCCGTGAATTGTTCCCAGTAGGAAAATGTTCTGTTTGGAACGTGTCAATTTTATGGATCGCTTTCGCAGATGAAATTCTGCGCTGGAAAACGAGAAGCAACAAACAGCGAAAACGTACCATATTTGTGCCATCAATGCATGGATCTGGGTATCGATGTGTGAAACCAAATAAAACGGTGCCGTATTGTTTTGATTTCTCTACATGAATGCGGTATCGATGCCAACGGACGATAAATAAACGATAACTGTTCATTGACCACCTGGGGCCAATACGATTTTACCGCCTTTATGTGAAAAGATGTAATCGATATCCGATGGATTTGGAAAGACAATGGAATGAACTGAAAGGAATATGTTAAACTGTTTTATCAAATAATATGTGAAAGAAAGCAATAACTTTGTTGTGTTTAAAAGAGCGTGTCTCTGCCATGGTGATAGGCATTGTCCAATGAAACTGAAAGGCGTACACTAGAGATGATCTAATTGGGTTCTGTAGAGCTCTCATGTTGTTTTGTAACCATGGTGAAGCATCAAACTTCCGGACCGTATAACAGTTTTTCGCTCAGTTGATTTCTTGTATATCCCACATCAGTTCTGTCATCGCTGATGACGAAAGGTACATCCACTGTGAATACTACATCCACTGTGAATATTACATCCACTGTCAATACTACATCCACAGTATATGCTACCTTTACAGTCGTTTATGCCGGTGTAATAAACAGTTTTATTTTATATAGTTTATTTTATATAGTTTATTTTGTATAGCTTATTTTGCATAGTTTATTTTATATAGTTTATTTTGTATAGTTTATTTTGTATAGTTTATTTTCAATGTGAATGTAGGACTGGATCTTGTGTTCTGACTCGTGGTAAGGAAAATGGCAGCGGTGGTTCAACAATAACTACCATATCTGCTCTTGTTAATCAACAATAACTACCATATCTACTCTTGTTAATCAACAATAACTACCATATCTGCTCTTGTTAATCAACAATAACTACCATATCTGCTCTTGTTAATCAACAATAACTACCATATCTACTCTTGTTAATCAACAATAACTACCATATCTGCTCTTGTTAATCAACAATAACTACCATATCTACTCTTGTTAATCAACAATAACTACCATATCTACTCTTGTTAATCAACAATAACTACCATATCTGCTCTTGTTAATCAACAATAACTACCATATCTGCTCTTGTTAATCAACAATAACTACCATATCTGCTCTTGTTAATCAACAATAACTACCATATCTGCTCTTGTTAATCAACAATAACTACCATATCTGCTCTTGTTAATCAACAATAACTACCATATCTGCTCTTGTTAATCAACAATACACAGACTGTACAATGTTTTAGCTTGCTGCAATGCCTAGTTTTTCCGTGCGCTTAGTCACAAAAAAAGTGTAGCACGGAGATACCTGCCTACCTAGCACGCCAACCAGTTGTAAGGGATAGGTGTTTGAAGACTGCTGTAATAGGGCAAACTGCATCAGTAGATTCTAACACGCCTTCAGGTCTAACAAAAACTGATAGTAGACATATTTTCAGTTTGAGAGCAGACATTATCTCTTTACCAGCATAGGCCTTTGTATAACACAAAGTAGACTTTCTTCAAAGTACAAGAGTAGACCTTTGTAGAATAATTGTAGAATTAATTATTACATGAGTCGATAAGTAGACAGTCCATGTAGGAGAGCAGATATTATCTAAACGCAAAAATGTATATAAGTTAGAACGAAAGTAGACATTTTGTGATATACACAAAGATACATTTTAGCTCGGCCGTGAAAGCCGAGACTGGGCCCAAGGTAAAACAGAAGCCCGGGTGCAGGAACAGATTCAGCGTCACTGTGATCTTCACAGACGGGTCAGTGGCACGAGGCCTAACAAGTGGATGGGGCTATGTCATCTATCTTAGTGGCAAACCGGTGACAAGTAAATCAGAAGCCCATGCATCTACCACTTCGAGCAGGAGAATAGAGGTGCAGGCAGCATTTAGAAGTCCATGCAACCAGCATTTCGAGTAGGAGAATGGAGGTGCAGACAGCATTAGAAGCAATTTCCCGGTTGGTGGAGCAGGGCGACCTGCATGAGGTCATTGTAACAGACTCCCCAGAACATGTTACGGAGAATCGAGAGACATTCTTCCTCGGGAAGTGGATCTAGCTTCTAGTGGGCTCTCGGTTATCCAGTTTGATGTGGATCTAGCTTCTAGTGGGATTTCGGTTATCCAGTTTGATGTGGGTCTACTGCCCAGATCATGTGGGAGTCAAAGACAACGAGAGAGCGGACAAGCTGGCAGGAATGGCATCAGTTCAGGGAACCCTAAAATGGAGATTGAAAAAGCCACCTTGGATAGGGTGCGTATAGAGGACGATATCGGATTGAATGACAACAATCACATCAGGAGGATGACGGAATTGGGGGAGGAGAGGGGAAGTGGATGTTCTTCTGAACACGTGTTACCTACAGCCAGCGTGTGACTGGCTCCATCAGCAGGCGTACAATTCAGTGGTTGTTGGAAGGGGAGGCGGAGCACATATGGGAGTGTCCGGAGTGCGGGGCATGCCAGTCTCTGGTTAGAGTTACATTCTGGGTGCGAGAGTACATGTGTGAGTAGAACGTAAACGTTTTGTATGAAATAAGAGGAGCAGCCATTTTGAATGAGGGTGGTTCAATCACGTAACAGATGATTTTATGTCTCGCACGTCCTCAGACGTTGTTTACGAGCATGAGAGCATTATCTGGTGCCGTTGATTCCGCTTAGTAAAAGAGAGCAGGCATCCCGTGGAAGGCGCTAGATTTCGGCAGCATGTTTTGCATTCTCTGTGGCCATATGTCCAGAATACCGTGGAGCCATTTTATACAAATATATTTAGTCATTTATTAGTACTGCACTGATAGGCAATGGCCAACATAGCGCTCTATTTTGTGCTGCACTTGATATTTTTGTCCAGGCTAACAGCCTTTTTTTTGTGCCATTCAGTCAACCTGTTTAAGGATTTCTGTTTAAAGATTTTTTCTCCCGATATCCTTCTGTTTTCTCACTTGAAATTTCCAGCTCTCTAACTTCATCTTATCCGAAACTTTTGTTTGCCTTACCTTTACAGTTTGCTTATACTTACAGTATGTTTTACGCTTATAGTTTGTCTTATCCTTATAGTCTGTCGTATAGTTTGTCATATACTTTACAGTTTGTCGTATATTTATAGTGTGTCTTATACTTATAGTCTGTCGTATAGTTTGTCATATACTTTACAGTTTGTCGTATACTTATAGTGTGTCTTATAGTTCGTCTTATTTTATAATTTGTCTTATAATATGTCTTATACTTAAACTTTGTCTTATAATCTGTCTTATACTTTGTAATACAATTTGTCGTATAGTTTGTATTAACAATTTGTCTTATAGTTTATCGGTGTAGTGTATCTTATGGTTTTACATGTTTTTCTTTTTTTTTTTAAATACTTCTCTCAGTTTTGTTTCTTCTATGAAATCTTCATCGTTACCTTTTAAATGAATTTTTGTAGGCATTCAGTGTTTGTGTTTAAGACATATTGTTGAAAATATCTACAGCTTTAAGAAGCTGCTAGCATTCTCAGTATCAGGCCTGATTTATCAGTAGAAAAAATTGTTACTCTGTCATACTTTCAGAAGTGAGAAATGTAAATCAAGAAAGTTTGTGGTTTATAACTGACAGGCAAGCAGTTTCCCACTGCCATGTAGAAATCGAAATAATTTTTTGACGTATACAGTAAAATAGGGAAGTCGACAAACTGATAACTTTGACATGATCCTAATCCAAGAAACCTGGACTAGTCAACCGGACAAACATTTAGTCCCAGATCAAATACTTCAAAGACTGTTCTAACTACGGTGCATGAACTTTAAAGTTACGATTACTTATACTCTTTCCTTTTCCATGTTGCACTTTTGCCCTCTCCTTTACCTGTTGCACTTTTGTTCTCTCCTTTACCTGATGCACTTTTGTTTTCTCCTTTACCTGTTGCACTTTTGTTCTCTCCTTTACCTGTTGCATTTTTGTTTTCTCCTTTACCTGTTGCATTTTTGTTTTCTCCTTTACCTGTTGCACTTTTGTTCTCTCCTTTAACTGATGCACTTTTGTTTTCTCCTTTACCTGTTGCACTTTTGTTTTCTCCTTTACCTGTTGCATTTTTGTTTTCTCCTTTACCTGTTGCACTTTTGTTCTCTCCTTTACCTGTTGCACTTTTGTTATTTTCTTTACTTGTTGCATTTTCGTCTCTCTTTTACCTGTTGCACTTTTGTTCTCTCCTTTACTTCTTGCACTGTTGCTATTTTCTTTACTTCTTGCACTGTTGCTGTTTTCTTTACTTGTTGCACTTTTGTTCTCTTCTTTACCTGTTGCTTTAAACCCCTCAGTTAGCAACTTCTGGTAGTTTGATGGACGTCATATTTTAAATTCATGAACAAATGATGTTATTTTCTCACTGCAAGATAACTAAAGTCTTGGTAGCTCATATTCCGAGATTACAATAGATTAACATTTCTCAGCGGTAGTAGAGCAACACTCAATCGGGAGTAGAGCAACACTCAATCGGGACTAGAACAGCACTCAATCGGGACTAGAACAGCACTCAATCGGGAGTAGAGCAGCACTCAATCGGGAGTAGAACAACACTCAATCGGGAGTAGGACAGCACTCGATCAGGATTAGAACAATACTCAATCGGAAGTAGAATAACACTCAGTAGTGAGTAGGGCAACACTCAGTCGAGAGTACAGCAGTACTCAGTCACTGATCTGTTCGTCACAACTCCACACACGTCAGCGCAGTAATGAGACAGATTTATTCTAGTCTGTCTGGATCTGCTTCACCGTGTCTTTAACTCTTTAGGTTTCATGTTAGATCTGAATTTTCTAAAATACAAAACTGTACACGGTTGTACTTTAAACATTTACCCTTTCGTATCGTCTTTCAAGGATTTGTTACACATTTGTGTGTGTGTGCGTTTGTGCGGATGAAAGCCGAATTCAGAGTTTCCACAGATAAGAAAATCAGTTGAAATTTTAATGAAGGCCAGGAAAAGTAATTTTATCTGGCGATCTACCAGTTTACAGGTGTCACGGTGGCGTAAGTGATTAGAGCGCTCCTTTGCCGGTCTGAAGGTCGCAAGTTCAATTCGCACTCGGGTGTGAATTTGTTCGGACCGACCAGCACCAGGGGTCACCCAGCTAAGAAAAATGAGTACCTGGGTCTTACCTGGAAAAACAAAGGCCTCAAGGAATAGTCCTGACATTCCTACCTCAAATTCTGTAGTGGCCTAGGAACATGAAGGCATTAACACTTCACACCCACACTACAGCAGGCAGTGCTACGAGATACAGAATCATTTAGAACTGATATCATGTAGCAAGCATTACACGTGGAAGGCTAAAACAAAACAGTCACAAGGAAAACCAAGTGATACTTAAAGTTGTGAGTGAAATTTAAACTTAAAATCTGAAATCTAAAAGGGGTTGGAGAGGTTGCTTATATCACATCTGCCCAAGCTCTACTACTAAACAGAGCAGTAAAGAAGCGAGATTACATTTCGGAAGATTACAAAGGACATCAGGGAACAAGCCAGACATGACACAAACAAATACATAAGGGATTCTTGCTACAACATGGAAAGAATGTTAGATGATGGTCTTTGCAAAAACATCTTTTCTGAAGCAAAATTCTTGAAGAAGTTCAGGTTGAAAACATCCCTTCGCGTAACCAACAGGCTAACAGGGGAATCCGCTAAAGGAAAACAAAGGCATCTTGAACAGACGGAAAGAATGCTGTAAAGAGATGTACCAGAAGGCAAATAGTACAGAAAACAATGACTTTTTTTTTTAAAACAATGACAGGTGAGCTGAGGATAAATGAAGAACCAGAACCCTCCTTGGAGGAGGTCAGAGACGCTATTAAGAATCTTAAAAGCCCCTGGTTTGCGATGAGGTAACAGCTGAAGTGATACAAGCAGGAGGAGAAAGTACCAGCTGTGCTGTAAGATCTGGAAGACTGGAAGTTGGCCCAAGGACTGGAAACTCTCAGTCTACATAACTCTGCCGAGGAGGGACAATCTAAAAATGTGTAGGAACTATAGAATTATCCCCCTTATAAGTCATGCATGCAAAATATTGTTAGGGATCATATTGAAAAGGGTGAATGGAAAAGTAGAACACGAAATACATGAAGTACAGGCTGGTTTCAGACCAGGCAGAGGTACCAGAGATCATGTATTAAACACGAGGAACACCATAGAAAAGTGTAGATAATTTAATGTGATTGTATACATCTGTTTTGTAAACTACTCCAAAGCTTTTGACTGTGTACAACATCAACATAGGGTCTTTTAGGAACAACATTGGTTTTCCAATCATCTGGTAAATCTCATAGCCAAACTGTAGCAAGATCAGCAAGCAGTAGTGAGGGTAGATGGCAAAACATCGGGTTGTAGTGCAAAAAGGAAGTAGTGCAAGGATGTATCTTTAATTCTTTTCTGTTTAACATCTACGCCGAAAACATCACGAGGAATGCACAGGAAACAGCTACATTTGACTCTTTCAACATCAGGGGCCACCAGATTCCAGAAATTAGAAACGCTGATCTTCTTCTTCTTCTTCTTCGTTCGCTTCTACCACCAAAACCGCACTGTGATCCTACTGAATTTATGCCTGTGGTCCTCGTTAGGTCCCGTGGTCTCCTGTGTGGTCCCTGAAAAATCCCTGAAAGGACCACACGAGATCCACGAGAGGACCACAAGGGTTTCAGAGTATCGCAGGGCTTTAGCCTGTATTCTTCGTGGGTCTCTGAAGCGGATTGCGTGACACCATGGTTTTCGTTGCACCAGTTTAGTCTAGAGTTAGACTTTCTCACCGGAAGACCTCGACGTGTTTAGGATATCAGTGCATCCCCGCTGAGTGAGAGGCGGTAGCCCACCCAGGCCAGAGTTGGACCTTCTCACCGGAAAACCTCGACGTGTTTTGAGATACCCGTGTATCACCGCCGGGTGAGAGGTGGTTGCCCATCCAGTCCAGAGTTGGACTTTCTCACCGGAAAACCTCAGCATGATTAGGATACGCAAACATCCCCGCCGGGTGAGAGGTGGTTGCCTATCTAGACTGCTCTGGTCCAGTGTCTCCGACTTCAGCATTTTGCGGTCTTGACCGCTACCCTTCCTAGTTGTGACCAAGATGGAGCTTTTGTCCAGGAGGACGAATCCTCGCCATTAGTGACTTCCACCCCTGGGTTGAGCCGGTTTAGGCATATTATCCCAGTATGGGCGTGTTTGGGACGTGACCGACCTCTAGAGCAGAGGTACTGTGACATGCATAGCCTTCAAGATTCCCCTTGGTGTGAGCCGGTTTAGGCAAAATTCACCAGTATGGGTGTATATCAGGCGTGACCGACCTCTAGAGCGGAGGTGGCATGACATGTCTAGCCATCAAGTTCCACCCCTGGTGTGTGCCGGTTTAGGCATATTTCACCAGTGTAGGTGTATTTCGGACGTGGCCGGCCTCTAGAGCAGAGGTGCCGTGGTATGTATAGCTCTCGCAGCGATACTACTGGACATACCGATTAGACTTCACTTTATCCTTTCCACCACCTTTTCACATCGGCACTGCACAGCAACCCTTATTTCTTTTCCACATTTACTTCCTTGACCGGGAGGAGCTTCACTCCACGCGCGGCATTTGAAGAGTCTCGCCAGCAGTGTCTTAACCTCTGGGACAAGCCGGTTCATGCATTTCACCCGATATGACTGCACTCAGGACTTGGTCGACCTCCAGACCAGAGGTGCCGTGATTTGACTGTTTGCTTCGCTTTATCCCTTCTACCACCTTTTCCGCAGTGATGCTGCACGGCAACCCCATTTGCAAATTTCTTCATTGGCCGGGAGGAGCACCGCTCCACGCACGGCAGCTGAAGAATCTCGCCAACAGCGCGCTCGACGGACAAACCACTTGCTTCTACATCGAAACACCTTAACTCTCGCCGTCCGGGAAGGGAGCGAAAGCCTGTCTCCCCACGCATGGAACTCACGAGCGCTTTTTCGCCAAAAGAACGGTCGGCCTGCGCAACAGCAGCAGCCCGCGCTGTGCAGCTCGGCGCAGCTCTGCGCGGCTGACAGAAACGCCGATGATACCGTCCTTCTATCAAACAGCTCAGAAAGACTGCAACAGTTGATCCCTTTAACCAAAAGATACAGCAAAGCTCAGAACCTCTTTTTTAAATACAAAAAAAAAAACACACACACACACAAAAAACAAAGTAATGATAAATCACAAAATGAGAAGCAAGACCAAAATTAAATTGGACCATCAAGAGCTTGAAAACATAAATAAATTTGAATATCCAGGTTCAGTCATCACCACCAATGACGACTGCGCAGTGGAAATCAAAAGAAGACGATCAGCTGCATCACAGAAACTAATACAAATGAAGAGTATGTGGCAAGGTACCAACAAGAAAACAAAGTTATGTTTACTAAGAGCTTACATATTCCCAGTGGCAGCGTACAGATGCTAAACATAGACACTTAACAGATCACTTTAAAAGAGAGTAACATTATTAGAAATGAAATGTTACAGAAGGGCACTTGAATATCACGGATAGAACGAAAATCAAAGAAAGAGATATTGATATTTTGCGATAATGATTTCATCTGACCATCACTGACGCGTGACTAAAACGATGTGTCCTATATAGGAATATCGTCAGAGTTCAGGACATAAAGCTGGAGGTTTAATGTGGTCAGAGTTCAGGACATAAAACTGGAGGTTTAATGTGGTCAGAGTTCAGGACATAAAACTGGAGGTTTAATGTGGTCAGAGTTCAGGACATAAAACTGGGGGTTTAATGTGGATGAGTTGAGGACAGTGTTAAAACTGGTGCTAGTAAAGTAGAGACAGTCATAGGTTCATGATACAGTTTTACCAAAACTGGTTCTAGTAGAGTAGAGACAGTCAGAGGTTCATGATACAGTTTTACAAAAACTGGTTCTAGTAGAGTAGAGACAGTCAGAGGTTCATGATACAGTTTTACAAAAACTGGTTCTAGTAGAGTAGAGACAGTCAGAGGTTCATGATACAGTTTTACAAAAACTGGTTCTAGTAGAGTAGAGACAGTCAGAGGTTCATGATACAGTTTTACAAAAACTGGTTTTAGTAGAGTAGAGATAGTCAGAGGTTTATGATACAGTTTTACAAAAACTGGTTTTAGTAGAGTAGAGATAGTCAGAGGTGTATGATAGTTTTACCACAAAAATAAACACACACTGGTTCTAGTAGAGATAGTCGGAGGTGTATTATAGTTTTATCACACACACACAAAAAAAAAAAACACTGATTCTAGTAGAGATAGTCGGAGGTGTTTGGTACAGTTTTACAAAAACTGATTCTAGTAGAGATAGTCGGAGGTGTTTGGTACAGTTTCATAACAGAAAGAAAGGCGTTTCTTGCCTGACGTCATAACAAAGAGGAATTCGTGACGTTTGTGTTTATTTGTTGTTTCGTTATTTTCGTAGTCCATGATAAGACATATCGCCGAAATATTATATTTTTACTGTTTGTTATTCATTTCTCCGTGCTCATCCTTTTGCCAGTAAACTGTAGCACACAGCTCTGATTATCTCTAAGCCTAATGTGACACAGGTGTTGGCGCAACCAGTGCTTTGCTTCTAATACCTTTTACTAGAACTTCAAGTTTCCAGTGCCTGGTGTTATGCTGTCAATAAATGTCATTCACACTCGCAGATGACGTAAATGGGCTTCTGTAAAATGAATTGTTCTCGAGACGGTGGGCAGACAGGGTTTATCAGGGCTTTACAGTGACACTGCTACCAGATACTGCTGTTAGTGCGACATGAAATCAGTCCGCTATTGTCTCTGTGCATTCCTTCTAGCAAGGTGTTGCGTTAAAAGAAAGAATTTTCTCTTTTGTAATCTAAACTGATACATCGGACTATAAACTGTAACAGACATCAGGATTTATAAGCTGTTATAAGGTGGTTCCTTTTGTAACCTGGAATGTTGTGTCAGTTGATCAGTGTAAAGTCTTGTGTTGTTTACAGTTGCAGTTGTGTATATGGACATTTTCCGCCGAATAAAAAATGTTTCGAGGTTTTCGTATGACGTGTATATCTTTATTTTATGAACTGGGCACCCAGGGCCCTTGGACATTCTACCCTTTATCACACAACTTTCTCTCTGTTCCAGACATTCAACAAATATTCTGCGTATATAACAAACATAATTAACAATGAGGAAGCTAAGAAAAATAAAATAGAATAAAATAATTACCTTTCACTCTCATCCAGGCACAAAGTACAGAAAGTAACTACATATATGTAAAAAAAAGTTATTCTCGCAGTCTCACACTAAAGAAGATCTACCAAACTCCTATAGTCTCACACTAAAGAAGATCTACCAAACTATCACAGTCTCACACTAAAGAAGATCTACCAAACTATCACAGTCTCACACTAAAGAAGATCTACCAAACTATCACAGTCTCACACTAAAGAAGATCTACCAAACTCCTACAGTCTCACACTAAAGAAGATCTATCAAGTTCTCACAGTCTCACACTAAAGAAGATCTACCAAACTCCCATAGTCTCTTCCAAACTCCCATAGTCTCTACCAAACTCCCATAGTCTCACACTAGATAAGATCTACCACAGTCTCATACTAAAGAAGATCTACCAAACTATCACAGTCTCACATTATTTAAGATCTACTCATTCTGGCCCGACTTGTCTGCCCTCATAATCTGCTCACACAAGAACCAGTTTGCTATTTCAGCTGATTTGATCAGATCTGACCCCGACGTAAAGAGAACTTGATTCCTTTGAAACAAGAACCAGCAGCTCTAACCACGCGACGCTCGCTCTCGTATTGTTTCAATTACAGTGTAGATGTAGATACAGTCTATATACTTTCCTCAGTGTTTTGCCTGTTTACTGTACATAATAATTTCTTTGTATGTTATATATTTTCCTTATTTTCATTCACGTGTGTTCACTTCATAGGAAGACACTGAAGCAAACTTCTGTCTCAGTGAATAGGTCAAGGACAAAGCTCTCCAGCCTAAACTGTCCCCCCAAAAACTATCGTCTCCTTGTTTAGAAAATATACTTTATGCAAAGAAAACAAAAACAGTTGGCTTATTCTTGCAGCCCTGTACGATCAGACAGATCGGAGCTGTCTCTGGAGTATGCAGTGCTCGCAGAATGAAACACAAAACTAAGTCGCTTGAAATGAACGCACACAACCCTAGAGTGGGAAAAGCTTCCCTGGACCGGGCCGACTCCTCAGTAACCAAGGTAACATTTTTACGAGTATGTGTGTTTATACCTGTCAGTTCGTAATGTGCACTATTTGTTCTTATTTCTCATAGACATGTTTTTTAAAAGTATATATATATATATATTTGACGTATTTGCTATCTGATGTATGTCTGTTTCATATACTTTCCTTGTATATATTGTCCTTCCAATGTCGGTATATTTATCATATTGTATGTGATCATCATCATCATCATCATCATCATCATCATCATCATCATCACTCCCTTGGGAGCAAAGACCACGGATAAAGGCTCTCTACTCATCTCTGTTATTGGATTTGGTCTCTGCTTTCTTCCACTTGTAATCCTTTGTCTCTGAGTAGTGTCATAATTTCCCTTCTGCAAGTTTATGTGCTTGTAATTTCGATATATTAATCATATTTTATATGTTGTAATATCGATATATAAATCATGTTGTGTGTGCTTGTAAGATCGATATACAAGGTGTGTCCGGTAAGTAATGAGATATTTTATTCAGCCAATCAGCAAGGTTGGGGGTTGGATTCTCCGGGCCTGAAGGTTAGTAAGGGATGTTAGGTAAAGGGTCGATATCTCGTCATTTGGCTCTGAGCTTTTACAGAGTACGGATCGCTTGCGAAGTGGACAGCTGTTTAAGCGTCGCATAACAGTCAAAATGCAGAGGAGTGTTGAGCAGCGATAACGTTTTGTGTTAAACTTGAAAAATCCGCGATCGAGAGACGCTTTCTATGATTCCTAAGGTTTTGAGCTACGAACAAAAAACCGTGTGTCGATTTCTCGTGAGCTTTTGGATCGTGTGAAGAGTGAACCTGACTTTTTGGAGAACATGATAACTGGTGATGAAACGTGGGTCTTTGAGTACGATCCGGATTCGAAAAGAGAGTTCTGAGTGGCACACTACCAAGTAATCTTTTCAAAAGAAGGCTCGAATGTGCAAATCGGAGACGAAATCGATGCACATTGTTTTTTTTTTACTCTAAAGATGTTGTCAATAAGGAGTTCGTACCACCTGGACAAATGGTCAAGACAGCATTTTAGGTGGAAGTGCTTAAACGGCTGAAGAACAGAATCTCACACGTCCGTCCGGAGATCGCCGACTCCTGTGTTCTTCACCATGACAATGCGCCGAGCCATGCGTCGCTGCTAGTGAGAGAGTTTCTGGCGAAACAAACCATGGCAACGCTGTGTCAACATCCCTACAGTCCGGACTCGGCCCCGGCTGACTTGTTTCCCCAGCTCAAATTAAGCTTGAAAGGCCACCATTTTGGGACTGTTAATGACTGCAAGCTACTGTGACGAGTGCTTTGAAGGAGATCCCTGTTCAAGACTTCCAGGAGAGCTACGACGCGTGGCAGAACCGGTGGCAATGGTGTATTGATGCTCAAGGATGTTATGTGGAGGAATTTTAAGAAGTATATCGTGAACAAATCGAATTTTATGGAATCAGTCTCATTACTTACCGGACACACGTTGTATTCATTGTTTTATGCACTGTACTTGTAATATCGATATATTAATCATGTTTTGTGCGCTTGTTTTGGCGATGTATTCATCACATTCTACGGTGTTCTCAAGCATGTAAGTAAACAGACCAACATGAATTCCGCATCATTATTATTACTGTGTTGCTGCTACTTTTGTCCCACATAAAAATTCTAATACATGAGATGGAGACAGATAACAGGATTAAGTTAAAAAAATGCTATTAACTTCACTGTGGTAGGACCCTATTTTACATGACTGACCGAGCATTGTTTTCAGCATGAAATAATGAGATTAATGATGGTCTTCTGCATGAATGTAATGGGGTTGTGTTTTCAGCATTCCTGTAATTTTCATCATCACCTCTACAGCATGGATAAACGTGTATCGCATCTGCAGTTCCGCTCATTCCCAGTCCGGCAAAAACACAAGTAAAAGTTGTCTGAACTGCTCCAGGGCGTTCTTAGAGGGAACATGATTCTTCTAGACAGAGGGCGCTGCTTTCAGGGTCAGAGAAACGAAACAGAACCTGGCCAAGAACCTGTCCTACCTCCTGTTGATGATCTTGGAACAAATCGTAGTGTTACTTCAGCTAGGCAAACTGTTACTTCATCTAGGCAAACTTTTATTTCATATAGGCAAACTGTTACTTCATCTAGGCAAACTTTTACTTCATCTAGGCAAACTTTTACTTCATCTAGGCAAACTTTTACTTCAACCAACTAAACTGTTACATAATGTGGGCAAGCTGTTACTTCAGCTAGGCAAGCTGTTACTTCAGCTAGGCACACTGAAAAGGGAGATATGAATGACCTTCATGGTGGTGGATCTCGATCAGGAAATGTGTGAAAGCCACCAATACTGGTTCTGGTCAAGACCCAAATCTTTAACATGAAATAGCTGGCAGCAAATACTTTCTGTCTGAGACATGAAATAGTTGACAGTTAAAACGTATCTGTTTCAGCCCTGTGACCTCCATGTGTACAAGGTTCCGCCAGAACTTTGGAGAGATTCTTTCAACAATATTCTCAACAATGTCGTGACAGAGACTGTCTCTATAGGAATCATTAGGTAACTTTGTAGTCCCCATGTCTGTATTAGGTAACTTTATACGAGAGGTATTCAGAAAATAATGCACCACATCGTTTTTATGAGGAGTTGTTTATTCAAAAGCATGAAATTTATACACAATATACATGAATATGGGTGTCTGAGTGGCGAAGAGGTTAGTGCACTGGTCTCTCATGGCGAATGTGGGGGGTTCGAATCCGGCCGGAGGCACCCCAGTCACCCAGCTGTAGAAATGGATACCTGACTTCTTCTGGAGTTGGGGAAGGAAAGGCGGCCAGGCGTGATACTGACCATATCACCCTCTAATGTGCTGACAGGTCAAGGAAAATATGGGCATTAACACCATATCCCTATGTACCTTTAAGGCATGAGAGGATTGCCTTTACCTTTTTTTTAACTTACATGGATATATCATGTAAAAATCGGTATTATTCAACATAATCCTCGTCAGCTTGTACGGCTTTAGCCAGCGCGAAACAAGTTCATATATTCCTAGCCCGCACCAGATTCCCCTCGGAGTGCATCTTTAAGTGGACCAAAGAGATAGAAATCAGAGGGTGCCAAATCGGAACTATAGGGTGGATGGGGTATTACAGTCCAACCTAATTTGGTGATTGCTTCCCGTGTTGCCAGACTTGTGTGAGGGCGCGCATTGTTATGAAGGAGAAGCAGGTCTGCTGGATTCTTGTGTGGCCGAACTCTGTGAAAACGTTGAATGAATTTTTTCAATTTCTTAATGTAAGCTTGCGAATTGATTGTCTCTCCTCTTGGCATAACATCCACAAGAATCACACCTTCAATGTCCCAAAAGACAGTGATCATGATCTTTCCAGCTGAAGGAGTTGTCTTGAATTTCTATCTTCGTGGTGATTGCAGATGATACCACTCCATTGACTGTCTTTTTGTCTCAGGTTCAAAATGACGTGCCCAGGTTTCGTTACCTGTTACGATCTTAGCCAACACGTTCTCTCCCTCAGAATTGAAACGCTCCAACAATTCAGAAGAAATTGCTTTTCTTTGCAATCGATGGTCATTTGTGAGACTTCGAGAAATCCATCTTGCACAAACCTTAGAAAATCCTACAGCTTTTATAACTGCATGTGCACTACCATTTCTGACTGACGGATTATCAGTAAGAATAATGCCCTCAGCGCATTTCAACATTTCTGCCTTGGTAGCTGTGGCAGGACGTCCACAGCGCGGCCGATCATGCAACTCCTTATCTCCACTTATTGATTCTTTGATTCTCTAAACCCAGCCACTGACTGTACTCATGTCGACTGCAAAACTTCCATACACATCACATAGACGCTTGTGAATGATCACAACAGTTTCTTTCTTTGCAACGAGAAATTCTATCACAATTCGCTGCTTATACCACAAGTTGCTAACACGCTCTATTTCAACGGTTAGGGCAGCCATATTCTTTGGCTGGTTGCAGTGCAATTTGGTTCAAACAATCGGCACATGCCATATTTAAAGTTTGCACAATTTCATGCTTCTATCTTCATTATTAGCTGAAAAAAAAACGATGTGGTGCATTACTTTCTGAACGCCCCTCGTAGACCCTATGTCTGCATTCTCAACCATTCACTAGACTTTAGTCCCCATATCTGTATTTTTAAGCAGTCACTAAACTTTTTAATCCCTGTCTGTATTCTCCAGAATTTCTTTGAAATGTCATTTATAGTTCAAGTACAGATTGGGGGGGGGGGGGAATTAACAAAAATTAGCGTTTTCGGAGAAGTTTGGAGGTTTTGAAAAGGATTTTAACAGAATTAGTTAATATATTTTATTTTAAGAAATCTCGATTTCAAACAGTGACTTTCCTTTTAGTCGCCTTTGTATATTTCACAACATACACGAACAGTTTAGTAAAATGTGATCAGCCGACCTCTTGTTTAGTAATGCTGATCATTTCAACACATCTGTGACTGCTGAGATAGCAAACCAAAGCTATAGTTATCGTCGATTGGTAGTTTTGGATATTAAGAATATTTATCTTAATCTCAAAAATCCGCTAAATCTTTGAACTTTCGCTGGGATTTCCTCTACGTCTGTGTTTTCAGTTTCTAGCAAGCTCTTCAGTCTGCAGGTTGAGCTAGCAGTTTGGCACACCAGGTAATGGATCTTGTCAGGAGTATTATGACAGTTGATGCCACTTTAATGAGAAGGTTCAAATATTGAGAATGTTCTAGTACCTTAGCTCGCTTTCAGGTCACTGACACATTTAGACAAATATCGCAGTGAACAGCAAACTTTACAGAGACAATGTATCTCGATGCTCATGCGACGTGAACAGTGTAATAAATAGCGAAACCGAAATTATAACCAACAGAGATGTGGTTTCGAGAAAGACACAATATATTCCTTATTTAAGGAACGCAATACATTCCTTTGGGATGGAAAAAACTAATTATGCCAGTCCGTAATAATAGTGAAGAGCAAAACCTCTATCTTAATGCAAAGAAAACTAAATTGATTATAACTGACAAAACAAATAAAGCAGCTAATATATGTATATATATATATATATATATACATATATATATATCAGTGAGGAAAAATTGGAAGAGGTGGAGAGTTTTGAATATCTTGGATCATTACTAACTAATAATAGAGACACAGTGAGGGAAATTAAAAGCAGGACATCTATCGCTCTTCATAAAGTAAAATAACTAAAGAAGCTGTGGAGAGGAGAGACATCATCATCATTCATTAACATTCATTTGCATGTCCCTTGCGGAACTTTGCCTCCCTAACAGCACTCTTGTAAGCCTCTCGGTTGTGAGCAAGACGGCCTGCTGCTGATGCATCCACTTGCAGACAGAACTACAGAATTAAGATTTTTAAGGGCATGCATCTTTTCTATGGCGATATATGCCTGTGAGACCTGGAAACTTAGCAAAACAGCCGAGAAACACGTAAATGCCTTTGAATGTATATGCTACAGAAGAGTTCTTCAAATATCATGGACATAAAAAAGAACAAATATATCCATACTACAATAACTTAATATTGAAGAAGGCTGGCTAGTAAAGAGGATTAAACAGAGAGAACCTAAATACTTTGGGCACATTAAACATCATGAGAACTTAGAGAAGACCATCTTGGAAGGATACACATTGGGAAAAAGAAAAAGTAGAAGACAAAAGCGAAGATGGCTGTAAGACATTGTTGATAATCTGCAAATGGATACATCAGAAGCAGGCAATCTTGCTTACAACAGAGAGGCCTACATGAGAGCTGTTAGGGAGGCAAAGTTCCGCAAGGGACATGCAAATGACTGACTGACTAATATATTCCATATCTAAGGGACGCAAAATATTCCTTATTTAGAGGTAGAAAAATTAAAACGAAGAAGTTATCTTAGAGCCTGCGCAATATTGAAAGTTGAATTTGACATAATAAGAAAACTACAAACAGTACTCAGTGAACAAGTGATAAAAAAAGAGGGTAAGAGTAATACACAACTACTTGTATGTGTTCATCATCATCATCATCATCATCATCATCATCATCATCATCATCATCATCATCATCATCATCATCATCATCATCATCATCATCATCCAGGCTCAGAGTTCCATATATTAACATGATCATCACAACAGTATAAACAAGAATACAATGCTTGAAGATTCAGTATCAACTCATTGAATACATAACAAGATAAAAAGTATGAAAGACTATCGAGCCCACAGCACACACAGCTCCCCAGGTTAGGCAATTTAACATTTTGTCTGTCCCTGTCAGCTCGGTCAAACAGAAACAAATATCACAATGTCACTGAGATAAGGGCACCAGGTGTTGTTATGTCACATGTGTTGTCCCCCCTCAAGCTAGCACGCCAGATTCGACAGAGAGAAATTGGGGCTGGGGTGTCAGGTCTGACTGCTAGCATTATTCTCTCCCTCTCTCCATCCATCTCTCTCTCTCTCTCTCTCTCTCTCTGTTGTGTGCATATTTTTTGTCGTCTACAGACACGTGCGTGATATCATATAGATCGTAAAACAGTATGATAGCACAGAGAACACTATATTGTCTTTTAGCACAGAGAACACTACATTGTCTTTTAGCACAGAGAACACTACATTGTCTTTTAGCACAGAGAACACCATATTGTCTTTTAGCACAGGAACGCTATATTGTCATTTAGCACAGAGAACACTACATTGTCTTTTAGCACAGAGAACACCATATTGTCTTTTAGTACAGAGAACACTATATTGTATTTTAGCACAGAGAACACTACATTGTCTTTTAGCACAGAGAATACTACATTGTCTTTTAGCACAGAGAACACTATATTGTATTTTAGCGCAGAGAATACAACATTGTCTTTTAGCGCAGAGAACAATACATTGTCTTTTAGCGCAGAAAACACTACATCGTCTTTTAGCACAGAGGACACTATTTACTACATTGTCTTTTAGTGCAGAGAATACTACATTGTCTTTTAGCACAGAGAACACTACATTGTCTTTCAGCACAGAGAACACTACGTTGTCTTTTAGCACAGAGAACACTACGTTGTCTTTTAGCACAGAGAACACTACGTTGTCTTTTAGCACAGAGAACACTACATTGTCTTTTAACACAGAGAACACTATGTTGTCTTTCACCGAAATGCAGCGAAATGAAAACAAACTTCACTTCGTGGCACCGGAAAATTTACAATGACCCCTGAGCATAGTCTGTGTAAAACATTACTTTTGTAATACTTCTTATATCTTATATCCTTCCCGTGCCGTTAAACGTCACATAGGGCTCGCAAGGTAGTTCGCCAGTTTTTCCTGATTTCGGCGAGCCTTTCAACCTCATCAAAGGATTTTATGCCTATTAATTTGGTCTCTCGTAACAGTGTCCTTTTTAGGGTTTCACGTGGTCTGCCTCTTTTTCTTTTGCCTGTTGTGTTCCACTTGATAGCCTGTTTTGGGATTCTCTGACTGTTTCTTCTCATCACGTGATCAACATATGTCCATCTCCTTTTCCTGATCACCCATGAGACTGGCTGTTGTTCAGTCATATGTCTTATCTCTGCATTATTCTTGAATTCGTTCCACTTGATGCCGAGTATTTTCCTTAGGCATTTGTTTTCAAAAGAGACTAATGTCTTGTCTATTTCTTTAGTTGTTTTCCAGCTTTCGCATGCATAAATGAGGGTGGATATTACATTTGAATTGAATAGTCTTAACTTGGTTTTTGTGCTTATAACTTTTGAATGCCATATGTTCTCAAGATTCTTGAAGATCGATACTGCTTTTGCAATTCTAATTCTAACTTCCTCTCTGGTGTCACCATCCTGGTCTATGTAGCTGCCAAGGTATGCAAATTGATTGACTTCTTCAATATCTGTCCCTTCTATGTGTATTTTTCCATTTTGATTAATGGGAATTTTCATTATTTTTGTTTTGTCCTTGTTAATTTCAAGTCCTATTTTGCTAGCCAGTGAAGACAGGATATCTGTTTTTTCTTGCGTGGAATTCATATTGTTACTGATAAGAGTTATGTCATCAGCAAAATCAAGATATTCTAATTGGGTCCCATGTACCCAGTCAATACCTGTGTTACCTGTGCAGGATTTTTAAATTATGAAGTCTATTGTAATTCCAAAAAAGCAAAGGAGAGAGTATACATCTTTGTTTCACGCCTGTTTCAATCTGGAACCATTCACTCATCTCTTCTTCTGTTTTGACTGCACAAACATATCCATTGTAAAAGTCCTTAATGATGTTGACAATTTTAGATGATATTCCACATATACTTTAAATTGTCCACAATGAATCTCTGTGTATGCTGTCAAATGCCTTTTTTAAAGTCTATGAAATTCAGTATTAATGATTTCTGTTTTTCAATATGTTCTTCAAGTATTATTCTGAGAGTAAAGATCTGGTTGAGACAGCTTCTCCGTTTTCGAAATCCTGCTTGTTCTTCTCTCATTGCAGTATCCACTATATCTTTAAGTCTGTTCAAAATGACCTTGCAAAATACTTTTGACACAACTGATATTAATTTTACTCTTCTCCAATGGTACAGTCACTAAGGTTGCCTTTTTTTGTGTATTTTAACAATGATTCCTTTTTTTCATTTATTATTTTGTAATACTAGGATGCCACACCGGCAGGGCTAGTGGCGACACTTCTCCATCTTATGTAGGACTTGGTTTTTATAATCAGACTAGTTCCTCCACTTACTTCTGCCACTTAGTTAGTTTCTTGATATATTTTTCTCTCCCGGTTTCTCTCTCTTTATTTCCTCCATGATTCTCCAATGACTGTCACGCTCGGTGACCTCTGTCTTCTCGTGGCATGTACAGGAAGTTCTATTCCCCCCGTTCCTCCCCCTTCCCTTTTTTGGGTTTAACTAGTTCTAGTCCTTTAAGTCTGAGAAGTTATTCATTTATTTTTCTGACTGTCCCAGATATACATTGTAATCTATGAGAGGTCACTCATTTATTTTTCTGCCTATCCCAAGTATACTCTGCGTTCCCTGAGAACTTATTCAATAAATGATGCGTCTTCATTCAAAAGCCAAGTCTGTATAGTTTCAATATCGTCTATCTACCGTCGAATCATTACAGAAGTAAAATAAAAGTGAATATATACAGAAATGTAATATTTATTCTCTCTGTGAACATTTTCTTCTTTGTTGTATCTTCTTCATCCTGTGAAAAGTTCCCTGTACCTTTCTTATTTCTGATTTGGTTTCACACACTCGGCGTGAATGTAGAAATACAGTGTGTGAATCTGCTCATACAAAGATTAAAATCTGCCTGTCTGTCCGTTATAGAAATGAAAATCTGTGTACGAATCTCCACCAGATTTTATTAAGTGTACACTGTTGACCGAGAAAAGACTTTAGAGAATACTGAGATCCACAACTTTGGCCATTTGAAAAACGGGAAATATAAAAATCTATTCTCGATCTCGTTCTTCATACTTTGCTTGAAGTGCCTGAGTTTAACATGCACTATTTATCGACAAAATGAAGATATGCTCGTAATGTATTGAAAAGATACAGTGGCACACTACTCTCTCTCTCTCTCTCTGAACCTTAAGTGCCCAGGGCACATGGGGCTTCCGCAAGGGTTTTCCACAAATGCCTGTCCTTCGCCTTTTTTTCTGCTCTTGCCCAGGTGAGCCCTCTATTGCTCAATATCCTTTCTGTTGTTCTTCTGCATGTCTCTTTTGGTCTACCCTTACTTCTGCTCCCCTGTGGTGTAACTTTAATCACCTTCATGCTTTTTTCTTAATAATTTAGTTAATGTAACCGAACTTTCTCAATCTAGTTTGCGAAAATCAAATCTGAAGTATATCCCCGTTATTGTCTTCTTCCTTGAACTTCTAATAATGGAATTTCATTGTTTCCATTTTTACTTTTGTTGAATGTTATGATATAAAGTGGGATCATTCGTTTATTCACTGTTGTATTTATTCATGATCATTCACTTTAATTCATGCATACAGACGCTAATATTTTCTACAGTTGTCATAACATCACATGAGGTTTCATTTCAACCTACTCACCCAACCAACGCCGAGCATTCATGTTAGTCTTATTATATATAGTCTTATGTCATCATATTATTAAAAAAACAATATTAATCAAAGAAATTGTTAAATTAATGCCGTGTTTGATCACATAGCAGAGTTCACATGACACTTCTACAGTTCCACTGGGTTACCAAGTCTCAGTATCAAAAACGAGAACGAATTTCAGAAAATAGGAAGACATTTATCTTTCAGCGTCATTACAAATGTTTAACAAATTCAAGATAAGACAAATTTAGTTAGACCAAAGGCTCCTTCATTTCTTTACTTATAGTTTTTCTTTTTCAACTAACGTTTTACAGAACATAATTTTTTCTTTCATTAGATTGTCTTGTCCATCGTTTATTGTTTGTAGAACATTTTGTCAAGTATGGCATGTTCTACCCAGGGAACTTTTTTCACATAAAAACTTTTATGGAACACGACTTTCCTTTGTTATTTTATGTTTCAGTTTTTGAATGTTAATATTTTACAGTATAACGTTTTTTTAAAAATATCCTTTTGTTTATCTCTATTGCTTCTGCTGTTTCTCTCTCTCATCTATTGCTTCTGCTGTTTCTCTCTCTCACCTATTGCTTCTGCTGTTTCTCTCTCATCATTGCTTCTGCTGTTTCTCTTTCTCATATATTGTTTCTGCTGTTTCTCTCTCTCATCTATTGCTTCTGCTGTTTCTCTCTCTCATCTATTGCTTCTGCTGTTTCTCTCATCTATTGCTTCTGCTGTTTCTCTCTCTCTTCTATTGCTTCTGCTCTTTCTCTCTCTCTCATCTATTGCTTCTGCTGTTTCTCTCTCTCTTCTATTGCTTCTGCTCTTTCTCTCTCTCTCATCTATTGCTTCTGCTGTTTCTCTCTCTCTTCTATTGCTTCTGCTGTTTCTCTCTCATCTATTTACTTCCTGTTTCGTCTAATCAGAGTCCCAGCAGAGCTGGCCCTGGCGGAGATTAGACATGAGATCAGCCAACAGTTGGGTGTACAGGCTAGTCAGATGCTGCCCAAAGACTACGTGTTTCTGAGAAGTGTAGGGAGAAGTCTGACCACGGTAAGTATGTCGGTGATTGATGTTATTTCTGGCAAACAAGAGATTTAACATTAGGTTTTCGTTTCTGTTAATTTTGTACCAATAGAGTTAACATCACATTTTCGTTCATGTTAGCTCTGGTAGTAAGAGAGTTAATTTTAAGTTTGTTGTTACTATGCTAATTTATGGCAGGTTTTGGTGCGAATGATGTTAGATTAAGTTCATTGCTCTGCTACACAACGATAATGATAGCAAAAATAAGTGTCTTGGATTAAATCACCTTCCTATACACAAGAAGATGGAACCTACTAGTGAACTGTAAGGCCAGTCCTCTCTAATGGTGGAGATCATACCGATCACTTGTGTTCACCATGCTCTTATGACACAGTCATAAGATTACTTTGATAAAGTACCGCAGATCTTGATTACCTCTGGTTCGTCACTCAAATATAAAAGTGGATACAGCTTCTGTCTCAGTTTAGTTTCATACTGCTTTTTACCAGATTCTGCCGCCATACCAGTTTATACCAGAAGTAGCTTATGTGCTACACAACGAGAGATCATTTAGAGTCATTAACAACTGAAATAAATGACATTTTTAATCACAACGTCCTGGTCACAAAATGAAAGTGCTAAAATTTGCTGTCAGGTGAGGGAAGGGACACAACTACAGATATTCTTCATGCGCCACTATAAATATTTAATAAAAATACACTAGTGAAATACAATGGTGATCCTTTTCTCCAGCCGTGACAGAAAAAAGACGCCATATTTTACTTACTGATTGGAATGAATTATGTGCTGGCGATTTCTCATAACAAAGGATTGTGTTTTGTTTTATTTAATGATAATCATCATCATCATCAGGTGCCGTGCCGACTGGAGTTAGGTATTATGCTTCTCCAGAGTACACGATCCTTCATGCAGGTCATCAGCTCAGTTGGTGATCTCCTCTCACACCATCCCGTCAGACTGTCCAGTATCATTTCTCTTGGTCCTCCTCTTGATCTTCTTCCTTCTATTTTTCCTGTTGTTATAATATTTTCAATGCCCCCTCTTCTCATTGCATGTCCTATGAAAGTACATTGTCTCTCTCTTATCTTTTTGACAAGGTTTTTTTTTTGTCTCTCCAGCTCTTCTCATACATTCTTCATTAGTTATTTTTGCTGTCCAAGGGATTCGCAACATTCTTCTAATAAACCACATTTCTGCTGCTTCCAACGATTTTTGTGCAGACTTGCCTATTGTCCATGATTCACTTCCATATAACAAGATGGGTTCACTATAGCATTTTAGGACTCGTTTTCTAACATTCATTGATAAGGATGTGTTGGTTAGTATGTTTCTCATTCTCTGAAATGCAGTCTTTGCTTGGCCTATTCTGTTCCTAATTTCTGTTCTGCATTTCCCATCTGAAGTTATTACTACTCCAAGGTATTTGAATTTCAGCACCTGCTTTAGAATAGTTCCGTTTAATTTTTAATTTAATGATAAAGAACTGACTATTCTTCACTTGCCTGCCATGTAGGGTTGGACATTTAAAATTTGAACGATAAAAAGGGATGGTGACCTCAGTAAAACTGGTTCAAATAATAAAGGTAGATAGAGGTTAATGGTGCAGTTTTAAAGGGTGGCAGAGGGAGTGAGTAAAGTGAGAGAAGTGAGAAAAAAAACGAAAAGAAACTATGAGAGTGAGATGAGAATGTATAAATGAAAAACATACAACATCCGATATTTCGGCGTGAACCTTTTTCGAGGAATACATATACAAACAAGACAAAACTTATAACTAAATGAAAAACTAATCTTAATGTGGCATCCTCCAAAAGTAGGAAACACAGAAATGCGTGTCCCATAGACCAGGCAAAGGGACCACGCTGAGCCACACACAGGATAAGCCAATAGAGCCAATCATAAAGAAGAGATGTAGGGAGGGAGGGAAACAGGTGAGGGAAAGAGGGGGAAGGGCAATAGACCCATAAAAGCTACTAGAGAAGAAGGTGTCGGGAGGGGGAGGGGAAGCGGAGAGATAATGAATGAAAAACAAACACCTGCAGGGAGAAAATGTGAAACTGTTGAATAGGACAAGACCTTATAAACACCTATAAACTGCCAGAGAAGAAGATAATGTGGCGATAGGGAGGGGAGCTAGGAGAAAGAAACAAGAAAATAGAGTATAGAACACAGAAAAAAGGTGGAAAACTAAAAGTTAAAGGAAGCTGAAGACATTTTTAATTCCAGCTGGGCGGAGACAGCCAGTCTGGAAAATAAGGCGCTGTTCTAGAACCCTCCGAGATCGTGCATCAGCAGAACAAGAGCCGATCGCACTAACAGAAATGTCATGTTTTCCCCTGTGGTTGCTAAGGCAAAAATATTTAGCCACAGGTGTCCAAGCCCTCAGAGAAATATTGTTGAGATGTTGGCGAAAACGATTTCCTAAGCGTAAACCGGTCTCCACTATATACTTCATACAACAACGTTTGCACATAATAGCATAAATAACACTGCGCGAGGTGGAAGTAAAACCCTCCTGAACTGATAACGTGGACTTAAGGAAGGAGATCTGGCTATCCTCGACAACAAACGGCCAAGTGTTACATCTACGACGTCCGCAATGTCTGGTGCCATAAAAAGTGTCACCTGTCTTAAGGTGACTTCGAACTAAACGTCCCCGAGGTCCTTGTCCCGTCAGTAGGCCACCAACGGCGGTTCCCCCAAAAGTTCACGTGTATCAGGCTCGGTCTGGAGGAGATGGAGATGGGGAAACAGTATGTTTTTAACTGCCAAACTATGAGGATGGTCTGTGAGTACCAGTTTAACTCTATCCGAGCTACAGTGCGGTTTAGGAGTGAAGACTTGTTGCGGCGATATATGGCTGATGCGGTTGCAAGATGACGAGCGTCTCTTTGCCTGGTCTATGTGGCACGCATTTCTGTTTCCTACTTTTGGAAGATGCCACATTAAGATTAGTTTTTTTGTTTTTGTCTTGTTTGTATATGTATTCCTCGAAAAAGGTTCACGCCGAAATATCGGTGTTGTATGTTTTTCATTTATACATTCTCTTCTCGCTCTCATAGTTTCTATTCCTTTTTTCTCACTTTTCCCACTTTACTCACTCCCACTGCCACCTTGTAAAACTGCACCGTACACCTCTATCTACCCTTATTATTTAAAATTTGAAAGACTTGTACGCACGTATTAAGTTCTGGTCTAACTTGTAACAGAAATTTGAATTGTCCTGTTTAGGACAGTTAGTTCTTATTTGTTAATTAGGAATAGCCTGTGATGCAATTTTTTGGACTTCATTATTTTGTGGGAAGTTTTCGTCGATCTTATGAGTATGAAATTGTTTGATTTTTGAAGTTGCTGGTGGTTTCTTTCCAAAAGGCATAATCACGCCGGGAATCATGTTATATATTCTTATCAAGCCTTGTGGCTTCATCCCATTCTCCATCAATAACAACACTCATGTTGCCATATGTCTTGAGTCTGAGCCCACACTCTTGGCTGTCCCCCGTGTTGTTGTGAAGTAGAAAGCCCGTAAACTGAAGTCTGCTGTTGTCGTCGAGTAGGAAGAAGGGGAGTGCCTGCTGTTGTCGTCGAGTAGGAAGAAGGGGAGTGCCTGGTGTTGTCGTCGAGTAGGAAGAAGGGGAGTGCCTGCTGTTGTCGTCGAGTAGGAAGAAGGGGAGTGCCTGGTGTTGTCGTCGAGTAGGAAGAAGGGGAGTGCCTGCTGTTGTCGTCGAGTAGGAAGAAGGGGAGTGCCTGGTGTTGTCGTCGAGTAGGAAGAAGGGGAGTGCCTGGTGTTGTCGTCGAGTAGGAAGAAGGGGAGTGCCTGGTGTTGTCGTCGAGTAGGAAGAAGGGGAGTGCCTGGTGTTGTCGTCGAGTAGGAAGAAGGGGAGTGCCTGCTGTTGTCGTCGAGTAGGAAGAAGGGGAGTGCCTGGTGTAAATATTCTCAGAGTATATTGCAGAACACAATTTGAAGATTCTTAGACCATTCTGTTAAACCTGATCCTGAGAGAGTTAACTAGCTACCTAAAAATTGTAGATACTTTATACACAACAGTAATACCTCTTCAGTTGACAGGAAGAGATACCATCACTTATGGGTTACTGCCTTGAAGTAATTGTCAACTCAAAGAATTAGAAATGTTAAAATGATTGAGGCTAAGGGGTCAAAGTCACGGGTCAAAGAATAAGCATGTTCATTCATTCATTGGTTCTAAGGCTAAGGACTGTTATAGCGGGAGATGGGGTGGGGGATACGCTCTCCACTCCAATGGCCTGCGTCTCAGATAGCCTCTGACAGTCAAGTTCACTTCCTGGCCTTCTCGTGGCAGAACTGTTCAAACTGACAGGAAAAGGGGCGAAGGCGAATATCTGACGCCTGAAAGCCAGACGCTTCGGGTAGATGAGAGTCATGTTTGGTAGCTCATCTACTGCTGTTGGCGAGATTCTTCAGCTGCCGTGCGTGGACTGAGGCTCCTCCCGGTCAGTGAAGAAAGGTGCGAATGGGGTTGCCGAACGGCATCACTGTAGAAAAGGTGAAAGAAAGATTAAGCGAAGTAAACAGTAGTCAAACCGCGGCACCTCTGGTCTGGAGGTCGGTCACGTTCTATGTGCAATCATATCGGGCGAAATGCCTGAACCGGCTTTTAACCCAGAGGTTAAGACACTGCTGGCGAGATTCTTCGGATGCCGTGCGTGGAATGAAACTCCTCCCGGCCAATGAAGAAAATGCGAAAAAGAAATTAGTGCGGCGCCGATATGAAAAAGGTGAAGGAAAGGATAAAGTGAAGCTTAATCGGTATGTCCGATGGTCTCGCGGCGAGATCTACTCATACCACGGTGCCTCTGCTCTAGAGGCCTAAACCGGCTTAAACCAGGGGTGAAACATGATGGCTATTCATGTCACAGTAACTCCGCTCTAGAGGTCGCTCACGTCCTAAACACGCCCATACTGGGATAATATGCCTAAACCATTTTTAAACATTTGACCATTGTTATGAGATCTCATAACTTATTCTTGTTATTGAGATCTTTGAACATACTCTTGTTTATGAGATATTTGAACTTACATCAGACTCTTGCTTATGTGATCTTATGTCCAACGCTTGTAGCCCCTATGCGACTAGATAGGCCACGTGATCTGTCTCAGAGACAAAAAGGTATACACTGTCGTAAAAGCCTAGAGACAACTGTGGAGATCATGTGCCGGATTTAGCATCATCTAGGACTTGTTATATTTAAAGAGAAAGAAACGCGAAAGAAGAACGAATGTAAAACACATCTAGTTTTTGGGTTTATGTGCATAAAAAAATACATGTATAAATATACGAAAAGCCACTGCGGTAAAGCTGTGATAACAAAATGTTAAAACTATTTAAAACAAACGTGGGAACAGCTTTATCAGTCTTATGAGCACACAGCAGTGAAGTTTTGGTTTACACCTTAATCATACAAAAACATACAGTACAAAAAACCATTGATATGAATTTATATTTTTTTCTTACTTTTATTATTTCTTTGTCCTGTATATTTTTGTATGATTAGGCGTACACTGTAACATGACAACTGTATGCTTGCTAATAAAGCTGATCCTATTTTTATTTTAAATAATTTTAACAGAATGAGAGTAACAGTTTGCTGGAACATGGGAGGAGTGTGAATGTTAGAGAGAGAGAGAGAGAGAGAGAGAGAGAGTGTGTGTGTGTGAGAGAGAGAGAGAGGGTGGGGATGGGGAGAGAGTGAAAGCATGAAGAAATTGTAGTAAACTGAAAAAAGAAGTGGGAGGAAAGTGGTGACGGAGGAAGAGAAAGATGACCGTGAAAGCTGGTGATGATTTATGTTGATTTGAAGAGTGCCAAAGCTGGTGAAGATTTCTGTTGACTTGAAGAGTGTGAAAGCTGGTGATGATTTATGTTGACTAGAAGAGTGTGAAAGCTGGTGATGATTTATGTTGACTAGAAGAGTATGAAAGCTGGTGATGGTTTATGTTGACTAGAAGAGTGTGAAAGCTGGTGATGGTTTATGTTGACTAGAAGAGTGTGAAAGCTGGTGATGATTTATGTTGAGTAGAAGAGTGTGAAAGCTGGTGATGATTTATGTTGAGTAGAAGAGTGTGAAAGCTGGTGATGATTTATGTTGACTAGAAGAATGTGAAAGTTAGTGATGGTTTATGTTGAGTAGAAGAGTGTGAAAGCTGGTGATGATTTATGTTGAGTAGAAGAGTGTGAAAGCTGGTGATGATTTATGTTGACTAGAAGAATGTGAAAGTTAGTGATGGTTTATGTTGAGTAGAAGAGTGTGAAAGCTGGTGATGATTTATGTTGAGTAGAAGAGTGTGAAAGCTGATAATGATTTATGTTGACTAGAAGAGTGTGAAAACTGGTGATGACTTATGTTGAGTAGAGAGTGTGAAAGCTGGTGATGATTTATGTTGACTAGAAGAGTGTGAAAGCTGGTGATGATTTATTTTGACTAAAAGAGTGTGAAAGCTGGTGATGATTTATGTTGACTAGAAGAGTGTGAAAGCTGGTGATGGTTTATGTTGACTAGAAGAGTGTGAAAGCTGGTGATGGTTTATGTTGACTAGAAGAGTGTGAAAGCTGGTGATGATTTATGTTGAGTAGAAGAGTGTGAAAGCTGGTGATGATTTATGTTGACTAGAAGAATGTGAAAGTTAGTGATGGTTTATGTTGAGTAGAAGAGTGTGAAAGCTGGTGATGATTTATGTTGAGTAGAAGAGTGTGAAAGCTGGTGATGATTTATGTTGACTAGAAGAATGTGAAAGTTAGTGATGGTTTATGTTGAGTAGAAGAGTGTGAAAGCTGGTGATGATTTATGTTGAGTAGAAGAGTGTGAAAGCTGATAATGATTTATGTTGACTAGAAGAGTGTGAAAACTGGTGATGACTTATGTTGAGTAGAAGAGTGTGAAAGCTGGTGATGATTTATGTTGACTAGAAGAGTGTGAAAGCTGGTGATGATTTATTTTGACTAAAAGAGTGTGAAAGCTGGTGATGATTTATGTTGAGTAGAAGAATGTGAAAGCTGGTGATGACTTATGTTGAGTAGAAGAGTGTGAAAGCTGTGATGATTTATGTTGACTAGAAGAGTGTGAAAGCTGGTGATGATTTATTTTGACTAAAAGAGTGTGAAAGCTGGTGATGATTTATGTTGAGTAGAAGAATGTGAAAGCTGGTGATGATTTATGTTGACTAGAAGAGTGTGAAAGGTGGTGATGATTTATGTTGAGTAGAAGAGTGTGAAAGCTGGTGATGATTTATGTTGATTAAAAGAGTGTGAAAGCTGTGATGATTTATGTTGAGTAGAAGAGTGTGAAAGCTGATAATGATTTATGTTGACTAGAAGAGTGTGAAAACTGGTGATGACTTATGTTGAGTAGAAGAGTGTGAAAGCTGGTGATGATTTATGTTGACTAGAAGAGTGTGAAAGCTGGTGATGATTTATTTTGACTAAAAGAGTGTGAAAGCTGGTGATGATTTATGTTGACTAGAAGAGTGTGAAAGCTGGTGATGGTTTATGTTGACTAGAAGAGTGTGAAAGCTGGTGATGGTTTATGTTGACTAGAAGAGTGTGAAAGCTGGTGATGATTTATGTTGAGTAGAAGAGTGTGAAAGCTGGTGATGATTTATGTTGACTAGAAGAATGTGAAAGTTAGTGATGGTTTATGTTGAGTAGAAGAGTGTGAAAGCTGGTGATGATTTATGTTGAGTAGAAGAGTGTGAAAGCTGGTGATGATTTATGTTGACTAGAAGAATGTGAAAGTTAGTGATGGTTTATGTTGAGTAGAAGAGTGTGAAAGCTGGTGATGATTTATGTTGAGTAGAAGAGTGTGAAAGCTGATAATGATTTATGTTGACTAGAAGAGTGTGAAAACTGGTGATGACTTATGTTGAGTAGAAGAGTGTGAAAGCTGGTGATGATTATGTTGACTAGAAGAGTGTGAAAGCTGGTGATGATTTATTTTGACTAAAAGAGTGTGAAAGCTGGTGATGATTTATGTTGAGTAGAAGAATGTGAAAGCTGGTGATGACTTATGTTGAGTAGAAGAGTGTGAAAGCTGTGATGATTTATGTTGACTAGAAGAGTGTGAAAGCTGGTGATGATTTATTTTGACTAAAAGAGTGTGAAAGCTGGTGATGATTTATGTTGAGTAGAAGAATGTGAAAGCTGGTGATGATTTATGTTGACTAGAAGAGTGTGAAAGGTGGTGATGATTTATGTTGAGTAGAAGAGTGTGAAAGCTGGTGATGATTTATGTTGATTAAAAGAGTGTGAAAGCTGGTGATGATTTATGTTGACCGGATAAACAAAACTTCCATGTAACTTTTTTATGTTTGGAATACTGCGTCCTGGTAGTAACAATTCTTTGGTTTTGACTTCAGTTGAGGAGAAAACAGGAACACGAGTTGAAGGCCAAGCATTTTGTACCTCCTGTGGTAAGTTAACTTGATGCCTGTGGTAAGTTAACTTGATGGCTATGGTAAGTTAACTTGATGCCTATGGTAAGTTAACTTGATGCCTATGGTAAGTTAACTTGATGCCTGTGGTAAGTTAACTTGATGGCAGGAGGCCACTCAGAGTTTAAATACTTTTTTTCTTACAAATGAATCAAAGATGTGTGTTGTTGCTTTTAAACATAAAATTCTGGCCTGTAGAACATAAGAACATTTGTTTGTTTTGCTTTGAAAGTTTTTTTTTTTTATTTGTTTGAAAATTTCCTCTACAGTACAGTAAAGGATGATAATATCCTTATCATCATCATGTGTCATGCTGGCAGGCGATTGTGGTCACGCTTCTTCGTAGATCTCAGTCCTTCATAGTTTCCATCAGCTCAGTTTGTGATTTTATTATTGTGCCATTGCATTAGACCAAGATTATTTCTCTTGTTCTCTCCCTGCCTCTCTTCTCATGTATCTTTCCTGTTGCTATGATGTTTTCAAGCCCTCTTCTTCTTCTTGTACATCCAGTGAAAGATGGTGTCGTTTTCTTATGGTTTTAATTAGGTTCCTTTCTACATCTGCTTCTGTTGAACATTGCCTGACTGCCATTTAAATTAGTTTTAAAAATGAAAGCACTGAATTCGGGTGCAGTCTGGAGTAAATACTGCAGCGTGAGAAAGGTAACTTCATTTTATGAAATGATTTTTTCAGTGCCAGAGGTTGCTTGTCGGTTGAGTAACGCTCTTTTTGGCGCTTTGGCTGTCGTCTTCTGGATGACATTCTCATAAGTGTCTCGAGGCGTGTTCGCTGATATCTTAATTTTTCATCAGCTCATTAACACACATTGACTGAGTCTGTCAAGTATTAGAGTTGTCAAGAGTTCAAATATAGACTGCCATAGACTTCCACGGGAAGATAAAAATAATTCTGTGGGCCACCTATGCCGGTGTTTTTTTGGTATAAAAGAAAATTGTATCTTTTATGATGGGTCCGAATATTTTGACCCACTTTCTAAAACGTTATACAGGCATGTTCTTTCCATTTTATTCATTTATTGTTTTTGTCACTAAAATATTTTCAAGTTATCTCTTTTCTCATCACTTCTCTGATAAATATTGCCTGCCATTTCTGCCTTTTCTCTTTTGTTAAATTTACTTACAAGGACGGTTCTAATGACTATTATAGCCGGAGGTGGGGTGGGGGATACCCTCTCCACTCCAATTAAATGTCTCCAAGGCGTGCGTCTCAAACAGCCTCTGACAGTCAAGTCCACTTCCTGGCCTTCTCGTGGCAGAACTGTTCAAATTGATAGGAGAATGGGCGAAGACGAATATCTGGCGCCTTAAAACCAGACTTTTCGGGTAGATGAAAGTCATGTTTGGTAGCTCATCTACTGGCGAGATTCTTCATCTGTCGTGTGTGGAGTGGGACTCCTCCCAGCCAGTGAAGAAAGGTGCGAATGGGGTTACCGAGCGGCGCCACTGTGGAAAAGGTGAAAGAAAGGATTAAGTGAAGTAATCAGTAGTCTCGAGGTCAGGACTGCTCAAATCACGGCACCTCTGGTCTGGAGATCGGCCATGTCCTATTTGCACTTATACCGGGCGAATTGCCTGAACCGGCCTAACCCAGGGGTTAAGAAACTGCTAGCGAGATTCTTCGGATGCCTCGCGTGGAGTGAAACTCCTCCTGGCCAATGAAGAAAATGCGAAAAAGCAATCAGGGTTGCCGTGTGGCGCCGATGTGAAAAGGTGGTGCAAAGGATAAAGTGAAGCTTAATCAGTATGTCCAGTAGTCTCGCTGCGAAAGCTACTCATACCATGGCACCTCTGCTCTAGAGGCCGGTCACGCCCGATATACACCCATACTGGTGAAATATGCCTACACCGGCCTATATCAGGGGTGAAACTTGATGACTACTCATATCAGGTAACTCCGCTTTAGAGGTCGCTCACGTCCTAAACACCCCCATACTGGGATAATATACCTAAACCGGCTCAACCCAGGGGTAGAACTTACTATTGGCGAGGATTCGTCCTCCTGGACAAAACCTCCGTCCTGGTCACAACCAGGAAGGGTAGCGGCCACGACCACAAAATGCTGAAGTCGGAGACACTGGACCAGTGCAGTCTATATAGGCAAATACCTCTCACCCGGCGGGGATGTATGCGTATCCTAAACAGGCTGAGGTTTTCCAGTGAGAAAGTCCAACGCTGGACTGGATGGGCAACCACCTCTCACCCGGCGGGGATGTATGCGTATCCTAAACAAGCTGAAGTTTTCCGGTGAGAAAGTCCAACGCTGGACTGGATGGGCAACCACCTCTCACCCGGCGGGGATGTATGCGTATCCTTAACAGGCTGAGGTTTTCCGGTGAGAAAGTCCAACGCTGGACTGGACGGGCAACCACCTCTCTCCCTGGAGGGAGGGGGGGTCCACTGATATCACAAAACACGTCGAGGTTTTCCGGTGAGAAATTCCAACTCTAGATTAAACTGGTGCAATGGAAACCACGGTGTCACGCAATCCCGCTTCTGAGACCCACCGAGAATACAGGCTCAAGCCCTGCGATACTCTGAACCTCTTGTGGTCCTGTCGTGGATCTCGTGTGGTCCTTTCAGGGACCACTGGGGGAACCACGGGACCTATCGAGGGCCACAGGAGTAAATTCAGTAGGATCACGGGGGGGGGGGGTCTTGGTGGTAGAAGCGAACGAAGAAGAATAAGACTTACAAGGACTTTTATATTAATCCTTGTTAATCATTTTAGCCACTTTACAAGGTATACCAAAACAATTCTCCTTAAACCACATATTTAGTGCTTGTATTTGTATTATTTATTCTTAATGCACTTTCATGCACTAAAATGGATTCTAATTGTCTGTTATATATTTATTCTCTTATATTTATTGATAAGACATTGTATGCTAACTAAAGCTACTGTTTTAAAGGAAAAATAAGAAAGTGATAGTTAAGAAGCAGCCTGGTTAGCTGAGTGGTTAGATGTTCGGTTTACTAACCCGGTTGTACCGAGTTCAGTCTCAGCAGTGGGATTTTTTTTCTGGTACACGCCAGCAAGATCCCAGGGTTCACCCAGCCTCTAAAAATGGGTGCCAGAGAAATCTGGGAAGGTAAAGCGGCCAGGCGTGATAATGACCACATCACACTTTCATGTGTCGAAGATCATGGAAAATACGGGCCTAACATCATATTGCCCTAATGGCATGGAAACGGTAATTTTACCTTTACCTCACCTAATAGTCAAGATTTTTTTTTCCAAATGCCACGGCAATGAATGTTTTTTTCCATGTCCAGTGATGATGATGATTACAGAAGATTGTCATGGCTTTCCTCATGCCCTTTGGTGCACATAAGAAGATGGGTCAATGATCTCTTAGTAAGCCTCGCATCTCATGGGAGGGATAATGCTGTTCCTGACCTCGTTCAGATACATACAGTAGTGTATATAACAACAGAGGGAACACTGCTGGAAAGTGGGGCAAGGTCCTGACTGGCTATGATTTGCAAACCCTACTAGCAGGGACTATACTACTCTTGCCAAAGAAAAGTCAAGTTATTCAAGGACACTAAACCTATTTTCAGGCCTACTCCCCAGAATTATACATCTTGGAGGCAACTCCCGAAGTCAGGGAGGCACTAGTTACCAGTGACACATCCTCACAATCACCTCCACTGTCACGACAAACATCGCCCTCCCATCGGAGCTATCCTAGCACTCATCGAAATGGTTACAACGGTGAGTTAGTTAGGAAGGACCAGCATCTATGCACTCCGGGTACTCCAATTTCCTGTTTAGCATCTCCTTTAGCTTACAGTAACTGGTTACTCCCGTCCCACGTTGGCTGACTGTCTAGAATCCCCGTCTCATGTTGGCTGACTGTCTAGAATCCTTGATGAATCATTAATTTCTCCCCACACAAAGCTCCTTCGTTCTTGATAATGACACTGATTCATAACTGTCAGTGAATGTTTAAACTAGGGAAAAAACGTAGGAACAGTTTTATTAATTAACGAGTACGAAGTTGTAATGTTTCGGCGTGAACCTTAATCATACAAAAATACACAGGACGAATAAATAAAGAGATAAGATAAACTATGAATTCACATGAATGCTATGTAAAAAGTAGGAATGGAAAATAATAGAAAAAAAAATTGAGCACTTAGCTGTGACTTGTAAAAGGCTGTGTCCAGAAATGCGTATGGTGGAGTGTTGAGAATGTTTAAATGGAGACTTGTGATAGGTAGGTCGTAAAAGGGAGGACTTGTGATAGGTAGGTCGTAAAAGGGAGGAAGGGGGAACTGCAGAAAGAGAAATGAATGATAATCTAGCCGGGAGAAGGTGGAATAGGTGACTGTAGTTGGGACGGAGGGGTTGTAATCTGATGCCGTGAGGATGGCAGAACTATGTGTTACAAATGAGAAAGGAGTGGAACTTGGTGCAGAGGGAATATGATTGTGGGAGAGGGGAATGTTAGTTGTAACTGAATTTAAGTTCAAACCATGTGATTCCAGCGTCCCATATTCCTGAACATAGCGGTTCTCAAGTGCTAGATGGCTTCTGTCATCAGCGTGACATATTTTGATGGGAGTTATCAGAAAATCAAATTTGCTTCTGCGGTTGGCGCCATTGAAATGATTAGATACTGGTTTCCAATTGTGCTGGGTGATATCATACAGACGTTTCTGCACGCGGTCCCCTAATCTGAGACCAGTTTCACCAGTATAAGTTATCCTGCATCTTTTGCAAACAATGGCATATATCATATTATGAGACTTGCATGTGAATCCCTCAGGAATCCAGCTGAGAAGTTTTCATTGAAATCCTTTGTTTGGCCAACTTCTCTTATGGGATTGACGATGTCTGCTCAGTCCAATGCCTGCCCTTCCTTTATGACAGCTGTGTCAGCCATTGATCTGCTCTCCCCTGATACCTGGATGGCGAGTGCTCAGTGCACCTGTCTTTACAAGTTTTTTTAAACATCTCTTAAGTTCCTTGCCAATGATGGCTGATTTTTACAATCTTTATGTCTCACGTAATAAAAAAAAAGAATGTAGAAATAATTTTATTTTTATTCCTGGAATAATGCCAGTTATAATGAAGCCACTGAATCTGCATGTAGCTTGAAGTAGTTTCAGATGAGCCACATCACCGTCTGTTTAGAGTTGTTGATAAAACTGAGATTCATTTTATGAAACAAAATGAGAAATATATTCTAAAAATGCAAGTCCTGGAGCTTTTAGTTTAGGAAAATGAAATTTATCAAATAAGATAAATTACTCGGACAAAATTATACTTCTTTTATACAAACCTGATAATAGTAGACTATTTTTTTAGATTAAGTTGGGAGGCTTGCTATTTTGACATAATTAAACTTTTGTCCTGACAAAAAAGATACTTAATCAGAAATCTAATGACTTTCTTAAAAGACATAAGATTATACTGATAAATAGAAGATATCTCATTAGGTAGAGAGGATGATGACAGATGTTCTTAACTAGAATATTTTGTTAAATCATATTCCCAAAAAAATCTAATACATTTGCAGGCACCATTCCAAGCTAGTATCTCTCATCAACATTCTGTGTCTTCCTTTCTTACACCACCTTATAATTCCACTCCCTCTCCACCTTATAACTCCACTCCCTTTCCACCATAACCCTATTCCCTTTCCACCTCATAACTCCACTCCTACATCAGCTGAAACTCCACTCCCACAGAACCTCACAACTTCTCTCTTATCACCTCATAACTACATTCCCACAGAACCTCACAACTTTTCTCTCATCACCTCATAACTACACTCCCACAGAACCTCACAACTTTTCTCTTATCACCTCATAACTACACTCCCACAGCATCTCACAACTTCTCTCTTATCATCTCATAACTACACTCCTACATCAGCTGAAACTCCACTCCCACAGAACCTCACAACTTCTCTCTTATCACCTCATTAACTACACTCCCACAGCATCTCACAACTTCCCTCTCATCACCTCATAACTACACTCCCACAGAACATCACAACTTCTCTCTTATCACCTCATTAACTACACTCCCACAGCATCTCACAACTTCTCTCTCATCACCTCATAACTACACTCCCACAGCATCTCACAACTTCCCTCTCATTACCTCATAACTACACTCCCACAGCACCTCACAACTTCTCTCTCATCACCTCATAACTACACTCCCACAGAACCTCACAACTTCCCTCTCATCACCTCATAACTACACTCCCATAGAACCTCACAACTTCCCTCTCATTACCTCATAACTACACTCCCACAGAACCTCACAACTTTTCTCTTATCACCTCATAACTACACTCCCACAGCACCTCACAACTTCCCTCTCATCACCTCATTAACTACACTCCCACAGAACCTCACAACTTCTCTCTCATCACCTCATAACTACACTCCCACAGAACCTCACAACTTCCCTCTCATCACCTCATTAACTACACTCCCACAGAACCTCACAACTTCCCTCTCATCACCTCATAACTACACTCCCACAGCACCTCACGACTTTTCTCTTATCACCTCATAACTACACTCCCACAGCACCTCACAACTTCCCTCTCATCACCTCATTAACTACACTCCCACAGCACCTCACAACTTCTCTCTCATCACCTCATAACTACACTCCCACAGCACCTGTTAACTTCTCCTCTGCTATAGTTTTTTCCTGTTTTTTTTAAAATCAGACTCTTTCGTGTATATGTTACATTTTTTCTCAATGTGCAACTTTTTTTTTTAGTTTAAAAAAAATTGCAATCCTATAAAAAAAAACCAAACATTTCCCATAAGCTTATTTTATCTGAAGCATCCTTATCATTACATGCACAAGACAGTTCATTATTATCTTTACATGCACACAACAGTTCCTTATCTTTATATGCACAAGACAGTTCCTTATTTTTACATGCACAAGACAGTTCCTTATCATTACATGCACAAGACAGTTTCTAATCATTACATGGACAAGAGAGTTGAAAGCACATTAATATTAAGTCCCTAAAATATGTTTTTTATGGTGACAAAAATTGAAAATTAATGAAAGTTAAAAAAAAATTTAATTAAAGTTAACAAAAGCATTATTCCGTTTGAGGGATAGCATTTTCTGTAAATCTGTGAGCAAGTGGAAATGTAATTTTTTCCAAAAACAAATGTAACTTAGCAAACAGTGAATGAAGGTTTCATCTAGGCATTGACTTGTAGCTAGAGACTAACACATTATGTCCATGTAATTTTACCTACACACACTCCTGCACATACACACTTATACATGCAAATGTTAGTGCCTGTGTATGTATGTAAAACACACACATTATGGTGCTGATCAGTTGCTTTGCCTCGGTGAATTGCTCACATTATATCTATGAAAACCCTGCATATTCTTCATCTCATTCCCCCACCCTTCCATAACTAGCTTCTCTGCAGGCTCCTTTGATTATGGGTACAGCTCTTCTCACATTTCTCTTCTCTTCTTGTAGTTTTTGTCCCTGTTACTACATAGCTCTTCTCACATTTCTCTTCTCTTCTTTTAGTTTTTGTCCCGCTTGTCCCTGTTACTACATTTTCTCATCATATTAATATAAATATAAATAGTTTGAATTGTTCCCTCCCACTTTATATTTTTTGTATTCCCATGCAACTAATATATGAGAGAACTCAAGTGTGGAAAAAAAGGGAGGATAACTGGCCATTTTTTTCATGGTATGTCCACTTGTTGTGAGCTTTCGTAGTCTGCCAACCATTAACATTTTCAGTTTAATTTTGTTGTTTTTTTGTACTTGTTTAGATTTTTTATTTCTAATTTTACTTCAATTTTTTGTGAAACATTTTTAAAAATTGACATATTACAGTTCGTATTATTATTATGTTCCACATTATTTCTGATGACTTTGCTGTATCTTAACCCCACCCCCACCCCCCCCCCCTACAACAGGCCTAACTTGGCTGATGGGTTGGGGGTCACCATAGTCCCCATGATGGTGAAAGAGTTAAAGTTATTATTAATTAAAGAAGTATTGAATGCTCCCTGGCTTTTAGCCTCATTCAAGGGCCAAAAAAATAGCCACCCTAACCCACTCACAGTCTGACATGATGCTGTGCTGCAACATCTTCACTGCACTGACTGCAAAGAACACCAACTCTCAGTTCAGGGAGACAGAAGAAGAGGAAAGCTTTGCTCGAGCATGTTTCTCATTACATCTTACATCCTTCCTGTGCCGTTAAATGTCAGTTTTTCTGTTTTCTGTGATAGACCATTTTTGTATTAGAAAGCAATTCAGAACATCTCTGATAGATGTAAAAGCATATAGGGGTGCAGATGTCAACAGTGACCACAACCTGTGTATAGGGAAAATAAGACTTAAACTAAAAAGCCAACACAAGAAAACAATACTCAGAAAGATAAACAGCCACAGCCTACAAGAAGAAAATACTAACAGAAATTTAAATCAGGAACTTACCAATCATTTCGCAGCACTCAGTGAGGTAGAGGAGACAGACATAGGTGATTTATGGAACTCTCACAGCACAGCCATAATCACAGCAGCAAAATATGTCACGCTGATGACAGAAGCCATCTAGCACTTGAGAACCGCTATGTTCAGGAATATGGGACACTGGAATCACATGGTTTGAACTTAAATTCAGTTACAATTAACATTCCCCTCTCCCACAATCATATTCCCTCTGCACTAGTAGAAAAGCGTGGAAAAACATACATGAAAAATGAGGAGCCAAATTGGCTATGTTGAATAAAGACAGATCTTGGTAAAGCAATATACAAAGAACTAGACAATAAAGTAAAAAAGTTCAGGTAGAAGAGATAAAAAGAGAATACATAGACAATATGGCAAAAGAAGCAGAGAAAACAGGAAAAACAGGAGACAGCAAAAATCTGTACAACATACAAAAGAGGCTAGCAAGTACTGTTACATCCAAAGAAAGACTAATATTTAGCAAATAATAAAGGTAGATAGAGGTGTATGGTGTAGTTTTACAAGGTGGCAGAGGGAGTGAGTCAAGTGAGAAAAAAACAAATAGAAAGTATGAGAATGTATAAATGAAAAACATACAGCATCCGATATTTCGGTGTGAGCCTTTTTCAAGGATTACATACACAAACGAGACAAAAAAACTAAATGAAAAAACTTATCTTAATGTGACATCCTCCAAAAGTAGGGAACCACAGAAATGTGTGTCCACTAGACGAGGCATAGAGACCACGTGGGGCCACACAAAGGATAAGCTGATAGAGCCAATCGTAAAGAAGAGGTGGAGTGAGGGAGGGAAACAGGTGGGGGAAGGGCAGTAGAAACATCTGCTAGAGAGGAAGGTGTGGGGGGGGAGAGGAAGTGGAGAGATAATGAATGAAGAATATAAACACCTGCAGTGAGAAAATGTGAAACTGGTGAATAGGACAAGACCCTATCACAAAAAAGGGGGTGGAAAACTAAAGAACTTAAAACTGAAGACATTGTTAATTTCAGCTGGGTGGAGATAGCCAGCCTGGAGACTAAGGTGCTGTTCTAAGACCCTCCGAGATCGTGCATCAGCAGAACAAGAGCGGATCACACTAACAGAAATGTCCTGTTTTCCCCTGTGGTTGCTAAGGCAAAAATGTTTAGTCACAGGTGTCCAAGAGATGGTGAAACAGTATGTTTTTAACTGCCAAACTATGAGGGTGATGCGTGAGTACCAGTTTAACTCTGTCCAAGCTACAGTGCAGTTTAGGAGTGAGGGCTTGTTGCCGCGATATAAAGCTTATATTTTTGTAATTGGAGAGGAGTAGCCTTACTATAAGTTGTGTCAAAAGTATTTTGCAAAGTCATTCTGAATAGACTTAAAGAAATAGTAGATACTGCAATGAGAGAAGAACAAGCAGGATTTCGAAAAGGGAGAAGCTGTCTCGACCAGATCTTTACTCTAGGAATAATACTTGAAGAACATATCGAAAAGCAAAATCATTAATCTTGAATTTCATAGACTTTAAAAATGGTATTTGATAGCATACACAGAGATTCATTGTGGAGACTATATGGAATACCATATTATATTGTCAGCATCATTAAGGATCTCTACAATGGACATGTTTGTGCAGTCAGCACAGAAGGAGGAATGGGTGTTTCCAGATTGAAACAGGCGTGAAACAAGGATCTATACTATCTCTCTTGATTTTTGGAACTGCCATAGACTTCATAATGAAAAAATGTTGCACAGATAAAATGTACATTGACTGGGACCCAACCAGAAGATCTTAATTTGCAGATGACATAACTCTTATCAGTGATAATGTGAATTCAATGCAAGAAAAAAAAGATACCCTATCTTCACTGGCTAGCAAAATAGAACTTGAAATTATCAAGGAAAAACCAAACAAAATGAAACTCCCCATTAAAGGAAAAAATTATGGAAGGAAAAAATTATGTAGAAGGAACAGCTGTTGAAGAAGTACACCAATTTGCATACCTTGGCAGCTGCATAGACTAGGATGGTGATGCCAGAAGGGAAGTTAGAATTAGAATTGAAAAAGCAGCATTGACCTTCAGGAATCTTGAGAACATATGGGACTCAAAAGTTATAAGCACAAAAACCAAGTTAAGATTATTCATTTCAGATGTAGTATCCAGCCTCATTTATGCATGCGAAAGCTGGAAAACAACTAAAGAAATAAACAACAAATTAGACTCTTTTGAAAACAAATGCCTAAGGAAAATACTCGGTATAAAGTGGAATGAGTTCAAGAACAACAAATAAGACAGATGAGTGAACAACAACCTGTCTCATGAGTGATTAGAAAAAGGAGATGGACATATATCAGTAACATGAGGAGAAGAAACAATCAAAGAATCACAAAACAAGCTATCAAGTGGAACATGACAGGTCAAAGAAAAGGAGGTCAACTACGTGAAACTCTGTTGAGGACGTTGTTAAGAAAGGGCAAATCAGTAGGCATAAAATCCCTTGTTGAGGTTGAAAAAGCTTGTCAAAAACAGGAAAAAATGGTGAACTACCATGTGAGCCTTATATGACTTTTAATGGCATGGGAAGGATGTAAAATAATCCTGTGTGCTATTTTATATACATTTATATTGAGCATGAAGTCTTTATAGTAATTCATCAGTTCATTCGTGGGTTGTGGAAGTGCAGGTTTATCTATATAGTTTGCTCTGCTTGCATCATGCCATACTGCTTCATTTTTCCTGCTCAAATGCTATAAGATTTTGTTCTTAATGTTTCTCAGTCAGAAGTTTTATTTTCTTTGGTCAGACATGTAGATGAATTTCTGGCTTAGCTTAGTGTACTTAGATCATTTCTTTCTCTATGTCTGTGTGTGTGTATGTGCCTGTGTGTATACATGTGTCGGGGTAAGAATAAAGCTTTAAAATCTCTGAAGTTTATTGTTAGACTGTGATAATTAAACAGGTCTTCTGTTTTTAAGGAAAAAAAATTGTTTACATTCGTGAGCTGAAAATAAAGAATATCTTCCAATCAATTTTCTTTTCAACATTGTACTGTTATCAGTAATTATGAATATTTTCTTTTTAAAATTGTGCTGTTATCAGTAGCTATGAATATTTTCTTTTCAAAATTGTATTGTTATCATATGAGACGATTATTTTTTTTCTCATTATTTTGCGTTAATGAATGGAGAAATACTCATGAGAAAACTATTTAGAAATCCTAGAATTTCATAAATCAAATTTTGTTTGATTAAAGGTTTTTATGAGTGTTAAGTTAAATATAAGTTCAGACTTTTTTTTATAAAGTCCTAAATTCTGTCTTTTAAGCTGTACGTTATTGCACTTGATGAAAGTGCAAAGACATCAGACCTCACAATGCAAACATGGTTGTATAAAATATTGGTACTGTCAGCATCTTGAGAAGGTGCTTAGCAGAGATTCTTACCAACTTTCAAAGACATCTTACATCAGCCTGCTTCAAAACTTCCACAACCATCTAACATCTGCCTCCTTCATAGCTTCTACAGATAGCTAACATCTGTTTTCTTCAAAACTTCCACAAACAGATAACATCTGTTTTCTTCAAAACTTCCACAAACAGATAACATCTTCCAGCTTAACTCATGAGCAAATTAACACCTGCCTGGTTCAGTGCTATCTTCTGAGATGATAAAAACCATTATTATATTATTATGGATCTGGTATCTTTGGTTTTGCTTTTTGAGGAGGGGAAAATGAGGGTGGGGGATCTGTTTTTAAATATCTGATGTTTTTGGGGAGAATAACTGTTTTGGATGCATCAACAGCAGCCAACTTGCTCACAACTGAGAGGCCTACAGGAGTGCTGTTAGGGAGGTAAAGACATGCAAATGAATGAAATGAACTGTTTTTGCACATCATATATGTTTTCAGGAGTTAGCTGTGTTTATATATCTAATATATTTACTCAGTGGTCATAACATTCCTTGCTGAGATCGAAAAACTCACGGAAGACAGGAAATCACGGCGAACTACCATGCAGGCCCTATGTGACATTTAGCAGCACGGGAAGGATGCAAGATATTTACTAGATTGAATGAATTTATAAATCCAATCTATCTTTCATGTGGATGTTTATAATTACTCATCAGATATATTGCTTGGTTGTCATTCATATTTGTGCATCTCAAATATTTTCAGTGACTGATGTATTTTTTGTTGATAACAGGTCATGTTAGCCATGAAAGCCCCAGAAAAGCCTACACTCAGCACCATCTGTTGACTTCACCCGGATGCACACGTAGATCTTTCCCCGAAAACAAACGCAATCTTGATACATTTAGAAACATTTTTAGCCATAGTTCCCATAATCTTCAGCCATGCAACAGCAGCAACAACGTACATAGTCAAAACCATAACATTAAATACCAGAATGAAAACAGTGAGTGGTATGAACAACTATGCCACAGTCATGTGACAGGCTCCAGACCTGCCAGTGACCACACCTTGGTTCTCAGTAAGAAATGCCTTCCTTCATCAATAGATGGTGGCAGAGATCGCCCACATGGTGGTGACATGGGAGGTTTCTCATCTGATGATGACTACAACAGGCACAACAAAGATAGCTATACTAATGTGCACAGGTGGGTTGTGAATGTAATGCTTAGTAAAGCAACAATACTAATGATTGCTTTTTGTGCAAGCACATTATGTTTGTATAACATAAAGAAGCAATAAATCAACAAGGTTAGATTCCTTATGCATTGTTTGTGCTATTTAATATTCGAGTGCTGCTAAATTTGGAGCTTTTTTTTTCTGTCAGCATGAGGTGTTCAGTTTGGTCAAGATTATTGTATAAGTCCTGATCTAGGACATGTTGTATGATAATGCCAATATGCTCATCTTTGACACACTTATAGTACATGATTAAAATCTGTACTCCAATGCCACAGAGAGGTACATTTATGTGGAACATAAAGAGTTTGTAGAATTGATTCAGCAGTCTTCTGTGACCAATTCTTCATCAAAACAAGGTAGTCTCTGTAACTGGTGAATTAGGTCAAGCTGACTACTTCCATCCAGCCTACTTACTCAGTCTGTACTGATTTTGTGTAACAGTTTTTGTTCTCTTACTGCAACCACAGACCAGTCCAAACAGGTCAAAGATTTGTAGCAATCATCAGATTATTGAAATTCGTGTTTAACAGTCATACAAAGCAAAAGATTTATATCGGTGAAGCAAGTTTATGTACAATTCTTAGTTTATGATCACTTTGAATGAGAACATGAGTTCTTGGTAATTGAATCTTGTGTTGGAAGATCTTGACAAATTAGCATCAAGCTGAACTGGGACTGGCTACAAGTATTTGGATTTTTCCCTCTTTTAAAATAAAATTAGGTACTTAAAGAATAAGTTTTAATTACAATAAGAAGTACATTCATCCTAGGATTGTTGATGATGCTGAAGTAACAGAAGCCTGATTCTATGAATACAACATGGAGATGTCAGCATGATTTTGATCAACTGTTGCTTGTGAGCTCATTGGCTATCTCACCTCTCTAACACAGTCATCTCTGTTCACAAATAAATCGAAAGAATCATATTCAAGATCAAAAAGAAGGAAAAACTATCACATTTATATAGGAAAATATAACATTTGATAGTCTGCTGACACAGAATTGAAATTAAAGAAAAAATGTTTGCCTAAAGAATAAATGTTTATAAGAGACCATGGCTTCTGTGTATTTTTATTAAACCAGAGTGAATATTCAACAGAAAAAACAAAGGAAGTCACAAGCATGGGAGTAGGTACAGCTCTGATACAGAAACTGATGGAGATGGACTAAGACGAGGAGACTTTTCAGAAAATAGAAACTCCGAGAACAGGAGCTGGCGACGCAATGATCAGGTTTTTCTTCACATTAAAAAAAAAAACAGTCTGCCTGTGAATGAAACATTCTTTTTTTTTCCAGTTTAAAAATGTGAAAGAAAAGATTATGAAAACTGATGTCTGGTTATGTACATTTATTTATTACAAGGATAAATCAAATGAAAGTTAGAAAATATGAATACACAGTACAATCATCTTTAACAATCACTGGAGAGGAAACGAGATGCTATATTAACCCCTGTAGCTTTAAAAAAATCTTTATTCAGAAAGCATGTCTGTCTCTTTTGCTTGGAGGTGTGTAGAAAAAAAAAATTAATTTCCAGTGTTTTACTTATAACCTGCCAGAGTCTTTGACATCCTGTGCGGAACTTTATTTGTTGAAGTATTTGTCCAACAAATGTAGTCAAGGAGCAGCTGAACTTTTTTTATATCTTTTGTAATTTATGTTTTTAATCTTTCTCTGCTTGCAATTTCATTTTGTTAGTTTTTCTTTTTTTCTAGATCTCTGTTTAGGGTGGCAGAAGACATCAAAATGGTGAATATGGTGAAAAAAAAATGAAGAGGGGAAGGGAAAATTTAATGAAAAGAAGAAAACGATAGAAGCTGAGAAACAAGGAGAGAAAGATTACACAATATGAAAAAGTATGAAAGAATAAATAATCTGAAAAGAGAAATGAGAAACAGGAGATTAAGGGAAGAAAGGAGACAGAAAAAGCTCAAAGAAGTTAGTAGTGAAATTTAGAAAATTTCATCACTGTTTTTTGTGAAGTTTTTAAGAATACTGTTGCTTTTTTTCTCAAAGTTCATTTTTAGAAAATTACCTTTTTTATGAATTATTATAAATTATGAGTATACTGACTTTTTTTTGGTGAACTTTTATGTGCTACAGTATCTTCTTAAAAAGATGGACATATGTAGGCCATGTGATGAGAAGAAACAATCAGAGAATACCAAAACAAGCTGTCAAATGTAGCACAACAGGGAAAAGAAAAAGAAGTCGACCATGTGAAACTCTAAATAGGACATTGTTAAGAGAAGCCAGTTTAGTGGGCATAACATCCCTTGATGAAGTTGAAAAACTCGGCAAAAACAGGAAAACTTGGCAAGCAACTATGTGAGCCCTATGCGACATTTAACGGCACAGGAAGGATGTAAGATCTTCTTATGTAAATGCACTATTCCTTTTGTTTGTTTGTTTCATCATTTCTAGGTAGCTTATGTAAATGACTGTTTGGACAAATCAGATGATATAATTCATGTAACAAGCAACTGTTAATAAATGTTCCATAACAAAAGTGAATTTTGCTGAAATACTGATGACATGAAAGTCCATTGGAAAACATAACTTTTTGTTTTTAATCAGAACAGAACAGAAATCATCTTTATGTATCATCTTTATGCAGTTGATTAATTTTGTACGTAGAAACCTGTAAAATAGATATTTAAAAAAAATGGAATGAACTAAATGGTTTTACTTTGACATCTTTCTAGGATGGGAGTGGAGCAGACGAAGAGCACAATGGCAGAAATGTGGAACACACTCAGCGCCAGCTGAGATATCAAAGTAAATGACTGAGACTGTCTTATGGAGACTGAGTCCCTTGTTACGTTGTAACTATTTAAACTCACAGAGAGAGTGTTGCACTATACACTTGAAAGATTGAATGTTTTACTATTAAGACTTAACAGGTGTGAATGTTTATGGATAGAAAGTTTAAAAGAAAGGTTGTCTTATGCTATAATTGTTAAAGAGATCAATGAGATGAAACTTTCCTATTCTTCCATATACAGACCACATGATTTACATCTCCTTTCCTGTTGTCACATTTACAGAGAATCAGTTGCTTGAAGAACTAGAAGAGACCAAACAGGCTCGGCAGAATCAGGAGAGAGAGAGGGAAGGTCTCTTGAAGAAAGCAAAGCATATTCAACATAAAACAATAGACCGCAGAAATGAAGGTAACTGCTCTGGAAAAAAAAAGGTTACAGAAATTGAAATACTGGTTATGGAGAGAAAGAAAATAAGATATGACAAGGAAAAATAGCATAGCTGGTTTCCAAGAAATTCTGATACATGGGGTATACTGCAGACTGACTAATGGGATCAGGGTAAATATCTTTTCCATGATGGTGGAGCTTGAGGAGAAAAGAGAATTTAAATGAACTCTGTATCAATCTGTATACATCCATGTCCTTGGTTTGGTGATCAGTCCATTACATTCTCTGCTGGTACCCTCCAGCTCAAAGCCTGGCATCTTGCAGGGCAACAATAAATTCTACTTCCTACAGTCTGTGGCCAGCCTTTGTATTGTGCCTCAGCTGTTGCATGCTACTCATTCCTGCTTCTACAGTTCTCTGCCAGGCAGCCTTTGGTTGGCTTCTCTTTCTTTTTTCTTTGGGTATCCATCATATGGCTGTTTTAGTGATGTCACTTCAGTTGTTTCAAAGAACATGACCAATCCATTTCCAGTGTTTTTTACCATTATGACACTGAGCAATCTGGTCTCTATCATTTATTGTTTGTGTCATTCTGTATGATACATAGTCAATGGATCACCATGGCAATGGTTATATGAAGCTTATAAAAAGATATTGCTAACCACTGTGTGGACCTTGTAAGGCCAGTGTTGATGGTTAAGAATATCAGTCTGTGTTTGTCAAGAATACTTTAGGTTCAAACAGTCACTGATTACCAACAGTGCACTTCAAACTTTGTCTAGTTACAGAGGAGGAGTAATAAGAGTAGATGGTTAATTAAGCATATTTCATGTATAAAGTCTAAGCTATTGCGGCACTTCTAGTAGCCTATTACTTCAGCCTGACTAACAGACTAGGACTGAATGTGATCAAAACTGTGGTGGAGCCTGATGAAAAGCTCATTTTTTGGGTTCATATTCAGACATCAGGTGAGCCACAAAAATCCGTTATCACGCCGACACGATGTCTGGTGCTTCAACTGTTATCATGCTGATACGATGTCTGGTGCTTCAACTGTTATCATGCTGACACGATGTCTGGTGCTTCAACTGTTATCATGCTGATACGATGTCTGGTGCTTCAACTGTTATCATGCTGACACGATGTCTGGTGCTTCAACTGTTATCATGCTGATACGATGTCTGGTGTTTCAACTGTTATCACATCAACTGTTAGCCCCATCCACTATTTTTTGCCTCACAGCACTGAGCCTTCCATAAATGACATCATACAGCATTATAACAAGTACAAGGCTCAGTATCTTGCAAGAAAATCTTTAGGAAAAGAGCACATTTCAGTATTCTAAAGATAGTTTTTCCTGAACTTACACACTCCACTTAATTTGCTTCTTCTTCTTCTTCATCTTATGATTTCTTGGGACTTCAAACTTTTGTACTTTGGAGCTGATGCTGTGATAACAGTTGAAGCACCAGACATTGTATCAGCATGATAACAGTTGAAGCACCAGACATCTGGTTATCACTGTTATCATGCTGATACAATGTCTGGTGCTTCAACTGTTATCACACTGATACAATGTCTGGTGCTTCAATTGTTATCACACTGATACAATGTCTTGTGCTTCAACTGTTATCACACTGATATAGTGTCTGGTGCTTCAACTGTTATCACAGCATCAGCTCCAAAGTACAAAAGTTTGAAGTCCCAAGAAATCATAAGATGAAGAAGAAGAAGAAGCAAATTAAGTGGAGTGTGTAAGTTCAGGAAAAACTATCTTTAGAATACTGAAATGGGCTCTTTTCCTAAAGATTTTCTTGCAAGATACTGAGCCTTGTACTTGTTATAATGCTGTATGATGTCATTTATGGAAGGCTCAGTGCTGTGAGGCAAAAAATAGTGGATAGGGCTTCATTGTCTTTAGGTGCAGCAGACTGGTGGCATGGGATGCAGGCTCCTCCTGTATGATGATACTGAGCACGTGGTTAGAAACTGAGGCAGTGATCAAGGCTCTGTCCTTGCTAGTTCAGCAGGATGATATGCAGTGTGGTGGCGACACTCTTAAAGCGTGTTTCACAAGATAGAGAAGGGCTTGCTAAGTCATGAATGGGTTCAGCTCTTGCGACAACCCAATATCACCAGGCTGACTTGGATCTATTGCCCAGGGCATGCGAGAATGAGAGGCGATGAGGTAGCCGATCATGTTGCCCGTAACGCTGTTGTAACAGGCATGATTCCTATGGACAGGTTGGATATACTGACATTAGTGACCGAGGAACCAGTGTAAGATGAAAGGGCATGTGTTGATAAAATATATATGTATAGATAATGAAGGATAGAGGTGTTGGGAGGGGAGAAGGAAGAGCCAGGGTGATTGAGGTTGCCAGAACCAACATCTGACTGGCAAAGTTAGTGTTCATACTCCTCAGAGGTTACTGAAACAGTGTGCATATCACATATCACATACGGGTGCGCCCTGAGTGCTATGATGCTAATTCCTAGATTCAAGATGATGTCAAGTGCAGATGAAATTACAACTGACTGTATGCAGAAAACATTACATATAGAAAATATAAAATTGCTTACAAAAAACATGTACAGAAAACATAAAATGGTATACAAAAACATAAGATGATATACAGAAAACATGATCATAGGTAGGATTACATGGTATTTTCTTCAGCTAGGGACATGTGGAAAAAGAAATACTTTGAAGAAAAGAAAATGACAGGACCTTTGGAAGATCACACTAACAGGCTTCATAATGAACTGGAGGCACTTCATCGGCGACGCATGACCATTCTAGAGGGACCTAAAGATAAAAACATGAAAGTTATAGATACTGGGCCCTCGGAAAAGGTGAGCTTTCATCTGTCTTTCAAGTTTGCTTGTTATTCATATCTTTCATAATGTGAAGAAAATGTCCTTAAAAATATTTGAAAAGAATATTACAGTGCTCTGTAGAGCCAGAATTAGTCTATGCTTGCGAAACTTGGACAAATAAAACAAACTATAAAAAATAAGCAAGCAAATGAAACAAACTGGATGCAAAAGAAATGTGGTTTTAAAAACAAGATGCAACAGATACCTTGGTCAGCCAGTAAAAAAATTAGAAAGTTCTCTGAGAACAGTAATTTGTTAAAAGCATGTGAGAAGACAGACAAAATGCATTGGATACATCTATAGAAGAAAATATGAAAATCACTGGAAAACTGAAGAGAACAAGAGAAAAATATATGAACATTATGATCAAATGGCATACGACAGGAAAGACAACTGATCTGATTACAGACACTAAGAAAATGAAGACTATTGATCTTCAGTGTCTATTGCTATTGCATCTGATGAATGAATATGTTGCAAGCTCCAAATTTAACTTTTAAAACTGAATGTTTTCATCAGTTTTCCGCTGATTTTTATATTTTCTGTGTAGCAGTTTTTTGTATTTTTAAAAATAAGATTCAAGAAACTTCCTAAAAAATTGCTTGTAAAAGAGGGGACAACTGGCACGCCATTAGGAACAAGTAGCTACAGAGGATCAAAACCATCACACTTTGCTCTGACAGGCAGGCTGCTGTGACACAGTGGTTAACATTCCCCATTGTGAAAGAGACGTTCATTTCATTGATCAAATCTAGGAATTAGAGGAAATCTCGATAGTTCATTCTCAGTTCAGTACAATGCCCACAGTTTCCTCATGGTAGCATCCACTGCCATGAACTTCTAGTTACAAGAACAAAATACATTTTTTGTTAACTTCTGAAGATGGAAGAAAATGTCTAATGCTACGTTCATATTGTTGCTGGATACCAAATGATCTAAATCTTTTTTGCTTCATTCTGTGTAGAGCAATTACGTCATTCAGTGTGCTAAACTGCAGTATGATATCGAAGACCTTCAGCAACGGGTGGAGAATGCCAAAATGAAACTCACAGCAGAAATGAAGGTAGATGATTTTATTTTCAATTCTGGAAAGCCATAATTTACGTCTTAAATTTGTAATTCTGTGCAGTCACCTCATTGAGGACCTCTTGGGGAACCTCCCTGCTGGTACCCTCCAACCTAATGACCCATTTTAAAAACTGACATAAAACACAATAATACTGAGGATCACCGTTTTCGAAAACAGAAAATTTGCCTGCAAGTTCTGTGAAATTGGGATTGAGCTGTGTTTAATGGTGGATGAAAAAAAAGGTAGATTAGCGTTCAGATTAAGTATATAACAAAGTAGTTCTTCTTTCAAATAATGAGATGCAGTATGGCTGAGTGGATAGTGTGTTGTTCTCTTGTGGGTGCTTGTCTTACTGGAGTTTGTGGTTCAATGCATGGTCACTGTTTTACTATTTTTTTCTCTCTTATGTCTAAAGTACATTGAATTTTTCAAAGGCTAACCATACAGCACCTAATACTTTACTACCTGCATTAAAATAAATATCTTCTTCTTCTTCTTCTTCGTTCACTTCTACCACCAAAAACTGCACTGTGAACCTACTGAATTCACGCCTGTGGTGCCGTGGTCCCCTGTGTGGTCCAAAATAGACCACACGAGATCCACGAAAGGACCACAAGAGATTCAGAGTGTCACAGTGCTTTAGCCTGTATTCTTGGTGGGTCTCGGAAGCGGGATTGCGTGACACCGTGGTTTTCATTGCACCAGTTTAGTCTAGGGTTGGACTTTCTCACCGGAAGACCTCGACGTGTTTAGGATATCAGTGCATCCCCGCTGGGTGAGAGGCGGTAGCCCACCCAGGCCACAGTTGGACTTTCTCACCGGAAAACCTCGACGTGTTTTGAGATACCCGTGTATCACCGCCGGGTGAGAGGTGTTTGCCCATCCAGTCCAGGGTTGGACTTTCTCACCGGAAAACCTCAGCGTGATTAGGATACGCAAACATCCCCGCCGGGTGAGAGGTGGTTGCCTATCTAGACTTCCCTGGTCCAGTGTCTCCGACTTCAGCATTTTGCGGTCGTGGCCGCTACCCTTCCTAGTTGTGACCAGGATGGAGCTTTTGTCCAGGAGGACGAATCCTCGCCACTAGTGACTTCTACCCCTGGGTTGAGCCGGTTTAGGCATTATCCCAGTATGGGCGTGTTTGGGACGGGACCGACCTCTAGAGCGGAGGTGGCATGACATGTCTAGCCATCAAGTTCCACCCCTGGTGTGTGCCGGTTTAGGCATATTTCACCAGTGTAAGTGTATTTCGGACGTGGGCGGCCTCTAGAGCAGAGGTGCCGTGGTATAGCTCTCGTAGCGATACTACTGGACATACCAGTTAAACTTCACTTTCCACCACCTTTTCCCATCGGCTCCGCACAGCAACCTTTATTTCTTTTCCGCATTTACTTCCTTAACCGGGAGGAGCTTCACTCCACGCACGGCATTTGAAGAGTCTCGCCAGCAGTGAGACAAGCCGGTTCATGCATTTCACCCGACATGACTGCACTCAGGACGTGGCCAACCTCCAGACCAGAGGTGCCATGATTTGACTGTTTGCTTCGCTTTATCCTTTCTACCACCTTTTCCGCAGTGATGCTGCGCGGCAACCTTATTTGTACCTTTCTTCATTGGCTGAGAAGAGCACCGCTCCACGCACGGCAGCTGAAAAATCTCGCCAACAGCGGACTCGACGGACAAACCACTTGCTTCTGCATCGAAACACCTTAACTCTCGCCGTCCGGGAAGGGAGCGAAAGCCTGTCTCCCCACGCACGGAACTCGAGAGCGCTTTTTCGCCAAAAGAACGGTCGGCCTGCGCAACAGCAACCGCCCGCGCTGTGCAGGTCGGCGCAGCTCTGCGCGGCTGACAAAATAAATATAAAAGAAATCTGTCCCTCATTCGGATCAAGTATAAAAAAAGTATATAAAAGAAAGCTGACCCACACTCAGATCAAGTATAAAAAAGTATATAAAAGAAAGCTGTCCCATATTCAGATCAAATATAAAAAAGTGTATAAAAGAATACTGTCCCACATTCAGATCAAATATAAAAAGTATATAAAAGAAAGCTGTTCCACATTTAGAACAAGTATATAAAAGAAAGCTGATACAATTTCTCAATGATCAAGTATTTAAAATAAGTATTCCCATGTTCACATTAACTTTCATGATAATTTAGAGGAGACTGTCTTCTCTATTTAAAGTCTCCACGTTCTACTAAAATCTAAAGTCTCCACGTTCTACTAAATCCACTCCTGACACACACCGCTGGACAAGCCACACCCTACAATTTACAGCTAAGTACTCTTTAGAAAAAAAAAAAAATTTTTTTTAAAAAATAGCATTCATGTGAATCTATACTTCATCTCCTCTCTCTACTTCTTCGTCCTGTATGTTTTTGTATGATTAAGGCTCATGCCGAAATGTCACAACTTTGTAATCGTTAAGTAATAAAGCTGCTCCTACTTTTTCCTGTTTTATACATGTCTTGGAAGGGTACATAATGGGAAAAGGAAAGAGAGGAAGACCAAGGCAAAGATGACTGCAAAACATTGATAATCTGCAGATGGACGTATCAGCAGCAGGGCATCTTACTTACAACCAAGAAGCCTACAGGAGAGTTGTTAGGGAGGCAAAGTTCCACAAGGGACATGCAAATGACTGAATGAGTTCTATGTTCAAATAAAATGTAAACAGGAAAAAAGATTACTTGTGATTTTTTTCATATTTTTATCTCTAAACACCTCATCATGATCTACAGATGCCTCATTTTAATAGTGAAAGTTTGCATTTTGATGCCAGCAATAATTATCTGTGTATTCAATCCTGTCCCACAGCTGCGAGTACAGGCACAGAGCGAGATGAAGGCAGCACGCAACAGAGCCATGCAGAATAGGCTGTCTTTACGAATGGCCAGGGCACAGTAAGGAAACGCTGGCAATTCAAGCAAAGGCAAACAGAAGCTTTATTTTAGCCAACTTTTTTAGCCTGCCACATTCACATACTTTTGTCATGAGAGCACCAAAAACTGTAAGAATCCAAAACAAGAACATTTCTGGAATGTGAAGAACAAGCAGGCAGTTAACAATGTTTCTATAATACACTTAGAATGAGGTGAATCTTTCATTTTCAGGCAACATCTCTGTTGTACAATAAAAAAATTATTTGTTCTTTAGATTGTGTGCTACAAAGTGTTTGTAGTCATGATTCTCCACTTCATATGGTCCTTAGCAGATTTCTCACCTTTCTGTACCACATGACCTCATTCTCTCAAGTTTTCCAATGACCATCTAGTGCTAACTTCCACATCGTCTGATGTTCAAAGAATTTTGATTGTATTTTCTTGTTTCATTTCCCTGAGAATCTATTTCTGTTTGTTGCTCAGACTATTTTTTGTGCTGCATCATTTTCCAAAATCATGTTTGTTGCTTCCAATTTCTGCTTGTTTTATCCAGGTCCGACAAACACTCACAATGTGTGGCATTTTTGTATTCGCAGTGTAAAACTCATTTTATTCTTCCAGGACATTATTATTTGTGTTATTAACTTCTTTGTGATATTAAAAAAATATTTTTGCCTTCTTGACTTGATTTCAGCTGTACATTTACTTCTGTTATTGTTATTACTGAATTCATCTACTTATGAGACTTTCTGTTTGCACTTTGATGTACTTTCTCTCTTGGATGTGACCATCATTTTTGTCTTCGTTGCTGTTTAGATCTGATCCTTGCTTAAATCTTTTTTTCTTAAACTTGTTTACTAACTTTTGTGAACTGCTTTTACCTTCTGCAATCAGCACTGTGTCAGATGCATGTCTCACACTATTTGATATTGTGATCAAGGTTCCCTCTAAGGGTTTGCGGTCTGCATGCAAAATGTTCAGCAAAAAAATGTGTGCAAATGTGTGTAGTTATATATATATATATCTATATATATACATACACACTGTAAAGGTCTGTACATTTAATAACATGATAAACCTACTTTTCAGTTGCTGGTATTCAGTTAATTGTAATGATTTCTTTGTTTACTTGTTCAGTGACTCTGTTACAGTACTACCAAAACTACGCGATAAAAGACCAGTTGAAACATCTGGTCCGAAAGTAATTTCCCAACATGAAAGAAATAGTAAAGAAAAAACATGTACCGTCACTGTATTTTTCTTGATTGCAATCATAGCACAGAGTAACTTCTGGAAACTGGAAAATAAAAGTAGCAGTTTCATTTTTCTTTTTGTGTGGCTCCAAAAATTTTGTGTGCGACTGCACAGCTTAAAGGGAACAGTGATCTATATTTATTATTCTATTTAAACTTTTAATACCTCTCATGCTGTAGAAGCTATAAATAAACATCTGTATCCATTCTTAGCCAATTCAGAAAGAGGTGTACTTTTTCTTCAGTATGTTTACATTAATCCCTTTCTTGTCAATTATTAAAACTGAAAGCTTGCTAATTTTGCATCATTTTTCAGTATGGCATGTATTTACATGCTATATTTGCCATGGTCTATGTTTTAAAACAACTAAGTAAAATTTTAAAAAAGATATTATGACCTAGTAATTAATCTTGCTAAGGTATTTATTCTTGTAAGCAGCACCCAATGGTAAAATTTGGTGCAATATTGACAGAGGATACTAATGGGATAAAATAAAGTTACCAGAGAAGTAGCCACATAAGTAGAGGTATACAGAAACAATAAAATAAAGTTCAGCAGAAATCCATCTATGTAGCTGCTTCATATCAGGAGAGCAGTGTTTGTTGCTAGACTTAATGCAAAGCTGTATCACTGTTGTGGAGTTCAAGCAGCCATTCTTAGTTATTTTTTAAAAAATTTTGTAGAAGTGTAATGAGAATGTCTTGTCTTGTTTCTATTACCATGCTGAATTTTTCTGGGAATCTCATTTTGACTCATAAAGTGAGTATGGTCAAGTGATACAGAACTTTATATTTGATACTGAAATTTACTGTAGTTTATTTTCTTGCCCACTCATCCTTGTACAGGCATGTGTGCATGCTTTCACACACACACACACTGATGATTTGACAAAATATAGTTTCCTTCCCAGCTGTCTTGTCTAATTTGTTTATTTCTAGGCACCAAGTTTTTTTTCACTTTCATCTTTCATTAAATCGATGATGTGTATGTCTTTTGTTATTCTTGTCTCCTCTTTTTTCTGTCATAAGTTGAAAGAATTAAAAATAAAAGTGGACTATGGTATCATGAACACATACTCAATTAGAGTGAACACTTGAAAGTTTGTTTATGCTGTCATTATTTTGAAATGGATGCGATAGTTTTTCATCATTTTTGTTCTTTTTATTTATTTATTTAACGATCAGTGGCTTTCAACTCAGAATTAGTCACATATATCATCACTCTCTAAACACTGATGTACCAAGATGGCACTGACACCAGTCACTAAGCACTTCTGTCAAGGGGACCACCAAACAGGATATTTCTGTCGGCATAAAAAAATGACAACTGTGGTAAAATTGGATCTAGTAGTGAAAATAGAAGGCTATATGGTACAGTTTTACAAAAAAGATAGAAAGAGTGAGAAAGAGTGAGAAAAATGGACAAACAAGATTGGCAGAAGCAAAGACAAGTACATATAAATGAAGGACATACAACAATCCAATATTTCTGCAAAAGCCTTTTTCAAGGATCAAGTACAAAAACAACACAACATAAAATTTTTTATCTAAATTGGCGTTGTCACTGGGTGGCTCATCATCATGGACTGAAGTGAGTGCCTCTCTTGTTCTTCCAGTGAACAATCTTATTTTTCGGCTGTCTCCACCAACTTGGAATTAACAATAAATTCAGCTTTCTTTGAACTACTTTACATTTCCACCTAGTTGCTACCTATTTCCATTTCTCTTCTTGATACCCAGCTTTTTTGTCTTGGTCCCACTCACTCTGCTACATTTTCACACTCTCGTTAATGTTAATGTTCCAGTCAGGGGGGCTGATAGCTTCCTTGTCTATGCATCATACAGTCTGCTCAGTGAGCTCTTTTCATTTATAGTACTTATATTGTTTTCTGCTACTCTCGTTCCTGCCCACTTTTTCCATATTTTTGTAAAACTTACCATACACCTCTGCTGCCTCTAATCACACATATGGTCATTCTAGCATTCTTTTTGCAAAAGATTATTTTAACAGTATTGTATTTATTGCAGTCTTTCATTCCCAGTACTCTTGTTTGCTGGGTAAGTGTGTGTGTGAAAAAAGAGAGAGAGAGTGCATATAAAGATTCTGAATGCACTGTTTATATCTTTACACAGTTGGATACTAACAAAATGATGGTTTATTTTACTTCTCACTTAAACACCTTTACTGTGTGGCCTACATTTGATCAGTAATCTTCTTCTTCTTCGTTCACTTCTACCACCAAGATCACCTTGTGATCCTACTGAATTTACTCCCATGGTCCTCAATAGGTCCCGTGGTCCCCGAGAGAATTATAAGAGGTTCAGAGTATTACAGGGCTTGGGCCTGTATTATTGGTGGGTCTCAGAAGCAGGATTGCGTGACACCATGGTTTTTGTTGCACCAGTTTAAGCTAGAGTTGGACATTCTCACTGGAAAACCTCGACGTGTTTTGGATATGAGTATATCCCTGCTGGGTGAGAGGTGGTTGCCCATCTAGCCTAGAGTTGGACATTCTCACTGGAAAACCTCGACGTGTTTTGGATATGAGTATATCCCCGCTGGGTGAGAGGTGGTTGCCCATCTAGCCTAGAGTTGGACATTCTCACTGGAAAACCTCGACGTGTTTTGGATATGAGTATATCCCTGCTGGGTGAGAGGTGGTTGCCCATCTAGCCTAGAGTTGGACATTCTCACTGGAAAACCTCGACGTGTTTTGGATATGAGTATATCCCCGCTGGGTGAGAGGTGGTTGCCCATCTAGCCTAGAGTTGGACATTCTCACTGGAAAACCTCGACGTGTTTTGGATATGAGTATATCCCTGCTGGGTGAGAGGTGGTTGCCCATCTAGCCTAGAGTTGGACATTCTCACTGGAAAACCTCGATGTGTTTTTGGATACCCATGCATCCCCACCAGGTGAGAGGTGGTTGCCCATCCAGTCCAGCATTAGACTTTCCCACCGGAAAACCTCCACGTGATTAGGATACACATATATCCCTGCCATGTGAGAGGTGGTTGCCTATCTAGACTGCCCTGGTCCAGTGTCTCCGACTTCAGCATTTTGTGGTCATGGCCGCTACCCTTCCTAGTTGTGACAAGGATGGAGCTTTTGTCCAGGAGGACAAATCCTCGCCACTAGTGACTTCCACCCCTGGGTTGAGCCGGTTTAGGCATATTATCCCAGTATGGGCGTAGTTGACCGACCTCTAGAGCTGAGGTACCGTGACTTGAGTAGCTATCAAGTTTCACCCCTGGTTTAAGCTGATTTCACCAGTATGAGTGTAGAACGGACGTGGCCGGCCTCTACAGCAGAGGTGCCGTGGTATGAGTAGCTCTTGCTGCGAGACTACTGAACATACCAATTAAGCTTCACTTGATCCTTTCCATCACCTTTTCACATCGGCACCTCACGGCAACCCTGATTGCTTTTCCTCACTGGCCGGGAGGAGTTTCACTCCACACGCGGCATCCAAAGAGTCTTGCCAGCAGCGTCTTAACCCCTGGATTAAGCCGGTTCAGGCAATTTGCCTGGTATGAGTGTACATGGGACGTGGCCGACCTCCAGAGCAGAGATGCTGTTATTTGAGCAGTCCTGACCTTGAGACTACTGATTACTTCACTTACTCCTTTCTTTCACCTTTTCAACAATGCAGCACAGAAACCCATAATCGCATCTTTCTTCACTGGCCAGGAGGAGCCCCACTCCATGCACGGCAGCTGAAGAATCTCAACAGCAGCGGTAGATGAGCTACCAAACATGACTCTCATCTATCCAAAATGTCTGGTTTTCAGGCAACAGATATTCGCCTTCGCCCCTTCTCCTGTCAGTTTAAACAGTTCTGCCATGAGAAGGCCAGGAGGTGGACTTGACTGTCAGAGGCTATTTGAGACGCACGCCATTGGAGTGAAGAGCATATCCTCCACCTCACCTCCGGCAATAACAGTCCTTAGAACCTGATCAGAAATGAAAAACTGTATAAAGTGGCCACACTCCTTGGAACATTTCTGAAGAACATTTATTCTGGCACAAGATGGTAAATAATTCTGGCATGAAAGTTAAAAATAGGTACTTGACCCCTTAGTGCTGAGGAAAACAGCCCCTTAAAGTGGAGAATATCTGCCTGAATAAAAATATGAAATATGAAGGCTAGTCCCATGACTAAGAGACTCTGCCTGAATTTACACACGATGAAAAAAAAATAAATAAAATGACTTCAGTTACAATCAGAAAAGAATCAATTACTTTAAAAACTACAACAAAATCTTGCTAGCTCTCCTAGTGATTTGGTGACTGCATGCAAACTATACACTTCCAGCCTTGAGTTTGCCAGGACATTCTAACAGTTAAAAGCCTGATCTTCTGCACACACTTTACTACAAAACAAAGATCGTGCACCGCATTAACATTTGTAAAGGGACAGACACAGGGACAAACTTTCATAAATACTGGAGAAACTAAACTCGTTTTCAGCCACAGTCAATGATGTAACTAAATGTGCTTTTGTTCCAAAATAGACAGATGTCACATTTTTATTTCTGGAATTGTCTATCCGTTATTGTGTTTTCAAGAAGGAAAGTGAAAAACCTGGCTAAAGTATTGTAATTACAGCATTCATGTAGTACCTGATAGGAACCATATGAAGTATTAATTCATTCATTCATTTGCATGTCCCTTGCGGAACTTTGCCTCCCAAATAGTACTCTGTAGGCCTCTCGGTCGTGAGCAAGATGCCCTGCTGCTGCTGCATCCATTTCCAGATCGTCAACGACATCTTGCAGCCATCTTCGTTTTGGTATTCCTCTTTTTCTTTTTCCCATTATGTATCCTTCCAATACGGTCTTCTCTAAATTATCATGATTTTTAATGTGTCCAAAATATTTAAGTTTTCTCTCTTTAATCCTCTTTACTAGCCAGCCTTCTTCAATATTAAGTTCTTGTAGTATAGATATATTTGTTCTTTTTTGTGTCCACGATATCTGGAGAACTCTTCTGTAGCATTTACATTCAAAGGCATTTATGTGTTTCTCAGCTGTTTTGTTAAGTGTCCAAGTCTCACAGGCATATGCTGCGATGGGAAAGGTGCATGGCCTTAAAAATCTTATTTTTGTGGTTCTGTCTGCTCCTCTCCACAGATTCTTTAATATGAAGTATGGCAGAAGAAAATGATGTATCATCAAGTGAAGCAGATAAGCTCACTAATTCTTGGTAGGTGCAGTGTAAGTGTATGAAAGAAGAGAAAGAGGGACTGCTCTATGAACACTGAAGATGATATACTCCTGACACAGCATAGCAAAGTGGCCCTGATCTCCTGGCCGGTACAGTCGACCTGGCACCTGAAACAAAAAAAAAAAGAGAACACAATTAAACACACTCTTATTACCAGTCTGCTTTCATGCTTGAAATCTAACAGACCTAAATCAGAATTTCTGTAGTGGCAGGTTTTGTGCTAATAGTGATGTCCTTTTACTTATTTATCAGGGTCCATGATAACAGACACTGCAGCTGTCCTTGGTACCTCACATCACACAGCTTGCTATTTCTTGTCCTATGCCACTTGAGAAGCCTATTCAGATATTTTCTTTCACTCCCCCCCCCCCTTTTTCCTCTCCTTTGAATTTTCCAGTGACTATCAGCTTCTTTCAGCCTTTTCTATGGTTTTAATCAGTTTTTTTGATGTCCTGCAACTTTTTTTCTGGGACTTTATTATTTGTTTTTCTAGTTTTCCAAAAGGTATGTTTACCATATATCAGGTGCTTCTAATTTCTGTTAATGGTGTCTTTGTTTTATACTTTGTTAACTTCTTATATTGTTCTGTTCCGCCACACCAAATTAGTTTGTGTACATGTATTGTAAGCTGACACTGGGAGATTTAAGTTCCTCTCACATGCAAGATGACGTGTGTCAGATGAAGAATGTCATCAAGGTTTTCTGTACTTCCCAGAATGGATCTCAGAAATACTCCTCAACAAGCTCCACCTAAATGGAGAATGCATTGACCCCTATGAAGCTGTAGTATTACAACTAATTACAAAACAATGTTTACTAGCAGCACTGCTTGGAGAAAAGACACGGTCTTGATCAGTTACAGTTCAGCTGCTCTTACGAAAGTTTCAGTTTTGTGCTATCTTCCCCCCAACCCACCCCCCAAAAACAAACAAGCATGCGCGTGACAGCAGGTTTGTTGTGTACTAGGAAAGTTTACCATCAATCTCTCAAAGACTGGCTTATATTTCTGGTATCCGCTGGACTGTAATGTAGTGTGGACTTACTTGTATGTCTCTACACATATGCCCAATATGAATGAATATCCACCTGAAGTACTCACTGAAGTTCATGTCTGAGACAAGCACCAGCATGGCAAACACATACTGTACTTCTGGTGTCCAACATGAGCAACTTGGGTAACCAGACCTAGCCATGAGGGTCTGAAGGAACAGCTACAGCGCTGCTAGCAGAACCTGTAAAAATCTTTGTCTAAATATTTATTAGAAAACGGATAATGATGGTGATAAATCACCAGCTGTTCAGCTCACTGTACAAGGATATGAATGCACAAGTACTGAGATAATGAAGCTTGTAATGCCCTGTTGGTAAATCAACCTGCCTGCAGGTGGAGGGAGATGCACATGATCTTTAAGAAAAGGCAGAGACTTTGTTACCTACATCATCATTAGACATCTTGATCTGTTATTTTATTTCCATGCACATGCAAACATAAAGCTCTAAGTAGCTGAAGTGAAAATAGGACTTCATGGTTTTAATGGCTGTGGTTTACCATCCATGGTGTGACAGAAAATAAGTCTCTTTACTGGTCAGAACAAAAACTTCTGCTACACATTATAAGTGATAAGCCAAGCACTTACAATAACAGAATCTTGTCCTTGTGATGGAGTCATCCTTGCCCTGTCAAATCTCATGACAGTCTCAACATTTCCAAGTGCGACTCTTGCTTCTAGTAGCTTGCCCAACTGTGAAAAATGGAACAGAAATCATGATAAAAACTGGACAAAGCACACAATTTCTGCTAAATGTATAAACAAGAAAAAAGTAGCTTTGTTATGTGATCAGCACACAGTTATGAGGTTTCAGTGTGAACCTTAATCATACAAAAACACACAGGACAAAAGAAACAGAGAGAAAATAAAACAAATTCACATAAATGCTATGTAAAAAATGTGAATGGAAAAAATAGAATAAAACAAAATGGAGCACTTTGCTGTGACTTGTAAGAGGCTGTGTTCAGAAGTGCGTATGTTGGAGTGTAGAGAACGTTTAAATGGAGACTTGTGATGTAATAGATGGGTCGTTAAAAAGGGGGAGAACATGGAAAGGGCAGTGCGACACAAGGAACCACTTGCAATTCAGTTACATCTAACACTCCCCTCTTCTACAACCATAATCCCCCTGTACTAAATTCCACTCTTTTCTCACAATTAAGTGAATTCATAGTTCAGATCCTCCTCACAGCATCAGATTACAACCCCTCTACCGCAACTACAACACTTATTCCACCTTCTCCAGAAAGAGAAGAAAGACAAGTTTACAAGCCTTACTACTCATACCAATCTCCAAGCACAACCATCTTTGTTCACACTAGATACCAAATATCTGATTACAATGTTACTTTCAGCAGCAGCAGCAGCAGAGCAGTAGTAGTACAGGAAAGATCAAATTCTGAACACTTTACTTTTAATTACAACAAATATTTGCTTGGGACTGTTCAGCATAGCCACTAAATTAATATGATGATCTGATTACACCTAACCACAAAGTGAAGGATTAAACTAATAATTTTTATCTACTCTCTGTAAACATTTACAACAGTGCAAGACAATGTATTCATTAATAATTTAAAATTCAGTATCAAATTTCTAAAAATAGCTATAGCATCACTTTCATCTTCTTATTTGTAGCAACTGTTCTGTTTCCCTGAATCTACTGCTCATAACTTCTATATGGTCAGGCAGAAAATCAGTGTTTCTATTCAATTAAATATTTAGACTCAGTTTATTACATCTCTAATTCTTATTCATCTTTTAGGTTTCTGAGACATATTTTGCTAACTAAAAGATGTCATTCAAACTGACATGATGTTACTACCTTATCAAGCCAACAACCACAAGATCTCAGATCTTACCATAGAAAATTGAGCTGCTTTAGAAGGGTACTTGGAGAAGTAAAGTCCCCTACCATACTCTCCATGTGTAAAATCTGCAAGGAAAGAAAAGCATTGGATTTATGCTAAGATCCAGGTCATCCACATACAATTCTGATCAATGGAGACTTCCTGGTCACTGAAACAAAACATCCTACATATATGGATGTAAGAACATAGCACATTTACCAGAGAGTGCACACGAAATGTTGATCTTCATTGGTAGACCTGGCATGACACCGTCGTTATGAAACCTCTAAACGTATTAAGGTAGCTTGGCAATGACAATCATTACTCTGCCCATGTCTGTAAGTGCGTGCAGACTTCACTCTTGTGAAAAAGCTCCAGATTTCACATAAACTAGTATCTGAATGATGATGATACTGATACCAGGTCATGTGGTGTAACAAGGATTAAAAAAAAATATTTACAACAGTAACTCACTTTCCCACAGTGCAACACTTACGATCTTCTGTGAAGCCATAAGACAGAATCTGATGAAGCTGACTATGATTCTCAAGTGATCCACAGAAATAGAGCTCAGTTATATTTGATGGACCTGTCATCTCAGCAACAGCAGCTTCAAACCTACACCTCAAACTTGGGTTGTCCGCTGCCTACATTTCACAAACATGTAATAATACATTAAAACATGACACTTCTTTAGTGTTCCTCATTACAGAACACATGCTGATTCTAGAAATCCTAAAGTCTATAACCCCAGGACATGTTTTTCATAGAATGCATGGGGCCTAGCCTTTGTTTTAAGACTTGAAGAAGTTTCAGCACTCTTGCAGTGCACATACAGGATATATATTCTGTGTGTGCACTGTATATATACATTCATACAAACACACATTTCTGCATGAATTTATTATGTATGTACAGTATACCAAGTGTGCTTTAACTAGCAGGCAGAAGTGTCTATTTTTAAAGCCAGCTCCTTGACATAAGCACTATTTTGTCATACAAGTTGACTGAAGGGTACTGGAGCTTTGAAACTGTGACTGGCATTCCCGCACTCCAATATGTGCTCCACCTTCCCTTCCAACACCCACTGAAATGTGCGCCTGCCGATACCAGAGCTTGCTTATGATGAACTCCATCACTAGATGATGTGCTACTCTTGTGCTGAGCAGAAAGATGAGAGACCAAATATGAACCACAGGTATCATCAAGCTGTTCAAACAAGAGCTACAGCTATCATCAAGTTGACCAAACATGGGCTACAGCTATCATCAAGTTGACCATACATGGGCTACAGCTATCATCAAGCTGATAAAAAAAAAGTTACATGTCACCAAGGTGATTAAGCAAAAGCTACAAGTATCACTAAGATGACCAAATAGGAACTAAAGGTGTGAATGACTTGATCAACAAGAGCTAAAAGTATTACTAAGATGACCAAATATGAACTAAAAGTGTGAATGGCTTGATCAACAAGAGCTACAACTATTACTAAGATGACCAAATATGAACTAAAAGTATGAATGGCTTGATCAACAAGAGCTACAACTATTACTAAGATGACCAAATATGAACTAAAAGTATGAATGGCTTGATCAACAAGAGCTAAAAGTATTACTAAGATGACCAAATATGAACTAAAAGTATGAATGGCTTGATCAACAAGAGCTACAAGTATTACAGCCATGGAAATATTCTAAACATAATCATCATCATCTTCATGCTGCTGCAGAGATGTATAGGAGAACTTGTGTTGTTACAAATGTCCTACTAACAAATCTATTATAGATATAGCCTCAGCATGTTACTGGGAGCACCATGAAGGAGTGTGACAGGTCCTGGGCAAGCTCTGATTCTCCAGCCCTGATAACATCCTCAATCTACTGAGGTCATCATTACTCATAAAATTAAAAGCTTGTGTTAGTTTTGTATTCTATACCTCAATTTGCAAGAATGGTAGCTTGTCTCCTTCCTCATATACCTTTTGGTGTTGAGGGAACAAACAGAGACAGGGCTTGGTGATTTGCTTCATATAATGGGATATTTAATGCTTCTGTAATTTCCTCTCTCCATCTCCTGCGTGGGTGGCCTCTACTTCAGTTACCTACAAATCTTAGTGTGAATGTTGTCTGCGATATACTGTCTGGTGGTAACCATGTAACACAGCCAAACTATTTGACTTGCTGTTTCTGGATATATTGTAATACTTGAGTTACTCCAACCTTTGCCCTGATGGCGTCATTTCTTATTTGGTCACATTTAGTATTCTCCTTAAACATCTTATTTCTGTCGTGATGATTTTTTTTTTGTTCTTGGCTGTTAAAGTCCATGTTTGACAATGATAGCATAGAGTTGGGAGGAAAATTGTGTTATACAGCGCCCTTGTTTGTTTCAGTTGTGATGTATTTGTTTTTTCAGTAAAGGAGTCATTTGTCAAATGACCTGGTTTGCTTTACTGTATCTGTTCTCAGTCTCAGCATTAGTTTTCCCTGAGGATGATGTTATGTTACCCAGGTATTTGAAATGTTTCACTTGTTTCATGGGCTGGTTGTCTAGGAAGATCTTTTATTCAGATTTATTCTCTTGCTATGGTCATGACTTCTGCTTTTTTTCAGCACTGATCTTCATGTTGTGGCTCTGACATGCTCTTGGTAAATTATCCATGTTCTGCTGTAGATCTTCTTCTGATGTGGCTTTAAGTGCTTGATCGTCAGCAAAAAGGACTTCATTTATGGTCCTCCTATTGGGTATCTCTTCTGGAAGGTGTTGTGGGTTTATCAGCATTTTTTCTTGGGTTGTTGGGCAGCTTTTTCATGGAGTTTTTACTATGTAGGTTAGCTTCTTTGCACATGTTGTCAATGAATGTTATGAAAAGTAAGGAAGATAGTACACAGAATGGTAAACTCTGTGTTAAAAATTTACATAAATAGTGTTTTATAATATGACACAAACAGTGTTTTACTGTATGACATGAACAGTGTTTTATTGTATAATATGACATGAACAGTGTTTTACTGCATGACACAAAGTGTTTTACTGTATAACATGACATGAACAGTGTTTCATAATATGAAATAAAAGTACCTTTGCTCTTTCATTAAACAGATTTAACTCTTTATCTTTCATATTTAACTTTTGGGAATGAATGACTTAAACAGTGTTCCGAGACCAATCCATTACCTTCAAAACAGAAGATACTGTATAACGAACTCTAATGGACAAATCCATTTTCATTCCTTTGATAAATCTGGCAATGGTTTGTGAGTCATCTGTTATGGATGGCACTGTCAACAAATCTATATCTGATCTATCTATAGGTGGAGCAGATGAACCAGGTTTTATGTTATTTACATCTTCATCAAATGTCTTTGTTATTACTGTTTTATATTCCTATATTCATAGATATTTACAAGATCAAACAAATGAATGTAACAAACAATAATTAGTGTATGAGAATATAACTATACACAGAGCCACTACAGTAAAGCTGTGATTTCAAAATGTATAAACTAGGAAAAAAATGTAGGAACAGCTTTATTACTTAACTAATGAGTACACAGTTGTGATGTTTTGGCGTGAGTCTTAATCATACAAAAAACATACAGGACAAAGAAATAGAAAGAGGAGATAAAATATAAATTAACATGAATGCTATGTTAAAAAGAAAAAAATAAAATAATAGAGCACTTAGCTGTGACTTGTAAGAAGCTGTGGTTTGTCTAACGCTGTATGTCAGAAATGCCAAACAAATGAACGAACTTTGTTTTCAAAAGATAAGAAACTAGGCATGCATTATTGTCTGACATTCTGCCTTTTATCTTTCTGGTTTCACTCTCTCACAGAGATTCAAAATCAGTTTACTACAAGCATGCTATATACAAAATAAATTTACTACAAGCATGTTATATACAAAATCAGTTTACTACAAGCATGTTACATACAAAATCAGTTTACTACAAGCATGTTATATACAAAATCAGTTTACTACAAGCATGTTACATACAAAATAAACACGTATAACATTTTAATTTACAAATATTTTTGGCCAATAGTGAGATTATGTGTGACATAATTTTCATATGTTTGCAAATTAACTGTTACATACAAAATAAACACGTATAACATTTTAATTTACAAATATTTTTGGCCAATAGTGAGATTATGTGTGACATAATTTTCATATGTTTGCAAATTAACTAACAGATTTCTATGTGTTAATAAAATTATTGGTGCATTTCAATGTAATTAATCTAACAAATTTCTATATGTTAATAAAATTATCGGCCCATTTCAATGTCTTACACTGCCTGTAATAGACAGGTCGGTCTAAAGCTGAGAGAAAAATTGATGTTTTAAGGAGAAACATAGCCACCAAAGTCATGTAGATACTGGATAGATTGAAAGTTACATTAAAGAATACTGATCATCAGTGGTAAGATATTCCTAAAGCAAGCAGCAGAGCAAAGATGGTTTTCTTGTACAGGGTAAGCCTATATTTTTGGAAAAAGAAAGTTGATTATGTTTTGGATTTGATTTCAGCACTGACCACAACTAGGATACCTTATTTTGTGGCAGAATTTTGTGAATCTGATTTTGCTGAAAAGGAGTTCTCTTAATGGTAGAATTTTGAGATGTTTTTTCTCATCTGCAGTCTCATACTGGGTTAAATGCATGTCAGTTATATGTTGCACTGTTTTTGAAGTGCTTTCAGTGATCTGTATTTGATATTGAGCAGCTATTCCAGACTGTGGAACAACAGCCTGAGCTTGTTTTATATGTGAGATGTAGTATGTCTTCCTTGCTATGTTGCTATCTTTAATTCTGCCACTTCATAAGCCTTCCACTCTGTGAGCTTTGTTATAAGAGTTTCCAGACAAGTAAAGCCTTCAGTTCTAAGTTCGCTAATATTTTCAGCACAGAGCTTTAGTTTCCAGACAAGTAAAGCCTTCAGTTCTAAGTTCACTAATATTTTCAGCACAGAGCTTTGCTTCTATTTTACTGTAATGAGTATGTGCTTTTTAATGGTATCTATCTGACCACCATGAAGCTGCTGAATTTGTGGTGATTATCTTCTAAAACAGACATCATATTGGATGAGGAGAGTGTTTCTGTGGCTTTAACTCGTGGATCAGAAGGCTTCTTGGCATGGTCCACCACCAAAGCAAGCACAATGAGCCTATCCTAAAAGCCAGACAACTGAATTACAAAAACTTGTTTAGAGAAAGCACTATTTAGAAAGGCAGCATCAACTGTTTTAGCAGTACTGCTAGCAAACTAACCACAGTCATTTTTTGATATAGACGATGGTACATTTATCTGTTGATGGGAGCTGCTGGGAGGTAGCACTTTGCTCAACAACTTCAGCTTTAGTAATGTTTATACATCGTCTAGTTAATGAATGTAAAACTAAATGTTTCAAAATTATTTATTTCTTATACAGTTTCACCCCTAAAAATGGGTAGCAGAGAAATCTGAGAAGGTAAAAGCGGCCAGGCGTGATACTGACCACATCACACTTTCATGTGCTGAAGGTCATGGAAAATAATGGCCTAACACTGTATTCCCCACTATGCCTTAATGGCATGGAAATGGGAATTTTACCTTTTTTTTTTAATACAGTTTCACACCATTTTAAGTTTGAAAGGACTGCAGATGCTAATTACAAATAATTCTCTCACTTGTCCCTTCAGAGCCAAATACACACGAGGCTGCTTGTACAAGGGGTGATTGATAAGTTCTCGGCATAAGGTACAAATACTTGAAACACACACTTGATATTAGGTGCATGTGTAGACCAGATTTAATGTAAGATTAAACACAAAGTTTCAAGAAATTAACTGCAGTCAATTTTTTTTTACAGGCTACTGAAGTGTAACAGGTGGCAGAAACTGAGAAAATGGATAAAATTTCTCATCGAACAGTCATTTGCTACCTCTGCATCGAAGGAAATCTATAAGGATATGATGGAGACTCTAGGGGAGAGTGCCCCTTCTTACAGCACAGTGAAGAAATGGGCAGCTCAAATCAAACATGGAAGGGACAGTCTGGAAGATGATCCCCATCCAGGAAGACCAAAAACGGTAACCAAAGATGAAACCACCGGCAGAATCGGTGACGTGATAATGGAGGATGATGACTAACTGAGCAGTACATTGCTACTAAGTTGGGCATCTCTCAGGAACGTGTTCATGCCATTATTCACAATGATCTTCAAATGACAAAGGTCTCTGCTCGATGGGTCCCGAAACTTCTTGGAGATGATCACAAACGACAGTGTCTCAACATGTCAAGAGACAATCCTGGCCATTTTTCTGCAGATCCTGAAAAGTTTCCTCAGCAATTTGTGACTATAGATGAGACTTGGGTTCATCATTTTCAACCAGAAACCAAAGAACAGTCAAAACAGTGGAAACATCATGGATCCCCAGCTCCAAAGAAAGTAAGGGTGGTTCTGTCTGTAGGCAAAGTGATGGCTTCCATCTTTTGGGATTCAGAAGGTGTGCTATTGGTAGACTATCTTCAAAAGGGCAAAATGGTCACCGGGGCCTATTATGGTAATCTTGTGAAGCATCTGCAGGTCAAATTGGAGGAAAAGCGTCAGGGGAAATTGACGAGAGGAGTCATCTTTCAGTAAGACAATGCTCCAGTTCACAAGTTGGTGGTGGCAATGGCTGCCATTCATGAATGTGGCTTCCAGCTTCTTCAACATCCTCCTTATTCCCAAGATTTGGTATCTTCAGACTATTACCTGTTTACCAAACTGAAAAAAGAGCTCAGTGGTCGCAAATTTGCTTCAGATGATGAAGCATTCATGCTGTAGACCACTTTCTACTGGCACAAGATGCTGACTTTTACAAAGATGGGATCCGTATGCTTCAGGATCGCTGGACTAAGCGCATAAACTTGCAAGGGGACTATGTTGAGAAATAACCCCAAAAAGTTGTCCACAAATAATCTGTTGTGCCTTATGCCGAGAACTTATCAATCACCCCTCATATCAAGATTCCACTTGTGTCGGTCCTTTGCTATCTTCTCGAATGACTGCCATATCAATTCTTTGTTTACCAGCATTTTCTCTGCTGTACGTCTCTATGTCACTTTGGATCACCTTATGCTTCTTTTACACTGTGGAGTCCACATCAAAGCTATTCATGGTAAGGATTTGTCTGTGATTCTCAATATGTGACCACTCCATTGCCAATTTCTCCTCTCAGTCACCGTTGACAGTGGTGTCATGTCTGTCTCTCTTTACAAGAGGTCATTACTTACAGTATTTGGCCAGAACACTCCTCTATCTCACGTAGACATTTGGTTTGGAGGGTGTCAAGTGTACGTATTGCTATTTGCATCATTTTCCAGTGTTGGCTCCCACAGAGTAAGACAATAAAAACATTGCTTGTGAATATTCTGCATTTAGTTTTATGACTTATCTTTACAGAGCTCCAGATATTGTTGAGTGCAGCCCAGGGTTTTCTAACTTTTACTACTGTCAAACATCTGCTGTCACTATGCTATCAAGCTATGCAAATTGCTCTACTTCTTCTACTGGTAAATGGTCCACGGTGATTGCTCCAAGTAGTTTTAACATTACGCTTTCCCGTTACATATAATCTAACTGAAATATTTATTAGTTTGTAATGTAATGAATAATCCAGGAAAACGATTGTTTAAATATTTGAAATTTTTCAAATTTGGAATCATCAATTATATTTACCACTATACTGTCTGAAAGTATAAGAGGGATATTTTTCTGATTTTTGTTCTCTCAAACTTAAAACTGTACACAAGATATTTCTTATTTATACTATTCACTTCTCACTGTCTGGCACAACAGGCACCAAGTGTAGATAGAAAACATCAGCAAGTCTGAACGAATGTCTGTCAACAGAAATAACAGCAAAATTGTAAAAAAACTAGAAACAAAGAGCAAAACACGGCAGGTCATCACCTGACTCACCCACTCCAAGCCTGTCTCTTAGAGCTGGTTTCTCCAGTAGATCCTTCTGTGTTTTCACCTGTAAATACTTTTACATGGCAGGTGGGTGTGTTACTTAGCACTATATTTAAAACAAATAACTCGTTACTTGTGTATGTATGCCAGTGAGACAAGATAATTATGATACTACTAATTAGATGTTAATATTTTCATATTTTATGGCCAGGACACAACAGATTTATTTCTCACACACTAACTACCATATACCGACCAACAACGCAAAACTGTTACTTACTAAATGTCGGAGCTGTACAAGTTCATTACGATATTTCATCATACAACAAAGTTGCCCAATATAGGCTTCCCTTGCCTTCTCTTGCCTAAGGGAAAAAAAAACACTCATAAATTGATCACAGTGTAACCAGCAGATAAAGAACAACAATAGGTGTTCAAGGGTAACAAATCTGTATGCTCTGTGAATTGTAACAAGATGATGTTATAACTCTCTTATCTGAGAAAGAACTGCTGGTTAACTAAATATTTCTCATACATTTCAGTTTGTGATCTACATTCAGAGAAGCTGCAATTGTCAAAATTTTGCTACTGTAGCTTCTGGCAGCACTGTACTGTTGTTAAAAACTTGTAAGAAATGACTGTTTCACTTAAACATGACACCAGCACAGGAACATGTAAAGTGCATGCTGTGGTTAGCAGAAATGAAATCTGTTATGACTGTGCAAATGAACTTCAGGAAAAAGTGTTAAAAAACAAAGAAAGCTCCAAGCAATAATTTTATTATGTAAGTGGAGGGAACAAATCTAAGAAACAGGCAAGCATACAGAGGAGACACTAACATGGAAGACTTGACTGAAGATGAACAAGTCTGACTGAGACACTAATACTGAAGACTTGATGAACAAGTGACTGATTTTCTAGACAAGCCTGAAGCATTCAGCTGGGAATGTTATCCTCGTATTATATGTACAGATTTTTTTATTCTGCAGCTATGTGAAAGATGTATACAATGTCAAAGTGGAATCTCTTATTTGTTCTATCTACAAACTGTAGCAGCAGCAACAGTACAGGTGCCAACTGATGTGCCAAAATGTAAGAAGCCAGATCTGGCATTCTGTTATATCTGCAGGGCAGTGAATAGTGCACTTACAGAGTTACACTGGCTATGTATAAAACTCAACAACTGTATATTTTCAGTTTTTATAAGTTTCTGTGCTAGAACACAAAGCAGTAAAAAATGGAGGTGGGGGCATTTTCATAAGTTACACAGATGGAAGACAAACCAAAAAAGGCCTTCACATTGGGAAAGATTTCCTCCAACTACAGGCCAGAAACAACAGCCCTCCTTGAAGCCCTCAGAACACTTAAAACAGAAAACCATCAGCTATCACACAAAACAGCCTTCTTCACAGACTGCAGGGCACTTCTGGAATCTCTAAAAACAACAAAGAACCCACAGGCAAAAATAAGGAAATCACAACAGAACTGAAGCACCTTACACTGTCAACAACTGTGGCCCTACAATGGGTACCACCCCACTGTGGAATAACTGGCAATGAAATAGCTGACATCCTATCTAGAGCTAGCAGCAATCAAGATCAAACCAATCATCCAGTAAACTACCAAGAGGCGAAAACCATAATCTGTAACCATTGCAGATCTGAATGGAAAAAGCAACTGAAATGTAACAACGAACCAGATCTAATACATCAACTACAAAGACATCAGCAAACCATCCTCTTTCACCCAAGGACAGGCCAGTGCAGACTACTGAGCCACCTGCATCAACTCAAAATGTCTCACACAGACAAATGTCCATGTGGCAGTGGAGTCCAGACGCCAGCACATATCCTACAAGAGTGCCCACACCATGCAGACCTGAGGCGTGAGACATGGCCAGAGGACACAAGCTTGGGGCAAAAGCTTTGGGGCTCCTATCAGGATCTGGAGAGGACTGCGGGCTTTGCCATGTCGACAGGGATCAAGATCTGATGTGACCAACAACCTCGAATGCAGAAGAAGAAGAAGAAGCAGAACACACTACCATGAATTTGAGGTGATATTTTAGCAATAACTAAATATCAATCACAAAAGTCACAGAGACAAATACATTTAACAAGAGAACATCACCCATAAAAAAACATGTTCCTATAAATTACTTTTCCTCAGTATCAAGTACAGTTGGGCAGCCTTATTATGCCATGCAGACACCTAGGAGATATGATGCTTAGTGTTTATATTTTCCTTGACCTATCATTCCATGTAGACACCTAGGAGATATGATGCTTAGTGTTTGTATTCTATCTGACTTGCTGGCACACTAGAGAGTGATGTAGACAGAATCATGCCTGGAAGCATACTAGAGAGTGATGTAGACAGAATCATGCCTGGAAGCATACTAGAGAGTGATGTAGACAGAATCATGCCTGGAAGCATACTAGAGAGTGATGTAGACAGAATCATGCCTGGAAGCATACTAGAGAGCGATGTAGACAGAATCATGCCTGGAAACATACTAGAGAGTGATGTAGACAGAATCATGCCTGGAAACATACTAGAGAGTGATGTAGACAGAATCATGCCTGGAAGCATACTAGAGAGTGATGTAGACAGAATCATGCCTGGAAGCATCTCCTTCCTCACCTCTATAAGAAGCCAGTCACCCACTCCTACAGCTGGGGGTAAGTATGGTTCCTCCAACTAAACTTAAACCACTGACCCTTGTCATGACATACTAGTACACTAACCATTTCACCACTCAAGTGCCCTTTCCTCAGTAACCACAATAACACCCCCCCCCCCATAGCACCCTCCTCCGTCCTGACATTACCAAGCTTCCATCTCCTGATCCAGATCATGCAGTAAGTTGTCACTCTCTCTGGTAACTTCTGTATACAGCAAATTGTTACCTGTCACAGATATAAATGTCATATTACACAGAACAAGATCACAGTAGCAGAATGGACTTGATACAATGCTGAAACATCAGATATGATGTCAACATTACCATTAACTACAAGCTTTTTGCTCCTAAAACTACATCTAAAACAATATCTTGGGCTTGCTCTAATGTTTCTCTTGTAGATGTGCACAAAACTCTCATGTTCTACATGATGCTACAATGTTTTCCATGAGAAATAATGTGCACCCTGACATGGTGGAGATTTTGACAAGACCTGCAATGCAGCTGAATAGGGCAGCACATGACAGCTGGCTATTATACATGGTCAGACAATTAAGTAATGAGACTAATTCCATAAAAAATAAAATAAACAACAGCTGAAGATATAACCTGTATTTTATTCAAAGTAAGCCCCTTGTGCATTGATACAGTGAGTGGCAAGATCTAACAAACATTAAAACGACCTCTACAGTTCTACTGTGGGTATGGCCTTTAATCTCGATGTCATCCGTATTGTCAAAGAAGCGTCCTTTCAATGATAACTTTAATTTTGGGAATAGAAAATAATTGCAGGGAGACAAATCTAGAGAACAGGGTGGATGGTTGAGAACACACACTTGTTTCTGAGCCAAAAATTCCTGTACAACAACCACCTGGTGAGCCAGCGCATTATCATGAAGAAGGAAAAAAATGCCAGGTGTTGAATACTCGGGTCGGACTGAGAATCTTTTTCAACAGGCGTTTCAAAATATTTACATAAAATTTTCCAATGGCAGTCTGTCCCTTTGGAATACATTTTTTGTGAATAACTCCTCTGCTGTCACAGAAACACACCAACATTGTCCTCACTTTTGACCTTTGAAGATGAATTTTTTTGCCTTTTGGTGATGATGATGACTTCCACTAAGAACTTTGGCATTTAGTTGTGGGATCATAGCGGAAAATCCATGTTTTTTTCCTCTGCAACAATCAAATTTAAGAAATGTTTATTTCTGTGACATGTTTTGATGATGTCTTTTGTGTACTCAACACACTTTGGTCATCAGACAATGCATGTGGTACAAACATTTCTTGTCCAAATCTTCTACTAACATTTTATGAATGGTCTCTCAGTTAACACCAAATTCATCTGCCATCATCCTCACAGTCAAACAACAATCTTCTTGCATCCATTCTCTGACGTTTGCAACCAGTACAAACAGAAATTGGGCATCCATGTCTAGTTGCATTTGCAATAATTTCTACACCACTTTTGAATCATGAATACCACCTGAATATCTGTGCACAAGATAAAAAATGATCCCCATAAACATGTAGCACCAATTCAATCGCCTCAATGGCATTTTTTCCCCCAAGTTTTAAACAGAATTTAATGTTAGCATTTTGCTCCATGGTGATTATATGACAATGGACATCTGACTAGGTAAACAAAATGGCGGTTTGTTTGTCGTCTGCTTATTGGGTGGTGATGAAAAGTTGCCAGATCATTGATGAAGGCTGACTCTTTGGATTCCATGCTTTGCTTCATAGTTGACATTTTTGTTTTGGTCATAATAAAATCACCCTCATTACTTAACTGTCGGACATTGTATATCCCCACATACAAGTATCATCTTCACTGTACATAAGCTTAAGGCACTTGCTCTCAGACTTTTCAGAACATGGACAAGAAAACAAGGGTGATCAGAAGTCAATTTGGCAACAGTGTGAACAAGTCAAAATCATCACCTTTGACTCAATGCTTCAATCTCCTCAACTCTTTCCGCACCTTGGGTCGCTGTAGCAAACTTTCCAGTTTCCCAGTTTGTACGTAGGGTTGATATAGCGACTCTTGGTTTGTTTCGATAAAACAACCGGTGTAACATTTAGATTGTACATGTATTGTCCGCGTTTCTGGTGACACTTTTCAAAATGGTGAAAGAGTGCTTAGTTATGAGAAAAAGGAAGATAAATATGGAAAATTTTCAATTTTTGATGATGTAGATAGGGGTATGGACATGGCCTGTGTCCACCCCACTGCTCTTGAATGTATCCCAAGTAGATCTAGACATATTAGATGACTGGAGAAGTAGGTAGGAGGTTATTTCAGACATTAATTTAGCGAGAATGCAACATAGAATCACAATACAAGATCGACAAGTAGATCTAGACATCTCAGATGGTAAGCAGTGCAGATCTAGACCCAGCCGATGGTTAGCTAGGCACAATCATTGTCTAAAAACATCACATTACTTCTTTTTTCCTAAAAAAAAACTGCATTTATGAAATTTCCATACATTTAGTTATACTCTGAAACATAATAAGTACACGGAAGTACATGGAAATACTATTTTCCATTCCATTTTACAACTATACTCCCTAAACATATCAAGACCCGTGGTTTTATTTCGGCATCCAACTGAATGTCCGCGTTTCTTCCTGTGCCACGAGAAAGAGTTAATATATCCTTCTTCAGTGTGCAGTGATTGATGACACTAGTTCTATGTTCACTGATAGTTCTTACTGTGTCTTTAACATGATGCACATGTATAACATTATCTTATTGTACTGCCAACTCTTTCATAATAACAGAAACAAAATGTCACATAATACAAGCAACAATGTAAGATATGGGACACTAGCCAGCCATAGTCCAGATAACAATCTGAAATGTATGTAAGATTGGTGGACTGGCCAGCCATAGTCTAAATGACAATCTGAAATTGCAGGACTTACCAGCCACAGTCCAAATAACGATTTGAGGTAAAAGCTAAAAAGTCATCAAGGTAGAATTTGTCTTCACTGGTTAATATTTAGAGATAAGCTGAAGGAAATGAATAAACATGATACAACACAAAGTTTACAGATACACAAGGTACAGCTGGCCAGTCCAGCAATCACAACAGCTAAATACAAAAGGACAGTGGCAGATCATTGAAGACTACATAGAACTTACAGGTGAAAGCAGGGAGGTAAGTCATCAGAGTGCAGTTTGTGCTGGCCTCCCCCAAGTTTCTGTTTGAACGAGAATGAAAATGATGAAATTTTTCAAATATTAAAAACACAGTTTTAACAAATATTTTACCCTGATTTTAGAATTACTGAATAAAACATTTTACACTGATTTTAGCACTATGAATGAAGAAAAAATGTAGCATAAATTTTCACTTCTTTTTTGTTAAACTGAAAATATCATCATTTTGTTTTCTGAAAACGAAAAAAAAACCCATTCTGTTGTGCTAATCTGTTGTGCGATTATAAGCAACACCAAATATTAATTTGCAACTGCCAGCACACTACAGTGGTAAGTCTACTTGTTATGGTATCAAAAGAATACAGTTGTTTTTGTTATTTTTACAACATAAGAGAACGTTGTTTTACTATAACCTACACAAGGAGCAGCATTATCTCTCATAATTTGTTTATGGACTAGAAAATTGTTATTGTTCATGGTCTAACATGGCCTACAGTGGTTCTAATCTTGTTCCCATTATCATGGATCAATGTGATTAAGCTTCCATTATCATGGACTAAAAGGATATTATAGTTCCCACTACAGTATGGTTATAGTTTTCATTATCATGGCCTAGAAGGTGGAAATAGTTCCCATCTTGCATTGAGTGTGGTTATAATTCCCATTATCATGGCCTAAGTGTCTGGCTAATTTCCATTATGCAAAGCAGTGCAGAAACAGTCCCTGTAACCTTTAACACAGATAAGAAAAATAGCTGCACGCAAAACAAAGTGGCTGCAATTCTGGGAGACCACAGGCTATAAATGACTTTGTGCCCCGCAATCATTACTGAATAAACAACAAAATTTCAGTTGGAGACTTGGGATTTTTTTGTCCCCCATCAAGATCACTGACCCTCTAACATCTTTCTACACATCCAAAAAAAGATTCTCAGATCCCTGGTTTATGGAAATCTTGGAATAATTCTTAAACAGAAGCACAGAAAACAAGAAAGGAAACAATGTGTACAAACTTCCATCTGCTGTTCAGGACAGTGTCATCAGTGAAGCCAAATTTGTGGAAGAACTCCACAGCAGAGTTATCAGCATGCACAACGACTGCTTCATAATTTCCAACAATTGTGGGCAACACACACTTCTGTGGAAGACCAACAGCGCTACATTTCAGAAATTATATGGTAGCAGAGCTTTTCTAGAAAATATATGTTGTTTTCAAGTGACGTAAAAAAGACACATCTAATAAGTAAGTCTATGAAAATACAAGTATAACAAGTATATTCACAAACTGAACATAAGAATAATGTAACAATGACTCTGTTCATGCCAGAAGATGGGCAGAAGCAGGGTGCTGTCGGCTGATTATGGAAATGCCAGGAATTGAATTCACTTATTGCTTTGTCTGGGCAACTGCCTTGTCCTTGTCATGCTAATCATGTCCCAGCTCACAAAAGTGTGATGAGTTCCATATGTTTACTAAGATAGCACTAAGGCAAGGATTGTTTAAGGTCCCTTGCTCAATCAAGGTTCTCTCTCACATTCTGGGACCTCACACCACCCTTAAGGCAAGGGATAAACATCAGATAAGAGCAACTATTAAATATGATAAGTAAAACACGCTAATGTTAAATATAACACTGTGGTACAATAAAAGTAAATGTCAAGTGCGCAGATATGAAATATGATAAACCCGTAAAAATTAAAGTATAACAAATAAGCATAAAGTGTATGAATAAAATTACTGTTTGTGAGTTCAATAAATCAATATAAAATATGACAAATAAATGCAGACATAAAAACGAGGGGATGCTGAAAAGTTATTGGTCTGATGCAAGTTCCAAAGTCTAAGCATGACTTTGTCACTGTTGCAAGAGGTTTTGGTAGATAGAGGTGTATGGTGCAGTTTTACAAAGTGAGGGAGGGAGTGAGTAAGGTGAGAAAAACAAATAGAAAGTATGAGAATGTATAAATGAAAAACATACAACATCCGATATTTCGGGTGAGCCTTATTCGAGGATACATACAAAACAAGACAAAAACATGAAGAACTTAACTGAAATTTCTTCCTCTGAGTCAGGACAGAAAAGTATGTAGTAGAAGAGAGAAGGAAAGACCACGCTGCCTCTGAATAAAAGATGCCTGATATAGCCAATCGTGAAGAAGAGGTGGAGAGAAGGGAGGAGAACAAGTGGGAGAAAGAGGTGGGGGGAAGGCAACAGAAACATGATGGCCACTAGAGGTGTCGGGGGGGGGGGAGGAAAAGGGGACGCGGGGAGATAGTGAATGAAGAATATAAACACCTGCAGGGAGAAAATGTGAAATTGGTAAATAGGACAAGACCCTAAAGACACCAATATGTTGGCTCTATCGGGCATCTTTTATTCAGAGGCAGCGTGGTCTTTCCTTCTCTCTTCTACTACATACTTTTCTGTCCTGACTCAGAGGAAGAAATTTCAGATAAGTTCTTCATGTTTTTGTCTTGTTTTGTATGTATCCTTGAATAAGGCTCACGCCGAAATATCGGATGTTGTATGTTTTTCATTTATACATTCTCATACTTTCCTTTTGTTTTTTTCTCACCTTACTCACTCCCTCCCTCACTTTGTAAAACTGCACCATACACCTCTATCTACCTTATTTATTTCAACCAGTTTTACTGCAGTCGCCATCCCTTTTATCTGTCACAAGAGGTTTTGGCTCTCCGAAAATGGCAGATTCGGAGGGTCAAGGTAAGCATAGCCCCAGGTGTAGTCACAGGACTAACCAGTGTGAAAGTATGTAGTGTGTAGTTGAGATTGATCATCTGATGCCATGGCTGGGCAGCATGTTGTTTGGGGGAGCTGTCATCATGGAATAATTGGGCTTGTAGTTATTCAAGTGTTCTCACATTCTGATGTGGGAAAAATGATTGTTTTCTGCAATTATCTCAAATACTCTAGCTGACCTCATGTAGTGTAAGTCTTTTCTTTTGCAAGTTGTTTAAGTATACCTTTGTGTGAGTTGTTGTAATATATATTTTGTGAGTTATTATAAGTTTGTAAAGTTTCACTGTGTAGTCACTAGAACTGTCTCATGCTTTTGTTACATAGTAAATGTTTATAGTTAAAGTGTTAGTAAGGAGTGAGGGTGGATAAGTAATTAACAAGTCATTGTGCATTTTTAAGTGTGTATCATTTTTTATATGTTGAAATGTTTAATTTTCTTTGATATGTTTCATGCAAATATGAAACAATGTTTTTTTTGTTTTTGTTTCATGTCAAGCTTACAAGAAGTGAGTTGTCACAGTGAACTCATAAAACTGTGATGTGTCATTTGCGTTTTGTCGTTTTAATTGTTATTTGATGGCGCACTGATTTGTTTTTATACATGTTAATGAGGTTTAAGTATCACAGTTTTATCCATGAGTATGGGTGATTAAGTTTTATAAGTACGTGTTGTGTGATATGCATGAACTCTTTCCCTGCCATCAAACGTGTGACAGGCCGCATCTGGTTTCCATGCTCCTGTCTTAGGCCTTTGGATAGGTATCTGGTTTGTTTCGGTGTAAAATCGGTTGAATTTTTAGATCGCATGTTATGTGTACATGTCACATTTACCCAGCATTCTTTTCATAAAGCGTTCTTAACAATGGTGGTCAAATGGAGTCAAATTCAATGTTTTCGACCGAAATTTTAAGCTTTTTTTTGTGTGACTTTGGAGGCAAACTTATCCCCCTACAACTAGAGTACTGTTCTTGAATGTATCCTAAGTAGATCTAGACAGATAACTGGAGAAGTAGTTAGAAGGTTATATCAGACATTATTTTAGTGATTTTTGACACATATAATCACAATACGACATCAAAAAGTCGATCTAGACATCTCAGATGATAACTAGTGCCGATGTAGGCCTATCTGATGGTAAATAGGACATAATTATTGTTTAAAAACATCATATTACTTCTTTTTTCCTAAAAAACTCTCATTTATGAAATCTTCATACATATTTTGTTATTTCTGAAACATAATAAATAAACTTTTTCACATGGAAAACTGCGTTTCATTCGCTTTTACTAATATGCCCCTATACATATCAAGACTCATGCTTTTACTCTGGCACGCAACTGAACGTCCGCATTTTGTCCTCCTGGCACGGACTGAGTTAATGGAGGAGCTACCTGAGTGTTCTAGCAGAAGATTTAGTTATTTTTTTCTGTTGTAGAGTATTTTGTTATGCAAGAGAGTGTCTATTGTACTTAATGACTTGCATGAGACATTTGCATGATCTGCGTATAGGGAAAATAAGACTAAAACTGAAAAGCCAACACAAGAAAGCAATAAAGATAAACGGCCATAGTTTACAGGAAGAGTAATTTTAATCTGGAACTTACCAATCATTTTGTAGCACTCAGTGAGGTAGAGGAGACAGATATAGATGAATTATGGAATTTTTACAGCACAGCCATAATCATAGCAGCAAAAGTAAGTGCTGGACTGCAAAAAACAAGTAGAAAAGCATGGATATCAGATAACATATGGAAATACATACATGAAAGACTAGAGGCCAAATTAGCCATGTTGAATGTAAAGACAGATCTTGGAAAAGATTTAGCAAAAGCAACATATAAAGAACTAGACAATAAAATAAGAAGTTCAGCTATAAGGGATAAAAGAGAAAATATAAACAATATGGTGAAAGAGGCAGAGAAAGCTGCAAAAACATGAGACAGCAAAACTTTATATAACATACAAAAGAGGCTAACAGGTACTATTACATCTAAAGAAAGATCAATCCTTAGCAAAACTGGAATCCTATTACCATTAAGTAAAGACCAAAAGCAAAGATGGGTCAAACACTTCCAAGAAATACTTAACTGACCACACCCCAAAAGAACTGATAAACCATGAAACTGACTTACCAGTCCCACAAATAAATGTAAACTTAGCTGAAATTACACTGAACAAAACTGACATAGCAGTGAATCTAATGACTAACAACAAAGCTGCAGGTGAAGATGAAATAAAAGCCAAAATATTAAAAGATACTAACAGTGACAACATGAGCCAACTACAGAGAATGTTTAATAAAGTTTGGAAAAAAGAAAAGGTCCTTTCAAAATGTAAAAAAGAAATCATTGTTAAAATACCCACAAAAAAAAAGGCAACCTTAGTGATTGCAACAACTGGAAAAGAGTAACCGTACTATCAGTTGCGTCGAAAGTATTTTGCAAAGTCATTCTGAATAGAATGACTGGAGAAGTAGTTAGGAGTAGTTAGGAGGTTATTTCAGACATTCAGTAAGCGAAAATGGCATACGGAGTCACAATACGAGATCGATAAGTAGATCTACACATCTTAGATGGTAAATAGGGGTAAGAAGCGTGAATCTAGACCTAGCCGATGGTGAGCTGGCCACAATCAATGTCTAAAAACATCACATTACTTCTTTTTTCCTAAAAAACTCTGCATTTATGAAATTTTCATTCATTTAGCTACACTCTGACACATATTACGTATACGGAAGTGCATGGAAATACTGTTTTCCATTCCATTTTACAACTAGACCCCCTTACTGACAAAGACCCACGTTTTACTCACGCACGCCATGACACGTCCGTGTTTCTTCTGCCGCACGGAAAGAGTTAAAGATAAGTGAATACTGTAATGAGAGAAGAACAAGCAGGATTTTGTAAAGGGAGAAACTATCTTGACCAGATCTTTACTCTAAGAATAATACTCGAAGAACATAGTGAAAAGCAGAAATCATCAATCTTGAACTTCAGAGGCTTTAAAATTTGATAGTATACAGAGATTCATTGTGGAGAATTTTAAGACTATATGGAATACCATCTAAAATTGTCAACATCATTAAGGATCTCCTCAACAGATATGTCTGTGCAGTCAACACAGAAGAAAGAATGAGCGAATGTTTCCAGATCGAAACAGGTGTGAAACGAGGACGTATATTATCCCCCTTGCTTTTTGGAATTGCCATAGATTTCATAATGAAAAAATGCTGCAAAGGTAAAACGAGCACTGACTGGGTACATGGGACCCAACTAGAAGATCTTGATTTTGCAGATGATGTAACTCTTATCAGTGACAATGTGAATTTGATGCAAGAAAAAACACACACTATGTCTTCACTGGCTAGTAAAATAAGACTTGAAATTAACAAGGGAAAAAACACAAAAATAATGAAACTTCCCAATAATCAAGAAGGAAAAATAAACACAGAAGGAACAGCTGTTGAAGAAGTCCACCAATCTGCATACCTCGACAGCTACATAGACCAGGATGGTGACACTAGAAAGGAAGTTAGAATTAGAATTGCAAAAGAAGCACTGACCTTTAAGAATCTTGAGAACATATAGCACTCATAATTTATAAGCACAAAAACCAAGTTAAGATTATCTGATTCAAATGTAATATCCACCCTCATTTATGCATGTGAAAGCTGTAAAACAACTAAAGAAATAGACAAGAAATTAGACTCTTTTGAAAACAAATGCCTAAGTAAAATACTCTGTATAAAGAAGAATGAACTCAAGAACAATGCAGAGATAAGGCAGGTGAGCAAACAGCAACCTATCTCATGGACATATGTCAGTTATGTGATGAAAAGAAACAGAGAATCCCAAAACAAGAAACAAGCTATCTATCAAGTGGAACACAATAGGCAGATGAAAAAAGAAGTCAACCATATGAAACTCTTAAGAGGACACTGTTAAGAGAGGCCAGTTTAGTAGGTATAAAATCCCTTGGTGAGGTTGAAAAGCTTGCAAAAACAGGAAAACTTGGCGAACTACCATGTGAGCCCTATATGACATTTAACGGCATGGGAAGGCTGTAAGATTATTACATGATTCATATTACTTTGTACTGAGATGTCAGCTTCTTCAACAGCTGTAGCTGACACTGAAAATAAATTGCTGATCCACACTCAAATGATGGATAATTACATGAACACATAAACACTTCGGTAGGTTGATGGGTTGGTCAATGAGAGGATAGATAACTGTGTTCTGCCATTGTAATTAAATGGCAGTAAATATCATACTTCATCTTACACCTAGGCAATGCCGGGTAGTCCAGATAGTATTAGCTCTGGTTTTATAACAAGAACTTCACTAGTAACATACAAACAGTCTGTGTACCATATAAAAACAGTAACTATCTAACCAAAACCATAAAAAGTACAAGCTAGTGGCAAGTAAGCTCATTTTATGCAGACAACTTGGTCAAGTGTCTGTGATATTTACCACCTTGGAGTTTGTAATACTTACAACTTGGTCTGTGATACCTACAACTCAGTCAAGTGTGTGTTATACTTACAACTCAGTCAAGTGTGTGTTATACTTACAACTCAGTCAAGTGCCTGTGATCTCAGTCAAGTGTCTGTGATATTTACCACCTTGGAGTCTGTAATACTTACAACTTGGTCAAATGTCTGTGATATTTACAACTCACAAGTGTGTGTTATACTTACAACTCTGTCTTCTTCTTCGTTTGCTTTTACCACCAAGACCACCCCATGATCCTACTGAATTTACTCTCGTGGTCCTCAGTAGGTCCCGTGGTTCTCACGTTGTCCCTGAAAGGACCACACGAGATCCCCGAGAGCATCACAAGAGGTTCAGAGTATCACAAGGCTTGAGCCTGTATTCTTGGTGGGTCTCAGAAACGGGATTGCGTGACCCATGGTTTTCGTTGCACCAGTTTGATCTAGAGTTGGGCTTTCTCACTGGAAAGCCTCGACATGTTTTAGATCTGAATATATCCCCGCTGGTTGAGAAGTGGTTGCCCATCTAGCCTGGAGTTGGACTTTCTCACTAGAAAACTTCGACGTGTTTTGGGATACCCGTGTATACCCGCCGGGTGAGAGGTGGTTGCCCAACCAGTCCAGCATTGGGCTTTCTCACCATAAAACCTCAACGTGATTAGGATACGCATACATACCTGGCAGGTGAGAGGTGGTTGCCTATCTAGACTGCCCTGGTCCAGTGTCTGCGACTTCAGCATTTTGTGGTCGTGGCCGCTACCCTTCCTAGTTGTGACCAGGATGGAACTTTTGTCCAGGACGACGAATCCTCACCACTACTGACTTCTACCCCTGGGCTGAGCCGGTTCAGGCATATTATCCCAGTATGGGTGTAGAGTGGACATGGTTGGCCTCTAGAGCAGAAGCGCCATGGTATAAGTAGCTCTCGCCGCGAGACTACTGGACATATCAATTAAGCTTCACTTTATTCTTTCCATTACCTTCTCACATTGGTACCGCAAGGCAACCCTGATCGCTTTTCCTCATTTTCTTCATTGGCCGGGAGGAGTTTCACTCCACGAGCGGCATCCAAAGAGTCTTGCCAGCAGCGTAAAACTCTGTCAAGTGTTATATTTACAACTCAGTCAAATGTCTGTGACACCTACAAAATGGTCAAATGTCCGTGATACTTATAATTCAGTCAAATTTGTGTTATACTTACAACTTTGTCAAATTTCTGTTATACTTACGACTCTCGTCAAAAGTGCGTTATAGTTACAACTCAGTCAAACACCCATGACACAATTTGGTTAAGTGTCTGTTACACTTGACTGAATTGTATCACAGACACTTGACCGAACTGTTTTGGTCAACTGTCCGTGATACTTACAGCTGAGACAAGTGTATATGATCATTCACTCATTCATTTGCATGTCGCTTGTGGAACTTTGCCTCCCTAACAGCACTCCTGTAGGTCTCTTGGTTGTGAGCAAGATGGCCTGCAGCTGATGCATCCATTTGCAGATCATCAAGGATGTCTTGCAGCCATCTTTGCCTTGGTCTTCTTCTCTTTCTTTTTCCCATTATGCACCCTTCCAAGATAGTTTTCTCTAGATTATCATGACATTTAATCTGTCCAAAATATTTCAGTTTTCTCTCTTTAATCTTCTTTACTAGCCATCTTTCTTCAATATTAAGTTCTTGTAGTATGGATATATTTGTTATTTTTTGTGTCCATGGTATTTGAAGAACTCTTCTGTAGCATTTACATTCAAAGGCACTTATGTGTCTCTCAGCTGTTTTGTTAAGTGTCCAGGTCTCACAGGCATATGTTGCAATGGGAAAGATGCATGTCCTTAAAAATCTTATTTTTGTAGTTCTGTCTGTTCCTCTCCACAGATTCTTTAGTTGTTTTACTTTCTGAAAGCGACAGATGTCCTCCTTTTAATTTCCCTCATTTTATCTCCATTACTAGTTAGCAGTGATCCAAGATATTCAAAACTCTCCATCTCTTCCGGTTTTTCCTTATTGACACATATATCAGCTGCCTTGTTTGTTTTGTCAGCTGTCATCAATTTAGTTTTCCTCCAATTAAGATAGAAGTTTTGCTCTTCACTATTCTTACGGACTGACACAATTAGTTTTTCCATTCCTTTTTGTGCTGTGGACAGTAATACTGTGTCATCAGCATATCTCTCTCTCTCTCTCTCTCTGAACCTTAAGCGCCCAGGGCACATGGGGCTTCCGCAAGGGTTTTCCACAAATGCCTGTCCTTTGCCTTTTTTTCTGCTCTTGCCCAGGTGAGCCCTCTATTGCTCAACATCCTTTCTAATCTCTGGTATTTCATAACCTCTAATTGTTATGGCATCGTAATATTCTTTTCTAACATTCCTCATTATATTTTCAGTATACAAGTTAAATAAGTAAGGCGACAATATGCACCCCTGACGGACCCCTTGTTTTATGTCAAATCCCTCTCGTGGATCTCGTGTGGTCCTTTCCGGGACCACACAGGAGACCACGGGACCTAATGAGGACCAGAGGCGTAAACTCAGTAGGATCACAGTGCGGTTTTGGTGGTAGAAGCGAACGAAGAAGAAGAAGATGTCAAACCAAAGTTGTTGTTTCACCATTTATTCTTACTGCTGCTTGTTGGTCTAGATACAGCAGTGATATTAATTGTATCAAATGTTTTGGAAATCCCATTTTTTCCATTATTCCCAAAGTTTCTGCTGTGTACACAATCAAATGCCTTTGAGTAGTCTATAAAGGATATGATACTTACTGACAACAAATAGTGACCCATCCTGAAGAGACGGTAGCGTGGTCGAACACTGACTAAAGTTACATGTATAATTCTGTGCTTTCTAACAACACAAAGAAATAAAGTGTTTGAATTAATTCAAGTATTATGACAAATGATGACATCTGCTTCTTTGAAGAGTTCCACCATTATGATAAATGTTATTGTTGTAGGGTCTCTATACTACTGTGAATTTACGATGCTGGTAGTTATTGATGTGGTGAAAGAACTTGTTAAAAAGGCACTAGGGATGTAGAGTGTAATATCTTTGGTTTCCCGAGTTCTCAGCAGACTCCACCTTTAAGGGGAAATCATCTGTCAATCTCATACATACTGGGTATTCTGTTGTAAAACAAAAATCTGTTACAAGGATCATTGGCTGCTATGTGACAACAATCTGTTACAAGGATCATTGGCTGCTATGTGACAAAATATCTGTTACAAGGATCATTGGCTGCTATGTGACAACAATCTGTTACAAGGATCACTGGCTGCTATGTGACAACATATCTGTTACAAGGATCATTGGCTGCTATGTGACAACAATCTGTTACAAGGATCATTGGCTGCTATGTGACAACATATCTGTTACAAGGATCATTGGCTGCTATGTGACAACATATCTGTTATAAGGATCATTGGCTGCTATGTGACAACAATCTGTTACAAGGATCATTGGCTGCTATGTGACAACATATCTGTTACAAGGATCATTGGCTGCTATGTGACAACATATCTGTTATAAGGATCATTGGCTGCTACGTGACAACAATCTGTTACAAGGATCATTGGCTGCTATGTGACAACAATCTGTTACAAGGATCATTGGCTGCTTTGTGACAATAATCTGTTACAAGGATCATTGGCTGCTTTGTGACAATAATCTGTTACAAGGATCATTGGCTGCTTTGTGACAATAATCTGTTACAAGGATCACTGGCTTGAGGTAAGACTGAATCTTGTTCAGCTTAGTTTGCTCTGAAGTTATCTATCTTGTTCAGCTTAGTTTACTCTGAAGTTATCTATCTTGTTCAGCTTAGTTTGCTCTGAAGTTATCCATCTTGTTCAGCTTAGTTTACTCTGAAGTTATCTATCTTGTTCAACTGTCTCACTTCCCTTGTAAATCAAAAAGCTTTTCTCATTTAACCATACTTCTTCTTTTCTCTCATCACACAGATACAAGAACAAAGATCATTCATACATTGCTGATATGGAAGATCTTCCTTTCAAACATATCATAGGCTTGATTACTTACTGCAAGCAAAGAACAGTCTATATAAGATGGAGATGAGGAAGATGTTTGCTTTAAGCATGAAACAGTCTATATGAGATGAGGAAGATGTTTGCTTTAAGCATGAAACAGTCTATATGAGATGAGGAAGATATTTGCTTTAAGCATGAAACAGTCTATATGAGATGAGGAAGATGTTTGCTTTAAGCATGAAACAGTCTATATGAGATGGGAAGATGTTTGCTTTAAGCATGAAACAGTCTATATGAGATGGGAAAGATTGCTTCAAGCATGAAACAGTTTATATGAGATGAGGAAGATGTTTGCTTCAAGCACGAAAGTCGATATGAGATGAGGAAGATGTCTGCTTCAAACATGAAAGTCTATACGAGCCAGGGAAAATGTTTGCTAAAATCCCAAAATGGTCTACATGAGATGAGAAAGAAGTTTATTACAAGCATAAAACACTCTACATTAGACCTGCAGCAGATTTATGACATGCCACAAACTACATGTAACTTACAGAAACTTCTTCTCAAATGTAGCACATGCCAAAAGCCTACTTTCTATGCCAATCATGCATCCTGGGATAGTAGTATCACATGCTTCTTGTTTTTTCTGACGTTCACTTACAGCAGAAAGAAATGTGAAGATTCCTCTAGAGTGGTCCTCCTTGCTGCTGGAAAAATGAAATCTCCAGAAATAATTCTTGTCAGCATGAGAGAATTGTCAGATTAATAAGGTGAAATAAAAACAGGTGAAAAATGTTATGATGCAGTTATAAGGAGTCATGGTGACAGTCATCATGACGGAGTTGGCAATCATGATTATGAAGATGACAGTAGAAGTAAAGGTGATATCAGTGTGACGATGATGGTGGTAGCAACAATGATGATGGTATTGAGTATACTGATGATGATGATGATGTTGGCAGTAGTAGTACTGAAGATGATGATGATGATAATGATGGTGATGCTTTTTTTAAAAACTCTTCCGATCAAAAAAAAAACAAAAAAACAAATGAACAAAGATGGTAATAAATATTATTAAAATCATTTGTATAACAAAAAAATCTCTGTCAGATTTCTGACAAAAAGATTGTTTCATATAATCACATATTATTCCCTCTAAGGAATAATTACACTTACATCTTACATTAATTATTTTTGTGGTAACAATGTCTAAGAAACATTATCATCATGTCCAATGCCAATGATAAAACTGCAAGTAGATGTCATCTTGTCTTTTTTTTTATTTCCTCACAGACTGGTTTTATCCCAAAACTGCTGTGCTGAGTATCCATTTTTTTTATTGCTTTGTTAACCGAGGATGTGGCTGGTTAAAGGTCTATAACCTACAATCTTGGCATAATAAATCAGTACACTACTATTACTGGCTGTAATACTGCATCTCTTGCAAGCCCGACTTAAAACACTTGTTATGCATACCTGGATTTCAGTCTGTAAAAAATGCCAAGTCAGTGAGTTTCACATATCTTTTATGTATGTGTTTTCATTTTTTAATGCAGACATTTAAAAATGTACTATCTGGCATATTTGCAAGTGCAAATTATATTTAAAAAAAACATACTTCATTTCATTTATCTGGTTCACAAAACTTTTATTTAAATTTATTCACCATAATATTTTTTCCAATCAAATTTGCAACATGAGTAACCTGTGACCACACTATTTAGCTCAACTTTAAAACAAGAAATAAATTTATTTTAAAGCATGAAATAAAAGTTAACATGCAATATATTTTACCGTTATCATTTTATCTTTTTTAGAAAATAAAAACCAAGTTAAGATTATTCAATTCAAATGTGATATCCAACCTCATTTATTCATTTATGCATGTGATAGCTGGAAATCAACTAAAGAAATAGACAAGAAATTAGACTCTTTTGAAAACAAATGCCTCAGGAAAATACTTGGTATAAAGTGGAATGAATTTAAGAACAACACAGAGATAAGACAGATGAGCAAACAACAACTTGTCTCATGGGTGATCAGAAAACATGCCATCAAGTGGAGCACAACAGGCTGAAGAAAAAGAGGTCGACAACATGAAACTCTAAAGAGGACATTGTTAAGAGAAGCCAGTTTAAGGGACATAACACTCCTTGATGAAGTTGAAAAGCTTGCAGAAAACTGGAAAACATAGCAAACTACCATGCAAGCATATGTGACATTTAACAGCACAAGAAGGATGTAAGATGTAAGACACACACATATATAAGACATGAAAAAATTTATTTGTGAAACATGAAATTAGCTTTAACATACATACTTAACCTTAAAACATGAAATATATTTTTCTTTAAAATATGAAATGTATATCAGCTTCAAAGATAAAATATTGTACCTCGAAATGTCAAAGAAATATGTATTAATTCAAGAAATTCATTAAAAAAAACAAACATATTTATCATAAGCAAAAAATATACTTTAAAACCAGAAATATATTTTCTTTTAATAAAACAAGAAATACATTTTCTTTTAAAACATGAATTTGGCTTTAAAACATAAAACATGACCAATATTTAAATATGAACTTTCATTTCAAAACATGAATTTAGCTTCAAAATAAGAAACATACTTTCTTTAAAATACTAAATAAGTTTATTTCATGTTTTAGAAAGTAAAATTCATATTTTGAGGTAAAAAAAATGTCAAATATTTTTTGCTTTAAAACCAAAAAAAATAATTTTATTATAAAACTTGAAATCTACTTTCTGAAACCTGAAATAAACATGAAGATTCAAGTTTAAAATGTTAAAACATGAAACAACACATTAAAACTGAACACTAACAGTTATTCTGCCTTACTTTTCCCTATCCACATTATCATTCTCATCATCTTCATCATCATTATCATCATCTTCATCTGTGTCACTGAAAATGTCCACAAAGACACTGAAATGTTGGGCTGCTTTGTGTGGCTTATAAACATCCTCTTTCTCATCAACTTTTCTCCTCCAGTCTCTCTCCTCTGCTTTCTTTTCTTGTCCCTTTTTGTTGTTGTTTTCTTTTCTTGCCTTTCGCTTCACGTTGCTCTTGGCCATCACGTCAGCAGTTTCTGGGCATGTGTGACAGATGTTATGTAATATTTCAGCAAAAGGATCATTCCTTATAAAGTGAAACTTTCTAATGAGCATACACCAAATTCTCTAAAATAATTATTTATCTTGAGAAATTAATTTACCTCTACTTCAATCATCACAATACCAGAAAATTAACAAACTGCTTCTGAAGGCTATGACTTCATTGAGATTGTCAAAAAAAAAGTTTTTTCAGATACTTACCAACAAAGCCTACTTTATAAATATGTAAATATGACTTCAGCTTTTCATTATGTCATTTTGTTTTAAAATAATGAAGAACTGACTTTCCAAAATTCTGCTCAAAACTCTATCCTAGCATCTCTTGGTGCTATCCTGACATAAGAGCCTAATAAACAGTGTCAACACACTACCCTTGACTCAAGAGAATGCTGAGAAATATAGTTTTTGCATCTGTTCTTGGAAGTAAAGAAAGCCACATATTTCCTGTGTGCTTTATCTCTCAAGATCTTCATCACAGCAGCAGAAACAGCAAAAAGCTTCTCAAGTTGACAACTACAGGAATACTGTACAACAAGAAAGAAATACAGCTGCATAATTTAGCCTACCCTTGACATCTTGAACCAAGACAACTGTGCGAGCCCAGCGAGCACAGACTGAGGCATAGATTGCTGAAGTATCCATGTCAAAGAATGAAATGTCATACAATCCAACCACTGCATGAAGGAGGTCTAGGTTTGAAACCTTTCAAACAAGAAACAAAAAATTGGAAGATGAAGTGAATATTACAAATGACCACATCAGTCTAGTTAATGCCACATTATAACAAAACTGCCATACAACTGTCACATACTTTAGTTTTTATGTGTCAGATCATACTATGATATGATAGGAGTACATGTGATAGTTCTGAGATCTGGACTGAACTTCTGTAAGGCTGTCTTCTAGCCTATACTTATTCAATAGTGTGCCATTAGAGAGCTAAAAGTGTGCTGTCGCAATTTTAGAATAAAAAATATTTGTTACCAAATTACAGCACATTTTTGCTATTTAAACACCTATCAGGTAGAGAACCTATAGCAATTTAAGTTTTAGCACCTGAGCTGAAACAACCAGAGACATGTGCCTCAAGCAGTTTCACACTGAAGAGAAGATCTTGTATAAGTTAAAGGTAGATCTATGCTATGGAGGCACATAGGGGGATACAGTGTTAGTGTCCATATTTTGCTTGACCTGTCAGCTCACCAGAGGGTGATGTGGTCAGCATGCCTTTCTTTCCCCAGCTCAAGAAGAAGATGAGTGACTGTGATGCTTCTGGCTGGATTCAAACCTCTGACCTTCACCATGAGAAATTAAAGCACTAACCATTTTGCCACTCAGGTGTGCCTTGTATAAAATGGCTCTCAATTTTGTTTCATCTGTCATTGTTTTATATATAAAATGTATAAAACAGATGTGTCACAACAGAAATTTACATTACCAAGTGTGCCACAGTCTGACAAAGTTTGAGGACAACTGTTCTAGAATGTGCTCTCTTTGGAATACACTTTGCTGCCCTCTTAAGCTGTGCATTAATACAAGTTAATGGTGATGTGCTCATATGCACATCTTTTGTTGGCTTACTGTAAACTTGGGACAACTCAATGGCAAGACAGAAACAACAGAAGCTCTAATCAGGAAGCATCTGCTTGCTGACAATGCTGCTCTTGTGGCACATGGTAAAGGAGACTTTGGAATCACTGATAAACAGTACCTTGTGTAATAGGATGGTGGCTTACTTTAACTCCTTGTGTATTTCTAAGAAGCAAAGCTTTCAGACTGCTCTGTCACCATGTGGGACAGACTGATCCTTGTCCTAGTGATCGTGCTCAACTTATGCAACTGCCTTTTCCCGCTACCATCATAAAGATGTAAAACACGGTCTTGACCAGCTGTTGCTCTCAAGTTTATCACCTTTCTTGACATGGTCGTTTGTGCTTCTCAAAAGGAATGTGCAGAGAAACCCAATCACCATGTGATAACAAGAGACAGTTTATCGCACCACCACCACCCCGCGTTTACGTGGGAAGCAGCACTTGCGAAAAGATAATCTGCATCGAACGCAGATGATCGACTGTGGTTCCTTCCCAACATTTTTCGGGTTATACACCCTGATGTCCCACACTCCCTACCCCTTTGGAATTGAAAACTTTCACACATTTTACATAGTCCAGACTTGCTACAGAGACCCCTACATGATCCTTCATTTGAGAACCATTGGCTCACTGCATTTCAAAACGATGTAGCTATAGGATGTCCAGCCTTTACTAATCTATTATAAAAAGAATGTCCGCACTGTGAACTGATCTGGGACTCCAGGCTGGCTCCACTTTCGGCAAGTGAGCTAGTAATAAAGTAGGCGTTGGTGCTCCACTATCTCATAAAAATAACTTAATTTTTGTTTCTTCAATATTACCCCGGAAATAACTCCATCATCTTCGCCGATTTGCCCAAGTTGGAGGACGCGTTCAAAATCTATCACCACTGGTATACCTTCAACTGTCTCTCCAGATTTGTTTTTAAACACAACTTTGTTATCAATCTGACAGCCAGGTCTCCCAAATGAGTCAATGTCACAAACTGACTTAGCGTTCTCTGTCGATTGATCTCCTTCCTTCACGTCGATCAAATTTGAAATATTTTCTGGATCGTTAGAAATTTGGAAACCTTCCACGCCGCCTGCCATGTTCTCAGAAACTCCACGCATGCGCAGTAAGTGTCGTGATGGATCCGTTTGTAGAACACCACAAGTCGCCGCGGCAAAAACTTGCAAGTAGTTTCCAAGCTGTGAGAGCGGTTCTCATGACGACTGTGCCGAAGACACAGCATAGTTATTAGGATTGATCAGTTAGGACTTCTTCTTCTTCTTCTGCATTCGAGATTGTTGGTCACATCAGATCATGATCCCTGTCGAGCAATTTTCTACGAGATTCCTAGCTCTTTGATTGTGTACATCACCAGAAACTTTGGGAAATAATGGAAAAAAAGAGATTTCCAACACATTTGGTGCAATTAACATCACTGCTGTATCTAGACCAACAAACAGTAGTAAGAATAAATGGTGAAACAACTTGGTTTGACATAAAACAAGGGCTCCGTCATGGGTGCATATTGTCAATCAATCAATCAATCGATCAATCAACCAAGTGCCGTGCCGCGTGGCGTAGGCGATCATTTCTCTCCACAATTCCCTGTCTTTAGACTTGATTATGAGATCCGCCGGTGACTTTCTTCCTAGCCACACTTACAGCCCATCCAGTAACTTCTCTCTCTGTTATCCTCTGTCTCTTCTTCTCTCAATTTTTCCAGTTGCCACAGTGTGTCCCAATTTTCCTCTTCTCAGAAAATGCCATACAAATCTCGCTTATCTGCTGTAACTTGCCTTTTAACTCTTAATATGACGCAAATATCGCCTTACTTGTATACTGAAAATATAATGAGAAATGTTAGAGAAGATGTAGACAAAGAATATTATGATGCCATAAAAATTGGAGGTTATGAAATACCAGAAATTAGATATGGTGATGACACAGTATTACTGTCCACAACACAAAAAGGAACGGAAAAACCAATTATGTCAGTCCGTAAGAATAGTGAAGAGCAAAACCTCTATCTTAATTGGAAGAAAACTAAATTGATGGCAACTGACAAAACAAATAAGGCAGCTGAAATATGTATCAATGAGGAAAAACTGGAAGAAGTGGAGAGTTTTGAATATCTTGGATCACTACTAACTAATAATGGAGATACAATGAGGGAAATTAAAAAGGAGGACATCTATCGCTCTTCAGAAAGTAAAACAACTAAAAAGGCTGTGGTGAAGAGGAACAGACAGAACTAAAAAACAAAACAGCTGAGAATAAATGCACTTGAGCTCTTGAATGTAAATGCTACAGAAGAATTCTTCAAATATCATGGACACAGGAAAGAACAAATATATCCATACTACAAGAACTTAATATTGAAGAAGGCTGGCTAGTAAAGAGGATTAAAGAGAAAAAACTGAAATATTTTGGACACATTAAACGTCATGATAATCTAGAGAAGACCTTCTTGGAAGGGTACATAATGGGAAAAAGAAAGAGAGGAAGACCAATGCGAAGATGACTGCAAGACATCATTGATGATCTGCGAATGGATGCATCAGCAGCAGGGGATATTGCTTACAACCAAGAGGCCTACAGGAATGCTGGTAGGGAGGCAAAGTTCCGCAAGCAAGAGACATGCAAATGACTGACTGACTCCTAGCTCTTGAGCAATTTTACTCCTTCAGCTTAGAATACTGGGTACAATTCAACGTGTTTCCCAAAACAGGAGAGCCTGCCAATAAGATTTATTCTTCTTCTTGAAAAACAGCTATGACTAATTCTGTCTGACATGATGCCTGACCTTTACTTTGATCCCTTCATTGGCTGTAAAGAATACGCATGTTCATAGTTTCAGAAAGATCAAAGAGTGAGACAGCAGGACAATAGAAGAAATGGCATAGCTAGTAAATATATACAGAAGAATATCCCCCTTCCAGGCTTATCTGTTTTCATTCACTACAGATTCACCAAAGCTGTCCAGGTATGCTCTTAAAACAGGGATAAGCTTCCAGGCTCCGACTGGGCTCCTCTTTTGTAGGGTCTGCTCCAGATAACGCTCGAGATGAATTCCCGAGAATGAAGCGCCAAGCGAATCATCGCAAAACGGGTTCATTATGACGCTTGTTTGTAAATAAAAACCAAACAAAAGTTCTTCTCAGTTTTAAATAAAATGCTTAAATTATTGACTGCAATCATGACTGAAGTCTTCAATCATAGGTTTCTTAATAGAGCACAAACGCGCAATGCGAAAAGCCAATGCTGCACTGGGACTCAAAACTGAATCCGGACATTATATGTTCCATGTTTGGCAAAACTTTTAAAGCTCGTATAGGGCTAGTTGGTCACGCACGGATACACCTCACACCTTACCCATCGTCCATTGAAGACGATGGACGAACAACAATAGAGGGGATAAATGGGGTGTAATGAAGCGGAAACAGGGTTACCTATGAATTTATTATGATAAGTGTATGATGATGATGATGATTTTAACTTTGTCGTCCCCTCTGCTTTGTGACTCATGGTTCTAAAATTATTAACCGCTTCCGACCTTTCAACCTTGTTCCATTTCAGAAAAATGCTGTTGCTAATCAGACGGCCTTGACTCTAGCTCATCTTCTTCTATGTAATTTCCCTACCAGCTTCGATGAGGTGATACGCAGGACAGCAGGTGGTGTTGAATCAAAAGCTGGTGAGGGGATCAGTGGTCCTGTTATTTTTTTTCCTTTCTTTTCTAAGGGAATTACTTCTTTCTTTAGTAACTGATTTATGTACCCAATCTGGTTCTCAGTGGTTCTTCAATGAACAATGTAGGCTTTAAGGATCAAATGCTGACTCTTTACATCAAGCACAGTCACAGCGTTATAGACTGTAATTGTGATATTGTTTAGCGGTCGGCCCTTTTTCTCTTTAAAATTTACTGCCCGCTTTCGACATTTCTGCATTGTTCCCTTTCATAAATATGATGGCGAACTAAAACTGACCTTGAATCTAACTGTTCTGGGATTTCCAGTTTCCGGTAACAGACTATTGTGACAGCACAATTATCTATTTTTAGATAATACACATAAACACCAAAACGTAATAAATGTTTGTTGAAGTAGTTTCCATTTAATGTATGGCTTCAAACATACTGACCTTATTTCTTCTTCACATTCTTAGCAGCGTTACAAATTTGCAAGAATGGGTACTACATATTTATGTTTTAACATGAGAAACGAAGTAACATGGTTTTGTTTTATGTAACAAATGTGCACATGCGTAAATGCAAACAGACAAGACGTTCTGTGAAGCAATCTTTGTATTTATGCGTGCTTGTGTTTGTTTTAACTTGTGACCAGTATGATGAGAACAGGGGTAGAGCAGCTGATATGAAAACGATTTTTCAAGAATACGGCAGTAGATCGACTATATCCACACTGTTGCAGAGATGTTTGCATGACAAACAAATGTACACAAGTCGGTAGTGTTTTCAGTAAAAAACAATATTCGCGTAAAACTCAGAAGCATACACAAAAATCTAGTTACACTAAAAAGTAACAACACTAAACGAAATCAAACCCATTCAATTCATTTTAATATCTCAAATACATATCTTTCACATTCTCATCATCAATTTATGCTAGCCCTCTCAATGGCGTTTGATAATGTTTTGTAGGAAAAACATAACACATTGCTCTTAAAATTATAGGACAGGCAACGCAACGGAGCAGTCATGATTCGCGTGATCCAGTGTCATAAGAGCAAGCTAACCAGCTTGGGGGTAAGAGGAAGCGGGGTAGAAAGAGAATGGAAGGGGCGGGGTGATGGCTAATGAATGAGAATATTCTTCAAGTTTCTAGTGTCCTGTTTGTTACGTCACAAGAGACGGGTTTGTTCTGTTTCCTACGTGTTCAGAGTCACTGGTTTTCTATTTCTAGTTACAGGAGCTACTGGTTCCACGACAGGTTTTGAAGTATTCGATCCATCATCCTCAACTGGAGGCGTTTTCTGATCTTTGGTAGTCTCTCCACAGAAACAACAGATAATCCCAAACAATCCTGCCTTCAGAACGAGGCCGGCGGCACTTCCCAGGGCCAAGTAGAAGCTCCAGCCAAAGTGAACCATCAGCTGAATGTTTCTGTAGTCAGATTGACAGCGTTGGTCGTGCACCAGTCCAGGTTGGTCGGAAATCTTACTTACGTCAATTTCCCACACAAGGCAGCCGAGTAAAATCAGCTCAGCTGCATATTGAGAAAAGTGGAGTCACATCACATGTTTACATTATCAATTTTCTTAATAAATAATGGTCACTTACTTAAAAACAAATAAATACCTGACTTCCTGCCGTGTAAGACGCAATTTGTCAAAGAATATTTTAGAACAAAACTAAAATAAAACCCCATATACTTTGTGAACTTCATAGCCCTTCACTCAGTAGATTTTTTGTCCAAGAATATATGCCTCTGAACTTCGGCTGAACTTCTTAATTCTTTTGAAAACAAATGCCTAAGGAAAATACTCGGTATACATTGGAATGAATTCAAGAACACGGCCGAGATAAGGCAGATGAACGAACAGCAACCTGTCTCATAGGTGATCAGAAAAAGGAGATGCACATATGACGGTCATGTGATGAGAATAAACAGTCAGAGAATCCCAAAATAAGCTATCAAGTGGAACACAACAGGCCAAGGAAAAAGAGGTCGACCACGTGAAACTCTAGAGAGGACACTCTTAAGAGTGACCAGTTTAGTAGGCATAAAATCCCTTAATGAGATTGAAAAGCTCACAGAAAACATGAAATCTTGGAGAACTACCATGTGAGACATATGTGACATTTAACAGCACGAGAAGGATGTAAGATCTTCTTAGCTGGGACGTGGACCTAGAAGTGTTAACCCAGCACGGCTATTTATGAGTTAGTACCGGTAATCTCCACCTCCAAGGCCTATACAAATCTAACCATCAGTTCAGTACAATAACAGGGCGCATGGACATTTTCTGCGAGCATTATTTTTTTGTGGGGTGGGGGGGGGGTGCGTCTTATGTGGCAGGAAATAGGTAAATACCTATAATTATTTCATTTAAAGTATAAATCATCATCAAATATCCTTTCATTGTGTAGCATAGCCTTGTAAGTAATGATTATAGTTATTATTATTATTATTATTATTATTATTGTTGTTATTAGTATTAGTGACATGATCAGGAATATAGTTCAGAATGTATTGGGGGGCAGGATAGTAGAGCAAACGGCGACAAAGAAGGTATAGTTAGAGGAGCGAGGAACGGATACTCGGTACTTCAAAGACCTGATCAAAGGTAAAACCGTATCGATAGATCTGATAGATCGTGAGAGTGGTCCAGTTCTAGAGGTGCGACTTCGCGCGCACATGCAGTAGCCCAGGGGGAACAATTGACCAGTAGATCAAAGACTGAACAGAGAACGGACTAGGTCCCGAAGCAGGTAACATGAAAGAGATGGTGGACTTGTTAATGGGAGGTAACAATTAGACGACGGAGATGAAAGCGACTAAAGCGAAGACGCCAGTTGCGACCGGTTTTGGCGTGGTCAGAACTTACGAATATAAAGAAGGGAGGAGGATTCAGAAAGGCAGAGAGAGGAGAGCAGATGAGGATTCAGGAGGCAGGGGGAGGTGCAGGCAGCTGCAGGTAGACAGATTAGGACTCAGCTGCAGGTAGAGAGAGGATTCAGCAAGAGAGATGTAGAGATAGAGACACAGTGTTAGATTGAACTAGTGTAGCAAGAGATCGTACAGTAATTGTTACCAAGAGCTTTTGTATTACTGAATATTGTGAACGCTGCTTAAATACTGCTTGTAGAATTATGAGAATTATGATATTGTGAGATCTTGAGATTTCGTGCTACTATGATGAAAATAATGAAATGTGTATAATCTTGCCTATGCCTATTATTACAAGTGAGTTATCAGCTATACGTATTGATCATATTGATATTATTTGTCAAATTAAAATGAATCAGTGAAATGTTCATGAGAAATCTTCTATTGCCATGTATGTGAAACTTCGACGTGTGATGTACCAAGGTGAGATGTGATGATAATAGAACATTCAATAATAACAATAATAATGAACAATATAAATGAACTAAAACATTGTTAAACTGGTGCCCGTGCCTATTCCCGACAATTGGGAGGAGACGACCTGGCGTAGAAGCGGCCACTGTGCAAAGTACTAGCTATTAAAGATCACGTGCTGATGATTTAACCAAAAGCTCTGTAATTTAAACAGACAGAGAACATTTATCTTTATAACAGTGAACTGTATTCAGAACAGAGTGGTGTTAATTAGAGAACATTAATGAGACATTCACGAGGAACAACAACATCAGCGACAGAGGAACAGGAGATAGTTAGGTATTAGTTTGATTGTTGTTGAAATTGCAGTGTACATTGGTTTGATTTATATTGCTGTGTTAGAATATTTTTTTTACTAGAAATTATTGTATTTTCACCAAATATTTCATATAGTGTGAATAATACAGAGATTTTTGTTCAGAGATAGTATTAGAGAAAATGACAGAAACACCAGAACTAGACATACTGAAATGGGAGGTCAGATATTTGAGGAGAGAAGTATCTAGATTAGGTAGAGAGTTGAGACAGGAAAGAAATATGAGAATACATTACAATTTTTATCCCAGAACAGATGTTAGACAGACACACAACTCTTGTTATAGAAATGAGAGAGTTGGAAGAAGACATATATATCATAACCTGGGACACTATACAGACATGAGTTATAAAACCAGACAACCAGCCTACAACGACACAATGTTTAGAGACAGCTACCAGCACAACTCTTTTAAAAGAAACGATTGGCATAAATATGAGACGAAGATGAATAAAACTAGGGTAGAATTAGTCGAGGCTGGTAGCCAGACAGTTAAGGACAGAAAAGACAGGTCAACAGACACAGACCTAGGCGGATTAGCTCGCACAATGGTTGATGTAGGTGTGGGGGTGAGCGAAGATTGTTTGGTAAGAAAGAATGATGTAGCCACAAACACTTTACCCACAGAAACATGTGATATTACCATAGAAACAGACAGGATCGTGTTAAAGGACGTAGCTACGCAGTCAGGTTATATGACTAAGGATGAAGAAACAAATATGGTAGATGTAGTATTAAGAGATAGTTATACATGTATGTCAGAGACGAAGATTGATTTGAAAGAGGATCATGTAAGAGACTGCAACAATAGTCAGAGAATACTAGATAGTACAGAGGGCTCACAAGGCACAATAGGTGCAGTAGATGTTGCTGAAATTAATATGAATGAAGAAATGGTGTCACCTGATTTTAAAGATGATGTGGAGGCATCCTCAGATGATGAGGAAATACCAGAGGCTCTGTTAGCATACATGGAAGAACAAATTTCTAACATTATAGAGACATGTAAATCAATAACTTGCAGGGAGGATCAGAACAAGAATATTCATAAAAATGAGAGAATCTATGAGAGAGGATATAATAATACTACTACAGGATACAGAGAAAATAGTTTTATGTCAGGCCAGAACAGGACAGCTTTTAATGATGAGAAACTCTATGAGAGAGGTTATAATAATACTACTACAGGATACAGAGAAAATAGTTTTATGTCAGGTCAGAACAAGAGAATTTTTAATGATGAGAGAAGGTATGAGAGGGGATATAGTAACCCCAGAGGAAACAGAGATAATAGTTACTGGGGCAGAGGAACGAGAGGAAATAGAAGGCGATACTAGTGAGAGATCTCTAATGTTATTTTACGGGTTCAGTTTGGCGCGCCTACATGTATATAAATATACAGGTGGTCATTCTTTTTTTCGATGATAATGTGACTTAATTTTTTTGTGTTTATGAGACGAGACTAATATGGCTCGCATTGATGATGTACATTTTTTTGCATTGCTACTAGGGTATTTTTAATGTTGAAATGCTCTTTTGTATGGTGAATAATAATGTAATATTGCATATTTTTGTATGATGAATGAAGTGCATACACAATATTTTTTTGAGATATGGAAACAAACTTTTCATTTGTATTAAGAAGAGTAGGGTGAGATGTTTGGGTGTTGCCAGATTGTTTAGTGGAACCGAGAAGGTTGTGTTGTGATTATCAATACGAGGATACCCTCACCACTAAAAATGGTTGGCATAGAGGGATAGAGACCCAGGAGTTATCATGATAGAGGAGTACTTGGGGGGTAAAATAATTGAAGTCAGTGGAACAAATTTCGTGAGAATACGATGGGAGTATTCTGGTCTTTCAGGAACCAGTACATCACATTTTCACACTGAGTATGTATCAGGGAATGTGTATGAGATATCCTATGGTTGCCGCTGATGATGAGAAACGGGAGGTTTGTCGACTGAAAATTAAAATAATTGAAGTCAGTGGAACAAATTTCGTGAGAATACGATGGGAGTATTCTGGTCTTTCAGGAACCAGTACATCACATTTTCACACTGAGTATGTATCAGGGAATGTGTATGAGATATCCTATGGTTGCCGCTGATGATGAGAAACGGGAGGTTTGTCGACTGAAAATTAAAATAATTGAAGTCAGTGGAACAAATTTCGTGAGAATACGATGGGAGTATTCTGGTCTTTCAGGAACCAGTACATCACATTTTCACACTGAGTATGTATCAGGGAATGTGTATGAGATATCCTATGGTTGCCGCTGATGTATGAGATATCCTATGGTTGCCGCTGATGATGAGAAACGGGAGGTTTGTCGACTGAAAATTCATCATAAGGGCAATAAAGTGATTCGTTTTGAGGTTGGGCCTCAAATGTAATGACAGTATTTTTGGTCATTTGAAAGAATGTATGCTTTTCTTTTTCTTAAGTGTGTATGAGACATCATTTTGATGTAGAAGAGCAGCCATGAGTTAATGTCTTACTGGAAATTTTTTTGAACAAGATACAAATATGCTGATACATGTTTTCTTCTTATGATAATTATGAATGGTATATTGACAGAATATGGTTACTATGTTTATGGAGATGTAGTCGGTACCGTTAACATTCTGACTTAAACAAGGGGAGGTGACCGCAAAGTGATTTTTGTTGGTACTGTGGTCCACATGGAAATATATTTTGGTAGCTCATTACTTACAAGGCACTTTGCTAGTTTTTTTTTGTGTAGTCATAATGTTAACAATATGACTTAAACGAGGGGAGGTATGTAGCATAGCCTTGTAAGTAATGATTATAGTTATTATTATTATTATTATTATTGTTATTAGTATTAGTGACATGATCAGGAATATAGTTCAGAATGTATTGGGGGGCAGGATAGTAGAGCAAACGGCGACAAAGAAGGTATAGTTAGAGGAGCGAGGAACGGATACTCGGTACTTCAAAGACCTGATCAAAGGTAAAACCGTATCGATAGATCTGATAGATCGTGAGAGTGGTCCAGTTCTAGAGGTGCGACTTCGCGCGCACATGCAGTAGCCCAGGGGGAACAATTGACCAGTAGATCAAAGACTGAACAGAGAACGGACTAGGTCCCGAAGCAGGTAACATGAAAGAGATGGTGGACTTGTTAATGGGAGGTAACAATTAGACGACGGAGATGAAAGCGACTAAAGCGAAGACGCCAGTTGCGACCGGTTTTGGCGTGGTCAGAACTTACGAATATAAAGAAGGGAGGAGGATTCAGAAAGGCAGAGAGAGGAGAGCAGATGAGGATTCAGGAGGCAGGGGGAGGTGCAGGCAGCTGCAGGTAGACAGATTAGGACTCAGCTGCAGGTAGAGAGAGGATTCAGCAAGAGAGATGTAGAGATAGAGATACAGTGTTAGATTGAACTAGTGTAGCAAGAGATCGTACAGTAATTGTTACCAAGAGCTTTTGTATTACTGAATATTGTGAACGCTGCTTAAATACTGCTTGTAGAATTATGAGAATTATGATATTGTGAGATCTTGAGATTTCGTGCTACTATGATGAAAATAATGAAATGTGTATAATCTTGCCTATGCCTATTATTACAAGTGAGTTATCAGCTATACGTATTGATCATATTGATATTATTTGTCAAATTAAAATGAATCAGTGAAATGTTCATGAGAAATCTTCTATTGCCATGTATGTGAAACTTCGACGTGTGATGTACCAAGGTGAGATGTGATGATAATAGAACATTCAATAATAACAATAATAATGAACAATATAAATGAACTAAAACATTGTTAAAATTGTAGGAAGAAATATGAGTATGCTAGATCTGGAACAGAAGAACGATAACTCAATACAATAATTGTACCATCTTTCTGATTTATCCTGAATAAATGCTGAAATATTATGTTGCAGTCTTTATTTCTACCTTATTATCTTTTGAATTACGACAATAACGTTCCATGTACAATAAAATATGTTCACAGAATAATACAGTAACAGGGTTAAAATAAGAAACAAACAAGCAAAGAGGAGAAATGCATGAGAAGAAGAAAAAGTAACTAACCAGCAATCAGGGTTATAACTATGGTCGGGATCGTCATGGACTTCGAGAATTGTTTCCCTTGCAGAATGGCGCGGCAGTGAAAGGCACCAACAACCAGAGAGACCAGGTCTACAACCAGACATGCGATGATTAGCCCAGCCACTGCGTCACTGTGGACTGCAGTAAACAACAGAAATTGTAAAGTGAAGGAACTAAAGATCTTTTAACATCTCCACAATATTCTACTGTAAAGGTTGATTCTTTCCTGATGAAGAAAAATCATATGTTAAAAAATTATGCTAGAAAGAAGGAAGAATGTTGTGAAATTACGGAGTCTCATTCTTAGACTTTTTTTTTTTACAGCTAAGCGCCGCAGTCACCAGCATCAAAATGGCGTCTATGAAGGAGAAAGTCCAGTGTGTTTGGTGACATCACGAAACAAATTCGCCAGTTATAGTTCCACGAAAATGTAGAAATGAGTATAGACGAGATCTACCATAAGTTAAATACATCAAAAGTTGGTATAGAAAGTTTAAAGTGACTGGCAGCTGTTGGTGACTGTAGAAGAACTAGCAGGTCTAGTGTGAATGTAGAGACACTGCCAGCAAGACTTTCCTACACGGTCCTCGGAAATCAGCTCGTCGTGGCGCAAGTGAACTTTACCTATCTCAGAGCACGCTGGGTAACATCTTGTACAAACATTTACGTGCGTGCCTCAAGTGAACTTTACCTATCTCAGAGCATGCTGGGTAACATCTTGTACAAACATTTACGTGCATGCCTCAAGTGAACTTTACCTATCTCAGAGCATGCTGGGTAACATCTTGTACAAACATTTACGTGCGTGCCTCAAGTGAACTTTATCTATCTCAGAGCACACTGGATAACATCTTTCACAAACATTTACGGGAGGGCACGCTGGCTAACATCTTGTAACAAACGTTTACGGACGTGAATATGCAAATCTTTCAAGCCTTGGAGTCAGGCGATTGTCCCTAAGGTGCTGCTTTTGTTACGGATATTCTGGAAAAAACTGATGGAGACAATGATTACCGTTTGTTTTTCACATGAGACTACTTTTCAAACCTCGGGGGAGGTAAATACACACAATGTCCATATCGCGCGGGGGTGTGTGGGAAATCAGAGAACCCACGTGTTGTGTTAGAGAAAGAAAGAAAGAGCCCAGAAGTGAATGTTTAGTGCGGTCTACTACAGTCTGCCCAGAAATGAATGTTTAGTACGGTCTACTACAGTCTGCCCAGAAGTGAATGTTTAGTGCGGTCTACTACAGTCTGCCCAGAAGTGAATGTTTAGTGCAGTCTACTACAGTCTAATGCACAGCATGCTTACTGGACTTTCTTTGTTTTCACAGAGTCACAACATGGGTATTGGACTTTCTTTGTTTTCACAGAATCCACCATTTCAGAAAACGTTTACTTGGACATGCTGCAACTTTATAAGAAGAGATAGGAGCACTTATGGACTTATTCTGAGTTATGTTATGATTACCCTAGGGCTGTGAAGAGCCAAGATGGGCTCCGGGAGCAGTTACTATCGGGCTCCTTATCCAAACATAGAAACTCTATAGACAGAACGTTATAGTGTGTTCCTGAATTCTGACTTTAATAAGAGGGGAGAATAGAGCCAGCAGGCCCTCTCAACAGTTTGGATCACAAGGATGCTCCCCCTCCCATTTTTCGTAGGGCCTTCAGTTCAAGTGCCATGCCGCGTGGCGTAGGCGATCATTTCTCTCTACAATTCCCTGTCTTTAGACTTGATTATGAGATCCACCGGTGACTTTCTTCCTAGCCTATCCAGTAACTTCTCTCTCTGTCTTCCTCTGTCTCTTCTTCCCTCAATTTTTCCAGTTGCCACAATGTGTTACAATTTTCCTCTTCTCAGAAAATGTCCTACAAATCTCGCTTGTCTGCCTCTGATCTGTGCTGTAATTTGCCTTTTAACTCCAGCCTCTCTTAAGACTTCTTCGTTGGTTTTCTTAGCTGTCTGTGATACCTTCAACATCCTTCTTATGAACCACATTTCCATGGCCTAGATTTCTTGTTGTACTCTGTATTCATGAACCATGCTTCACATCCATAAAACAAAATTGGCTCGATGTAACATTTAAGTACTCGGAATCTTGTTTCCATTGATATGGATCTGTTGCACAAGATGTTTCTCATTTTCTGGAATGCTGACTTGGTCTGAGCACGTCTGCTTTTATTTCGTTGTGACATTTCCCATCAGCTGTTATAATTCGGGTACTCTGGAGAAGCATAATAGCCAACGCCAGTTGGCACGGCACATGATGATGATGATGTTATAATTGTTCCTAAGTACTTGAATCTATCAACTTGTTTCAGCTCTGTGCCACTGATGGTAATGCTACATGTTAGTAGTATTCGTAGGGTCTGGTTAACTCTTTAATATCTTAACGTTTCTGGAGTTATTTAACTTCAATAGACGACAACGTTGATCCTCATCCCAATTTGTTCTTACTTGGCTGATACAATAATTTACCTATGATATACATAGAAATATAAAGCACATACATGTCATGTATATAGACATATAAAGCACTTACACGTCATGTACATATACATATAAATCACTTACACGTCTTGTACACAGACACATAAAGCACGTACGCGTCCTGTTCACATAATATAAAGCACTTAAACGTCCTGTACACAGACATATAAAACACTTACACGTCCTGTACACAGACATATAAAGTACTTACATCTGCTGTAGACAGATTGCTTGGCTCTGTGCATAACGTCGGCGTCAGAGCAGTTGTTCACAGCCTCGATCTGAGTCCCCCAGAGTCCGAACGAGTCCTCGTTGTCAGTGACGCTGTCTGTGGCCACCATCCAGTTACTTGTAGCAATGGCTGCCACGGCAAGGCCGACAGTGATGCCGAAAAACAGAACCCAAACCCCAATAGCGATCTTCATCGTGACCTTGATGTCTTAGAGGTGAGAGAACATCAATAGTAAATTATAGCGAGGCCAGAAGCACGAAACAGAACTTGTACAGGCTGCCGTGGATATACAAATCTGATTAATCTGACCCAGTTCACATACAAAGTGTGCCGGTAAGGAATGAGACTGATTTCATAAAATTTGATTTGTTCAAGATATACTTACATATACTTAAAATTCCTCGAAATAACGTCATTGAGCATCAATACACTGTTGTTCTGCCACACGTCGTAGCTCTCCTGGAGGTCTTCAAAAGGGATCTCCTTCAAAGCACTCGTCACGGCAGCTTGCACGTCATTAACAGTCCAAAATGATGGTCTTTCAAGCTTAATTTGAGCCGGGGAAACGAAAAGAAATCAGCCGGGACCAAGTCCGAGCTGAAGCGAGCTTGGCTCAGCGTTGCTACGGTTTGTTTCGCCAGAAACTCTCTCACTAGCAGCGATGTATGGCTCGGCGCATTGTCGTGGTGAAGAACCCATGTGCTGGCGATCTCCGGGGCGGACGCGGGCAACTCTGTTCCTCGGCCGTTTAAGCACTTCCACGTAAAATGCTGCGTTGACCATTTGTTGGGTGGTACGAACTCATTATGGGCAACACCTTTAGAGTAAAAAAAGACAATGACCATCGATTTCATCTTTGTGGGCGCCTTGTGCATTGTTCATCCTGGACGCTCTCTCTTCCCTCGTTGAACGTCTTGTGCCACCGAAACACTTCTGCTTTCGATAAAGCATCCTTCCCGTAGGCTTTCTGTATCAAAGCAAGCGTCTATGTAGCGGATTTTTCAAGTTTAACACAAAACGTTATCGTTGCTCGATACTCCTCTGCATTTTGACCGTTACGCGACATTAAACATCTGTCCACTTCGCAAGCGATCTGAACTCTGCAAAAGCTCAGAGCAAATGACGAGATATCGACCCTTTATCTAACATCCCCCACTAACCTTCAGGACCGGAGAATCCACTACCCCTCCCCCCGGTCCGCCTTGCTGATTGGGGAATAAAATAACTCTCATTACTTACCGGACATATATACAAACATTTCTACGTGAAAACTCGCTACTGTGGTTAATGCCGTTATCTGTAGTTTGTCTGGCTTCATCGTCGCTTTATCTGACTCCAGTTTCACCAATTCGCTAAAAATGACAAGACCAGGAGTGCACAAAAATACCACATTTCTTGATTTCTTGCGGTAAAGTTTCAGTCATGGCAAGGTCATCTATTACTTTTCCTTGTCTTAGAGAGCATGCGAGTTGACCTGAACTCGTGTTATTTTCACACTCCACATATTCTCTCTTCCAAAAGGCAGACTTTGTCTGTTAAATCACATTTTAATACATCATTCATCAGAGCGAGAGGAAAATTCCTAAGCCGTCTGGTTAAATGGGGCAGGACAAGAAATTTGATCAGAGGTTACAAGGATAATGAAAAATGCAGAGGCCAAATCTCCAACGCCCGTAGGCACAGATCCCAGTGAATGAAAGAATAATTCAAAACTGTTTTGAAATGCCTCTCAAACGACGGGCTGTATAATGGGCTGTGTGATCAAAGTAGATCAAAGTGGAATTTTGTAATGTACGAGCACGAGTTTTATTTTACGTTCTTAATCTCCTGTCACCTTTCTTTCATATCACACACCACGATCTTGCTTGCGTCATCTCTCCCCCCCCCCCCATTGCATGTAGTTTTAAATTCAGTTCAGGAAGGTTTCACCTGCACTTCACGCAATGTCATTTATGCCATTATATGCAAACGTTCCGAAATGAAGTATATAGGGGAGACTGGTTTACGCTTACGAGATCATTTTCGTCAATATCTTAACAGTATTTCCCCGAGAGGGCATGGACTACTGTGGCAAAACACTTTTGCCAAAGAAACCACGGGGGAAAATGTGACATCTCTGTTAGTGCAATACGCTCCTGTTCTTCTGATGTACGATTTCGGAAACTCTAGAACAGCGCCTTTTTTCCAGGCCGGCTGTCTCCACCCAGCTGGAATTAACAATATATTTATCTTCCTTTAAACTATTTTCTGTTATTTTCTGCTATTTATTCTCTACTTTCTTGTCCCCTCCGTTCCCCCCACCAAGCATTTCGCTACATTTCTGCATTCATCAGTTGTTCATTATCTCACAGCTTCCCTTCTTTACCTTCTCTAGTAGCCTAGAGGTATTTATTGACACCTGATCTCTTACCCTTCCCCCGCCCCCTCCCCCCACACACCCGCACCGTTCTCTCCCTTTCACCGCCGCTAACATCCAATTGGTTCGATTTGTTTTCCTTTGTGGCCTCACAGCCTTGTCTTTAGCGAGCATTCTATTGTATTGTGTACAAGGAGGGATGCCACAAAGATAAGTTTTTCATTTTCATTTTTCTTTTGTTATTATTATATGTTGTGTTTGTTTTTGTATGTAATCATTGAAAAAAGCTCACGCTGAAATATTGGATGATGTATGTTTTTCATTATTTGTGTTTTTTTCTCTCAGTTTTCTCATTCTCTCGATCGCTTTGTAACACTGTATCATACATCTCTATCTACCTGTATTACTAGAACCAGTTTTACTGCTGTCATTATCAATTTTATCCGTCACATAAACTCAATTTGCAACAAGTGATACATTTAAACAGTCTAACATCTGCATTGTCCACTAACGTATATAAATCTAAACAGTCCAACTTTTGTACGACTTATTAACGTACATAAATTTAAGCAATCCAATATTTGTACAGCTCAATAACGTATACCACTGAAACAGTCTAACGTCTGTATAGGTTAATAACGTCGTTGTATGGCTTGGTAACGTGTATTAATTTAAACAGTGTAACATTTGTAAGACTCAGTAACGTATACAAATTTAAACAATCAACATTTTTACGGCTCACAACGAATATAAATTTAAACAGTCCAGCATTTGCCTACCCACTAACGTATATAAATTTAAACAGTTCAACATTTGCCTGCTCACTACCGTATATAAATTTAAACAGTTCAACATGTGCCTGCTAATTAACGTATATAAATATTAAAAGTCCAACATTTTCCTAATCCTTAACGTATACAAATTTAAACAATCCAACATTTCTGCGGCTCATTAACGTATATAAATTTAAACAGTTCAAAGTTTGGCTATTCACTAACGACAATGGACAACATGGGAGGAAGTCCTGCATAGATCACTAACATGGAATGACATCTGGAAAATGGCACCCTTGAGGCCCAGCTTCATCATCAGAGCTACTTATGACCTTCTGCCTACAGGCTCCATCCTATACAAATGGGGTGTATCAGAAGATACAAAGTGCCCTCTCTGCAACGAAAGGCAAACATTGGAACATGTGCTGTCAGCATGTAGAGTGTCTTTAGGCCAAGGACGATACACCTGGCGGCACAACAGAGTGTTGCAGGAACTGGTAGCCATCGTAGACAGGGCAAAAGATAAAGCAAATAACAGCAAAAGAGTTGAGGTCCCACCTAAATACTTCATAGGTGCTGGTACGACATCAAATATTGAAATCAGGGACATTCCCTTACCCTCACTGCTAGATGGTACAAATGACTGGGATGTGATAGCGGACCTTCCAGGAAGAAGAGAATACCCGACTGCCATCAGGAACACAGGAATGCGATCGGACATTGTAGTGTACTCCACAGAAAAACAGGAATTAATAATGATCGAGCTTACGGTCCCATACGAAACTAGAATAGAGGAACAGCATTTATTCAAATTGGAGAAGTACAATGATCTGGTCAAGCAACTGAGGCAGGGGGCAGGAATCAGGGCAAAAGTGATAGCTGTAGAAGTGGGAGCAAGAGGATTCGTAGCAACATCAGCATATGACCTACGTAAGCAACTGGGCATAAAGGGACAAGCAAGAGCAAGGGCATTGAGAAGCCTTTCAGAAACAGCAGAAAAGGCCTCATGCTGGCTGTGGAGTATGCGAAACAAGCATTGGGAACATAAGTAATTTCATTTGCCACAACCAGTACCTGTCCTCCGTAGCTAAATCGCTAAAGAGGCACTTCAAAAAAGTGCAGTGGCAACTGGAAGATCATGGGTTCGATCCCGGGACCGGAAAAAAAAGCAACAACTCACAAGACCTCTGGGAGTCATGACCCAGAGGGGCCAACCCCCTTAGAGTGTCAGGAGTTTAAAGGGCCGAAACACTTGTCTGAGGGGGGGGGGGGGTTACTTCCTCTGATGATCTGAAGGAGTTGTGTTGTTGTTCCGCTCTCTACGGTAGAGAGTTTCCTACATAAACAGTTCAAAGTCTGGCTACTCACTAACGAATATAAATAAGAAATTGAACACAAAAATAAAGTCTGTTCTTGTTAGCCTGACTGTAGATGTCCCGTGTCCGAGACGTTTGTCCTTATGTCCACTGAGACGATAGTGATGATGACACCACCGTTTTACAAAGATAATAGCGGCGATGAGAGTGATAATGATTATGAAGGCACCGACAATGATGATGACACATTTATCTATCATTTCTTTATTTACATTTTCTTTTTTTCTGGGGCGTACTAAGAAAACAAATTTAAATGATATAACCCCCCCCCCCCCACACACACACCCCGTCCGTCTCCCTCCAGACCAAAAAAATCTTAATCTGACCTGGACGTAGCTGAAGCTGACACAGTTATATGTAGCCTGCTCTGTCCTGTCTTCTAACACGAAAACATTCTTTTTTCTATAAATGTATAAGCCACAGTGCAGCATTACAGCAAACCAGGTACAACCTAATCTATTGTGATTAACCTTCGTTTGGGAGACAGGACAGGATGATGATGATGATGATGATGATGATGATGATGACCGTTGTCATACTTCATTTTCCACTAGTCATCATCATCATCATCGTCATCTTCTTCTTCTTCTTCTTCTTCTTCTTCTTCTATGATCGTCTTATTGCTATAAATCTCCATTCTTTCAGTCGAAATAGTGACGATCCTGAAGCACTTGGGCCGCTTCCTAAAAAGAGTAACTGTAGTGTTTGTTTTGTTGTTGTTGTTGTTGTTTTAAAGACCTGAATAGATCGGAGACGCTGGTTTCTTAGTAGGCTCCATCAATATAAAACCAGTGTAGTCTTTTTCACTGAAGAGCCCATGGTTCCTTCTAGCACAGTAGCCGTTGTTCCTGTTACCTGGTCTATAAGACATCATTCATGCGTTTTATAATAGCAGTCCTTCGGTCTGACTACCACCAAGCCAAGCAATTTATAAATAAACTACACTCCACAGCACAACTTCACTTTAAAATAAAAACGAATCTGACAAGTTTAGTGACTAACTTACCTCCTGATATAACTCCCGTGTTTTAGTCTGTCAGGACGCGAACGTATCAACACGTTTGAAAGTGTGGCTGCATCATCGCTGGACGCATATTGGGATAGCTTAAAAAAAGCCTGCAGATTGCCTTGTATATAAAACAAATATAGTTTTTATTCAGCTAGAAAATTGCCTTGAACAGTTAGCTATATTTAGGCATAAATTTGCTTTACCTAGGTTTGGGTACCCGTACACATATCAATCAATGGTGACAGGATATCGATTACGTTTCCAGGCGCGGTAACTACAACACTGGACTGTGTTGCCCGAAGGCCTAGAGTCTGCCATTGATTAACTCTTTGGTGCTGTTGACTTTATGAATAATTCAGTAATCCAAAATCACTACCTTAAATTCAAATTTTTATTCTCTGCTTGTTTGAGCGTTTGTATCCATCTGTGTATTTGTTAATGTGTGTCACTCTCCTGCCTATTTTCAGCTGATATAGACTTGAGCTAAATTTCGGTGGTAGAAAGAACGCCAGTTAACAAACAATACTCAAAAGATTGGTCCTGCTAGAAGGACGACTCATTTTTAAATCAAATTTTTAAAAAATGAAGGAGATAACTCGTAGATCTGTGTCACCTCCTCGGGCAGCTTGGGTGTGGTGGATCTCCTGTTTATCTCCTTTTTTCAATGTACAGCTTGTCCATATCTTAATGTTTGTAACACTATATATATCGATAAGGACATTTTTTTTCTACAACTATAATGCGTTGATTAATGCATTGTTACTTGAAGAGAGATACAGCACAAACTCTGGACGATCGACAAACCAAAAAAAAAAAAGAAGTTATCTTCAAAGAATGAAAAAGACAACTAAAATTCTTTGATCACGCCATGGCAAGATAGGTAGTGTAAAATAACTGAGCAGAAAAAAAAGACAGAAAAAATATGACAGCTTGGGCAAGAAGCACAGGATAGGAATCGCAACTGATATCAACAGAAAGATAACATGTAAATGTAACAGTATCACCCCAGAAAGGCGCCTAGAAGCTGTAGTGTTTTTACAAATCTTTTTCTTGCTCTACCGGCTCAGTGGAGAATGACGATATCAGTATCCCGCCTGACCGCTTTCACCTCCTCATCTCCCGCCTGACCGCTATCACCTCCCCATCTCCCGCCTGACCGCTTTCACCTTCCCATCTCCCGCCTGACCGCTGTCACCTCCTCATCTCCCGCCTGACCGCTTTCACCTCCTCATCTCCCGCCTGACCGCTTTCACCTCCTCATCTCCCGCCTGACCGCTTTCACCTCCCTATCTCCCGCCTGACCGCTTTCACCTCCCTATCTCCCGCCTGACCCCCTTCATCTCTCATCTCTCGCCTGACCGCTTTCACCTCCTCATCTCCCGCCTGACCGCTTTCATCTCTCCACTTCCAGTCTGACAGCCGTTATCTCTATAGCTCCTGCTTGACCACTTCTGTCACCCCTGCTCCCGCCTTACCTCTTTCACCTCCCCATCTCCCGCCTGACCGCTTTCATCTCTCCAGCTCCCGCGTGACCGCTTTCACCTCCTCATGTCCCGCCTGACCGCCTTAACATCCCCATCTCCCGCCTGACCGCCTTCATCTCCCCATCTCCCGCCTGACCGCTTTCATCTCTCCATCTCCCGCCTGACCGCTTTCATCTCCCCATTTCCCGCCTGACCGCCTTCATCTTTCCATCTCCCGCCTGACCGCTTTCACCTCGCCATCTCCCGCCTGACCGCTTTCACCTCCCCATCTCCCGCCTGACCGCTTTCACCTCCCCATCTCCCGCCTGACCGCTTTCATCTCTCCATCTCCCGCATGACCGCTTTCATTTCTCCATCTCCCGCCTGACCGCTTTCATCTCCCCATCTCCCGCCTGATCGCCTTCATCTCCCCATCTCCCGCCTGACCGCCTTCATCTCCCCATCTCCCGCATGATCACTTTCATCTCTCTAGCTCCTGCCTGACCGCCTTCATCTCCCTATCTCCCGCCTGACCGCTTTCATCTCTCCATCTCCCGCCTGACCGCCTTCACCTTCCATCTCCCGCCTGACCGCCTTCATCTCCCCATCTCCCGCATGACCGCCTTCATCTGCCTATCTCCCGCCTGACCGCCTTCATCTCTCCATCTCCCGCCTGACCGCCTGTTCCCCCAGCTCCAAGTCAACCACATACCCATTTCTATAGCTGGATGATAGGATAGTCTGTAGCTGGACTTGATCCAGGCACTCTCACGTTGAGAAACTAGTGCACTAAGAGCTTCGCCACTCCGGCTCCTAACAAATATAGAGGACGGCATAAAATGGAGAAATATGAATACCAGCGACTTGTGGCTGTTTTCAGACCATTTTTATTTCACGTGATTTGGACAAAATTAACCTGCTTAATTGACATATTCTTGTCACATTTTCTCAGTCTGTTTTTTATTTATTTCAGTATTCCTTGATATTCTTTTCTGTCACTCGATAAGTGAATTGGGAGATGAAGAAGACTACAAAGCTGAGACTCTAATCTTCGCGTCTTTCTGTGTCATGTAAATGTGATTAGGCATCGGATGTTAATAATAGCTAGCTAATTACCCGGCGTTGCCAGGATATTTATTTATCCCAATATTCTATTAGACAGGAAAAGGAATGGATTCTATCTATAGTGTAATACTGAAGTAATTTTATTTACAGGTATTTAAAAGTATAAGTAGACTATACAAATGATAGAGTAATGTCTTTTACAAATTCAATATAATATTAATTTAATTCAAAACTTTATTATAAACAACATTTTAAATTTCACCTCCAGGAGCAAGAATAAATAAATTCTTGGGTGAACAATGATGATTATAAATGTATAGTTTGCCTTATGGTTTTTTTTTTCATTTGTTTATAAACTGTTGTTAACACTATTTAAAATGATTGGCCGGACATGCTAAAAATTACTTAACACAAATCAGTTTTAAAATATTCAGTGTTATTAAAAGAATTGGGTGAGGCGGCAAGGTAAGCTACTCCACAGGGAGACAAGGTAAGCTACTGCACGGGGAGACAAGGTAAGCTACTACACGGGGAGGCAAGGTAAGATACTGCACGGGGAGACAAGGTAATTTACAGCACGGGGAAGTAAGGTAAGCTACTACACGGGGAGGCAAGGTAAGATACTGCACGGGGAGGCAAGGTAAGATACTGCACGGGGAAGTAAAGTAAGCTACTACACGGGGAGACAAGGTAAGATACTGCACGGGGAGGCAAGGTAAGCTATTACACGGGGAGGCAAGTTAAGCTACTACACGGGGGGGGGGGGGGGGGGGCAAGGTAAGCAACTGAACGGGGAGGCAAGGTAAGTTACTTACGGAGAGACAAGATAAGCTACTATACGGGGAGACAAGATAAGCTACTACACGGGGAGACAAGATAAGCTACTACACGGGGAGACAAGATAAGCTACTACACTGGGATACAAGATAAGGTACTACACGGGGATACAACGTTTACTACTACACGGGGAGACAAGGTAAGCTACTACACGGGAAGACAAGATAAGCTACTACACGGGGAGACAAGATAAGCTACTACACTGGGATACAAGATAAGCTACTAGACGGGGATACAACGTTTACTACTACACGAGGAGACAAGATAAACTACTACACGGGGAGACAAGATAAGCTACTACACTGGGAGGCAAGCTAAGTTACTATACGGGGAGATAAGATAAGCTACTGCAAAGGGAGGCAAGATAAGCTTACTGCTTGGGGAGGCAAGGTAAGATACTGAACGGGGAGGCAATGTAAGATACTGCACGGGGAGGAGGCAAGGTAAGCTACTGCATGGGGAGCCAAGGTAAGATACTGCACAGGGAGACAAGGTAAGATATGTAGCATGGCCTTGTAAGTAACGGATATCATTATTATTATTATTAATGAATATGATTATGAAAATATACTGTAAAGAAAATAGTAACTGGATCAACTTGGTCAGAGATGAGGCTTCTCGGTCTTTTGGCTAAGATCAAAGTGTAGATCTACGCTCTGTAGTGATTTCACAAACATCAAACACCAACCATGGACTCACCAAAGAAGTTCGTTTACAACAAGATGGAAGATATGGAAGGAGGGCAACTTCACCCACCTGGGACACTTGTCATAACCACTGCAGGACCGAGTGCAGGTAAGGTCTCCTATGGCTACATGCACAGCATCCTGGCCGGACCAGCCGGCGTGGGGCCGAATGGGATCGCAACATTGTGCAGATTCGAAAATAAGTTCAAATGGTTCGCCACCCTGACACAGGCAGCACATGTGGCCCATTACAAATCCCTACATGGGAAATCCTTCGCCCTCGACGACAAGAAACTCCATGTGATGATAGAGCACATGGAAAAAGAAAGGATCAAGGGTACCCTGCATTGGGTACCGCCAAGTACCAAACCTGAGATGGTTAAAAGACTGATTACCTTCTTGACGGGCGATGAGGAGGCAGAGACCTCACGAGCTGAGAAGGCGCACGACAAATGGTCGTTTCTGTGTCGCCCGAAAGTGGAGGTGCCACACTACACGTACATCACAAACACGGAGGGAACGGAAGAACATAAAATCTTCATCACACTCCAAGACCGCAAACCGCCGTGCCCGATATGCCAGAACACCACACATTGGGCCAGCAAATGCCCACGGAAACAGACACCAGCACCAAAAACCGCAGGTAAACAAGCAGCCCAGCCACCCGAGCCAGGAAGACCTTCCACAGTTGAGGTCCCAACCTCTGGTGACCAAGACCCTCCCTCAGAGGACGCCGGAGACACCTTCCAGCTAGTGGACTACACCAGAAAAAGGAGACGACCGGTACGATCTCCTCCAACACCAGCGACTACAAACACACCAGCCTGTACACCAAAGAAACAACCAACTAAAACAAGAGAGGTCACCTGGCCTCAACAACAACAACAACTTCGAGATAACAATGGAGACGAGCCACGAAACTCTCTACTCTCAGAACCGACAGCTGACTGCCCGCCATCTTGGGCTCTACAGACAGCAGAGTATGACCCGGACGACGACAGACAACTACTTATCGACGTCCCTGTCGAGTACCGTGAGGATACACCATAATGCACCGTATGGCAAACAGTACCAACCTGGACTATATCTCAAGACAGTGCTACAAGACAAACAGAACGTATGTAAATAATTTTTATCTCTTTCATTTGTCTAAACAGATCATTTTCCCTTTTTTACCTTTTAGACATGGATAGTGACATTAAAATACTAAGTGTTAATATTAGAGGCATCCGTAGGAAACTACACCGTATTGTCTCATTAATACTAACACACAAACCTGATTTCATTCTAATACAAGAAACAAATATACAAACAGATTGGCACGCATCGCAAATCACCACTCAGTTAGGCCTTAGACATTCATGTTTTAGCCTAGCCAAACAAAACTCGGGGTCTGGAGTAGCAATCATACAGACTTCAGATAGATGGGAGTTTACTAGAACAAATAGAGACAGCAGAGGAAGAATAGCCATAGCTGAGGTAACGAACAACACACAAGCATACACTATAGTCAACATACATGCTCCACCCAACCGCATTCACCAACCAGTATTCTATGAAGATTTAGACTCCTTACTCACTCGAATGTATAGAGGACACAACATCATATTGGGGGGAGATTTTAATTGTGTTCTATCAGACGCAGACATTATAGGAGGTCAAGTTAGAGCTCAGATTGCTAGAACATGCAGAGAAGATAAAAACCAACTAGAAACATTACAAGGCATACTAGATACACATAGCTTAGTAGACACATATAGACACACTCATCCCCAGGGCAGAGACACCACATATAAAAACAACGCCCAAAACAGATCTACTAGACTAGACAGAATTTATGCACCTTCAACACATCACATAACACGAACCAAGCATCTCACGGAAACATTGCAGTTCACAGATCATAAAGCAATAGTCACAACAGTAAACATGACACTCTCAAATAGACCTTTTAAACGATCGCCACACTGGAAGTTTAACAATACACTTCTCCAAAATCAACAATTTGTAGACAACATAACGCAGATTATCCACGCTTTCACAGACGACATACCCACACGCGACATTCAACAACACTGGGAAATGCTGAAGATCACAATAAGAGAAAGAGCACAGATACTCTCAACCCAGATATACAGAGAAAGACTGCAACAGGAGAAAATAATTGAAGACGCAATCAGACTAACAAAGCAGGTAGACAAAAACTCACCAAATATACTAGCACTACAAGAAGAACTAGACAAACATAGACAGCACAGATTTAAAGGCGCACTGCTGAGAACTAGGCTCAACACTATCACGCAAGAAACACCTACCAAACAGTACTTAGGGATAGAACAAAACATTCAACGCAACAGACAAATAGGCGAGATAGTAGATCTAAATGGCAACAGACAAACGGACACACAAAACATAGCGCAAGCCTTCAGAGAATATTACAAAAATCTATACACTAAGGAAAAAACAGAAACTCAAACACAAGACAAATACATGAAATATACTAACAAACTCTGTGACACGGACAGACAAGCCCTTGATACACCACTTACATTAGGAAATTTAACACACGCAGTGCAAGGGTTGCACAAAGACAAGTCACCAGGACCAGATGGTCTCACAGCAGAGTTCTACCAACACTTCTTTCCTATCTTAGGTCCTCTCCTCTTACTTGTTTTCACAGAAACTTTTGAACGCAAAAAACTTCCAGCCAGCCTGAACCTATCATATGTTACACTCATACCAAAAGACAACTCAGACAGGAGACAACTCAAAAATTACCGACCTATATCTCTACTTAATGTAGACTACAAGATCCTTACAAAAGCACTAACCAACAAGCTAAAACCATTCATGGCCAAACTCATACACGAAGACCAACAATGTAGTGTAGAAAACAGAAATATACATCAACACACACATTTCATACGAGACTTCATACACTATACGCACACAAAAGACTGCCAATCGTCAATTCTTTCTCTAGATCAAGAGAAAGCTTTTGATAGAGTGTCACATGAATACTTACACAAGACACTACTCCACTGTAACATAGGGAATTACTTTAGAGAATGGATCAACATTCTCTATTTCAAACCTGAAAGCAAGATCTTAGTAAACCATACGCTTACAGAGACTTTCAGGCTAACTAGATCTGTTAGGCAAGGCTGCCCCCTCTCTCCTTTACTGTACGTACTCACTCTAGAACCACTTCTAGAGAAAATCAGACAGGATAAAACAATCCAAGGAACTTTCATACCTGGGAAGGGAGATAGGAAGTTGCTTGCGTATGCAGACGACACTATCTTCTTTCCAAAAACAGACAGATCAATAGCGAACATTCTAGAGACATCCACAGAGTTTGGCAAAGCTAGTGGAGCCAAATTAAACATACAAAAATCAGTAATAATGGGGGTAGGCAAATGGCGGAATAAAAAAGATTTTCCCTTCTGCCTCACACACACGGACAACATGACACTTTACGGCATCACTTTCTCGTCACACCCAAATAAAACACACAAACCTACATGGGACAAACTTGTCGCACAAATCACAGACATGCTGAACAGGTACAAATATAAAACCACCACGATATTCGATAGAAGCATAGTAGTGAACACTTACATCATTCCAAAAATAATATACATAGCCACAGTACTAGACCCTCCACAACAGATAATACACGAAATCAACAAACAGATCAGACATTTCATATTTACAAACACTATACGCAGCATTAAACATACAACTCTCATACAAGACAAATTGCACGGAGGAATCGCCCTCCAAGATATACAAACAAAGATCCAAGCACTCAGGATCAGTCACGTGGGCCGCATCATCAAACATCCAAAACAGCACTCACTAGCTCACTATTATGTGGGACTCAGAATATCAAATCTACTACCACCAAACAACTCACAGCCACACCACTTCGGCACGCTGCCAGCATTCTACAAAACCTGTATTCAGGCCATCCACGGAAACGAAACGCTCATACACTATAAAACAAACAGCATCTACAAACATTTAGTCAGAAATCAAGCATCTCCACTACACCTCAGAATCAAGAGAAGTCAGAGATACGCCATTTTTGACTTCAAAGAAACATTTACGAATCTACACGAGAAGAACATCACACCGAAAGCAAGAGAAATCACATTTAGACTTATTTACAACATGACACCCACCACACAGAGAGCAGCACACAGATCCAAACAGACCGTACCATGTCAACTGTGCAACAACAACATACAAGAAACAGAAGAGCACATATTTTACACATGCAGCACAATCACACCCAGTATAGCAACACTACAGAAAACACTAGAGGCACACACAGCACGAAAGATAGACATATATAAAGCAATTATGTTAAATATTATCCCTGCGACTCAGTTGGGCACACACACCAAGTTACTGGCCCTGCTCGCAGAGTTCAGGCACTTGGTGTGGACGTGCAGGAACAAAGCTAGATTTAAGTTCGGCACGTTTAGTCCCAACATTTTCAGGGATCTGTTTCGACAAAGGGAAATGAAAATCATGACTTGCTGTAAACTGACATGAAATAAAACTTTGACAGGAGCCAGCGCATAGAGAGAGAGAGAGAGAGAGAGAGAGAGAGAGAGAGAGAGAGAATCGCAAATGCTCGTATGAATAATACTGATTTATATCCAAAATATTCACTGCTCCTTTGTTACCGGAACAAGCTTACACTCCTTGTGAATTTCCTATGTATATTTTTACAATGTTACACGTGTTTCTTCAAAAAATGTTATTAGACGGGATTAGCCTAGAACCAACAAACTGACCAGACAATGACCGCCAGACAGGATTTACTCTCGACGCGACAGACTGACCAGCAGACATCTCTACCCTCGAGGGGGTTTAAAATAGCATGTAAGCCAAGTTTGAAGATAAACAAGACACAGCGCAGACAGCGACAGCGACAATAGAGATAAAAACAAGCCCACGACGGTTTTTTTTTATCACTTCTACCCATGGTACAAAACAAAGCCCTGACGCTATAGCAAGACTGCGTGAGAGAGAGAGAGGAGAGAGAGAGAGAGTGTGTCATACTTTTACTGTACACTTTTTGTTTTCACATTTTATGTATAAAGTATTAACCTTATCATACTCCACGCTATCACCTCATGGTTTGTAAAAGCCCACCATCTCATTATTTCACCCCACGAGCAATCATCCCCATTTCACACCATTTCAGTGTAATATGAAATTGTCGATTCGTTTCTTATCAACCCATTGTTACTAGAACAACCTTACACTCCTTGTGAGATTCTTATGTATATTTTTACAATGTTACACCTGTTTCTTCAACAAATGTTACTAGACGGGATTAGCCTCGAACCAACAAACTGACCAGAACAATGACTGCCAGACAGGATTAACTTTCGACGCGACAGACTGACCAGCAGACATCTCTACCCTCGAGGGGGTTTAAGATAACATGTAAACCAAGTTTGAAGATAAACAAGGCACAATGCAGACACAGACAGTGACACAACAATAGAGATAAAAACAAGCCCAGGACACTTTTTTAAAATTTATTTATCACCCCTACCCATGATACAAAACATAGCCCTGACGCTATAGCAAGCCTATGTGAGAGAGAGAGTGTGTGTGTGAAAATATTACTGTACACCTTTGTTTTCACATTTTATGTACAAAGTATTAACTTGATCATACTCCACGCTATCACCTCATGGTTTGTAAAAGCCCACCATCTCATTATTTCACTCCACGGGCAATCACCGCCACTTCACATCATTTCAGTTGTATTTGAAATTGTTGATTGTTGAACAAAAATAAAGTTATTAAAAAAAAAAAAAAAACTTGGTCAGAGAGCAAGCACCACCATTGCACCTTAGGATCAAGAGGGGACTTAGATACCCCATTTTAGACTACACCGACACGTTCAAAAACCTCCATCTCAAAAACATCACACCAAAAGCTCGAGAAATCACCTTCAGGCTCATATACAATATGACACCCACGAGACACGGAGAAAAACACAGAAACATAAGACGATGTTACATATGCAGAAGGAACGTATTAGAAACAGAAGAACACATTTTCTACGAATGCAAAATAGTGGCAACCGCCATAAGAACAATACAGAATACAATAGAAACACACACGGCACAACAAGCAGACATCTATAGAGCCATAATGTTGAACACAATCCCCAAAACTCAGGCGGACACACACACCAAGTTACTGGTCCTGCTCGCGGATTTCAGGTATTTGGTGTGGACGTGCAGAAACAAGGCTCGTTTTCATTTCTGCACGTTTAGTCCTGCCACATTTTCGGGACTGATGCAGCAAAGAGCGAGCAGAATAATGGAATGAGAGAGAGGGAGAAAGAAAAGAGTAAGAGAGAGTAAATTTAAGTTTCAAAAACTTATGTACATCCAAAGAGAGAAGGCTTTGCCAAAAAAGAATTATGTACATCAAAAGAGAGAAAGATGACGATGGGAGAGAGAGAGAGAGGAAAAGAAAGAGAGAGAGAGAGAGAGAGAGAGAGGAGAGAGAGAGAGAGTATAAAAAGATCTTATGAAAATTACAGAAATATTAAAACCCTTTTTCATTTGAATTCGGAAAAAAAAAAAAAAAGTTTCCCCCTCAAAAACAAAACAAAAAAAAAAACAAAAAAAAAACAAAACAGGGGAACAACATGATGACAGCAACAGGGATTCCTCATACGAGGTTCCCAGTTTGCACAGTGTAAGGTCTTGATAGACCAATCACTGAGTCTGATTTAAAAAAAAAAAAAACTGGATAAAAATTCTCGGCCTTTTGGCTAAGATCAAAGTGGGTCGAGGAGCGGTCCGCCACAACCGCCGCGGACTTTCAGAACCAGACCACCGGCAACCAGGAGCCAGCACCAGAGCCCATTGATGATGATGGGTTTAAGCTGGTGGAAAACAGGAAAAAGAGGCGCCACCTGATATCCGCCGCAGTGTCGCCGACCTCCAGTGAATCTCCTTGCACCCCAAGGAAACGGGTGCCCACTGGCAGAACTGCAGAGGCCAGGGGTCAGCTTCTGCCAACAGCAGAAACGCAAAAGGACACACCAATTCCAGCAGAGGAAGCAGTTAATGTCCCCCCTGCAGAGGAGGACATGGACTCGCCGCTAGCCGAGGAACCTCTATCTTGGGCCCAGCTGACGGGAGAACAATCTGACGATGATGATCCTCCGTTAACCATTGATGAGGAAGTATGAGGACAATATAACTGTGTCGACCAGACGGATTATTGTGTTGGATTTTCTAGAATTAGGAACAGTACTTGATTGTTCCTTTCTGGAGTGTTTGGTTCCACGTTACCAGGACAAACGAACGGATGACCGTGTCAACGGGACTTTGTATAGGACGGATTTTTGTATTTTTCATTTCTCAATATTGGAATATTTCATTTATTTGTGTCGTGCTTTTCTCAACCATTGGATGTACAGGAGCAAGGTAACAACCTACTTCTATTTGGTTTTTTCTTTCTGTTAGTTTTATTTTTTTTATGTCTTCATAGTCTTTTCTAATTTACATTTTTCATTTGTGTTTTTCTGTTTTCAATATGGCTGATAAACTTTCTATTTTAAGTGTTAACATTAGGGGACTGAGAAGTAAACTCAGTCAAGTAGTGCACCTAGTACACAAATACAAGCCAGACTTCATCTTTATCCAAGAAACACACATCACCACGGAAATACGCGCCAACAACATCACACAACTCTTAGGACTCAGACATTCTTGTTTCAGCTTAGGGAATAGACACACAGGAGCAGCAATACTACAAGTATCAGAAGACTGGCAAATTGTAGGACACAACAGAAACAGCGAAGGTAGAGTAGCAATAGTGGAAATAAAACACACAAGTTCAAACCACAACAAATACACATTAATCAATGTATATGCACCAGCTGTGAGAGACCAGCAAATTAGCTTCTATGACAAGCTCTCACAGATGCTAACATCATTCCACAGGGGGCAAAACATTATCATAGCAGGAGACTTTAATTGTGTCATGCACGATCTTGATCTGTCGAGAGGAACAATTAACGTACGCCGTGAATTCGAACAAATAGACATACTACACAACATCATAGACGAACACGGGCTAGTAGACACATACAGAAAGATGAACCCACATGGTAAGGAAACTACACACACTGACACAATTAACATAAACATGGGACGATCAGCCCGAATAGACAGAATATATGTCCCAGAAGGTCTTCTAATAAATGACATCAAACACATAGACACAACCTTAAATTACACAGATCATAAAGCGGTCATGGTCACATTAAACGCAACCTTGGCACAACTCAAAAACAAACGCTCCCCACACTGGAAGTTTAATAACAGTTTGCTGGATAATGGAGATTATGTAGATAACATAACGGAACTATTACACGCGTACACTCAAGACTTACCTGAATCCAACCTCATAGAATACTGGGATGTATTAAAGAACACTATCAGAGAGAGAACACAGGTCTTGGCGACAAAAATACACAGATACAGTCGACAGCAACAACAAATGTTGGAAAATGCTATTAAACTAACCAAGCAGGTAGATCCCAATAGTCCTCACATACATGCGCTAGAGGAAGAAGTAGAGAAATACCATCAACACAGCTACCAGGGTGCTTTCATCAGAACAAAACTTGCCTCTGCCGTACAAGAAATACCAAGTAAAAAATATCTAGGAACAGAACAAAATGTGCAAAGAAGCAGGCAAATACGCAAAATAATAGACATAAATGGACAGGAACAGACAGGCACTACCGGAATAAGCCAAACCTTTCAAGATTTTTATATACATTTATACTCTGAGGACAAAGGTCAATCAGAAGACATACAAAACAAATTCTTGAACTACGCCAAACAGATTTCTGAAGAAGACAAACAAACATTAGACATCCCACTCACGCTAGGAAACCTACAAAATGCGCTTGACACATTCCAAAAGAACAAATCTCCAGGACCGGATGGCCTCACTGCCGAGTTTTATCAGAAATTCTTCCACATTTTAGGACCTGTCCTACACAAGGTGTTTATTGAAGCCTTCGACAGAAAAGAATTACCCAACAGTCTCAATCAGTCATACATAACACTCATTAAGAAAAGCAACGCAGACACAACTCAAGTTAAAAATTACAGACCTATCTCGTTACTCAACGTAGACTACAAAATTCTAGCAAAGTTCCTAACTATGAAACTCAAACCCGTCATGCACACACTTATACATGAGGACCAGCAATGCAGTGTCACCGACAGAAACATAAATACGCATCTACATTTCCTAAGAGATGTTATCCATTACTCTCACGATAAGAATAGCCAGTCAGCAATCTTATCGCTGGACCAGGAGAAGGCTTTCGACAGAGTTTCCCATTCTTTCCTCCAGAAAACCTTGTCCAAATGTAATCTTGGGAACTACATCAGAGACTGGATACAAATTCTATACAACAAACCAGAAAGCAGACTTTTAATAAACCATACCCTCAGTGAACCAATACGGTTAACCAGATCTGTACGTCAGGGCTGCCCACTCTCACCCCTGTTGTATGTGTTAACTCTAGAGCCACTCCTGGAGAGAATCAGGCAAGAGACAATAGTCAAAGGAATCTTTATTCCTGGAATGGGAGAGAGGAAGTCGTTGGCCTATGCTGACGACACAATCTTCTTTCCCTCCAATATATCCTCTATCAGGATTATTCTAGACATATTTGCAGAGTTCGGACAGGGCAGCGGGGCTAAAATAAACATTCAAAAATCACATATAATGGGTTTAGGTAAATGGACCAACAAAACAGACTTCCCTTTCACGTTAATACAAGTCAACAAAATTAAAATATACGGAATTTTATTTACAGCTACGCCTTCAAATAACATCAAAGCAAGATGGCGAAATATAATTGAAAAAATTAAGAACAGACTGGAAATTTACAAATACAGAACCACCACCATATTCGGCAGAAGTGTCGCAGTCAACACTTGCATCATACCACAGCTTATATACCGCAAACATATTCCCCCTGCCTAAACAGTCACTTAAGGAAATTAATTCAATGATTAGAGACTTTATTTTCCGACGCACAGTACGCAGCATCCAACAGAAAACCTTGATGCAAGACAAAAATAGAGGGGGCATCTCCCTACAAGACATAGCAACAAAGATCCAGGCACTCAGGATTAAATATATAGGACAAATCATCCAACAGCCACACAAACATACTCTAGCCCACTACTACGTTGGGCTGAGGCTTCTTAAACTGTGTAAATTAAACAATATACACCCCCATCACTTTGGCACTATACCGCTCTTCTACAGACAATGCATACAAAGTGTAACTGGGAATGAACGTTTAATACGCATGAAAACATCATGCATATACAAATATCTGGTCAGGAAACAGGAGCCACCATTACAGTGCAGAATAAAGAGAGGATACAAATACTTCATCACCGACTACACACAATCATTTCAAAACCTACACAAGAAAGGAATCACGCCAAGTGCACGAGAGATAACATACAGACTATTGTTCAACATGACACCGACCACACAAGGGATCGCCCACAGATTCCACAGACTGATCAGATGTAAACTATGTAGAATGAACACACAAGAAACGGAAGAACACATTTTCTTTCAGTGCAGAACCGTTTCTTTAGCCTTAGAATTTTTGACTCAAGAGATAGCAACAAGAACAGCAGAGAAAGTAGACATATACAGAGCAATAATGTTAAACACCATTCCTCGAACAGAAACAAACAGCCATACGCAGTGTATCATCCTCCTTGCTGAGTTTAGGTATGTTGTTTGGTCATGTAGGAATAGGGCCACATTTGAAAATAGAATTTTTACAAAAGAACTTCTCCTGTACATTTTCAAACAAAAATTGTTACAGCTTTCAACCAGTTTCTAGTTTTTGGACCCCCCCCCCCACAACCCCATCCCCCTTTTGTGTTTAAATGTTAACTTCAGATGTACATACCATGCGATTACCACATGTTTTCGTTCAAGCCCGCCTTTTCAATATTTCAGTCCACGGGCAGGCATTCCTAACTCATGTTCTTGAACAGTGCCTTTGTTTACCCGACCATAACCCTCCACTGCTGTGACCCGAATACGAGTGACTCGAGCGCATATTTATTTTTGTGTACACCCCGTGAGTGAAAGAGAAGGCTTTAGCCGAATACAAGCACTGTACATCACTAGAGAGAAAGTTAACGAAGAGAGTGAGAGAGAGGGAGAAAGGGTCCTGATAGTAGGTGAGAGGAAGTGTGTATGTGTGTGTGTGGTTATACTATTACTATACACCTTTGTTGTAACGTTTTATGTACAAAGTATTCGCGTTATCATACTCCATGCTATCACCTCATGGTTTGTAAAGCCCACCATCTCATTATTTCATTCCACGGGCAATCATCCTCAACTCACGTCACTTGTACATGCTTCGTTATTGTTTATTTGGAAGTTTTGGAAAAAAGGAAAAAAAAACAAGCCCAAAAAAAAAAATAATAAATTTTTAAAAAAAAATAAAAAAAAAAAAAAATAAATAAAATAAAAAAAAAGAAGAAAAACAAAAATGACCTGGCTCGGTTGACTCGCCCTTGGTGGTTTTGGTGCTTGCTGGATTTGCATATAAAATATTTAAAAAAAAAACAAAAAAACATCAAAGTGGCTGAGGTCAAAGTGTCCTCTTGGCAGGTACCCTGATCAACATGCCCTTTGGTTAAACAAAAGCGTCGTTATTTTTTAACTAAACGAGATGCCCGAGGCCTGCCCTGCACATTGAATGCCGGGGGTATGGTCCACATCTCGTTACGGGTGGACCCGGTTTGCAGTACCACCGGGTCACAGCCTGTTGTTTTCGTCGTCTAAAAAAAAAATGGATCAAAATTCTATACAACACACCAGTATGTGTGGTTTGACAACGACGCAGTTTTAGTTTCACAACATTGATTATTCTATAACCCTGTTTGTATATAACTATGCACTCAGGTGTACCTATCATCCAAATCACTATCATCTCATGTTTTGTTAAAGCCCACCATTTCATTATTTCACTTCACGGGCCATCACCCTCACCTCACGTTATTTGCACACGATTTGTATTTGTAACTATCAGACAACTAAACTTCATAAAAAAAAAGGTGGTCCTTTCAGTGAAGCTCGAAAAAAAAAAAGGTGGTCCTTTCAGTGAAGCTCAAAAAAAAAAAAAAAAAGAAAATAGTAACTGGATCAAAATTCTATACAACACACCAGAAGGCAGACTTTTAATAAACCACACCCTAAGTGAACCATTCCAGTTAACCAGATCTGTACGTCAGGGTTGCCCACTCTCACCCCTGTTGTATGTGCTAACTCTAGAGCCACTCCTGGAGAAAATCAGACAGGAGACACTAGTCAAAGGAATCTTTATTCCTGGCATAGGAGAGAGAAAATCGTTGGCCTTCGCTGACGACACAATCTTCTTCCCCTCCAATATATCCTCTATTCAGAATATTCTAGACATAATTACAGAGTTCGGACAAGGCAGCGGGGCCAAAATAAACATTCAAAATCACACATAATGGGTTTAAGCAAATGGGTAAACAAAACAGACTTCCCATTCACATTAATTCAGGTCAACAAAATCAAACTACACGGAATTATATTTACAGCTACGCCTTCCAATACCACCAACGCAAGATGGCAAAATATCATTGGAAAAATAAAAAACCGACTGGAACTATACAAATATAAAACTACCACCATATTCGGCAGAAGTGTCGCAGTCAACACCTGCGTCATACCACAGCTCATATACATCGCAAATATCTTTCCCTTGCCTAGACAGTCACTTAGGGAAGTCAATTCCATGATTAGCGACTTTATTTTCCGACACACAGTACACAGCATCCAACGGAAAACCTTGATGCAAGATAAGAACAGAGGAGGCATCTCCCTACGAGACATATCAACAAAGATCCAGGCACTCAGAATTAAATATGTGGGACAAATCATCCAACAGCCACACAAACATACACTAGCCCACTACTACGTAGGGCTAAGGCTAATCAAACTTTGTAAATTAAACAATGCATATCCCCATCACTTTGGCACTATACCGCTCTTCTACAGACAATGCATACAAAGTGTCACTGGACATGAACATTTAATACACATGAAAACATCAGGCATATACAAATATCTGGTCAGGAAACAGGAGCCACCATTACAGGACAGAATAAAGAGAGGATACAAATACTTCATTACTGACTACACACAACCATTTCAAAACCTACACCAGAAAGGAATCATGCCAAGTGCACGAGAGATAACATACAGACTATTGTTCAACATAACACCGACCACACAAGGAGTCGCCCGCAGATCCAACAGACTGATCAGATGTAGACTATGTAGAACAAAAACACAGGAAACAGAAGAGCACATCTTCTTTGAGTGCAAAACTGTTTCTTTAGCCTTAAAACTTTTGACTCACGAGATAACAACAAGAACAACGCAGACAGTAGACATGTATAGAGCAATCATGTTGAACACCATCCCTCGAACAGTAGCAGACAGCCATAAACAGTCCATCATAATCCTAGCGGAATTCAGATCTCTTATCTGGTCATGTCGGAATAAGGCCATGTTTGATAACAAAGTTTTTACGCCAGAAATTTTTCTGTCTATCTTCCAAAACAAATTGTTACGGCTTTCTGCTAGTTTTTAACACCTATGTGGAATATTGAAGTCTTTTTTTTGTTTTTGTGTGTGTATGTGTGGTTTGACAACGACGCAGTTTTAGTTTCACGACATTGATTATTCTATAACCATGTTTGTATATAACTATGCACACAGGTGTACCTATCATCCAAATCACTATCATCTCATGTTTTGTTAAAGCCCACCATTTCATTATTTCACTTCACGGGCCATCACCCTTACCTCATGTTATTTGCACACGATTTGTATTTGTAACTATCAGACAAATAAACTTCATAAAAAAAAAATAGTTACATCGATGCATACAGACAATGCATACAAAGTGTCACTGGACATGAACATTTAATATACTTGAAAACATCAAGCATATACAAATATCTGGTAGGAAACATTAGCCACCATTACAAGACAGAATAAAGAGAGGATACAAATACTTCATCACTGACTACACATAATCATTTCAAAACCTACACAAGAAAGGAATCACGCCAAGTGCACGAGAGATAACATACAGATTATTGTTCAACATAACACCGACCACACAAGGAGTCGCCCGCAGATCCAATAGACTGATCAGATGTAGACTATGTAGAACAAAAACACAGGAAACAGAAGAGCACATCTTCTTTGAGTGCAAAACTGTTTCTTTGGCCTTAAAACTTTTGACTCACGAGATAACAACAAGAACAACGCAGACAGTAGACATGTATAGAGCAATCATGTTGAACACCATCCCTCGAACAGTAGCAGACAGCCATAAACAGTCCATCATAATCCTAGCGGAATTCAGATCTCTCATCTGGTCATGTCGGAATAAGGCCATGTTTGATAACAAAGTTTTTACGCCAGAAATTTTTCTGTCTATCTTCCAAAACAAACTGTTACGGCTTTCTGCTAGTTTTTAACACCTATGTAGGATATTGAAGTCCTTTTTTGTTTTTGTGTGTGTATGTGTGGTTTGACAACGACGCAGTTTTAGTTTTACAACATTGATTATTCTATAACCCTGTTTGTATATCACTATGCACTCAGGTGTACCTATCATCCAAATCACTATCATCTCATGTTTTGTTAAAGCCCACCATTTCATTATTTCACTTCACGGGCAATCACCCTCACCTCACGTTATTTGCACACGATTTGTATTTGTAACTATCAGACAAATAAACTTAAAAAAAAAAAAGAAAATAGTAACATCGAATAGCGACAGAGAAAAATGGAGAGGAAAGGAAGAGAAAGATACAGAACTTCCATGACACTAGAACAAGACGCGGACAAAAGTAAACAGTAGAAACAGTGAATAGAAAAAGACGAGACTCAGTGACGCTGACATGTAGGAAAGACAAAATAAGGACGCTAGAAAGTAGGATGGTCCAGTGATAACAAAGCAGTGACTGGACGTTGACACCAGTAAACAAAATAGAAAAGACAAATAGAAAAGGCAGACACAATGAAAAGCGAGGACACAATAAAACCTCCGACAGGAAAGAGCAAGATAAGGACTTAGATAAATAACAATTGTACAGACGAAACTGACACAGGTGACGCGCGTTAGGACGTGATTGCACACGGTGTGACCAACATTGCCAGCTGATCAATTAAATATTTAGAGGCTTGGCCTACTGGATAATTACTTAAGAGAGATAAGTCACGGGGCAGTTTGAATGACGGACAAAATACACGCTCATGGGAACCGGTGGACATCTGAAGATACTGAAAAGGGAAGGCAAAATTCCTAGGGCAGGCTCTGATGTTTTCTTAAGATAATTAGCGCAGTTTTTTTTTTTTTGTGCCTTTCTACTTCTTTTCATTCTTTTTAGAATGAACAGAACGTGGCCCCAAAAACTTCGGCAGTTGTATAAATTCTAGTTTTTTTTTTTTGTTGTCAGCTTTTAAAAGGAATTTTGCAGAAATTCTTGACTTACCAAATTAATTAAAATAATTCTAACACTTTGCTGGCTGCCAAATGAAACTGCCACACAGCGATCGCTTTAACCGGCAACTACCGACAAATTACAGAATAAAAAACCAGAAAAACCCAGAGTTTTGTTATATATATATATATAAACAAAGCAACCAGAGAAACCTTTTAGAAGATAATCAGGCTTGCAGACTTGTGATGCTCTGTTGGTATGGAGGAGGATCGGCCAGTTTTGATTTTGTTTGAGAACATTTTATAAAGGTTAAATCTTGTCGCAAATAAAATAAGAACAAAAATTTCACACGAACGTTTCATTCTCGACGTTGTTTGTAAAGTGTGTTTCATTTATATATATATATATATATATATATATATATATATATATATATATATATATATATATATATATAAAGTAGTGAATGTTGTATTGAAAAAAAAACCGGTATTTCGGAAAGTGCTTCGAGCAAAGTGAAAGGTGGGTATAGTTTTACCGGTGTCAAAAAATCCTAGCACGGTCACTGCTACCCCAGGCATCTCTGCAAATACAGTGTTTGAGAATCAGTAATAAAGCTCAGGATGAAAGCGGTACATCGCTGATGAGATGTCCGACTTTGTAGTGCTTCTTTTTCAAACTTGTTTTTGCGCTCTTTGTTCAAGGAGCGGTTATGATTATGGCTGAAACGACGAAAAGCTTGTGAAGTATACAGACATGATCTGGCTTTGTGTAACGAACATGGACATAGATTGAACATACAAGATCTGGTTTTTGTGGGATTTGTTAGACGCAGACTAGACATACCCGAAAAGGTTTTTTGAGTCTTGTATGGACATACACGATCTGGTTCTATCTGACGTACATGGACAGGACACGCACGATAAAGTTTTGTGTCAGTCAACAGAAGAAAATAATGTTACTGTCGTATACTATTACCTTGTGCAAAAGTTTTAACTGCTCAATTAGATGTAGGGACAAACAAAGTATGTAAGCACGAACAAAGTGTGGGGGGATACACAAAGTATGTAAGCACGAACAAAGTAGGGGGGATACACAAAGTATGTAAGCACGAACAAAGTGTGGGGGGGGGCACACAAAATATGTAAGCACGAACAAAGTGTGGGGGGGGCACACAAAGTATGTAAGCACGAACAACGTGTGGGGGGGGGCACACAAAGTATGCAAGCACGAACAAAGTGTGGGGGGATACACAAAGTATATAAGCACGAACAAAGTGTGGGGGGATACACAAAGTATATAAGCACGAACAAAGTGTGGGGGGGCACACAAAGTATGTAAGCATGAACAAAGTGTGGGGGGGGCACACAAAGTATGTAAGCACGAACAAAGTGTGGGGGGGCACACAAAGTATGTAAGCACGAACAAAGTGGGGGGGGCACACAAAGTATGTAAGCACGAACAAAGTGTGGGGGGGCACACAAAGTATGTAAGCACGAACAAAGTGTGGGGGGGCACACAAAGTATGTAAGCACGAACAAAGTGTGGGGGGATACACAAAGTATGTAAGCATGAACAAAGTGTGGGGGGGCACACAAAGTATGTAAGCACGAACAAAGTGTGGGGGGCACACAAAGTATGTAAGCACGAACAAAGTGTGGGGGGGGGCACACAAAGTATGTAAGTACGAACAAAGTGTGGGGGGGGGCACACAAAGTATATAAGCACGAACAAAGTAGCAGGGATACACAAAGTATATAAGCACGAACAAAGTAGCAGGGATACACAAAGTATATAAGCACGAACGAAATAGTAGGGACACACAGAGTATGCAAGAACGAACAAAGCATATAAGGATGTACAAATGACTTCTTTGTTTTATCATCTCAGCTTCTCGTTTCATTTCTTGTACTTCTTCTTCTCTCTCTCTCAATATCTCTCTCTCTCTCTCTCTCTCTCTCTCTCTCTCTGCCCCCTCATAAATGGCTTCTCTCACTTTCTCTCGACCTCTCCCTCCCCTTTTATTTTCTCTCATTCTTATCCTCTCTTTCATTTGTTTACTGCCTCTATCTGATTAACTTTCTAGTGGACACACTCTAATGAATTTCTGGCGGATACTTCGTATAATTAACTGTCTAACTTATGTTCTGTGTGACTAACTACCTGGCTGTCACTCCACCTGCTGTTTTGATAACTGTCTGTCTTTCTGCTTGAATGACTGTCTATTTCACGACTTCCCTGCCTGCCTATTTAATTGTCTGTTTGTTTGTCCACATGTCAGCAAAGGTCCACATGTCAGCAAAGGTGTCCAGCTTCGTAGCTGTTTAACACTTTATTTAAATGTCCAAATATATAGTGACCAAGGCACATGGGGCCTCCGCAAGGGTTTTCCACAAAAGCCTGTCCTTTGCTTTTTTTCCGCTCTTGCCCAAGTGAACCTTCTATTACTTAACATCCTCTCTGTTGTTCTTCTCCATGTCTCCTTTGGTCTACACTTATTTCTGTTCCCCATGTGGTGTCCATCTTAGTGCTATGCAGGAAACTCTCTACTGTAGAGAGCGGAACAACAACATAACTCCTTCAGATCATCAGAGGAAGCATCCCCCTCAGACAAGTGTTTCGGCCCTATTAAACTCCTGACACTCTAAGGGAGGTGGGCCCCTCTGGGTCATGACTCCCAGAGGTCTTGTGAGTTGTTGCTTTTTTTTCCGGTCCCGGGATTGAACCCATGATCTTCCAGTTGCCACTGCACTTTTTTTGAAGTGTGTCTTTAGCGATTTAGCTACGGAGGACTGGTATTGGTTGTGGCAAATGAAATTACTTATGTTCCCAATGCTTGTTTCGCATACTCCACAGCCAGCATGAGGCCTTTTCTGCTGTTTCTGAAAGGCTTCTCAGTGCCCTTACTCTTGCTTGTCCCTTTATGCCCAGTTGCTTACATAGGTCATATGCTGATGTTGCTACGAATCCTCTTGCTCCCACTTCTACAGCTATCACTTTTGCCCTGATTCCTGCCCCCTGCCTCAGTTGCTTGACCAGATCATTGTACTTCTCCAATCTGAATAAATGCTGTTCCTCTATTCTAGTTTCGTATGGGACCGTAAGCTCGATCATTATTAATTCCTGTTTTTCTGTAGAGTACACTACAATGTCTGGTCGGATTCCTGTACTCTTGATGGCAGTCGGGTATTTTTGCTATTTTTGGTAGTGAGTTGTCAGTCGTTCGGAACACATGTCCCAACCATCGCCAGCGTCTTTCCTCAATAATTGCTGTCAGTGGGTTCATCTGCATTTCTGCCAACAAGATGTTATTTCTTACGGTCTTGGGCCAAAATATTCTTCTTCTTCTTCTTAAGTCCACCAGTTTTCCATTCATCTGGGGCTTTCTCTAGATTTCAAATTTGTTGTAGTATCCGACATAGTTGTTTTGGTGTTTATATCTCTTCTGCTTTCAACATCTCAGCAGTCACTTCATCTTCACCTAGTGCTCTAATTTTAGCTTCTTTGCTGCCTCCTTTATTTCACTTATTAATAGTGGTCCTGTACTGATGTTTAGTTCCGCTTTTGCTTCAGATATGTCTACTATTTGTGCTGTTTGTGTTCTGTTTAGTAGGGTGTTGAAGTGTTCCCTCCATCTTTCAATTTTTTAACTTTCACCATTGATCAGTTGTCCTTTACTTGTCCTTAATGCACTCTCACAACTTGTGCTACACTGCTGGAGAAATTCTTCGGCTGGCGCGCGTGGGGTGAAACTCCTCCTGGTCAATGAAGAAAATGCCATTAGGATTGCCGAGCGGCGCCACTGTGAAAAGGTGATGGAAAGGATAAAGTGAAGATTAATCGGTATGTCCAGTAGTCTCACGACGAGAGCTACTCATACCGCTGCACCTCTGCTATAGGAGCTGGCTACGTCCAATATACACCCATACTGATGAAATATGCCTAAACCGTCTTAACCCAGGGGTGAAACTTGATGACTACTCATGTCATGGTACCTCCGCTCTAGAGGTCGGTCACGTCCTAAACGCGCCTGTTCTGGAATAATACGCATAAATCGGCTTAACCTACGGGTGAAACCTACTAGTGGCGAGGATTCGTCCTCCTGGACAAAAGCTCCGTCCTGGTCACAACTAGGAAAGGTAGAGGTCGCGACTACAAAACGCTGACGTCGGAGACCACATGACCAATCAAGGCCCACAGGAGTAAATTCAGTAGGATCACGGGGCGATCTTGGTGGTAGAAGCGAACGAGGAAGAAGAAGAAGAAGACATCTTGTGCTGAAGTTACCTGTCATCTGATGTGTGATTTTGTAGATGGTTTCAATATAATTTGCATATGCTGCTTTTTCTGCTGCTTCTGCTAAGTTGTCGTATTATTGATGTTTATCTTGACCGCACAATTCATTCACCTCTTTGTATTTTTGTGCATAGTTTTTTTTTAAAGACTTTTTCTTTCAGCCTTTGTGATTCGGTGTTCAGTAATTTTTTCTTGATTTCCTTTCTTTGTTCTGTCTTTTCCCATGTGGTTTTGCTTACCCATTCTTCTTTTCTCCTGTTCAAATATCCCAACAGCTTTTGGTGTTTCCTACAGTGTTTCATTGAACTCTAGTATAGACATTTCAGCTTTATCTTGTAGTATACTGAAGCAGTTCTTAAGTACTATCGAGAATTCATTTCTTGTTTGCTGGTCTTTCAGTTTTGCTGTAATAACGGGTACCTTTCTTGGTTCTCCGACTTTGGCTTTCCTTAATTTTAATCTTATTTTCGATATAGAGAAGTTTGCGATCACTTCCTACATTTGCTCATTTTCTTGGTCTCACATCATGTAGTGACTGTTTCCACTTGTTTTATCAGTGTGTGATCAATCTTGTTTTCTGTTGTTTTGTCTGGGGATTTCCAAGTCACTTTATGGATGTTTTTATCTTGGAAAATTGTCCCTCCGATGATCATCATGTTTTCTTCGCAGAACCCGCACAGACTTTATCCATTTTCATTTATTTCTCAGATTCCGTCTTTTCCTATGATTCTTCTTCTACCTTCATTTCCTTCACCTACTTTTGTATTTAAGTCGCCCAAGATGAGTAGCATATCATGCTTGGCTATTGTTTCTAATGTGGCTCGGTTGCTCTTGTAAAAATCTTCTTTTAATTCGCTTGGGTATTGTTTCTACTGTGGCTTGGAGGCTGTTGTAAAAAATCTTTTAATTCCTCTTCAGCTGCTTCTGTTGGTGAATAACAAACTATAATAGACAGCTTCGTGAATCTTGCACTGAACCGCGCATATAACAATATTTCATTTATAGGGTCCATTTCAGTAATGCTCTTGATGGTTCTTTCGTTATAATCAGTGGAACCCCTCCTTCGTGATTATCTTCTTTACCTGACCATAATATTATATCTTCTGTGGGTAAAAAAAGGTAAAGGTAATCCTGTCGTGCCTTAGAGGCACATAGGGATATAGTGTTAGTACCCATATTTTCTGTGTGCTGTGTTGTTAATTTCCTTCTGGGTGTCCTGTTCATTTTGCCTCTTGTATCCCTAATGTTTCTAGTTTGTATCTGTGCATTTCCTTGATAGTTTGTGCCAGTTTTCCAGTTTAAGTGTTCTGACATTCCAGCTGCCTATTTGCATTTTGTGTTTAGGTTGCAGGAGGTCTGCAGTCGGGCTGGGGACTTCCAGTGGCTGGTTTTCATCCACTACCTTCATGGGCTCAGTTACCTGACATGCGTTTTTCCTTCCACCTATGTTTTTTTCCCCCCTTGTTTCTGTTTCTATATCAGTCTGATGGAATTTTTACCGGATAGGGTTGCTGGGCCTATGCCGAACCCTCATTTGTCGCCTTTTTACGATCATGGATGGTATGGCACAGTGGTCCTATTTTTTGCTTCCCAGGCATATGCCCAGGTCCCGTGTATCACACGGATATATATAATTGCCTATCATTCTGTTCTGTTGGTTTAAGGGGGTGTCCATTCAGCTGTTTATCAGCTTTCCTATCTGCTTTAACTGTCAATGTGCCTAACTGCACCACTGACTGTCTGTCTAACTCTGTGTCGCTGCTTTATTAAACCGATTAATATTAGAAAAGTTTATTCACGCCATTAATCTCACACTCTTACCTTTCTCTCTTCTCGAGGTATCTAACATAAGATGTTTGCACTCACTGCTGTTTCTTCCCGAAACATTTTCCTTTCTTCTCATATTCTCTTTGTACTGGTCCAGCAATTATTTTTCTGCTTTTCAGTTCATTTCCTCCTACGCGTTGTTTCTTTTCGCAAATATTTGTCCTCTTCCTTTTGTCCCGTTTATTCTGTTTTACACTGAGCGAACCATCCCATATAGGCCTACCTGTTACCCCTAATAACTTGAGGTTAGTCGGTGCAAAAATATTGCGGATGTGTGGTCCGGCTGTTTTGTTTGCCTGGTTTCTTCGTGCGTTTAGTAGTTATGGCTATTAAAAATCATATCTTATATCCTCGCAAGGTAGTTCGCCAATTTATCCTGTCTTCGACGTGTCTTTCAACCTCATCAAGGGATTTTATAATTTGGCCTATCTTAACAATGTCCTCTTCAGAGTTTCACGCTGTCTGCCTCTTTTTCTTTGGCCTATTGTGTTCCACTTGATAGCTTATTTTGGGATTCTCTGATCGTTTCTTCTCATCACCTGACCAACATATGTCCATGTCCTTTTTCTGATCACCCATGAGACTGGTTGTTGTTCAGTCATCTGTCTTATCTCTGCATTGTTCCTGAATTCGTTCCACTTGATGCAGAGTATTTTCCTTAGGCATTTGGTTTCAAAAGAGTCTAATTTCTTGACTATTTCTTTAGTTGTTTTCCAGATTTCACATGCATAAATGAGGGTGAATATTATATTTGAATTGAATAGTCTTAACTTGGTTTTTGTGCTTATAACTTTTGAATTCCATATGTTCTCAAGATTCTTGAAGATCGATGCTGCTTTTGCAATTCTAATTCTAACTTCCTTTCTGGTGTCACCATCCTGGTCTATATAGCTGCCAAGGTATGCAAATTGATGGACTTCTTCAATATCTGTCCCTTCTATGTGTATTTTTCCATTTTGATTAATGGGAATTTTCATTATTTTTGTTTTGTCCTTGTTAATATTAAGTTCTATTTTGCTAGCCAGTGAAGACAGGCTATCTGTTTTTTCTTGCATGGAATTCACATTGTTACTGATAAGAGTTATGTCATCAGCAAAATCAAGATCTTCTAGTTGGGTCCCATGTACCCAATCAATACCTATGTTACCTGTGCAGCATTTGTTCATTATGAAGTCTATTGTAATTCCAAAAAAGCAAAGGAAACAGTATACAACCTTGTTTCACACCTGTTTCAATCTGGAACCATTCATTCATCCCTTCTTCTGTCTTGACTGCATAAACATATCCATTGTACAAGTCCTTAACGACGTTGACACTTTTAGATGGTATTCCATATAGACTTAAAATTCTCCATAATGAATCTCTGTGTATGCTGTCAAATGCCTTTTTAAAGTCTATGAAGTTGAATAATGGTTTCTGCTTTTCAATATGTTCTTCAAGTATTATTCTTAGAGTAAAGATTTGGCCGAGACAGCATCTCCTTTTTCTAAATCCTGCTTGTTCTTCTCTCATTGCCGTATCCACTATATCTTTAAGTCTGTTCAAAATGACCTTGCAAAATACTTTTGACACGACTGATATTAAGGTTACTCCTCTTCAATTGTTACAGTCACTAAGGTTGCCTTTTTTGGGTATTTTAACAATGATTCCTTTTATTAAAAATAAAACAGGAAAAAACGTATCTGGCATTACTTCAGCAGTTGTCAGCGTGAGGTTCGGGTATAGTTCTATGATACTCCGAGTAGCAAGTCTACAATTTACTAATAGTTTTATAGGTCGCAAGGAGTTCAAACCCAAAAGTCTCAAAGTACGAGGAAAGGAGTGTAAAAGTAGCGGAGGGGGGTGGGGGAGATATTTACGTAATGCTTATTTTGGAAGTTGCTGTTATACCTCAGTTTGATCAGTCGGTAAGAGATCGATGTGTTCCACAGGGTGATGGAGCTTGCTAAGAAGTTTGTTTCTTTTGGCCCATTAAGGGAATTAAACAAAGCCATCCAGAGCAGCTCAACTACTATCCAACAAGATCAAGTGTTTACACAATCTTCAACAAAGCATCAGCTACTAAGAACTAGTTGTTCGTTGTTAACGACAAAATCAAGAATGTCACAAACAAGAACAAGAACATCACATACAGCGGAAAAATACCGAAAACGTCTATCTTGTGAAGCAATTATAAAAATGAACCTGCTATTGCGCGTGTTATTATTTTATTGTGCACAGGCGAATCGCGTGTCGACAGCCCACACTCAGGTCAGACATGTAGGACAAAGTCTGGTGCACAGTGTGTTCTGTAGTGTGGTGTCATTACTGCCTAGCTTCCTCGTGGTTTTACCTGGTTTGTTGCCGGGTAGTGTGGCAGAAGCGAGGATACGACCATTCAACTACGTCTGTTGGGTGTGGCTATCTTGACGTCACCGGTTTGAAAGCTCTAAAAACAGGACACGAGTATTTTATTTTGTAGATTTCATTTGAATATTTTAAATATAAATAAAAACGTATAAAAACGTACAAGTGTGACCGTAAATTAGATTTTATGAAACGTTCGCTCCACCTTTCTTGAACCAGTCATTCTGATTTGGAAGTCACATCGCTGCGTTATTCTGCCCGTATTCTAGGTCTGAGCAACTCAGAGAATCATTTCTCAGCTTCCCTGAGAAGATCGTCAAGAATCTACAGTACTGTGAACTGATCTATTAATACGCGATATAAAGTGTGAATCATGATTCTTACAGGTGAGTGAAACCACGTGGACACAAGTCTTATACGGTGACTTGTAAATACTCACTACAGGTTTGGACACTATCGGCCAAACTTGGTGATTGTTGACCAGACTTGGACACTGCTGGCCAGACTTGATCAATATTAGCTAGACTTTGACACTGTTGGCCAAACTTGATCACTGTTGACCAGACTTGGACACTGTTGACCAAACTTTGGCACTGTTGATTGATCATTGTTGGTCAGACATGGACACTGATGGCCAGATTTGACAATATTTGACAAGACTTGGACACTGTTCACCAAACTTGATCAATGTTGGCCAAACTTGATCAATGTTGGCCAGACTTAATTAATGTTGACCAGACTTGATCAATTTTGGCCAGACTTGATCAATGTTGGCCAGACTTGATCAATGTTGACCAGACTTGAACACTATTGGTCAGATGTGGTCATTGTTGGCCAAACTTGTACAGTTTATATACTTCTGCAGTAATCAATGGTCAGCTGGAGTTGATGCACATCCTCATACAGCTTCTCATGAACTGATACAGACATTGACCACATCTGTTTTCTTTTCAACCCACATATAGGGCACTCCTTTCCAGCAACCCAGGAACCAGTCAGTTCTTCTTCTTCTTCCTCGAAAAAATCTATACTGACAAATCAAATGTTCATCTGTACCGACATAGCAAATGTTCATCTGTACCGACATATCAAATGTCATCTGTACCGGCATATCAAATATTCATCGGTACCGACATATCAAATATTCATCTGTACCGACATATCAAATGTTCATCTGTACCGACATATCAAATGTTCTTGTTTCAGTTCCTACGCCCATCAACCTGGATGATTATGTTCTGGTGACTGGTGGTGCTGGTTATATCGGCAGTCACACGGTGCTAGAGCTACTTAGTGCCAACTACAATGTGGTCGTGATAGACAACTTGGTCAACTCTAGTATGGGTAGGTCTTGCTACACATGTTATTATCTCAACTTTAAAAATGCTGTTAATTACAGGGCGTATACTAGTTTCCCTGCGCCTGTTTTGAAGGAAATGGGAAGGGTCTGTTTTGAGGCTGAGGGATTCCTTGTTAGCTCCACCACCACGCAGATTATGTCGGATCCAATCCTGCTGGCCAGGCTGAAATAACACAACCGCTTTTTTTTTCTATAAGCCTCGCGGGTGACAGAAGCGGGTCTTGGACACGGGTCGTTTCCTGGCCTCAATAACGGAGATATATCCCTAACACTGCTCCTGTCAGCGTGTTCTGCTAAAGTAGGTCAGCGTGTTCTGCTAAAGTAGGTCAGCGTGTTCTGCTAAAATAGGTCAGCGTGAGAAAATAGAAATTATTTCTCTTCCAGTACACGAACAAGTGTCTTTCGTACACTAGTGGAAGTAACAAAAATAACAGCAGCGACAACAATAACAACAGCAATCGTGCTATGTAATCGCTAGTACTTTGGACTGTGTGTTGTCGCATGCAAAGAAACATGGGATATGTTTTGAGTGTGTGGAAAAATCAATTGAAGGTTTGCAGACACACACAAGTACATTTACTGTTGAAAAAAAAAGTAGCGACAGATTACATTCTCGTTGTTCGCCCATTTCTCAGTGTTTGTAAAAAGGGAGGGGGATGCTGGGAAAACACACCGTACGACCTCGCAGTTTTTAACAAAATGCAAAGTCCGTGTCAGGCGGAGTCTGTGTAGTTCTGCTACATCACTTTTAAAGGTGAATGAGGATCAAAATTGGAAACTAATCAAGTGCAAAGAGACTGAACTTTGCAACAGAAACAGTTTACTCTCAAAGGACACTTAAGAGCCAAACCTGACATCTGGACAAGAACATTTATTTAAAACTGGCGCACATGAAGAATTCCTCCGAGTGACAATGGGATTTATAAAGGCGAACCGTCTTCTTGTCTAGAAGGCTAAGAAAATAAAACTAAACTTAGAAGACGAAAAATAAGACGAAGAGAAAGAAGCAGAAAACATATTTCGTTTCTACTGGACTGATTAGGCCAATACATTTAGCAGAACCAGTAATGACCCCTCTATTGCTCAACATCCTTTCTGTTGTTTTTCTCCATGTCTCTTTTGGTCTACCCTTACTTCTGTTCCCTTGTGGTGTCCATCTTAGTGCTATTTTTGGTAGTGAGTTGTCCGTCATTCGGAGCACATGTCCCAACCATCACCATCGTCTTTCCTCAATAATTGTTGTCAGTGGCTTCATCTGTATTTCTGCCAACAAGATGTTATTTCTTATGGTGTTTGGCCAAAATATTTTTCTAATTCTTCGTAAACATTTAGTCTAGAAAGAATTCAACTTGTTTTCTATGGTTTTTGGTGATTTTCCAGCATTCACTTCTATAGAGTAGTACACTTAGAACATTACTCTTAAATATCCTGATTTTCATATTTATACTTAGTTTTTTTTATTTCCATATAGTCTGCAGCAGTGCAAAAGCCTGGTTTGCTCTAGTAAGTCTACTGTTAATGTCCTCTGTGCTGTCTCCATTTTCTACTACTCTACTGCGAAGGTATACAAATTCGCTGACCTCCTCCACTAACTTGTTATCTACTCTGAGTACATTTCTGTTGTTCACATTTTGCTTCATTAACTTTGTCTTTCCTACGTTGATCTTTAGTCCTATGTTGTTTGCATTCTGAGTTAGCTTGTTTATTTTATCTTGCATATCTTTGTGACTGCTTGATAACAGACAAATGTCGTCCGCAAAGTCAAGGTCCTCCAGCACTGTGTCAAGGCTCCATTGTAATTCTCTGCGTTTGTCTGATGTTGCCTCCTTCATTAACCAATCTACTGCCAAGATAAATAATGTTGGTGATAGTACACATCCCTGTTTCACTCCTGTTTGTACCCTAAAGCTGCTGGAGGTATGTTCTCCACAGATCACTTTGCACTGAAAACCCTCATATAGGGCTTTGATTACATGTTTTATAACTAGTGAGGGGGATATTTATCCAGATGTTACAGATCAACAATCCCTTGGCAATGTACTAGCGTAATCGAGGCCAAATCTAGCTCCCCCATTATGACCGCCAATCCTGTTTCTCCCATCTTTGGTACATTATATGCTAATTATGCATAAATCCTGAGCATTCAATCATTACACAGTACATTGACATGCAGTACAAATCACCAAGTCAGAAATTAAGGACACAGCATTTTAATCTCACTATACGCCACAAAACATACAACTGACAGTGACATCAAAATGGCATCAAGACAGGTGTCGTTATAATGGTAATTAAGCGTGGTATCAAATAATAATTGACTTCCCATGTTGCATTATTTAAACCTGATGGACCTGGGGTCCCGGGCTCTCTTGGCCCTATACGTAGTCTACACTAGGAATTTAATGTGCAATGGCACTTGTTCCACGCAGCTACCGCGACACACCTCTATATAACCGCTTTGCTGCAGCACAAGATGAGGCCATAATAACGAATCAAACATGTTGCTCATCCAATATACCTATAAATCACACTGAAATCATACACATACTTTTCATATCGATACCTAAACACAGAAACCTACATCCAGCTACCTACACAGTTACATAATCTACATCACATGAAGTCGGCACGGAAAGAATATCACCATAATACATCCATAGGCACACTACATAGGATTACCCGGTCATTGCTTCTATTTAACCGAATGTACCAGCCAATGTTTCCATATCTATATGTATATCCTTCCGAAAATATTACCAATCATGTGGACGATGACGCTCCGGCCAAGGTCGTACACTCCTCGATTTAAGCGTGCACCGTCCACACAGCGACCCATAGCTGATATGCTAGTGTCAAGGTTAGCGAACCATAGCTGACCAAGACTATGTCCCACCTCTCCGTGGTACCCCCAGTAAAAGGCCTAGCCAGGCTAACGGGGCAGGGATCGCCATGGTGGTAGAGTCTGCTAAAGATGCATTGCACACCCCTTGCTGTTTAGCTGCACTCAGGGACTGAAAAATAGCTACCATAACCAATTCCCAAACAGATACGATGCTGTTCGCCAACACCTTCAAATCATGACTGCAAAGAACACCAGTTCGCAGTTACAGTTACTATATATTATCATTATGAGTTTATATCACGAGTTAAAACTTGTAAAGAATACTTTCTACATATATTGAAGGCCTATATAAAAGACATTGTGGCAGTGGGATGAAATGGTTAAACACCCATCAGATGGCCTAACACGAACCCCGCTGACTACTTTGGGTTTAAATTTCCTACGCCCTAGTATTACTAAATCAACGCGCAAGTTGAAAGCGACAGACTATGAAAATGACCACATTTTTTACGCGATCGCTTGCAGCACTGACTGGCCTGAGCTGTGATAATATTTAGGTTTTAAGGTATGGTAAAAGTACTGAAAAATAAATCAGTAATAATTTTTTTTAAATCCTGCAAACTTATGGAAAATAAGAAAGTCTAATACTGAAACGTTTTTATTCCACACAGAGAGCATCTCTAGAGTAGAAGAGATAACAGGAAAAAAGGTACCATCCTTCCAAGTTGACTTACTTGACAAAGGTGCAATACGAGACATATTTCAAAAGGTATTTGTTGTTGTTGTTGTTAGACAAATATGTGTGGATGGCTGAAGAACAATGTGAATACATTTATATGCGAATGTCTGAATATCTGTGACAACAGTGTGTGTGCTTGCGTGCAAGCGTGAGTGAATAAAGCGGTTATGTTGTCAAATACAGTGTTGATCATCAGTTTTCCTACAACACTCCGTTACCTCTTTTAATCCGGACGAAATTAGGACAGGTAGTTTATTAGGCACAAGTATGCAGCGCTGTGTGCAGTGTTGTTTGTTGCGAGGCAACACGGTGCATTATTCTTCCTGGCCATTTTGTGTTCATTTTATGTAATAGCTGCAATAATTCATTTCAGTCAGCTGCCCAATCTTGTCATTACTAATGCACAAACAATATCCATACTTTTCTTTAATCTAGCGACATAGTTAATCTGGAAAAAGACTACGGAACAAATGGTGTCGGAAAATTGGTGTTCGCACTGTGTACGAAAACAAACTAACGACAGCAAATCTTGTTTTTGTTCCCTGGACCAGTACCTATGCACATGCGTCTCTTGGCACCGGTTTTCTTTATCACCTCGTCCGTTGTGCCATATCTTTTTCGTCTTCTCACGTCCTCATGGCTAACAGAGGAATCAGTCATGCATGATGTGCTGACACTCTTTGGTGCCCAAATCTTAGGTTTACTTCATGGTCTTCCCACATTTACAAGTTCTCCATAAAATATTCATTGTAGAATATGCTTGTTATTTACACAAACTTCTTTACATCGGAAGGGTCCACAAATGAACCAGTCGAGGGGATCTGAGAACTTTTATGGATGAATGGATAACCATATATGCACTTTTCAATGGATAGCCAATATTTTGAAATAAGCCACATATTGGTTACCTACAGCATACAATCTTATGTGTGTGGGCCTGTTTGACCTTATGAGTGTGACGTGTATGTATTTCAGTACAAGATATGTATGGTGGTACACTTTGCCGGTCTGAAGGCCGTGGGAGAATCTATGGCGCTTCCTGTCCTATATTACCACGCCAATATTGGGGGAACAATCAACTTGTTAGAGGTATATAGTCGTCTTGTTAGAGATATGAACTTGTTAGATGTGTGCATTTATCTTACTGGAAATTTACATTGGTATATATATGTAGTTATTTATTAGAGATATGCAGTTATTTGTTATCTTATCTTATATCTTATATCCTTCCCGTGCCGTTAGACGTCACATAGGGCTCGCAAAGTAGTTCGCCAATTTTTCCTGTCTTCGGCGAGTCTTTCAACCTCAACAAAGGATTTTATGCCTGTTAACTTGGCCTCTCTTAATAATGTCCTCTTCAGAGTTTCACGCGGTCTGCCCCTTTTTCTTCGGCCTGTTGTGTTCCACTTGATAGCTTATTTGTTAGGATTATATTATCGCTTATTTAAATCACAAACGAAATATAAACGTCTTGAAACTGAACAGAATTCACTGGCTGGGCCGTGTAGAAAAAATAAAGAGAACAGACAAAAGAAAATTATATACGTACAAGAGATGAAGGAAACAAGACCAGAGGGTAGACCAAGACAAAGATGGAAAGACAACGCAAAAGAGGATATAAGGAAATTTGTTGTCACCAACTGCAAAGAGACGATTAGGAATAGAGAGGAATGGAGGAAAACTTTATCTGCGGCAGTGAGCCTTAATGACTCGGAAGAGTGAAGAAGAAGAAGAAGAAGAAGAAGAAGAAGAAGAAGAAGCAGGAGAAGAAATAGAATGTAATTTGTTAGATTTATGCAGTTATATGTTAGAGATATGCAGTTATTTGTTAGAGATATGCAGTTATATGTTAGAGATATTCCGTCTTATTATGAATAAGCATATGTAATTTAATTTTTCTAAACTATTAATTTTCTCATAAAATGAATAAATTAACTTAAATTACCTTTCGAGCCTAGCATGGAGAAATTATATTTTTCATGAAAAAAATGGTTAAAGAGTATTAATTTTAAAAATTTATGTAACTATTGATTGTTTTTGTTTTACGTTTATTTCCAGATTATGAAAGAATTTGATGTCAAAAATATCATTTTCTCAAGTTCAGCCACTGTGTACGGACCACCTCAATATTTGCCAGTGGATGAGGACCACCCAGTAGGCAACTGTACAAACCCTTACGGAAATACAAAGTTCTTCATTGAAGAAATCATACGGGATTTGTGTAATGCAGACAAAGTAAGATCTATAATAATCATCTGTTTATAAATTTTGATAAGTACAAGTTAGCAACCAAACAAAGCTTCAGGGTCGAGATTTGAAACAAGCTGTGGTACTGGTTCTAGAACTTTGATGAAACTGTGGAGATCATCCTAGCTTCCAGACTCTGGATTTAGCATAGTTTAACACTTACACACTTCAGAAGAAGAAGAAACTAAAAAAGATGAACCACTGTGGTTTGGTAAACTAAATTTAATAGCTACTTTAAAAATATGATTTTGTATGTGTTTTTTGTCACAAATTATGTTTTAGTCATTAAAATCTTTAATATTTAGCAATGCCTGTGGCTTTTTTTGGTACAATTATCATTTAATCTGGACATAAATCATTTTTAAAAATAAAGATAGAATCACATATTTTCTTTAAAGTCTTAAGGAGTCATGAAAGTAATGATATAGTTTTTTCTGATGCTGAATTCTCCACAAAAAAACATCCATGTGTTGGCCTTGAAATCTGTGTGGCCAAAAAGCAGTCTTTTGACTGATTAAGAGAAAAAAGCTGGATACCATATTCTCCTATATGTACAGAAATATTATTATCTATTATTTTGACTTGCAGACATGGAAAGGAATACTTCTCCGATACTTCAACCCAGTTGGTGCTCACAAATCTGGAAAGATTGGAGAGAATCCTCAGGGCATACCCAATAATTTGATGCCCTATGTGTCCCAGGTTGCAGTGGGCAGACATGAATCTGTGACAGTGTATGGAAATGACTATGATACGCCAGATGGCACAGGTAAATGATGCTGAAATTACTATGAAGGCCAGAATCAAAGGTTTTTTAAAATATATTTATCAATGACTGTCTTGGTTGGTTACCTTCTGTCATGGATATGCCAGAACTGTCAGTGTTGAGGACACAGCTAAGGAAGGGTTGGGTGCGATTAAGTTAGTTGACACATGTCCTCTTACCTGGCTATCAATGCTTTTCAGTTGACCTTGTTGTAAAAATGTGTACCTGACATACATGCTGGGGGTGGGAGGGAGCAGCCCCTGCAGAGACATCCATGACTATCGTTACTAAAGGGAAAATTTGATATCAAGTGAAGGTCAGTCTCACGAATGGAAACTAACAGCAGCACTGCTCAGGTAAACTGGGCAAGCAAGCATTTCACCCCTAATATTTTGATAGAGATGCGGAAGAAATAGTTTTGGGCACAATTCATGATTAGCTTGATATTACAGCAATTGTGATAAATTCTCTTGAGTCAAAAGTAGAATGCTCTTTATGCAGGAAACTCTCTACCGTAGAGAGCGGAACAACAACACAACTCCTTCAGATCATCAGAGGAAGTACCCCCCCCCCCCCTTTCAGACAAGTGTTTCGGGCCTTTAAACTCCTGACACTCTAAGGGAGTGGGCCCCTCTGGGTCATGACTCCCAGAGGAATTGTGAGTTGTTGCTTTTTTTTTCCCGGTCCTGGGATCGAACCCATGATCTTCCAGTTGCCACTGCACTTTTTGAAGTTCGTCTTTAGCGATTTAGCTACGGAGGACTGGTAGTGGTTGTGGCAAATGAAATTACTTATGTTCCCAATGCTTGTTTCGCATACTCCACAGCCAGCATGAGGCCTTTTCTGCTGTTTCTGAAAGGCTTCTCAATGCCCTTGCTCTTGCTTGTCCCTTTATGCCCAGTTGTTTACATAGGTCATATGCTGATGTTGCTACGAATCCCCTTGCTCCCACTTCTACAGCTATCACTTTTGCCCTGATTCCTGCCCCCTGCCTCAGTTGCTTGACCAGATCATTGTACTTCTCCAATTTGAATAAATGCTGTTCCTCTATTCTAATTTCGTATGGGACCGTAAGCTCAATCATTATTAATTCCTGTTTTTCTGTGGAGTACACTACAATGTCTGGTCGCATTCCTGTGTTCTTGATGGCAGTCGGGTATTCTCTTCTTCCTGGAAGGTCCGCTATCACATCCCAGTCATTTGTACCATCTAGCAGTGATGGTAAGGGAATGTCCCTGATTTCAATATTTGATGTCGTACCAGCACCTATGAAGTATTTAGGTGGGACCTCAACTCTTTTGCTGTTATTTGCTTTATCATTTGCCCTGCCTACGATGGCTACTAGTTCCTGCAACACTCTGTTGTGCCGCCAGGTGTATCGTCCTTGCCCTAAAGACACTCTACATGATGACAGTACATGTTCCAATGTTTGTCTTTCGTTGCAGAGAGGGCACTTTGTATCTTCTGATACACCCCATTTGTATAGGTTGGAGCCTGTAGGCAGAAGGTCATAAGTAGCTCTGATGATGAAGCTGAGCCTCAAGGGTGCCATTTTCCAGATGTCATTCCATGTTAGTGATCTCTGCAGGACTTCCTCCCATGTTGTCCATTGCCCTTGTTGTGATTGTTGGACTGCCTTTTGGACCCGCTTGTCATCTTCTGAATTCCTTACTTCGCTGATGATCATATCCCTTCTTTCCTTGCAGGAGGCCTTTGACCACCATTTGATTTCGCCATGACCAAATCCCCTTTTGTTGGTCTGGGTGTACCCTATTACTTCTTTCAGCTCGTTTCCCTGGCTGTGGTCACTTCCTCACCTACTTTCCATTTTCGTCCAGTTTTAAGTGTTGGCTGCACTTCTCGTACCACCGTATCTGTAGATTCTTGTAGCATCATTGCAAGTCTTGTTTTTCCTACCTTGTATTCTTCAACCACAGATTTGAATGGCAGCTGCAGTTTGCTCTTCTTGCAGTACAGCGCTACATCAGTTAATCCTGGTGGTATGCCCAACCACTTTCTTATGGCTTTATTTATCTTTCTTTCGACTGCCTCTACTGTGCTGGTACTTACTTCATAAATGAGTAGTGGCCACATCAGTTTTGGAATCAGCATGAACTGGAGGCACCATATTTTGAACTTACCCAGTAGCCTGCTTTTGTCTATGATGCTCAGTCCATTCTGCGCCATTTCTATAACCTGCTTCACAGCGCTTGAGTCCTTCATGGATGCATCATATACTCTGCCAAGGCTCTTCACGGGCTCTTCCCCTACAGTCGGGATTATTTGATTTGCCACTGTGTACGATCTTTCTATCACTTTCCTTTTCATGAGTGACAGGCTTCTTGACTTCTTTGGCTTGAAGCTCATGCGGCACCATATGATAAGGCTGTCCAAACGCTCTAACATCTTTCGTGCCTGTGCTTCACTGGTCGTTATTACTGTTGTGTCATCCATGAATGCTTTTAGTGGTGGCATTTGACATCCATTTCTGAATCTTGGGCCTTCTGCTGCTCTCAGGATTACTTGCATAGCTAGTACGAACAGTATGGGAGATATTGTACAACCCATTGCAATTCTTACCTGGAGCTCGATCCATCTTGTAGTATATCCTGATGTTCCAAACCTCATGAGGAACCCTGTGAAGTACCTTTTCAGCATATTTGTGATTTCTTTTGGCACATGATACATGTCTAGTGCTAGCCATATCATCTTGTGCGGTACTGAACCATACGCATTGGCTAGGTCAAGCCATATTACCTGTAGATCTTGCTTTCCAAATTTTGCCTGCTGAATAGCTTCCCAAATCATTGAAGCATGCTCGAGACATCCTGGGAAACCTGGAATTCCTCCCTTCTGCACGGATGTATCAACGTAACCATTGTCTAGGAGGTATGTTGTTAGTCTTCTTGCCATCACAGAGAAGAATATCTTTCCTTCCACATTCAGAAGTGAGATCAGCCTGAACTGGTTGATTTCAGTGGAATTCTGCTCCTTGGAGATGTATACTCCGTTAGCCTTTTTCCATTCCTTACATATGACTCCTTTGGTCCATGCTGTTCGTAGGAGTTTATGAAGCTTATTTAGTACTTCAGGGCATCTTTTGTATAGTATGTAAGGAACGCAATTTGGGCCTGGTGTTGACTTGCCTTTAGCTTTTTTAATAAACGCTCTCTACTTCTTGTAGGGTTGGTGGGCTGCATTTGAATTTGCTGCCTGGTGCACAGGGCCACACTAGACCTTTCATCTGCTCGAGAGGTGTATGCTGATTTTTATCAGAGTATGTCTTGCTCAGATGTTCCTTGAGCACCTCCTTACCTGCTTTCAGCGTGCCTGATTTTGGCTGTTCAAATAACTGCTTGGCAAATCCGAAGGGATCTCTGTAGAACTTCTATCTTGCGTATCTGGTTTCCCTCTTCCTTTTACATAGTCTTTCAGCTCTGCAAAGGGCATTATGCTGGGATTTTAGATGCTGCCAAACTTGTCTTAGTCCTTCTTTTTCTGATTCATGTACCTTCTTGAACATTTTCCAGGCATGGTTCTTCTGCTGTCTTATTGCTTCTATTTTCCTCTGTCTTCTGGATTTTCTTGGTGTCACTTTTTCTCTTTTGGCCTGTTTGGTTCCAAACTCTTTGTGGCAGTGAAGATATATGATGTTACCAAATGCTTCCAGCTTTTGCTCCAGGTTTTTTCCTCTTAGCTGTTTGTCCAGTTCTTTGCTTAATCCTGCAATAATAAGTTAACAGTGCTCCAGGTGACATTCGGTTTTTGCTTTGCTCTGTGGGAAGTTTAATACAGCATAGAAAAGTGCTGTTTTTATTTTGTCTCCTTGGAATGGCAAACAGGATGTTTGTAGCAGATGATGCTGTGAGGATGTATGCAGCAGATGATGCTGTGAGGATGTTTGTAGCATATGATGCTGTGAGGATGTTAGAACACAGGTCTCTTATCAGCTCTCAGTAGGTTGCAGTGGCTGGTTTGAATAGTTGGATTCAAGAGCCTCTCTTGGCAGACTCCACCACCATGGAGACCACAGTGAGCCCTTCCTCTTTAGGCAGGCTGAGGGTGTTACTAGGATCACCAAAGAAGAGGTGAAATAAGGTCTTGGCTAGCTCCGATTCCCTGGCCCAGACAGTTGTGTCATCACACTAGCACCATCATCTTTGCTCCTATGGACAGTTAGTAGGAGACAAAAGTTTTTAAGAAAAATAGTCTCACAAGAAATTTGATTGTTCGTTGACACTTGCATAGTTTGAAGTATGACTCACATTTCATTTCCTTATTTCTCACATTTTAACAGGCAGCTGCAAATGTTATAATTTATTTGGCATGAACTGTTTTTATTATATACAGGTGTCAGAGATTATATCCATGTTGTAGACCTGGCAAAAGGTCATGTAGCTGCTATCAACAAACTTAAAACTGACTGTGGATGTGTGGTGAGTGGTCAGTTAATTAACCTGTGATTTGACACATGGGTCAAAAGATGAACTTTGTTCACATTTCATAAACCTACAGTCACATAACTTCAGAAATGTAATTTTAAGCTTTAGAATATCAAACAACATCCAACTTCAAAATAATATATAATAAAAGTGTATCAGCACTTTGCATAAGTTGTTCAGGACCATAAACACAAAATGCATGTTTATTAGGGTAATAAAAATGCTGAAAAACTTAATGGAGTTAAAGCAAAGAGATACAACAAATTCTTTCTGACCAAAGTATCAAAAGTTATTTGTACAAATTATGTATAATCATTGTTTCTGATTGTTGGGTGACACACAAAGCCATTTCCTTGGCATTTATGATGGTTGGGTGACACACAAACTCAGTCTCCTTGGCATTTATGATGGTTGAATGGCACATAAAGCCAGTCTCCTTGGTATTTATGGAGGTTGAATGATCCACAGAGCCATTTCCTTGGCATTTATGATGGTTGAGTGGCACATAAAGCCAGTCTCCTTGGTATTTATGGAGGTTGAGTGATCCACAAAGCCATTTCCTTGGCATTTATGATGGTTGGGTGACATGCAAAGCCAGTCTCCTTGGTGTTTCTAACTGTTGAGTGACGTGCAAAGCACTTCTCCTTGGCGTTTCTAACTGTTGAGTGACATGCAAAGCCAGTCTCTTTGGTGTTTCTGACTGTTGAATGACACACAAAGCCATTCTCCTTGGTGTTTCTGACTGTTGAATGACACACAAAGCCATTCTCCTTGGTGTTTCTGACTGTTGAATGACACACAAAGCCATTCTCCTTGGTGTTTCTGACTGTTGAATGACAGATAAAGCTAGTCTCCTTGGTGTTTCTGACTGTTGAAGGACACATAAAGCTAGTCTCCTTGGTGTTTCTGACTGTTGAATGACACATAAAGCCATTCTCCTTGGTGTTTCTGACTATTGAAGGACACATAAAGCTAGTCTCCTTGGTGTTTCTGACTGTTGAAGGACACATAAAGCTAGTCTCCTTGGTGTTTCTGACTGTTGAACGACACACAAAGCCATTTCATTGGCATTTATGATGTCTGGGTGATTACAAAGAAGTCTCCTTGGTGTTTCTGACTGTTGAGTGACACACAAAACCAGTCTCCTTGGTGTTTCTGACTGTTGGGTGACACACCAGGACAATCGTCCCTGTGCATTCTATCTCTTATTTTCTTTCTTTAGTGCCATTCTCTCCCACACTTGATAAATCAGGATATGTCTTTGCTTGGAGTCAACAGTATAGTCTTCCAAGGATGCTAATCTCAGCCTACTGCCATTGTATCTAATTTGCATACATCTTTGAATGACAACTGGTGGTATCCAACTGCTGTTTCTATTGTTCCTTTTTCTTTCCATTTGCTGATTGTTGATATAAGGCTGAGAATCTCAACTTTTTTGTGTTGTGACTTTCCTGAGTGCATTACGTATTTTTTTCTGTGGGAAAAAAAACATCCACACACACCAAAAAAATACACAAGCACACACACACCTCTGGGTCATCCTTGAAATGGGGAAAATTCTGTGGAGCCCGGAGCAGTGCACCTGCTGGGCTCCCTCTTATGGGGCCTATTCATCATTCATTTGCATGTCCCTTGTGGATCTGTGCCTCCCTGACAGCATTCCTGTAGTCCTCTCTGTTGTGAGCAAAATGGCCTGCTGCTGGTGCATCCATTTGCAGATCATCAACAAATGTCTTGCAGCATCTTCACCTTGGTCTTCCTCTCTTTCTTTTTCCCATTATGTACCCTTCCAAGACGGTTTTCTCTAGATTATCATGACGTTTAATGTGTCCAAAATATTTAAGTTTTCTCTCTTTAATCCTCTTTACTAGCCAGCCTTCTTCAATATTAAGTTCTGTTACAAGGGAGAAATATTATTTATGTCTCTTAGTTGTGGCAATTAAAAACTCAGCTCTGTCCTCTAGGAGTGACCATGCAGCTTTTTTTTTTGTTTGGAGAAACCTTGACATGGAGCACCTTGAGATGTGACCATTTTCCATTCTGTGGATGTACCCTAAGAATGATGTCCAGTATTATAAGATGAACTGTCATTCAGGAACTGTTATTTGATTAAACTTCAGTAAATGTTCATGAATCTGTCTCACATATTCATGTATTTCTTTACTAAAAATTAGAGTTTGTATTTGTAATTATATTTTTCTCCAGACATATAACTTGGGAAGTGGTATTGGATACTCAGTTCTGGATATGATCAAAGCACTTGAGAAAGCATCAGGGAAAACAGTATGTGCTTCAAATGCTTATCCTTGTTTATTCTTGATTATATATGCTTGTCTTTATACAAGATGACATTTATGTATGAACATTTGATTCAGTCATTCCTCATGTGCTATGTTGATATATCTTTTGTATAAACATGCTCTCCAATAAGATCTTGATCATTTTCAGTCAGTTAAACTGCCTTTCTTTTCTTGTGCCACTCAGACAGACTGTCCTTTAGATCTCCCTCCTCTTCCAGAATTTTCCAGAGACTGTCATGTTTTCCAACTTCATTTTCTATTAAATGTCAGGTTCTTTTAGTTCATTTTTCAATGATTGTCAGGTTCTCTAATTTCTGACTTCTCATGACATGTCCAGAGAAAATTAAATGTGTCTTCCTATGGTGTTAGTACTTGTTCATTATTCTGTTGATTTCAGTTTCAGTAATGAGCAGCTTATTATCCAAGTCTCAGAACCATAGATGAAAGCTGCTTTCATCTTTTGATATGGTTGCAATGTCAGCAAAATGTTTCAGGAGCAGTTGTGTTCACCCAGGGGCTGAAATGATTGATGCACTCTCTTCACTGCCAGCAAACAAAAGTCTGCCAAGACTTCCCTACCTTCATATAATAGAGCAGACTGATGTGATACTACAGCCTGAACAGTTGTGAGAGGATTGCTGAGAAACTTGCTTCTGAAGGTGCACACTTAGGAGTAAGAAAGACTAAACTATTTCATTCTCCAACCAAGTAAGACTAAACTGTTTCATTCTCCAAACAAGGAACACTAAACTGTTTCATTCTTCAAACAAGGAAGACTAAACTATTTCATTATCCAAGGAAGACTAAACTATTTCATTCTCCAAACAAGGAAGACTAAACTACTTCATTCTCCAAACTTTGATCCCTTCCCCTCTCAAAATCTTCTCTCTGACTTCAGACATTCAAGGACATCAAGTTTGCAGAAAAGTGAGATCTTACATTAATTAAAAGAATTGCACCCCCATTTATGCTGTTGTACAAATAACACATTATTGATATCTGAAGTTTTAATGTGCTTTTAATTATTAGGATTGTTGTTCTGCAGATTCCCTACAAAATAGCACCTCGAAGACCTGGAGATATACCTACAATGTATTCTAGTGCAGAGAAAGCAAAGAAAGAGCTGGGATGGGAGACAACTTTGGGCCTGGATGAGATGTGTAAGTGGGGGTGGGGCAGGATGTTGTTTTACTTGTCACTGTGTAGTTTTTTTTTAATTGCTGTGGAAATGGGGGGGGGGGGAGAGTTACTGACTATACCTGAGTATTTTCTGTATGAGGGCACTGAGAGCCAAGAAATAGCCCCAGGATGTTGCTAACAAAACCATGATTCAGTCACCAACAATCATCTCTGCTGAGGGCAGAGTTCATCATTCAGAGTTTGGAAAAAATAAATTGAAATACACACTGACTGACAAGTCATGTTTATGGGACATCCCAGATTCATGTTGTAATGTAGTTCCTATTATTTTTACATCAAATTACATGAGAAGTTTCTGTTTCAATATCTGTAACAAACATCTCAAAGTTCTTTAAAAGTTTACATAAGCTGAAATATTTACCTTGTTACTGGAAATCCAGTATTTGAAGGGAGAGTAGGAAGTACTGCTTTCTTTCATGTGACATGTTCTTTCCAGAATGTTGTCCATCTCACAGCCTCCTTGAATGCAATAAAGTCTTGTGCAAGTTGACTGATGTCTTGCAGTGACACATTCAGACTTTCCATAATGTCCTGATTTCATTTACAGCAAGGTTGGCTCTTTTCTCTTTTGCCGGGCACTATGCCTTCTACTACCAGCCTGTCCAAGCTATTGTGTCTCTTGATGTGGCCGAAGTACCTCAGCTTTCTCATTTTTATGGTGTTGATGAGCCAGTTTTCTGCGACACCTAAACCCATCAATATCTCTTTATTTGATTTTCATTCTATCTATGATAATCTAAGTGCCTTTTGTAACATTTCATTTCAGATGCTGTTATTCTCCTTTTAATGATTTATTAAGTGTCCATGTTTCAGATCTGTATGTTGCCTCTGGAAATATGTAAGCTCTTAGTAAACATGCCTCTGTTTTCTTGTTGGTACCTTGCCACATATTCTTCATTTCTACTAGTTTCTGTGATGCAACTGCAATTCTTTTGATTTAAACTGCACAGTCGCTTGTTTACCTGAAATTTCGTATGGCTTTTTAGCTTGTCCTTTGCCTCATTAATACCTTGACACGTAGGCATGGGCTGGATGAGGAGCTGGTTTTTATGGTTTTTTTAAAATTATAGAGCCATGACTTGGATGGGCAACAGGTTTTGGTGATTTTTTAAAAATTATAGAGCCATGAGTTGGATGGGCAACAGGTTTTGGTGGCTTTTTTGTTTTAACAAAGCCATGAGTTGGATGGGCAGCTGGTTTTGGTGATTTTTTAAAAATTATAGAGCCATGAGTTGGATGGGCAACAGGTTTTGGTGGCTTTTTTGTTTTAACAAAGCCATGAGTTGGATGGGCAGCTGGTTTTGGTGCCTTTTTTTTTTTTTTAGTTATGATTTGGGTGGAAGAAAAGTATGGATTTTATGAATCACTGATTTTTTTTTTTTTTTTTTAAATTGATTTTCCTTCCATTATTAGACTAAATTTACTAAAAAATAAATTTTAAAAATAATGAGTATTAGCAAATAAGAAGGTACTGGCTATTTCACTCATTCAGTGAGGCTTTAGAAACAGGTTAATGCATTCATTCAGTGAAGATTAGAAACAGGTTAATGCATTCATTTAGTGAAGCTTTAGAAACAGGCTAATGCACTCATTCTGTGAGGCATTAAAAACAGGCTAATGCACTCATTCAATGAGGCATTAGAAACAGAGTAATGCATTCATTCAGTGAGGCATTAGAAACAGAGTAATGCATTCATTCATTGAGGCATTAGAAACAGGCCAATGCATTCATTCAGTGAGGCTTTAGAAACAGGCTAGTGCATTCATTTATCTAGGCTTAGAAATAAGTTGTTTAGCAGACTAATGAGGCAGAGGTTCAGTGTATTCTTTGCAGTGGTGGAATCTGGTCAAGAAGCCTGCATTTTGGATTCTGCCTGGGAATTAGATATGTCATGTGACCTAACAATTTGATGCTTGTTTCAAGATCACTCTAGCTTCAGCTACAAATAATAGAAAACTGCCTGTGTGTACAGCAAGGTCATACAGTGGTAAAATAACTGATTATGGTGATACATTTCTGAGATTTTTATGGTTGTGCCCTTTTCTCTGACTTTACTTAGGTGAAGATCTATGGAGATGGCAGTCACACAACCCTAATGGCTATGGAGCATCCAGATAATGACAGGCAAGCTGAGGCTGCTCCACTCCCTAAGCCTACATGCATCTTACTGAGATTTTATTATGTTTTTTGGAATGTTTATTTGTTTTGACCACATTATGGTTTCATATTAAGTGATATTTTGACAATTGTTTGTTTTTTAACAACCATTGGTTAAACCAGAGTGTTGTCCTGTATACATGGGATTGATTTTGATATGAATGTCATGTTTTCCTGTGAATACATTCACAGTGTTCTCTGGTGTGCCTCCATTGCATGCACATGTTCTCAGATGTATTGAGGAGCTGGTTTTAGAATTCAGTAAGAAATAAAAGGAAGGCAGTATATTACAGACTTGCAGAAAAATGTCAACAGATAGTGGGATTTGAACTTTGTATTCTTTACTGTGTATATGGGCATTTAACTACTGAGCACTCAGGCCCACTTGTTATGATATTTGTACAGATGTGTGGTTGATATATGTAAATAATCCAAAAGAATATTAATGGATAACGAACTTGAGGCTAGGGTTTTTTTTTTTTTGGATAAGGAGATTGAAGATATAGGATGTTGTTGTCACCTCTCTGTTGATACCCCAGTAACAGGCCTAGCCTGACTAATGGGGCAGGGATTACCATAGTCCCCGATGGAAGTGGAGTCTGCTAAAGAAGTATTGCATGCCCTTGCTTTTTAGCTTCATTCAGGGACTGAAAAAATTGCTGTCGTAACATGCTCCAAATCAATCCAATACGATGCATCAGTAGGAAGAAAAAAAGTAGGTCATTTAAATCAAATGTTATTTTACAGCTAATGCAAAAGTAACACTTTTGGTATTCTTTAATTTTCTGCATTTAGACCAAGTTTGGACATCTCTCTCCTGAACCTGGTGAGTATAGATCTGAGTAAAGATATAAGTTTTAATGAGATTTTCTGATCATTCAGTCTCCCTCAGAAAGAGGTCAAGACCTGGCCCTTATTATGTTTCATTGCACAGGCAACTTTCCTTCATTAGCCTATAACTGATATTATTGACAGGAGGTGGTGACCTTGTTCTTACTTCATGAAAAGTACAAGTAACAGGTCCAGCAGGAGAAGGCAGGTCTAATAGTTTAAGATGAGAATAATATTTCAACTCTTTGTGTCCCTAGTTTCAGAATCATTCATTCATTCATTCATTTGCATGTCCCTTGTGGAACTTTGCCTCCCTAACAGCACTCCTGTAGGCCTCTCAGTTGTGAGCAAGATGGCCTGCTGCTGATGCATCTAGTTTCAGATTAGAATATCTTAACTCTTTGTGTCCCTAGATGAAGATGAAAGTGGTATTTTAACTGTATGTGCGTCCATAGTTTAAGAAGGGAATAATATTCTAACTCTTTGTGGAGGCTTAGAAAATTGCAAGAGAAAATTCAGGGCAATCATTTTATTTATTTATTTATATTTCTTTTAATCAAAGATTTGTTCCATAGATTGGATGTTTCAGCCTCATTATTTAAGATAGAATGAGTTGATAAGCTTAGTTGAGAAGGGGTTTGTGCAACATGGGCAAGTGACTTTCTGCATGTAGACAGCAGAAATGATGCCAGAAAAACATTCTCAGTTCATGGAGATATTCAGTGTTTTTATTATTATATAACCTTACCAGGAAAAAATATAGAAATTATGATGGAGACAGCTGCGATGATTTTAAATTGGTCATATAGATCTGAATTAATGATCTGAAGTTGATTATGTACATTGGACTAAAGATCAGTAGTTGGAAATATAACTTTGAACTGATCTGAAGTTGATCATACAATGTTGAACCACTGATCTAAAGTTGCTTATGTTGCTTCAAAGATATGCACTTCTGGATTGTATTGTTCACCCCAGACTTAAGTGGTTATGGAAACTGTAAATACTGGTCTTTGTTAAATTACTTGCATATTCTAAGTCACAAAGTTTGAAGTGTGTATTTAATTTAAGCCTAACTAAGTGTTAGATTTGGTTAATGACGGTGGTAAATGATAAATCAGGTGTTATATTTGTTCATGAAAATCTAAAAAAAAGTGTTAAGATTACTTAAAATGTAACATTTTGTTAAAACTTAGTGTTAACTTTTTGTAAAAGTTCATCCATGTTTATCCCATGTATACAGTCATGGGAGGGTTGTACACATGAACATCTACAATGTTGCAAGATCTGTTTTATTTATGAGCCAAAAGTGTTACATTTTGTTGGTGGAGTATGTTTTATTTAACAAAATGTTTTTCATGATTGAAATCATAAAGTGCCATGCACTTACTTGTTACATTAGTGCCTTCAAGCTTGAAATCATAAAGTGCCATGTTCTTGTTTCATCAGTGCCTTCAAGCTTGAAATCATAAAGTACCATGTACTTACTTGTTACATCAGTGCTTTCAAGCTTGAAATCATAAAGTACCATGTACTTACTTGTTTCATTAGTGCCTTCAAGCTTTTTGCTGTGTTGAAAATCTTGGAATAATGGCTTCAAGTATGAGTCCTCAGTGGGTTTTGTTACTTCCTGGAGCAAATCAAAAGAATCTGACTTCCCACTCAGATTCAGACTATGTGGAACCTTGTACTTATTTATCATGAGTTAAAATTGTTCTATATGTACTTAAAAATATGTACGTTGGACTTACAGAAAGGGCTTTAGATGTACGGATGTGTACATAGTGTTTACCCCTTTTGTATTCTGTCTCTAAGAGTTCTTAAACAAAATTTTGGATACAAAATTTGTTCCTTCAGTAAGGAATTTTCTTGAAAAAATGTTCTCCACAAGTTAGTTCTCTTAGAGTTCATGAACAAATGTTTCCCATAAGTTAGTTCTCTGAGAGTTCATGAACAAATGTTTTTCACAAGTTCTCTGAAAGTTCATAAACAAATTTTTCCACAAGTTAGTTCTCTGAGAATTCATGAACAAATTTTTCCACAAGTTAGTTCTCTGAGAATTCATGAACAAATTTTTCCACAAGTTAGTTCTCTGAGAGTTCATGAATAAATGTTTTCCACAAGTTAGTTCTCTGAGTTCATGAACAAAGGTTTTTCACAAGTTAATTTTCAAACTTCTAGTACCTAAGTATGTCTGAATGTGACAGAATAATGACATTTTAGGACAGTGGACAGCATCAGACAGGACAGAGGGAATGTGACAGACTGTGAACCAGTGTTGCAAATTTCTAAACAGAAGGTAACCCAAAAAGAAATGACAGAAATGGGTGATAATGACTGGAGACAACAGAGAGAAAAAAGTTAAGGGTAGTGTAGATAGACTGAGACAGGCATATACACATGCACATGCAGTAGTTTTCCTAGATAGAGACTACACTGATCAATGTAGACCAGGGATTCCCAAATGATATGCCATAAAATTTTGGAAATGTGCTGTGAAATTTCATCACTTGAATAATAATTTTAAAAAAAACACTATTACTCCAATCAGTATCTGGTTCATTCACTTCTTTTATATGTTTTGTGCTTTGTAATAACTTTTGTAATAATAAGGTAATAAATGAAGTTTCCTTGAAAATGCTAAAAATGTATAGTTAACTGCATGAGAGCCCAGCATTAAGAACACAGGTGTGCCACAACAGAAATTTGTGTTACAAAGTGTGCCACAGTTTTAAAAAGTTTGAGACCTGCTGATGTAAACTGACATGCATAATTGCACACACATTATACATTAGTATTTCATTCATTCTAATTGGAAAATAAACTTAAGCAAAATATTTAACCATAATTTTAAAACTTCTGTTGTCCATTATTGACCAGTTAAGTATTCATTCAGTTCTATTATGTGAGGTAATTCTGTTTAATTCTATTCAGTGAAAGGTGTGGCCACTAAAACTGCTTGTTTGAAAGAAACATTTAAGACTGTCACAGAAACTGATTGTACAAGTCAGCAAGGAGCTATCATATCTTAAATTTGTGTTATGTGCTGAATTTAAATCTAAAATATACTTCTTCCAGAAATTAATTGTTTAAATATTTTAACTTATCAAACATTACATCTAGTAGAATTTCTAACATAGCAGAAACTGAGTACTTCTGTGTCCTTTGACTTGTCTAGCACTGAATATCCTGTCAGCAGTCAAAGTCATCTCAAGAAATAAACACAGCTAGAAGAGACTCATAATTTAATAACAAATGTGTAACACAGTTTAAAAAAAATAATGTGTAGTTTATTACATAATACCAAACATTGACAGTGCATGAGCACTTGGACAGAAAGTGCACTGATAGTGTTTGAAAAGTTTTAATACAGCTATTTTCTTCTAGAAAGTGCTTGAACTAACAAAAACTATTTAAGAATCACCAGACAATTTCTTTCTGTAGTAAAAACAAATCTCTACAGTTTGGTTACAAAGTACTCATAAGTCTTTAACTATTTTCTGTCCTACATCAAGGAAGTTAAGACAAGTGTATTAGAGTGATGGTACAGTTGTTAGGGCTGATGAAACATAGCTAGCCAAGACCCTATCCCAACTCCCTGTTGGTGCTCCCAGTACCAGGCTGAGATTGGTTAATGGGGCAGGGATCCTAGGATTGTTATGTTGGTGCTCCCAGTACCAGGCTGAGATTGGTTAATGGGGCAGGGATCTTAGGATTGTTTTGTTGGTGCTCCCAGTACCAGGCTGAGATTGGTTAATGGGGCAGGGATCCTAGGGTTGTTATGTTGGTGCTCCCAGTACCAGGCTGAGATTGGTTAATGGGGCAGGGATCCTAGGGTTGTTATGTTGGTGCTCCCAGTACCAGGTTGAGATTGGTTAATGGGGCAGGGATCCTAGGGTTGTTATGTTGGTGCTCCCAGTACCAGGCTGAGATTGGTTAATGGGGCAGGGATCCTAGGGTTGTTATGTTGGTGCCCAGTACCAGGCTGAGATTGGTTAATGGGGCAGGGATCCTAGGATTGTTATGTTGGTGCTCCCAGTACCAGGCTGAGATTGGTTAATGGGGCAGGGATCCTAGGGTTCTCATACTGTTGTTCCCAGTAGCAGCCTCAGCCTCATTAGTGAGGTAGGGATTGCAGGGGTTCTCATGCTGGTGGCATCTCCTTAGAAGTATTGCATCTCTTCTTGTTTTTTACCTTCACTCTGGGTTGTCAAACTTTGCCTGATTACACAAAAAAATTTTCATCTTTATTGAAATAATGCAAGTGAAAAATAGCCTTTGTCAGTAATTATATGCAAAAAATATACATATTTATGTTTGCTGTCAGTCCACATATTAAATTATAATTTATTAGCTTCATAAAGTAATTAGACAACAAGGAAGGTGAAACATAATTATCAAAATAATAGAATATAAATTTCCAAAAACATCTATTAAAAAAACTAAATAATACCAATACCATGCAAAATATCAGTCAGTTGGTCATTTGATTGTCCTTGCAGAACTTTGCCCCTCTAACAGCTCTCCTGTAGGCCTCTCTGTTGTAAGCAAGATGCCCTGCTGCTGATGAATCCATTTATCTTGCAGCCATCTTTGCCTTGGTCTTCCTCTCTTTTTTTTTCCCATTATGTACCCTTCCAAGAAGGTTTTCTCTAGATTATCATGATGTTTAATGTGTCCAAAATATTTAAGTTTTCTTTCTTTAATCCTCTTTACTAGCCAGCCTTCTTCAATATTAAGTTCTTGTAGTATGGATTTATTTGTTTTTTTTTTGTGTCCATGATATTTGAAGAACTCTTCTATAGCATTTACATTCAAAGGCATTTATGTGTTTCTCAGCTGTTTTGTTAGGTGTCCAGGTCTCACAGGCATATGTTGCGATGGGAAAGATGCATGCCCTTAAAAATATTATTTTTGTAGTTCTGTCTGTTCCTCTCCACAGCTTCTTTAGTTGTTTTACTTTCTGAAGAGTGATAGATGTCCTCCTTTTAATTTCCCTCATTGTATCTACATTATCAGTTAGTAATGATCCAAGATATTCAAAACTCTCCACTTCATCCAGTTTTTCCTCATTGATACATATTTCAGCTGCCTTATTTGTTTTGTGAGGCCAAATTAATAGGCATAAAATCCTTTGATGAGGTTGAAAGACTCGCTGAAGACAGGAAAAATTGGCGAACTACTTTGCGAGCCCTATGTGACGTTTAACGGCACGGGAAGGATATAAGATATAAGATTTGTTTTGTCAGTTGTCATAAATTTAGTTTTCTTTGCATTAAGGTAAAAATTTTGCTCTTCACTATTCTTACAGACTGACATAATTAGTTTTTCCATTCCTTTTTGTGTTGTGGACAGTAATACTGTTTCATCAGCATATCTAATCTCAAGTATTTCATAAGCTCCAATTTTTATGGCATTGTAATATTCTTTGTCTACATCTTCTCTAACATTCCTCATTATGTTTTCAGTATACAAGTTAAATAAGAAAGGTGACAATATGCACCCCTGACGTACACTTGTTTTATGTCAAACCAAGTTGTTGTTTCACCATTTATTCTTAATGCTACCATTTGGTCTAGATACAGCAGTAATGTTAATTGTATCAAATGTGTAGGAAATCCCATTTTTCCATTATTTCCTAAAATTTCTGGTGTTGTACACAATCAAATGCCTTTGAATAGTCTATAAAAGATAAATATAAATTCACATTAAATTCTCTGCATTTCTCTATTATTAATCTTATATTGAATATATGATCTCTTGATCATCTTATGCAAAATATAGCAGTGCTATAATACTAGTTTTATATATTACAAAAGATTAAAATAAATTACATTGAAATATTTTGTACAAGTAATATCAAAAATTCTTATGCAGTCCTGATGTAATACAACTGAAAATTGTTCATGGAGAGAAATACTATGCACTTAAGTCATTTTTATTTTCATGTGTGGGAAGCATGGTATAATGAATACAAAGTACAGTAATAAGGCCGTGATGTATATTGAATAAATAGTATAAACACCATGATGTTTCTCTTCATATCAAGGACAGCTGTTTAGGTAAACCCAACTTCTATCTTCTTCCTAAAATCCAAAAACCCGGCCATCCTGGACGTCCCATTGTATTGACCTGTTCATGCCCCACTGAGCACATTTCTGACTTTTTGGACACCATTTTCCAGCCACTAGTACACAAAGTGCCATATTATTTGAAAGATACCAACCATGCCTTAACACCTTTTGATGCAATCAAACTCTCTCAACACCATACCTATCATATCTTTCTCCTTGATGTCTGCTCCCTTTACACCTCTAACACACAATAATTAGTGTATAAGTATATAACTATATGCCAAATTAACAGGCATAAAATCCTTTGATAAGATTGAAAGACTCGCCGAAGACAGGCAAAATTGTCAAACTACTTTGCGAGCCCTATGTGACGTTTAACGGCACAGGAAATTTATAAGATATGACTATACACGAAGCACTGCAGTAAAGCTGTGATACCAGAATGTATAAATAGGAAAAAGTAGGAGCAGCTTTATTACTTAATGATTACAAAGTTGTGATGTTTCGGCATGAGCCTTAATCATACAAAAACATACAGGATGAAGAAATTGTGAGAAGAGATAAAGTATAGATTCACATGAATAATATAAAAAAAAATGTTTTTTTTAAAAGAGTACTTAGCTGTAAATTGTAAGGATTTTTTAAAAAGAGTACTTAGCTGTAAATTGTACGGTGTGACTTGTCCGTTGATGTGTGCCACCTCTATCCATCATGAGGATGGACTCTTAACACTCCGTTATTTTCTTGACAAAGACCCTCATCCACCACTAACACTGATACCATAATTAGACTCACACAGCTAGTACTCAACCTAAAAGGGATGGCGACTGCAGTAAAACTGGTTTAAATAATAAAGTTAGATAGAGGTGTATGGTGTAGTTTTACAAAGTGGCAGAGAGAGTGAGTAAAGTGAGAAAAAATGAATAGAAAGTATGAGAATGTATAAATGAAAAACATACAACATCTGATATTTCGGCGTGAGCCTTTTTCAAGGATTACATGCACAAACAAGACAAAAAAAAAACAAATAACTAAATGAAGAACTTATCTTAATATGGCCTCCTCCAGAAGTAGGAAACAGAGAAATGCATCCGAAATATCAGATGTTGTATGTTTTTCATTTATACATTGTCATACTTTCTATTCATTTTTTTCTCACTTTACTTACTCCCTCTGCAACTTTGTAAAACTACACCATGTACTCAACCTAAACTGTTTTGAATTCAATGGCGAATACTTTGATCAAATCAGTGGTGTCACCATTGGAACAAAAATGATTCCCAGTTATGCATGTTTATTTATGGGTTTTTTGGAAGTAAAATTATGGGAAACCTACACTGGCAGACTTCCAGAATTCTATAAAAGGTACTTTGATGATGGCATTGAAGTCACGAGTATGCCACAGGACAAGCTAAGAAAATGTATTGAATTCGCCAACTCACAACCCTTTGAATCCTGAATTAATTTCCCTGTAGCTTTTTCACTATTTTTTTACATCATAAGGTAGTTTTCAGTGAGCAATGAACATAGAAAAAAGGAAATTAATTTTTATCAACATTTTCATAGTTTTTTAAAGGATGGAATTTACAAGTACAAAGAGGAAAAAACTCAAGTTTTTGAAAAAAATGGCGAATTTTGTGTGATAGGACAGAAAAAAGTACACTCCGCACAATGAATAACAAAATTTCAGAGTGGTGGCTCTTTACTAATTGTTTGACAGAAGGCTGTTATACATATTCCTTTGAGTATCATCAAGAATGATGTTTGCATTTATGAAATATTACAATTTAAACAAAGTGGTACTTGTGAGTACCGTCAGGATATAAAGAAGAACATAAAATTCACTTATGAAATTTCTGACAAGTCTGTCAACTTTTTGGACATCAAAATATCTATTGGCACAGACAGACTTGTCACCACTGTATTTTACAAATCCACTGACAGCCAGACCTATTTACTTCACGCCTCCTCTCATCCTGAAGCTTGTAAGAACTCCCATCGCATATTCCCAACTCCTCCGTCTTCACCATCTATGTCAGGATAATTTGGACTTTATAGATCAGTCCAACAAATTATTAGAATTTTTCTGTCATTGCCACTACACAAAAAATGTCCTTCGGAAATTATTCAACCACATCCAACTAGTGAGCCACAAAGATAGCACTTCCTTTACACTCACATGGTCAGATGGTTAAGAAAATTCTTTATCATCGTCTGCCATTAATCCAACTACACCCCCGACACTCACGACATTTTCTCTGATCCACCCCTATTAGCATACAAACGGCAACCAAATTTTAAGGATATTCTCATCCATAGCCACCTGAATATGTTGGCACTAGAAAATGTAATCGCTCTTGTTGTGTTAGCTGCCCCATAGTCTGGGAAATGAAAACGATCACCTTTCCCAAAACTATCCTCACTCTCCATGAGGGATTCACATGCGAGTCCCGCATGTAATATATGTCATTGTATGCAAAAGATGCAGAATTGATAAACTAACCTCAGATTAGAGGACCACATACAAAAACATCTGTATGATATCACCCAGCATGCTTCGAAACCAGTTCGGAATAATTTAAATGGCGCCAACCACAGAGGCAAATCTGACTTTCTGGTCACAACCATTAAACAGTGTCACGAAGATGACACAAGCCGCCTAGTGCTTGAGAACTGCTACATTCAGGAATATGGGACCATGGAACCACATGGATTGAATTCGCTATTCAGCTACACTTAACATTCTCCTCTTCCACAGTCATAATCCCTCCCCACTGAACTCCACTCCCTTCTCACTTGTTGCACATAACTCAGAACCTCTTCACAGCATCACATTACAACACCTGTACTCCTACTATAATCACAAATTTCACCTTCTCCTGGCTAGATTACCAGTGTATCACTCCTCCCCCCCCCCCCCCATGGTTTCCCTACCCACCACCCTCAGTTACGACCAAACTATCATACATCACAAGTCTCCATTTAAATACTCTTTACACTGTACCATGCGCATTTCTGACACACACAGCGTTAGACAAGCCACAGCTTCTTACAAGTATCACAAAGTGTTGATTTGTTACAAAGCTAAGTAAAACTGTCTCCCACTCTTGTATTTTGCATACTGATGATGATGATGTTCTAGTGATAAGCAATGGTGACAGCTGTTAATGTAGCTTTCTTTGTATCTTGAATGAGAAGATGAATCAGTGTTATTTTACCTAGTTGCAATGCTGGGCTTCTTAATGAGCTCCACCATGACAAATACCATGTCAATCACTCACTTGGATCTTGAGACAGTCTGTTTCCAGGAAACAGGACAGTGAGGGAGGGTCTTGACTTGCTAAGTTTCCTCATTGTTGCCCACAAAAAGAACTGCTTCACTTCCATTGTAAAGATAAAATCTTACAGAAAATTAATGCTGTTTTCAGCATGGAAGAACTCATACTTTTATTCTCTCCCATAATGCACCACAATTTTTTTTATTTTCCCTATTATCATTCATCTTATCTTATACCTTATATCCTTCCCGTGCCATTAAATGTCACATAGGTCTCGCAAAGTAGTTCGCCAATTTTTCCTGTCTTTGGCGAGTCTTTCAACCTCATCAAAGGATTTTATGCCTGTTAATTTGGCCTATCTTAATAATGTCCTCTTCAGAGTTTCACGTGGTCTGCCTCTTTTTCTTCGGCCTGTTGTGTTCCACTTGATAGCTTGTTTTGGGATTCTCTGATCATTTCTTCTCATCAAGTGACCAACATATGTCCATCTCCTTTTCCTGATCACCCATGAGACTGGTTGTTGTTCAGTCATCTGTCTTATCTCTGCATTGTTCTTGAATTCATTCCACTTGATGCCGAGTATTTTCCTTAGGCATTTGTTTTCAAAAGAGTCTAATTTCTTGTCTATTTCTTTAGTTGTTTTCCAGCTTTTTCATGCATAAATGAGGGTGGATATTACATTTGAATTGAATAGTCTTAACTTGGTTTTTGTGCTTATAACTTTTGAATTCCATATGTTCTCAACATTCTTGAAGATTGATGCTGCTTTTGCAATTCTGATCCTAACTTCCTTTCTAGTGTCATCATTCTGGTCTATGTAGCTGCCAAGGTATGCAAAATGATTGACTTCTTCAATATCTGTCCCTTCTATGTGTATTTTTCCATTTTTTTTTTCTATTTTTCTATTTTTCCATTATCATTCATATGGACTTTTAATTGGTTAAATGTGTACTTTTGGTATATAAAATGCTGAAAATCTAAAAAATTTTGGTACTTCTAACAGTTTTAAAACTGCTGTAATTATGCCTTAATATCTTACATCTGCCAGAGCCAACATTTGAAAGTATTTATGGTGATGTTATGAAAATATGATTGTCACAGCCATTTGTTCAAGGTGATTTTGTAAAAATGTGATTGTTATAGTCACATTATCATGAATACTAAGTTATTTTATTCATATGTTCATTATAATGTTTCAAAAATCTGGTTGCCAGCACCATGTGGATCATGAAACATTCTCCATAGACTGTAAATTAATTTCAGTGTCTGAATTCTTTTTCACTACATGTTCATCACTTGAACACTCCAAAGGGATGGAACCATTTATGGCTGCAACATGTGATATGCCAGGGGGGCTATCTTGGTCAATGCGTGCATGTGCTCTAGGGCCTATAAATGACAAAATGACTGGAACAAGGAAGACAGCATGAAGGACACCAAAACTGATGACAAGAAACATGATTTTGAAGAATGATTGAAAGATGTAGGACTTTGTAAAGAGTAATACAACTATACCAATGAGAGATGAGAGGCCACCATTGAAAATGGGGCTGGAAGCATGGACAATGGCCTCTTTAGCACGTTCATGTCGTAAGCTAGCCTCTGACACCATGTATGCCGTGCAGACATGGGCGCTGTAGATAAAAATGTATTCAAATTGTTAGGCAATTATTGTTCAGCTATTGTACAGGAATTTATAATAAGAGGTAATGGAAGACAATGAGATTGACATGACACAATAAAATGATCTTACATTATCTTACATCCTTTCTATGTTGTTAATCATCACATACACATACATGGTAGTTTGCCAAGTTTTCCTGTTTTTGGGAAGATTTTCAATCTCGTCAAGGGATGTTTTGCCCACTAAACTGGCCTCTCTTAACAATGTCTTCTTTAGAGTTTCAAGTGGTCGACCTCCTTTTCTTCGGCCTGTTGTTTTCTATTTGATAGCTTGTTTTGGGATTCTCTGACTGTTTCTTCTCATCACATGACCAACATATGTCCATCTTCTTTTTCTGATCACCCATGAGACAGGTTGTTTGCTCATCTGTCTTATCTCTGCATTGTTCTTGAATTTGTTCCACTTTATACCAACTATTTTTCTTAGGCATTTGTTTTCAAAAGAGTCTCATTTCTTGTCTATTTCTTTAGTTGTTTTCCAGCTTTCACATGCATAAATGAGGGTGGAAATTCCATTTGAATTTAATAATCTTAACATAGTTTTTGTGCTTATAACTTTTGAATGCCATGTTCTCAAGATTAAACAATACTACTGTCAATATTCTGAGCCACCAATTAATATCACATAAAACATGAAATTTCTTCAAAATAATCATCATCAGATGCCAAAGCAGCTGGCAGTGGTAGTCATGCATTTCCATAAATCTTAGTCCTTGAAGTTTTTCATCAATTCAGTTTGTGACTTTTCATTATGCCATCATGTTAGATTGCTCATGATTCTTTTCTCTTGGTTTTCCCCTGCCTCTCTTCCCATTTCTCTTTCCTGTTGTTATGATGTGTTCCTCACTATACATCCCATGATTGATGATTGTTGTATTCTTATGAATTTAATTAGGTTCCTTTCCCTATTCGTCACCTTAGCTGTTCTAGATATTCTTAAATTCTTGAAAGAAACCACATCTCTGTTGCCTCTAGTGATCTTTGCACTGATCTGTTGATTGTCCATGACTCACTTCCATGGAGTAGTATAGGCTTTACTTAGCATTTTAGAACTCTTTTCTGAAGTTCAGTGACAGAGATGCATTGCACAAGATATTCATCGTATGTCTCAAAGTTGTTTGGTCTTGGCATATACTATTCTTGATTTCTGAGGCATATTTCCCATCTGGTGTTACTCAAGTGCCCAGATATTTAAATGTATACACTTGTCCCAAGGTTGCTCCTTGTACTTCAACACTGCATTTAGTTTGCTTCTTTGCGATATAACCATTGTTTCTGTTTATCATTTTCATGTTGTTTTTCAGTTTCTAAACAATGAGCACATTATTAAAGAGTGATAACAAAGCTTGGTGCAGCTGTGTTCAATGGAAAACAAACATCTCTTGGAAGTCCAGTAAGTTAAGTGCCAGCTTACTAAATTAAGGGCTCTGGGTTTGTATCTAAGTGCTGATATTTTTTCTCTCTCTTGTATTATGCCTTTTCATATTTCCTGGCTAATGAGAATGGATACCAGTCACTGAAAGTAAAGAATATCTCCTCACAAGGTGAGGAACACACTACAGAGTACAATTTGCACATGATCCCATACAATTTGTGCATAATTCTAGTACAGTAAGAGGCATAAAATGATATTCAGGTACATATTGGAGCCATATACATGAGTCTACATTTGAACTGATGCAAATGAACAAAAGATGTTACATATGGGCTGTAAAGCTTTTGAAAGTGAGAGTTATAACTTCTCTTATATGAAACCTCTCCTTTCTTATGGAAGTTTCTTACATGGGAGTTCATGCTGAGGGAAGATTTTATTATTATTTACAGAAAAATTCCCTGTTTATTCTGGTTCATTATTAATTTATCTCCAAAAAAATTAACTTTCATTAATTTACATAGCAATCAAAAGATAAGGACTGCAAAGAAGCATCATGGTGCTTGAGTGGTGCACTGGTTAGTGTGCTTGTCTCTCAAGCAGAGATCAGTGGTTCAAGCTTGCTTAAAGTGTCCCAATAACCCAGCGGTAGAAATGGGTATACCCAGCTCCAAAGGAAGATGGGAAAGGAAAGGTGACCAAGTGTGGTGCTGACCACTTCATCCCATTGGATGGTGTCAGGTCAAGGAAAATATAGGCACTTAACACCATATCCTCAAGTGCCTCTATGGCGTAATAGGACTAAAGCTTTAAAGAAATATCTGAACATAAAACAACTGGCAAGTTAAGCTGCAAATAAATGAGACTGAACAAAAAGAACTCTCTTTAAAAGAATTGTTATCAGAGAGTCAGTACTGAAAAGTGATAACTAAAAGTATAAACAAGGCTAGCACTCTTACCAGAAATCAACAGAAAATCCTACACTCATGATAAGATCAATCATCGTCACTGAGCTTAGAGTGAGGTCCCAGTGGGCCATAAAGCCAATTATGCCGACAACAATCATGACAACCTGCACCATCACCAAGCAGACCATCAGAGGATGTGGCAGGAAGATACTGGTTGCTACAAACATCACTGAAAGAAAAGATAAAGTGTTAAGGTTAAAGTTAATAAGTTTCAAAAAGTTGATAACCAATAGTTCATGTTGTACAGAACATAATATAGCAGTTCTAGGGCATCACACGCCTGCTGTAGAGAACATAATATAGCAGTTCTAGGGCATCACACTCCTGCTGCAGAGAACATAATATAGCAGTTCTAGGGCATCACACTCCTGCTGTAGAGAACATAATATAGCAGTTCTAGGGCGTCACACTTCCAATGTAGAGAACATAATATAGCAGTTCTAGGGCATCACACTCCTGATGTAGAGAACATAATATAGCCATTCTAGGGCATCACATTCCTGCTGTAGAGAACATAATATAGCAGTTCTAGGGCATCACACTCCTGATGTAGAGAACATAATATAGCAGTTCTAGGGCATCACACTCCTGATGTAGAGAACATAATATAACAGTTCTAGGGCATCACACTCCTGCTGTAGAGAATATAATATAGCAGTTCTAGGGCATCATACTCCTGCTGTAGAGAACTTAAGTTATCAGGTCCAGGGCATCACACTCCTGCTGTAGAGAACATAATGTAAAAGTTCTATGGCATCACACTCATGATGTATAGAACATAATTTAATAGTTCTATGGCATCACACTCTTGATGTATAGAACATAATTTAATAGTTCTATGGCATCACACTCATGATGTATAGAACATAATTTAATAGTTCTATGGCATCACACTCATGATGTATAAAACATAATTTAATAGTTCTATGGCATCACACTCTTGCTGTTCATTCATTCATTCATTTGCATTTCCCTTGCAACTTTGCCTCCCTAGCAGCTCTCCTGTATGTCTCTCGGTTGTGATCAAGATGTCAAGATGGCCTGCTGCTGATGCATTCATTTGCAGATCATCAACGATGTCTTGCAGCCATCTTTGCCTTGGTCTTTTTCTCTTTTTTTCCCATTATGTGCCCTTCCAAGATGGTCTTCTCTAGATTATCATGACGTTTAATGTGTCCAAAATATTTAAGTTTTTTACTCCTGCTGTGGAGAACATAATTTAACAGTTGTAGGGCATCACATTCCTGTAGTAGAGAACATAACACAGCAGTTCTATGACATCACACCTCTGCTGTAGAGAACATAATTTAGCAGTTTTATGGCATATCACCCTTGCTGTAGAGTACATAATACAGCAGTTCTATGGCATCACACCCCTGCTGTAGAGAACATAATTTAGCAGTTTTATGGCATATCACCCTTGCTGTAGAGTACATAACACAGCAGTTCTATGACATCACACCTCTGCTGTAGAGAACATAATATAGCAGTTCTAGGGCATCAGACTCTTCAGCTGAAAATATGAATGTACTAGAGAGATGCTATATTTATCAAGGGAGTAAATGAGATCTAGTCAAGACCCTGTTCTGCCTCACTGCAGTGTTCTTGAAATAGTTTTAGTTTGACCCAGTCAGTGTGACAGGTGTCAATGTTCTTTGTGATAGCAGAGGTAGGCAAGACACTTGTTTCTTATCAATTAGGAAACAAATCATCTTCTTCTTCTTCTTTCGCTTCTACCACCAAGACCGCCCCGTGATCCTGCTGAAGTTACTCCCGTGGTCTTCAATAGGTCCCGTGGTCCCCGAGAGGATCACAAGAGGTTCAGAGTATCACAGGGCTTGGGCCTGAATTCTTGGTGGGTCTCAGAAGCGGGATTGCATGACACCATGGTTTTCATTGCGGCAGTTTGATCTAGAGTTGGACTTTCTCAAAGGAAAACCTCGGTGTGTTTTGGATATGAGTATATCCCCGCTGGGTGAGAGGTGGTTGCCCATCTAGCTTAGAGTTGGACCTTCTCACAGGAAAACCTTGACGTGTTTTGGGATACCTGTGTATCCCCGCCGGGTGAGAGGTGGTTGCTCATCCAGTCCAGTATTGGACTTTCCCACCGGAAAACCTCAGCGTGGTTAGGATACACATACATCCCCGCTAGATGAGTGGTGGCTGCCTGTCTAGACTGCTCTGGTCCAGTGTCTCCGACTTCATTATTTTGTGGTCGTGGCCTCTACCCTTCCTAGTTGTGACCAGGATGAAGCTTTTGTCCAGGAGGACGAATCTCGCCACTAGTGACTTCCACCCTTGGGTTGAGCCGGTTTAGGTATATTATCCCAGTATGGGGGTGTTTAGGACGTGGCCGACCTCTAGAGCGGAGGTACTGTAAATTGAGTAGCCATCAAGTTTCACCCCTAGTTAAAGCCGGTTTAGGCATATTTTACCAGTGTGGGTGTAGAACGGACATGACCAGCCTATAGAGCAGAGGTGCCGTGGTGTAAGTAGCTCTCGCAGCGAGACTACTGGACATACAGATTAAGCTTCACTTTAGCCTTTCCATCACCTTTTCACATCTGCGCCGCACGGCAACCCTGATTACCTTTCCTCATTTTCTTCATTGGCCGGGAGGAGTTTCACTCCACGCGTAGCATCCGAAGAGTCTCGGTTCAGGCAATTCACCCGGAATGAGTGTACATGGGACGTGGTCGACCTCCAGGGCAGAGGTGCCATGATTTGAGCAGTCCTGACCTCGAGACTACTGATTACTTCACTTACTCCTTTCTTTCACCTTTTCCACAGTGCCAGATGGCAACCCATAATTGCATTTTCTTCACTGGCCAGGAGGAGCCCCATTCCACGCACAGCAGCTGAAGAATCTCGCCAGCAGCGATGGAAACAAATAAAATCCACCAGAGACCACTAAATGGCGAAGGTCGGGGGTTCGAATCCGGCCGGCGGCACCCCAGTCACCCAGCTGTAGAAATGGGTACCCGACTTCTTCTGGAGTTGGGGAAGGAAAGGCGGCCAGGCGTGATACTGACCATATCACCCTCTAGTGTGCTGACAGGTCAAGGAAAATATGGGCACTAACACCATATCCCTATGTGCCTCCAAGGCATGACAGGGTCACCTTTACCTACCTTACCTGGAGACCACTAACCATTCAGTTCAATGTCTAAGCTTTATCATCACTACCACAGTGTCAGCTACAAAGAAACTGTATTAGTTGTTACAGCACAATATGAGAACTGTATTAGTTGTTACAGCACAATATGAGAACTGTATTAGTTGTTACAGCACAATATGAGAACTGTATTAGTTGTTACAGCACAATATGAGAACTGTATTAGTTGTTACAACACAATATGAGAACTGTATTAGTTGTTACAGCACAATATGAGAACTGTCAGAAACCTGAAAAAAAAACTGTTCACTTTGTGAGGCGAGATTGACAAAAAGAGATTATACGTACCAGCCATAGTGACAGCAACTGTTTGCAAAGTACTGGACAAAATCAGAACATACTGTTCATAATATACAAAGGCAGGATGGTAGGCAAACATGGCCGCAGGGGAAGTGTCTGCAATGTCACGTATGTGTGTCATCAGATCTGCTTGCTCGTTTGAGTTGTTAACCTGTTAGATGTGAAGGTTTGGTGAGATATGATTGTGAAGGTCTGGTGAGATAATAAGACTATCAATGCTTGATGAGATAATATAATTGTGAAGGTCTGGTAAGATAATATGACTATCAAGGTTTGTTGAGAAGAGATATATGAAAGTTTTGAGAGATATGATTGTGAAGGTTTGGTGAGATAATATGATCATGAAGGTTTGGTGAGATGATTGTGAAGGTTTGGTGAGATAAAGAATTCACCTCCAACACAGAAATAATGTTTAGATCATCATTCAATCTCAAGAACGGATCATGTTTTCTGAATATATCCTATGAAGAGAATTCTAGAAAAACTGTAAATGTTGCTATGACATGTCACCAAGACATAGATTATAACACAGTAATGCCCTTGTTTTCTGTAACAATATTGAAGATTAATGTTTTAGATGGGGAGACTATATTTGGTACCTAAATACAATAGCAAAGTTCATTCCTTATTATTCCCATGTCTTTCTTTCATATATTATACATAATCTCTCTCTCTCTCTCTCTCTCTCTCTGAACCTTTATGGCTTCTGCAAGGGCTTCTACAAGGGTTTTCCATAAACTCCTGTCTTTCACCTTTTTTGCCACTCTTGCCCAAGTGAGCTCTTCATTATTCAACATCCTCTCCATTCTTCTTCATGTCTATTTGGTCTACTCCTGTTCCCCTGAGGTATCTATCTCAGTGCTACTTGTGGCAGTTAGTCACCAGTCATCCTCAGCACATCTCATCCATCACCAACATCTTTCCTCAGTATTCAAAGTCAATGGCTTCATCTGCATTTCTGCCAGCAAGCCATTATTTCTAACGGTATTTGGCCAAAATATTAATGTAATCCTAAGTCAACATTTAGTCTGGAAGAAATTCAGTTTGTTTTTCATAGTTTTGCTGGTTTTCCACCATTCACTTTTGTAGTGTAGCACACTTATGACATAACTCTTAAATACCCTGACTTCTGTTTTCGTGCTGAACGTTTTGGACCTCCATATACTGTTCAAGATGGCAAAAACCTGGTTTGCTCTTGTTAGTCTGTTGTTGATGTCATCTTCAGTGTCTCTATCTTTTGCTATCTGCTGCCAAGATTTATAAATTCTTTGACTTCTTCCACTGACTTATTATCTACTCTCAGTACCTTGCTGTTGCTCACATTTTGTTTCAGTAACTGTAGTTTTACTATACTGACCTTTAGTCCTATTTTTCTAACATTTTGGGTTAGCTTATTTGGTTAGCTTATTTGTTTTGTCTTGCATGTCCTCGTGTCTACTTTATGGCACACTTACGTTTTGCACTGAAGTTATCTGTCATCTGCTTTGTGACCTTATCGCACTCTCACGTTTTGAACCGAAGTTACCTGTAATCTGCTTTGTGACCTTATAGACGAATTGCATATCACTTAAGTGTGCTGTTGCTTCTGCTAGGTTGTCATAGTACTGAGGTTTGTCTCCGTGGCGTGGTACCTTCACCTCTTCGGGTTTTTAAAGAAAAATATTTATGTAAGATTTTTTTTTCTTTCAGCTTTGTGATTTGGTGCTCAGTAATTTTTTTTCGTTATATCCGTAGTTTGTTTTGTCTTTTCCCATGTGATGTTGCTTGTCTATTCTTCTTTTCTGCTTTTCCGATATCCCAGCACCTCTTTGTGCTACTTCCTGTAGTGTTTCGTTGAACTCTAGTATGGTCATTTCTGCTCTCTGTTATAATACCCTGAAGCCATTCTTAAGTGATATTTAAGAATTCTTTTCTTGTTTGCTGCTCTTTCAGTTTTGTTGTGTCAAAACGTGGTTTGCTTTCCGATTATGGAGTTCCTTTATTTTAATCTTATTTTCGATACTAGAAACTTGTGGTCACTTCCTATACCCGCCCCTTCTTCGATTTCCATTCCTGTAGTGTCTGTCTCCACTTGTTGTTTATCGGCATGTGCTCAGTTTGGTTTTCAGATGTTTTGTTTTGGGACCTAGAAGTTACTTTATGGATGTTTTTATGTTGGAAGATTGTCCCTCTGATGGTCAACATGTGTTTTCGCAGGGTCTTCACAGTCTCCAGTTTCATTTTTTTTTTCTCTAGTGCGTCCTCTTCCCATGATTATCTTCATTTCCCTCTCCTACGTTTGCATTAAAGTCACCATATCATGTTTAGATATTGTTTCTACTGTGGCTTGGAGGCTGTTGTAAAACTCTTCTTTTAATTCCTTCTCAGCCACTTCTGTTGGCGCATAACACACTATAATAGACAGTTTCGAGAATCTTGAATTAAAACGTACAAATAACAATACCTCGTTTGTAGGGGTCCATTTCAGTAACGCTTTTGGTTCTAAGGACTGCAAATGCGCCTCAAACAGCCTCTGGCAGTCAAGTCCAGCTCCTGGCCTTCCCGTGGCAGAACTGTTTAAACTGACAGGAGAAGGGGCGAGGGCGAATATCTGGCGCCTGAAAACCAGTTACTTAGGGTAGATGAGTGGCACGTTTGGTAGCTCATCTGCTGCTTTTGGCGAGATTTTTCAGCTGCCGTGCGTGGAGCGGTGCTCCTCCCGGCCAATGAAGAAAGGTGCAAATGAGGTTGCCGCGCAGCATCACTGCGGAAAAGGTGGTAGAAAGGATAAACCGAAGCAAACAGTCAAATCACGGCACCTCTGGTCTGGAGGTCGGCCACGTCCTGAGTGCAGTCATATCGGGTGAAATGCATGAACCGGCTTGTCCCAGAGGTTAAGACACTGCTGGCGAGACTCTTCAAATGCCGCGCGTGGAGTGAAGCTCCTCCCGGTCAAGGAAGAAATGCGGAAAAGAAATAAAGGTTGCTGTGCGGCGCCGATGGAAAAAGGTGGTGGAAAGTGAAGTTTAACTGATATGTCCAGTAGTATCGCTACGAGAGCTATATCACGGCACCTCTGCTCTAGAGGCCGGCCACGTCCGAAATACACCTACACTGGTGAAATATGCCTAAACCGGCACACACCAGGGGTGGAAGTTGATGGCTAGACATGTCATGTCACCTCCGCTCTAGAGGTCGGTAACGCCTGATATACGCCCATACTGGTGAAATTTGCCTAAACCGGCTCATATCAGGGGTGAATCTTGAAGGCTATGCATGTCACAGTACCTCTGCTCTAGAGGTCGGTCTCGTCCCAAACACGCCCATACTGGGATAATGCCTAAACCGGCTCAACCCAGGGGTAGAAGTCACTAGTGGCGAGGATTCGTCCTCCTGGACAAAAGCTCCATCCTGGTCACAACTAGGAAGGGTAGCGGCCACGACCGCAAAATGCTGAAGTCGGAGACACTGGACCAGGGAAGTCTAGATAGGCAACCACCTCTCACCCGGCGGGGATGTTTGCGTATCCTAATCACGCTGAGGTTTTCCGGTGAGAAAGTCCAACTCTGGACTGGATGGGCAACCACCTCTCACCCGGCGGTGATACACGGGTATCTCAAAACACGTCGAGGTTTTCCGGTGAGAAGGTCCAACTCTGGCCTGGGTGGGCTACCGCCTCTCACCCAGCGGGGATGCACTGATATCCTAAACACGCCGAGGTCTTCCGGTGAGAAAGTCCAACCCTAGACTAAACTGGTGCAATGAAAACCACGGTGTCACGCAATCCCGCTTCAGAGACCCACCAAGAATATAGGCTAAAGCCCTGTGATACTCTGAACCCCTTGTGGTCCTCTCGTGGATCTCATGTGGTCTTTTCCGGGACCACACAGGGGACCACCGGACCTAATGAGGACCACAAGCGTAAATTCAGTAGGATCACAGTGCGGTTTTCGTGGTAGAAGCGAACGAAGAAGAAGAAGAAGTAACGCTTTTGATGCTTCCTTCGTCAATAATCAGTGCAATTCCTCCTTTATTGATTGACTTCTTTATCTGACTATATTATTACAGTGAGTCAAAAATTCGTCATGTTTTTGATACTCTAATTTCGGTCAAGGTTCCCGTCTTATACGATGTACTGGTATTGCTGGCGTCATGTATTCTGAAACGAGCATACCCATTTTAGCCAATGAATGGCGAGATAAGTGATGAGCAGAAGAAAATATGGCGGACAATAAGGTTGTTGTTCGCGTCCTCCGGAGGCATTACTGGAAGAAAATGGTGAATGTCTCTGCAGCATAAAATTTGCAGCGTGGACGGGGAAGAGACAGTTGATAACAGCACTGCAAGGAAGTGCTTCCAAAGGTTCAGGTCTGGGGACACCGACATCAAAGACAAGTCCAGGTCGGAATGCCCCTAAAGCACAAATGAAGACCTGCGCCAAGCTGTTGAATACAGTCCCGGTACCAGTACTAGGGCCCAGCTCGCTCCTTCTCAAAGCACCACAGTTCGGCATTTGAACTAGCTCCACTTCAGCAGCAGAGCCTCGGGGTGCCCCCCCCCCCAACAATCTCACTCCCCAACAAGCACACAGATGTGCTGACGCATGCCGCCATCTGTTAGCAAACTCACATGACAGAAGGCTTCTCCGCCGCATCGTCACCGGGGATAAAAAGTGGGTTTTCCTGCGGTACCCCAGCACAGATACCCAATACTCTAGTCAGGCCAGGTGGCAGAGGTGGTTGTCCGACGACGGAGCTTCGAGTGGGTTATGTTTTGCATCTGGTGGAACTATGAGGCCTCCTGCACTGGGAATTGATTCCATTTGGTGGCTCAGTGAATGGGAATCTGTATAATGAGCAGCTAAAGCCGTTGCGTGATGATCTGCTCACTGGACACCCAGCACTCACCAACAGGAAGAGAACACTTCTCCAGCACGACAACGTGCCAGCGCACGCTTCCAGCGTGGTCCGTGGACAACTCACGGAATTTGAGGGAATCGAAGTCATGTCCCATTCACCGCGCAGCCCAGACCTTGCACCCTCTGACTACCATCTATATTCTCCGAGGTGACACACTTCTTTCAAGGGCGGGAATTCAGTTCAGTGGAAGAAGCTGAAGGTGGTGTGGGAGATTTCTGGACCTCATAGCCTTCCAGGTGGTAGTGCTGTCAATATTCTGAGCACAAACCGTCAAGGAAATGCATGGCTATAGAGTATATACATTAGGAATATATGAGGTAACATGGACTGGACAAGGCAAAGAAAACAACCAACACAACACACAGAAGATATAATACTGTAGTAGTAGTAGTAGTAGTAGTAGTAGTAGTAGTAGTAGTAGTAGTAGTAGTAGTAGTAGTAGTAGTTGTTGTTGTTGTTGTTGTTGTAGAAAAAAGACCAGCAGCTTCAAATTATATCTAAACAAAATAAGTAAAAGAGTGATACGATATCAGCTCCCTATACAAAGCATATATAAATGTAGAACACCAGTGTCTTCTTTCATACCTTCGTAGAGTAGACATAACATCGTGATGCAGTGATGGACTTCATGTCTGCACTAAACACGACATCACTGAAGAACTCTGGCTGAAACTGTAAGAACTCGTTTAGCCCAGACAAAAACTCGCCCTCGCTGGTTGTGTTGTAGAACCTTGAGCTAGACAGTGACGTCAGCCAGCAACGGCTGAAGCTGCCATCAATTAGCGGATCTTTCTTGGCAGTGTCCAGTAGGTCAGCTATATTCTGTAAACATTTTTCTTACATTTAAAATGAAGTCCAGGAAACAGTTTATAGATAAAGTAAATATGCCTGTGTGTGTATTCACGTGTTTACCTGCTATAATTTTGTCCATCCATTTCCGTCTCCCTGATTTTTCTTAGAGGAAAAAAAAATCACTTTACTAGAATACCAGAACCTGATGAAGATGTTGGTCTTGGTGTCATTATCACAGTTCTTGTTCTTTTTGTTCTTAGTTTTGAAATATACTTTCTCTTCCTTCTCTTTAGACAGATTTGCTTCAGTCACTCTAAGGTAGAGTTGCCATATGTCCCAGTTTTCCAAGACAGTCCCGATTTTAAATTTTAAAAACATTTCTGTCCCGAAAAATGCTTTCGGGACACCTATCAGTCCAGATTTTTTTCCCTTTGAAGTGAAAGAATGTTGCATTTGAGTTTTCTCTCTCCCTACGATTTCATGTTGACTGAACTGCTGTACACACTTTAAAACAACAAAAACAGCGGAAACTTAATTTGTTATTCCTGTTACCGAGTTGAAATTGGAGGAATTCGTGAGTTACGTGTCATTTTATTTTTCATTCTTTTGTCTTCGCGAGAAAGAGACATTTTCTACTGGCGACGTCCATGCATCCTCCGCGACCCAGCATCAAAAGAAAACTGGAATCCGTAAGGTGAAACAGTTAAATTGTGACATCTTTCTGTTCACTATTTTATAGTTTACTTATTTTTGGAGACTACACTGGTTGCAAGTTTTTCACACTTTGGTGATAAAATATCTTCTTCTTCTTCTGGGTTCGAGGTTGTAGGTGACTTAAGATCCTGATCCCTGTCGACATGGCAAAGCCCGCAGTTCTCTCCAGATCCTGATAGGAGCCCCAAAGCTTTTGCTCCAAGCTTGTGTCCTCTGGCCATGTCTCTCGTCTCAGGTCTGCATGGTTTGGGCACTCTTGTAGGATATGTTCTGGAGTATTGACTCCACTGCCACATAGACACTCGTCTGTGTGTGAAACATTTTAAGTATCTGTTCTACCATTATTAACGTCGTGACCTTGAAGATCGATAATATGTCGTGCCATTGAAATTCATGACCAGTGAAAGAAAGAAAATTAAGTGCTTTTTCACTACTGTCAGTGATGAGAGAAACCCATGTATATATATATACCTTTTTCCCAGGAAAGAATTACAAAAGATTACTTCTGTGAATATAAGATGTGTAAGTGTTACATTGCCGTTGTGCATGATGAAAGAGCAGACGTAAAGACCACCTAGGAAGCGAACAACATAAATCAAACATGTATTCTGCAAGCACTTCTAAAAGACTGGACAGTTATTTTGTGGCCAAATCTTCTGAACAGGACAAATCAATACAAATGGCACAATGTGCTATCACATAATTAAACATAATATATCGTTCCTTTCAATGGACTACATTGCCAAGTTAAACTCTGCAACTTTTAATGATTTTAAAGCAGTAAAAACTGTGGCACTAGATGAACTAAAAAAATAGAAATAGTAAAATCAATTTTAGCTTCAGACACTACTAAACAGTTAAGTGTTTATTTAGCAAAGGCCCACTATTTTGGTATTACAGCGGACGTTAGTGACCATGGTAACCATGAAGCCAAGAAAATTTTTCTATTGCCTGTTCAGTACTTTAGTTCATAAAATGGTATGACTATAAACGTGCTTAAACTGGGTTTCTTAAAAAGTGAAATAGCTTCTTAAATAAGCAATTACTGTGTTAATGCATTAGAAAAGAGAACAATATTGTTAAGCACAAATGCATTGCATTCTGTGGTGACATGTCTGCTATTATTTATTAGAATTAGTGATGGTACTTGAATAGCTTCTCCTTTTCAGTCTGAGAAAAATGTCCTGGTTTTTCCTTTGTAGAATCTGGCAACCCTACTCTAAGCCTGTACCAGTCTACAATAACCAGTTCATTCCTTGTTATTCCTGTTCATCTTTCCTTCATGTTGTATTTCTCTGCTGCTTCACTACCTCCAGTTTCTTTTCTTCACCTTTATATTAATCTTTTCATGTTTTACACGGACCATGATCTTTTCTGTTTTATTTTTCTGGTGATAACAAAATTTAGTCCTATAAAAAGTGGACCGGGCAAATTGTCCATGCTCAACTGTTCTCTCTGCTGTCCTCCACACTGACCACAGATGATATCTTCTACCTCCTATAAAGAACTGGGTTTGCAATCGTAGGGCATCCAATTGTTCTGCTATGTGATTCACTTATCTGATTATTTTTTAGACAGCCATATTTCATTATGAACAAATGGTATAAATTCTTTTCTTCTTGGGTCAAAATCCAGATTTTAGTCATGAAACATTCAAGGCCTGCATCAATATCTAATTTCAAAATATGCAAGTGATGTTTACAATTTAAAACATATCATTCTGCAGATTTTAGCTTGTCTTTAGAAACTGGTTTCTGATTTTCTAACTCTGAAGATCTTAAATAGAAATGAAAGCACCAAAAACAGAAATGAAAACACAAAAACAGAAAAGAAAACACCAAAACAGAAAGGAAAATATCTAAACAGCAACCTACCTTCAATGTTTGATTGTCTCTGTAGTCCCTTGTTGTTGTTGTAACAAGTGCGATTGGTAGTTTGATTCCAAAATCTTCATCACTCCAAGACTGATTGGAAACAGTAATGATCATTTTGTAAATTAACAATTTAAATATTTATGGATTTAGCCTTAACAAATGTGGCATTATCTCTCTCTCTCTCTCTCTCTGAACCTTAAGTGCCCAGGGCACATGGGGCTTCCGCAAGGGTTTTCCACAAATGCCTGTCCTTTGCCTTTTTTTCTGCTCTTGCCCAGGTGAGCCCTCTATTGCTCAACATCCTTTCTGTTGTTCTTCTCCATGTCTCTTTTGGTCTACCCTTACTTCTGCTCCCCTGTGGTGTCCATCTTAGTGCTATGAATGTGGCATTATAATGAAACCTTAATGTACAACATTTTGTTGGTTTTGCCACAGGATCATCTTGCACTGACAAATGGGGAGTATGCCAAACCCTCTGTACTTCACTAACTGTTGTGACACAGCTTGGTGTGAGGAAGCAGTGCTAAGAAGTGAGGTATGGTCTTGACTTACTATGAAGAACACTCAGCCAAACACAGATGCTACATGTAAATTGATGTATGAAAACTAAGTGTCTATAACTCATGAGAACTGATGTATGAAAACTAAGTGTCTATAACTCATGAGAACTGATGTATGAAAACTAAGTGTCTATAACTCACGAGAACTGATGTATGAAAACTAAGTGTCTATAACTCATGAGAACTGATGTATGAAAACTAAGTGTCTATAACTCATGAGAACTGATGTATGAAAACTAAGTGTCTATAACTCATGAGAACTGATATAAGAAAACTAAGTGTCTATAACTCATGAGAACTGATGTATGAAAATTAAGTGTCTATAACTCATGATGTATAAAAACTAAGTGTCTATAACTCATGATGTATAAAAACTAAGTGTCTATAACTCATGATGTATAAAAACTAAGTGTCTATAACTCATGAGAACTGATGTAAGAAAACTAAGTGTCTATAACTCATGATGTATAAAAACTAAGTGTCTATAACTCATGAGAACTGATGTAAGAAAACTAAGTGTCTATAACTCATGAGTTCCTGCTGACAGAAGCTCAGACACAGGTGTGGGTGAATTGTTTGTTATCAAACCTGCTAATGAACACAGCAATGCAAAAAAAAAAAAATTGTTTTTCTCAGCAGCATGAACTGGATCCAGGAAGGTGGTCTTCATGTCTTTGAGTCTAGAGAAAAAAGTGATCTCCAGATAAGACAATTTGAGACCCACTGTCTCAGAACAGAAACTTGGGTCTTTCATTCTTGTTCTAATTAACAAAGATCTTCTGTCTGTCAGTATACTAGAACATTCTGTCAGTATGTCAGAACATTGTCTGTCAGTGTGCTAAAGCAATGTTTTCAACTTCTCTGGTACTCTCTGTCTCTGTCATTTTTTTTTAAACAGAATCTGCTTCAAGTCAGTTCAAGGAAAATGGAAATTGTAGGGAGTTTAGGATTAATAAAAAAAAGGCTAATGTAGCTGAGGACAATAAAAGTACTATGTCAGGAACACATAAAACAAAAAACTATGTCAGGAACACATAAAATAAAAAACTATGTCAGGAACACATAAAATAAAATACTATATCAGGAACACATAAAATAAAATACTATATAAAAAGGTAAAGGTAAAGGTAATCCTGTCATGCCTTAGAGACACATAGGGATATGGTGTTAGTGCCCATATTTTCCTTGACCTGTCAGCACACTAGAGGGTGATATGGTCAGTATCACGCCTGGCCGCCTTTTGTTCCCCAACTCCAGAAAAAGTCAGGTGCCCATTTCTACAGCTGGGTGACTGGGGTGCCTCCGGCCGGATTTGAACCCCTGACCTTCGCCATGAGAGACCAGTCAGGAACACATAAAAGTAACATATTTGGGGAATATAAAGTCAGAAGCCTGGGGGATGTATAAAAGATATGCAAAAATATGCAGCAGAAATGTGGTTTATTAGAAAAATGTTGCGAATCCCCTGGACAGCAAAAATAACTAATGAAGAATGTATGAGAAGAGCTGGAGAGACAAAAAACCTTGTCAAAAAGATAAGAGAGAGACAATGTACTTTCATAGGACATGCAATGAGAAGAGGGGGCATTGAAAATATTATAACAACAGGAAAAATAGAAGGAAGAAGATCAAGTGGAAGACCAAGAGAAATGATACTGGACAGTTTGACAGGATGGTGTGAGAGGAGATCACCAACTGAGCTGATGGCCTGCATGAATGAACGTCTACTCTGGAGAAGCATAATAGCCAACGCCATTCGGCATGGCACATGATGATGATGATGATGATATGCAAAATTAAGATTCTTCTTCTTTTTCATCTCCCTGGAACTGTGATCTGGTGTTCTTGGCAGCTGATGTGGTGAAGATGTCAGGGCACAGCAACATGTTAGCTTGGGAGTGGGTTATGTGGCTATTTTTTCAGCCCCTGGCTGGAACTAAAAAGTAGGGGGTCACAGGCTATCACCATGGGGACTGTGGGACTCCCTTCCCAGTAAGCCAGGCTTGGCCTGTTACTGGAGGTACCAATGGAGAATGGAACAGGTTTTGGTCAGCTATGGTACATCAGCTCTGATGCCAGCATGTCAGCTGTGGTTCATCAGCTCTGATGCCAACATGTCAGCTATGGTACATCAGCTCTGATGCCAGCAAGTCAAGTATGGTACATCAGCTCTGATGCCAGCAAGTCAAGTATGGTACATCAGCTCTGATGCCAGGAAGTCAGCTATGGTTCATCAGCTCTGATGCCAACATGTCAGATATGGTACATCAGCTCTGATGCCAGGAAGTCAGCTATGGTTCATCAGCTCTGATGCCAACATGTCAGATATGGTTCATCAGCTCTGATGCCAGCATGTCAGCTATTGGTTGCTGATTGTCAGAAATGGACAGTGTCTTCACTCCTACAAAAGTAAGATATTAGGAAGTATAAATGTAAGGTGCCTTTGATGAAGCCACATGAAATAGGTATATTAAATTAAGATACCAATAATGTATAAATGTTAAATATCTTAAATATGTAAAGGTAAGGTTTCTATTATAGACTAAAGTAAGATTTCTGAAACAGGTAAATATAAGATTTTTGATACAGATAATAGTTAGGTTTCGATATGACAAAAGTAATGACAGAGGAAATACTTTGGCCATATCAAAAGACATAACAATATACTGAAGACCATACTAGAAGGAAAGTTTAAAGGATAAGAGCAAGAGGAAGACAGAGATGTAGATGGGAAGATAACATACGAGACTGGACAGAGTTCAGTCTGGCTGAGTGCACCATCAAGGCAAGGGAGCAAGGAAACTGGTGATTCATTCTAGAGAAGGCACATGATGATGACTGACAGAGGTAAAAGTAAGATAAAAGTAATAGATTTCTAATGCAGGAAAAATTAAGTTACCTGGAAAGTGTAAAAGTAGGACGATTCAGGAGCCAGATTTTTAAGTTCTAGTCCCTGCTTCAATTTGGTGCAGCCCCAGATGGCAACACCCAGGTAGCCAGCAAAGACCAGCAAAGTTACATAACGTACAGGATTCCATAACAAAAACCTGGATATAAGATTTTGAAAACCTGCCAGGGATGCATTGTTTAATAGTTTGTTTATTTTATAGACCTATAGCACTGTATGTAGTTAACTGGTTGTTTATTGTTGTAGAAATTTTTTGTTTATTACAGTCAACTTTACATAATAAAATGCCATGGTGCTACTTCAGTGCTTCTTAAACTTTTTATTGAACTCTTCTTGAAACTATATCAAGCAAGTTGTGATTTGCAAATAAGAAAATGCCCATAAAAGTGAGGAAAAGGGTATTACAGTGCCACATGGAGCCAGTACTGCTGTATGGTTATGAAACTTGGACAGTCAACAAAAAGATGACAAGAAAATGGAAGGAACAGAAATGTGGTTTTTATGAAAGATGTAACAGGTAGCCTTGACAGACAGAAAGAAAAAATGAAGAGGTCATCAAAGAAGTTTCAGAACAATGAAAACTAGTTAAAATGATAATAAGAAAAAAAACAATCAAAATTTTTGTTGACATGTCATGAGAAGACAGAAGTTGAACCTAGTAATGAGTGGAAAATTCAAGGGAGAAGGAAAGGCCAAGAGAAACATATCTCAGTGAACTGACCAAGTGGCTTGGAAAATGAAAAGCATCTGAATTAAATATAAACACCAAGAACAGGACACATAAGATGAAGAAGTATGTTCATCAATGCTATCTGGCATGGCACATAATAATCAAATCTAGCACGCACAACTTATATGAAAGCTGCTAGCAGTTGATTTTGTAGTAAAAATCTCAGGACACAAGCATCAAATCAAAGAGGCTGAAGTGACCGTGCTTGGAAAAGAAATGTAGACCATTCCAATCCATCTTGTTGCTGGTAAAGTTTTATTAGTATTCCATTCAGATATTTTTTGCCTGGTTACAAACTGTTTCACATATACAAACTCGTTACACATAGAAACTGCTTGTATGTATTTGCCAGTGTTTTAAGCTAGCTGTAATGTCACTGTGACCATTATTTTTACCTTTTTTAAATCAGAGTATACAGAGTAAATGATTAAATCATGAAAGATAATTTCTCTGATTTGAGTTACAGAAAATGTTCCAACATTTCTCACATGAAAGATAATTTCTCTGATTTGAGTTGCAGAGAATGTTCCAACATTTCTCATCTAAATAGATTTACATATTCACAGAGAGTGGTAATGTTTTGTGCATAGTTTAATTAAAAAAAAAAAAGCAAAAAAAAATTTTTTCTCTAACCAATTTGAGGCTTACAAATGAAACCAATGTTAGGAATTGTGCTTACTCAGGCAATAGCATTCCTAGCCACCACACCCAATTTTCAAATGAATACTTATTATTTTAAAATTGATTATGTTAAGCAAACTTCATCACGCCTGAACAGTAATTTTAAACAGCATTAATAACTAGTAATAAAGTAGTGAAAACAATCATAAGACAAACCATAAATTTATGACAAAATGAGAAACAGTTAAAAGAAATGAACGTAGCTATTTTACTTACATCATCACAATGCTCATCATGTGTAGAATGAAGAACTTTTGAAACACTGACAATGGTTTGTATTTGTTTTATTTTTCAGCACACACATGTTCACATTATCTGTTATTTCAAGTAAATATCTAATGCTTAAAAAGAAAATTTTCTTGCTTTCATTTTCAGAAAGAGGTCAGTATAGTCTAATTTTTTTGTTTACCAATACTCTTTTGAAATTACAGCAAGTCCTTCCAGTTGAGATTTAACCATTGTTGAGAGTAAATTTATAAAACAACATTAATTTCATTTAAAACAAGACATCATAAAATTGTATATCTTCTCTGACTTTAAGAGAAAGTGCTTCAGATTCATGTTTTGCCATTTTATCAACTGACTCATCATCAGCAATTTTTATCAAAACATAAAATCCATCACTAGAATATCATGAAAGATGAACAGCTTGGATTCTAGACTCCCAGCGAGTGGTACTTTGTTTCTAGGGTGTTGGAGTGGTAATATGTTTTTACAAGGATTCCCCAATGTAATGCTGATAGTGAAAAAATCACTTAGAATTTCTGAACTGTTTCAAAAAATAAAACCTCACTAGATAACACTGTGGCATTGACAAACTAAGCTGAGAGAATGAGAACAATAAGGGATTAAAAAAAATAAAAAGATCTTGGGTTCAAGTCTCTAACGCACTGTTTGAATGTTTTCCTTTCATATTTTATCTATGATCGTACCATGACCACGAAGCCTGCAGGTGGAATTGGAGTATTCATGTCCTATGATTTTCTAAGAATACACTCAGTTAACGCTGAACCTGTTGTGGTTATACAAGAATGAAACCAAGAAAATGCTCATGAATAGTGATATAATTTGGATCTATATTAACAAATCTTGCAGACAGTGTTAACCATTCATATGACTTAGATCTGAAGTACAGTCTGTAACTAATCAATTTATTAAAAAACAACTTATTGTGAATCATTTTCCCAAGATGATATTGGGCAATCCATGAGTAAGTGTGGTCAATAATAAATGAAAGTGTGTTTTTAAAACTAATTTTATTTTCACATTATTTTATTTCTTAAAAATTAATTCCACCTTTCCCATTTTTACTGCCCTTCAGAATAGCCATGCAAATGCATATTTAGCACTACTGATAGAGATGGCCTTGGTTATCAAACGTGTCTTGTAGAGAGAGAAAGAAGTGAGGCTTGCCAGAGATAATTTAAGTCAGGATTTGAGCAGAAACTTTCAAACATTGAAGAGGTGTCCATGTACTTCCATCTGACACTACTGTATTGAAAGTTGACTTAGTGTGAGGTTCACTTTATATAAGTTGACAGTTCAGTCAGTCATTTGCATGTCCCTTGCTGAACTTTGCCTTCCTAACAGCTCACCTGTAGGCCTCTCTGTTGTAAGAAAGATGCCCTGCTGCTGATGCATCCATTTGCAGATCATCAACAATGTCTTGCAGCTACTTTGGTCTTCCTCTCTTTCTTTTTCCCATTATGTACCCTTCTAAGACTCATTCATTCATTCATTTGCATGTCCCTTGTGGAACTTTGCCTCCCTAACTGCACTCCTGTAGGCCTCTCAGTTCTGAGCAAGATGGCCTGCTGCTGATGCATCCATTTGCAGATCATCAACGATGTCTTGCAGCCATTTTTGCCTTGGTCTTTCTCTCTTTCTTTTTCCCATTATGTACCCTTCCAAGATGGTCTTCTCTAGATTATCATGACTTTTAATGTGTCCAAAATATTTAAGTTTTTTCTCTTTAATACTCTTTACTAGCCAGCCTTCTTCAATATTAAGTTCTTGTAGTATGGATATATTTGTTCTTTTTTGTGTCCATGATATCTGAAGAACTCTTCTGCACCATTTACATTCAAAGGCATTTGTGTTTCTCAGCTGTTTTGTTAAGTGTCCAGGTCTCACAGGCACATGTTGCAATGGGAAAGATGCATGCCTTTATAAATCTGATTTTTGTGGTTCTGTCTGTTCCTCTCCACAGCTTATTTAGTTGCTTTACTTTCTGAAGAGTGATAGATGTCCTCCTTTTAATTTCCCTCATTGTATCTCCATTATTAATAAGTAGTGATCCAAGATATTCAAAACTATCCACTTCTTCCAGTTTTTCCTCACTGATACATATTTCAGCTGCCTTGTTTGTTTTGTCAGTTGTCACCAATTTAGTTTTCTTCACATTAAGATAGAGGTTTTGCTCTTCACTGTTCTTAAGAACTGACATAATTAGTTTTTCCATTCCTTTTTGTGTTGTGGACAGTAATACTGTGTCATCAGCATATCTAATCTCTGGTATTTCATAACCTCCAATTGTTATGCCATCATAATATTCTTTGTCTACATCTTCTCTAACATTCCTCATTATATTTTCAGTATACAAGTTAAATAAGTAGGGTGACAATATGCACCCCTGACAGACCCCTTGTTTTATGTCAAACCAAGTTGTTGTTTCACCATTTATTCTTACTTGACCTCCACCTTCTTTGCACTAAAATGTAATCTATTTGACTCTTGGTTTTCCCATCAGGTGATGTCCATGTGTAAAGTCTTCTTGGATGTTGTTTAAAAAGTGTGTTAGTGATCATTAGCTCATTTTCCATGCAAAACGCCAATAGATTGTCACCTGCCTCATTTCTATGTCCTATGCTAAATTTCCTTACAACGTGTCCTTCATCTTCTGCTCTTTCTGTACCAATCTTTGCATTAAAATCCCCCATTATTAATACAATATCATTTTTCCATACCTGGTCTATTGTCGTTTGTAGTGTGTTATAAAAGTCTTCTACTTCCTCTTCTTCTGTTGCTAATATAGGTGCATATATTTGGATGATTGTTACATTTCTATGAGTGCCCTTATGTCTGTTTGTAAGGATTCTATCACTTACTGGATTGTAGCCTAGTAATGCTTTTGATGTTGATTTGTCCAAGTAAAAAGCCACTCCATTCTTTCCTCCTACTTCTTCACCAGAGTATATAAGACTGTCTTCTCTAAACTCTCATGGCATTTAATGTGTCCAAAATATTCAGTTTTCTCTGTTTAATCTTCTTTACTAGCCAACCTTCTGCAATATTAAGTTCTTGTAGTATGGATATATTTGTTCTGTTTTTTTTGTGTGCATGATATTTGAAGAACTCTTCTGCACCATTTACATTCAAAGGCATTTATGTGTTTCTCAGATGTTTTGTTAAGTGTCCATGTCTCACAGGCATATGTTGCAATGGGAAAGATGCATGCCCTTAAAAATCTTATTTTTGTAGTTCTGTCTGTTTCTCTCCACAGATTCTTTGGTTGCTTTATTGTTTTTTTGAAGAGTGATAGATGTCCTCCTTTTAATTTCTCTCATTGTGTCTCCATTATTAATTAGTAGTGATCCGAGATATTCAAAACTCTCCATCTCTTTCAATTTTTCCTCATTGATACATATTTCAGCTGCCTTATTTGTTTCATCAGTTGTCATCAATTTAGTTTTCTTCACATTAAGATAGAGGTTTTGCTCTTCACTGTTCTTATGGACTGACATAATTAGTTTTTGCATTCCTTTTTGTGTTGTGGACAGTAGTAATACTTTGTTATCAGCATATCTAATCTCTGGTATTTCATAACCTCCAAATTTTATGATATCATAATATTCTTTGCCTACATATTCTCTATTCCTCTATATTTTCAATATACAAGTTAAATAAGTAAGGCAACAATATGCACCCCTGACAGACCCCTTGTTTTATGCCAAACCAAGTTGTTGTTTCACCATTTATTCTTACTGCTGCCTGTTGGTCTAGATACAGCAGTGATGTTAATTGTATCAAATGTGTTGGAAATCCCATTTTTTCCAATATTTCCCAAAGTTTCTGGTGTTGTACACAATCAAATGCCTTAGAATAGTCTATAAAAGATAAAAATAGATTTACATTAAATTCTCTGCATTTCTTTATTTTATTTAATCTTATATTGAATATATGATCTCTTGTTCCTCTTCCTTGTCTAAAGCCAGCTTGGATTATATTGATTTCTTATTTTATTTTCTTACAAAGTCTACCCATTATGATTTTAAATAGAATTTTACTTGCATAACGAATATAATAAATTGCCAATAACAGCTGGAATTAGCTACATGTACATGAATTGCGGATCATTTATTTTTACTGTTCACCATGTGTTTTGCCTGAAGATGTGTTATCCTTATCTTTACCAGAGATCTTTCAGTCAAATGTTTAATCTTTTTAAACTCATTTCAGTGCCACTGTTTCCATATATTTATTACCTTGTCCACAAATTTAAAATAATTTTCCTTGCACACTTTAAGTGCCTACACTCAGTCAATCAGTCAGTCAGTCAGTCAGTCAGTCAGTCATTTGCATGTCCCTTTCAGAACTTTGCCTCCCTAACAGCTCTCCTGTAGGCCTCTCTGTTGTAAGCAAGATGCCCTGCTGCTGATGCGTCCATTCATAGATCAACAATGTCTTGTAGCCATCTTCGCCTTGGTATTCCTCTTTCTTTTTCCCATTATGTACCCTTCCAAGACTGTATTCTCTAAATTATCATGGTGTTTAATATGTCCAAAATATTTAAGTTTTCTCTGCTTAATTTTCCTTACTAGCCAAACTTCTTCAATATTAAGTTCTTGTAGTATGGATATATTTCTTCTTTTTTGTGTCCATGGTATTTGAAGAACTCTTCCATAGAATTTACATTCAAAGGCATTTATGTGTTTCTCAGCTGTTTTGTTAAGTGTCCATGTCTTACAGTCATATGTTGCATGGGAAAGATGTATGCCATTAAAAATCTTATTTTTGTAGTTCTGTCTGTTCCTCTCCACAGATTCTTTAATTTTTTTAATCTTTTAAGAGTGATAGATGTCCTCTTTTTAATCTCCCTCATTGTATCTCCATTATTAGTTTAGTGATCCAAGATATTCAAAACTCTCCACCTCTTCCACTTTTTCTTCATTGATATATATTTCAGCTGGCTTATTTTTTTTTTGTCAGATATTATCAATTTAGTTTTCTTTGCATTAAGATAGAAGTTTTGAACTTCACTACTCTTGGGGACTGACATAATTAGTTTTTCCATTCCTTTTTCTGTTGTGCACAGTAACATGTGTCATCAGGATTTACCACTTTTCAGACTCTTTACTGCCCATAAAACTTCTAAATGTAGTGCTTACACTGTTAGCTGGATATGTTAACTATCTCTACTTATAAGAGACTACAGTCTTTTTCCAGCAGTTTACTATCTTAGTTCAGGCATATAACTAGGTATTTCTAGTTTTGTAAATCACTCCATGCTGCTTATGTATGTAGAGCTGTTATCAACCTTCATTGTCCACACTTTAGGGTCTGTATTCCTATTACTTTTTAAAACTGTAAAATCAACATGAATAAAATAGCTGCTGAATGCTTGATGACATGGTAAATAAAGTGCACATTGTGCTTTACTTTTATTTATTTCCCTTCACTTGCACAACTCCTAAGTCCTTGTGTATACTACAATAAATCACTCTTAGTAATGCTGATCTAGTAACTGAAAGTAATAGTAAATTTTTTTTAATAGTTTGATTTATAGACTTGAAATGAATTCAGATTTGACTTGAAGCTTCTTGCAAGGACTTGAAGGTAGTGACTTGAGACCTGACTTGAAACCTGCCACAACAGACTTGAATGCAACTGTGGTGACTGTGATATTTTAGTCTTTTTTTCCTCCAGCAAAAAATATATCAGGAATGAGTATCAATCATAACAAAAAAATTTCTTTAAAAAATATATCAGGAATAAGCTTCATTACAATAGCAAGATAATTTCTTATAGTCTTGTTAGATTAAGTAAAAAGTATTCCTATCATTTTTTCTACATTTAATTTACCTTCATATGTTTACAACAGTGACTTTATATACATAACGAGTATATATATATTTTTTTCCGTATTTGTGGGCACAGCTGAAGATGGACATATGTAGGCCATGTGATGAGAAGAAATAATCAGAGAATACCAAAACAAACTATCAAGTTGAGTACAACAGGCCGAAGAAAAAGAGGTCAACCGTGTGAAACTCTAAAAAAGGACATTGTTAAGAGAAACCAGTTTAGTGGGCATGAAATCCCTTGATGAGGTTGAAAGACTTGCTGAGCACAGGACAACTTGGCAAACAACTTTGTGAGCCCTATGTGATGTTTAACAGCATGGGAAGGATGTAAGATGTAAGGACACATGAACATAATCACAGCCATTGTTTTGTTTTTTAATAAACTAACAGCATTTAATAAACTAACAGCTGTGTGTACACTTTTTTTCTAGTGATCCTCACCTTACAGGCAGAAACTTTCTACTTTTGGAGGCAGTTTCTATGACATAAATATCAGTAAACAGCTTCTGTTACACAACTGTCAGTAAACAGTTTCTGAAATACAAATGCCAATTAACAGTTTCTATCACACAAGTGTCAGTAAACAGTTTCTATCACACAAGTGTCTATATCTATTTAATATTTATCAACAAAAATTTGGTCAATGAAAGATGGTGTACTCACTTAACAAGAGCTTTTCTAGGTCCTATTTCCCAGATACTCTGATCATCATCAGGTCTCGACGGGACTTTGCCCCCACAAAAAATAATCTGGCAACAATTCTTTCCTTCCTCTTTCAGTTGGTCACGTGTCTTGTCCACCTTCTGACATGTGATAAGGTGTCGACTTGAGTACACACGGCGTCCATGAAGAGTGAGGCATGCACCAAACATGCAGGCATTACAGAAATAACACAGAATAACTGCTACACCTAGCAGAATTAGAAAAGTAACAAGAAAATATAACAACACATAGTGTGATGAGTAACAAGCTGATATGAACAAATAGACAAAAGTAACAAGCTGATATGAACAAATAGACAAAAGTAACAAGCTGATATGAACAAATAGACAAAAGTAACAAGCTGATATGAACAAATAGACAAAAGTAACAAGCTGATATGAACAAATAGACAAAAGTAACAAGCTGATATAAACAAATAGACAAAAGTAACAAGCTGATATGAACAAATAGACAAAAGTAACAAGCTGATATGAACAAATAGACAAAAGTAACAAGCTGATATAAACAAATAGACAAAAGTAACAAGCTGATATAAACAAATAGACAAAAGTAACAAGCTGATATGAACAAATAGACAAAAGTAACAAGCTGATATAAACAAATAGACAATGAGAACAGTAACAAGGTATGATCAGCAAGCAGAAAATGTTACTGAGATAATGTCAAGAAAATGACATCTGTCATGTCATGAGCATTGTAAAAGCATCAAGGGCAGCATGATTTGTAACAGAGATAATGTGGAAGGAAAAAAACCAGGAGTTTAAGAGCACTGAAACAATGTCAAAAATAGAGTATGGGAAAACTGCAATAATATTTGAAAAAACTACCCAGAAAACTGGACTTCAAAGTACTGAGACAATGTAAATGAAAAAAAAAGTATGAGTGCTGAAACAGTGTCAAAACTGAGTATAGAGAACAGTGTTAAAACAGAATAAAGGACTACTTTGCCTCAAAAACAGAATACGAAACAGTATCAAAATAGAGCAAAGAAATACTGAAACAGGTCAAAAACAGTGTTTTATATCTGAGATGATATTAATATGAAGATCAATGCTAAGATCATGCTACTTTTCAAAATCACAGTCTTATAAACATTCAACAACAAAGGAAAAAAAACTAAAAATCCTTTACTGAAATTATTTTCAGTTTTCTTCAGTGATGTGTGTTCTTCACAGTCCTTACACTACTCTTCTGTCAGTGATGTGTGTTCTTCACAGTCCTTACACTACTCTTCTGTCAGTGATGTGTGTTCTTCACAGTCCTTACACTACTCTTCTGTCAGTGATGTGTGTTCTTCACAGTCCTTACACTACTCTTCTGTCAGTGATGTGTGTTCTTCACAGTCCTTACACTACTCTTCTGTCAGTGATGTGTGTTGTTCACAGTCCTTACACTACTCTTCTGTCAGTGATGTGTGTTGTTCACAGTCCTTACACTACTCTTCTGTCAGTGATGTGTGTTCTTCACAGTCCTTACACTACTCTTCTGTTTTGTATGTACTCTCTGACTACAGCGGTTGTATAAGACTTTCAGTGTAGGTCTTCAGGTCAGCAGATGGCATTGAATTTGAGAGAAAAATAAAACAAGGGAAAAAGACATGAGGTTGAGAAACTGAAATAAAAGTCAATGGATTTGCTCATAAAAATGATGTTAGGATGAAAGAGAGAAGTGTAATGACAAAATCAGTAACAGAATAGATATAACTTTCTTAGGTGATAAAATTACAAGAACTAAAAGTAAACAGAGTTCAGGTCAAGACCCTACCCTATCTCCAGATCAAACATTTAGAAACAGGTGTGTTAGTACTGTCCTGAATATGAGACACAGACAAATGCCCTGCTCTCCTGTAGTTAAGCCCCCTGAGAAACATAGCACTGCAGCCATAGAACTAGCAGAGAAGGTACTGGCCCACTTCTATAGTATATGCTGGGAGATTAGAAGTGACAACAGATGTTTATGTTGCAGTGTTACAAAAATAAAAGATTAAGAAAGAAAAAGTATAGAAAAAAGGCAAATCCTTTCTGGAAAAAAACAGAAAGTGAAATCAAATATTTCAACCATGTGCCCTCTTCAGGAAAGCACATAAAAAAATGAAAAACAAGAATGTACTTATGTGACGCAGTAGTCTGACTCCTCTGAAGGTTAGACAATGGGAAAAAAAAACATTGAACCACAGATATTTCAAGTAAAAATGTACATAACTCATCATCAGTGGTCATCATCATCATCATTCCAAACTATATTTAATGATAGAGTTCATTGAAGGAAGACAAACGCTGCTACTGCTGATGATGATGACGATGATGCTGATGATGATCCCTAAATGAAATCTACAAACCTGTGTAGATGCTGAAGTTCCGGACACTTCTAAATATGCTTGAAGCTCCAATCACAAATGCAAGGAAGTCAGTCACTGAGAAAAGATGAAATAAATAAATCATATAAATATTAGTCATATTCTTAGTCATATAACTATCACAAATAGTGAAACAACTTCACAGCTCCTCAGACTGTCAGGTTTTTTTCTTGAACTTTATGAGAACCAAACTGGTTATGTTATAGACAATGCTTTTATCAGAGCAAATGAAACATATCTGGTCAAGAATGAGTACACAGTTATGATGTTTCAGCATGAGCCTTAATCATATAAAAACTCACAGGACAAAGAAATAGAGAGAGGAGATCAAGTATAAATTCACACGAATGCTGTGTTAAAAAAAAATCAAATCGAATGTTACAGCTCTTGGCTGTAACTTTTCAGAAACTGGCTTGTCTGATGCTGTGTATCAGAAATGTGCATAATGGAGTGTAGAGAGTATTTAAATGGAGACTTGGGATGTGTGATAGGTGGGTCATAACCGAGGCAGGGAAACTGTGGAGGGGAGAGAGAGTATTACCATGGTAATCTAGCTGGGAGAAGGTGAAATATGTGATTAAAGTTAGGGTAGAGGGGTTGTAATGTGATGCATGTGAGTAGGTTCAGAACTATGTGTAACAAGTGAAAAGGGAATGGAGCTTAGTTGGGAAGGGACTGACTTTGAATTTGACTTTTCTGATCCCTGGGTTTATGAGTTTTCACTCTTTTTCCCTTGTGTCAGATAATGAAACATACAGAACCTCTTCAGCTGTTCTACATCTCCGTACAGAATGTCGGTGATTGAGGAGTTTGGTGGTATCAGGTTCTTCTGAAGGTTCTTCAACGCACTGCAGTCCAGCAGTGGTGTTTAACAGTTTCTTCTTCTTGTCTGTTGCAGTGCATGCAGTATGGTGTGTGGTCAGCGGTCACTCTGTGTAAGTGCTTACTGAGGGTGGTGTGTCCTGTTCTCAACCTGAAAATTGTGCATTGGTCTCTACGACATAAGCTGTTGATGTGATCTCCGGGGTTAGGCTTTGGCAGGTGCATATATAGGGATCTTTCAGTCAGATTACTGCCCCAGCTGTCCATCCACTGCTGCTTGCAGTTGTTATGTATAATGTGTTTAGCTATTCTCATGTTGGTGGAGATGTGGGACTGTGACATGGTGGCTCCACTCTTTGCCAGTCTGTCAGAATGTTCATTTCCTCTGATATCTATGTGCCCTGGTATCCACTGTAGGATTGTCTTGATGTCATAGGAGGCGAGTTGGTTTATTGCACTGAGTATGTCAGTTGTAATGTGATCAGCTGATGGTATCCAGTTTTCAAGGGCCTGGAGAGCAGACTGGGAGTCTGAGAAAATAACAAGGTTTTTTTGGTGGGAAGTGTTTTTGTATTTGGTGGTGGTGGCTGCCAGGACTGCTAATGTTGCCTGCATCTCTGCATCATAATTGGAGCAGTGAAATCCACAAGTGGAAAAGGAGAATGCTAGGTATAGCTCTATCAACTTTCTTAGTCCACAACAGACAAGGTCAAAGTTTGTATGTACTAAAGAGCATGCCAGAAGATGGACCAAGAAAGAATCACACCATCAAGTAACTTTTGGCTCATTTCTTACAGACTTTTTTGTTAGTTTTTACTCCCCTAGTTGAGAAGTACTGAAACATTGACAAAGATAGGCTGTATAAGTACTGGAATATTGTCAAAGATAGGTTGTATAAGTACTGAAACATTGTCAAAGATAGGTTGTATAAGTACTGAAACATTGTCAAAGATAGGTTGTATAAGTACTGAAACATTGTCAAAGATAGGTTGTATAAGTACTGAAACATTGTCAAAGATAGTTTGTATAAGTACTGAAACATTGTCAAAGATAGTTTGTATAAGTACTGAAACATTGTCAAAGATAGTTTGTATAAGTACTGAAACATTGTCAAAGATAGGTTGTATAAGTACTGGAATATTGTCAAAGATAGGTTGTATAAGTACTGAAACATTGTAAAAGATAGGTTGTATAAGTACTGAAACATTGTCAAAGATAGTTTGTATAAGTACTGAAACATTGTCAAAGATAGTTTGTATAAGTACTGAAACATTGTCAAAGATAGTTTGTATAAGTACTGAAACATTGTAAAAGATAGGTTGTATAAGTACTGGAATATTGTCAAAGATAGGTTGTATAAGTACTGGAATATTGTCAAAGATAGGTTATATGAGTACTGAAACAATGTCAGAATAAGAGCATATGATAACTGAAATAATGTCCTGAAACAATGTTAAAAACAATGGCTCACAATCTGTATCACAGACTCTGAACACATAGTGGTGAGTGATCTATTATACCAAACAAGCTTAAGTTTAGGGGCCCAGATATATTATACTTAACAGGCTTAAGCCTAGGGGCCCAGATCTATTATACTTAACAGGCTTAAGCCTAGGGGTCTAGATCTATTATACTTAACAGGCTTAAACCAATGGGCCCAGATATATTATACTTAACAGGCTTAATCCTACAGGCCCAGATCTATTATCTTGAACAGGCTTAAAACTAGGGGCCCAGATCGATTATCTCGAGCAGGCTTAAGACTAGGGGCCCATATCTATTATCCTGAACAGACCTAAGCCTATGGGCCCGGAAAGACAGAGCGCCCTGTTATAAAGAGAAAAAGATGCAAATAAAGATTAATATTTCAAGAATTTTATAGCAGTAGATAAACTTACAGGTGGAAGAGAGTTGGGGGGGGGGGCATACTAAGTTTAGCCTAAGGGCCTGGGTGGTGATGGTAAATCCGTCACAGACTACGTACCTAGAACAAGAAAAGGCATCACCCCCAGAAGGTTGACATAGTGAACACCACAAAGCGTGACCAGGCCAAAAGCTCCCAGAATGCCAAACACTACAGCAACCACGCCAGCGTCGGCCAGCAGGGCACGAGACGAGATTATGTCTCCACCTGGATGTTGTGAGGAAAAATTCTACACAGTGAATTGTTGCCTAAAAAAACACACACACACACGCACGCACATATACACACACACTTATTTATTATTAACATTAAAAAGAGGGGGGGAGGGGGGTACACACGAGTGATGATTTTTTTCCTGTAGGCCTCTCGGTTGTGAGCAAGATGGCCTGCTGCTGATGCATCTCTTCGCAGATCATCAACGATGTCTTGCAGCCATCTTTGTCTTGGTCTTCCTCTCTTTCCTTTTATGTACCCTTCCAAGACAGTCTTCTCTAGATTATCATGACGTTTAATGTGTCCAAAATATTTAATACTCTTTACTAGCCAGCCTTCTTCAATATTAAGCTCTTGTAGTATGGATATATTTGTTCTTTTCTGTGCCCATGATATTTGAAGAACTTTTCTGTAGCATTTACATTCAAAGGCATTTATGTGTTTCTCAGCTGTTTTGTTAAGTATCCAGGTCTCACAGACATATGTTGTGATGGGAACGATGCACCCCCTTAAAAATCTTACTTTTATACTTCTGTCTGTTCCTCTCCACAGATTCTTTAGTTGTTTTACTTTCTGAAGAGCGATATATGTCCTCCTTTTAATTTCCCTCATTGTATCTCCATTATTAGTTAGTAGTGATCCAAGATATTCAAAACTCTCCACTTCTTCCAGTTTTCCATCATTGATAAAGCTGCCTTATTTGTTTTGTGAGTTGTCATGTTTTAGTTTTCTTTGGATTAGGATAGAGGTTTTGTTTTTCACTATTCCTACGGACTGATATAATTAGTTTTTAAACCTTTGCAACAAACGTGAAATGTTAACTCCCTCTCTCTCTCTCTCTCTCTCTCTCTCTCTCTCTCTCTCTCTCTCACACACACACACGCGCGCGCACACACAGATATATAGATATATGAATCACTGTATTTGTCAAATGTAAAAAAAAAAAAAAAGATTATGACAATAATGACATTTCTTTCAGTTCAGTTTTGAAGTAAGCAGATGCTAACTGTGTACATGTATTGCTTCGCTTGTTCAAGTGATATGAAGAAAGTGTCTCTTCATGCTACACCCTCCTCCCCTAAATATATACTTTCCCCTTCCCCCTCCCCCTCCCCTCTCCCCTGGGCAATATCGATACTTCTGAAAATCTACCAGAGCTGCAAGGACAAAATATCAGATGTGTAAGTTTTTCTCCAGAGTGGTAGAGCAGTGGACTCTGTCTCATCGCTGTATCCTTGGTAACGAAACAGCCGACATCCTAGCACAAGAAGGTGGCACATTATCACAGACATATCTTCTTCTTATTCTTCGTTCGCTTCTACCACGAAGACCGCCCTGTGATCCTACTGAATTTAAGCATGTGGTCCTCGATAGGTCCCGAGAGGACCACAAGAGGTTCAGAGTATCGCAGAGCTTGAGCCTGTATTCTTGGTGGGCCTCAGAAACGGGATTGCGTGACATTGTGGTTTTCGTTGCAACAGCTTAGTCTAGACTTTCTCACCGGAAAACCTCGACGTGTTTTGAGATACCCGTGTATCACCGCCGGGTGAGAGCTGGTTGCCACTCCATTCCAGCGTTGGGCTTTCTCACCGGAAAGCCTCAGCGTTATTAGGATGGACTTACATCCCTGCCGGGTGAGAGGTGGTTGCCTATCTAGACTGCATTGGTACAGTGTCTCCGACTTCAGCATTTTGTGGTTGTGGTCGCTACCCTTCCTAGTTGTGACCAAGACGGAGCTTTTGTCCAGGAGGACGAATCCTCGCCACTAGTGACTTCCACCCCTGGGTTGAGCCGGTTTAGGCATATTATCCCAGTATGGGCGTGTTTAGGACGTGACCGACACCTAGAATGGAGGTACCGTGACGTGCGTAACCATCAAGTTTCCTTGGTGTAAGCCGGTTTAGGCATATTTCTCCAGTATGGGTGTATATCGGACGTGGCCTACCTCTAGAGCGGAAGTACCGTGACATGAGTAGCCATCAAGTTTTACCCCTGGTGTAAGCTGGTTTAGGCATATTTCACCAGTATGGGTGTATTTCGGACATGGCCGGCCTCTAGAGCAGAGGTGCCGTAGTATGAGCTCTCGTAGCGATACTACTGGATATACCGATTAAGCTTCACTTTATCCTTTTCATCACCTTTTCACATCGGCGTCACACAACAACTCTAATTGCTTTTCCGCATTTTCTTCCTTGGCCGGGAGGAGTTTCACTCCACGCACGGTGTCCGAAGAATCTCGACAGCAGTGTCTTAAACCTCTGGGTTAAACCGGTTCAGGCATTTCACCCGATATGAATGCACTTAGGACGTGGCCGACCTCCAGACCAGAGGTGGCGTGATTTGACTACTGTTTACTTCGGTTAATCCTTTCTTTCACCTTTTCCACCGTGGTGGCAAGCGCAACCCCATTCGCACCTTTCTTCACTGGCTGGGAGGAGCCCCACTCCACGCACGGCAGCTGAAGAATCTCGCCAGCAGCGGTAGATGAGCTACCAAACATGACTTTTCTACCCGGAGCGTCTGGTTTTCAGGCGCCGGTTATTCGCCTTCGCCTCTTCTCCTGTCAATTTAAACAGTTCTGCCACGAGAAGGCCAGGAGCTGGACGTGACTGTCAGAGGCTATTTGAAACGCACAGCATTAACAGTCCTTAGAACCACAACAAACATATAAGAGCATGACCTATAAGGAAGCTAAATTAATGATGAAAATAATATTCAGGAATAAACGGGTAAACGAACCCCGGCCACCAGAAACTGTTACTTACTGCCAACTTGGGAAAGGAGCAAACGATCATTTTCCAGCGCCGCACTGGTCACAATAAACCGAGGTACCATCTTTTCAGGAGACTCACTGTTGGCCTAACCCACATGTGCTCAAGCTGCACCGGCAAATTGGCGGGGGAGCGTATTCAGCATATGAGAACACAAATGTGACCAGCTTCTATATTAGAGAAGTTTATAGGGATGTACACCATCTCCAACTGACTACAGATTGCAGTCCAAGTCTGAGAATGAAAGAAGAAGAAGAAGAAGCGGGGGATGTCAGAAGATGGACTTCGCCACCAACAAGTTATGAGATACCTCGCTTCAGACTTTTCTTTGCGAAGAGCGACTTTGAACCAGGTATAAAAAGAGAACAGCAAAATTTGTAACAGAATTCTTTAATTCTGTATTTTTAACGGTGTAAGGGAGTTAAGCAAGGATTAATTTAGTAGATTAACGAAATGGCTAACACCTTTATAATATTTTTTATGGTACAGGCCAATGAAAGGTCAGTCTTGACACGCTGAAGGCTATTTCTTGACATGTCCAGTCACGAGATATTGTAGGGATAACACAAGTCATTCAGGACATTTTTTTTCAATTAGTTATTTTTAGCTACAGAAAAGCTAAAAATGGGATTGTGTGTTTAGAATTTGTCCAAGGTTTCATTGAGAATGTAAGTTGATTATGATAATTTTTTTCATCATGCTGCACGTATCTCAGTTTATCTGAGTGAGAATGTTGCTCACTCCATTCCTTATATGCCGAGAGTTCTCGGCGCGGTTAGGATTGGCTTGATCATCTATTACAATCTTTAGTTTCAACGTCCTCACTTATCTCCGCCCATTCTTTTCATATTAAACATATGGTTCATTTGTTCTCACTTAAAACCAGGTGTCAGTGATTCTCACACTGTTGTATTGTCTGTGTAACCTGTACGATTAGAATTCTGAGAGAGTCATTTACTGAAATGTGTAGAGTACTCAGCAGCAGTCAGGATACTATTATAGACTGACCAAGTGGCACATGAAAAGAACGGCAACAGATTTTGTGAGAAAAGACTAACCAAATTAAATACCCCACGGATGTCCCACGATCCTTTCTTTCTTTTTTTTTTCTTTCTTTCTTTCTTTCAAGACAAATTATAAACTTGTCTCTGGATGTTGACATAGGGCAATGCACACACAGAGAAAGGCGTGGCAGAAAAAAGGACTTCAGTGAACAAGAAAGATGAAATATGAAGTAAGAAACGAAAGGGCACAGTACCACGCCCAAATATACTTTCTTTTTATCTTACAAGTTTCTGTCGGTAACTAACCTTGGGAACTGGCTGATTGATGTATTGACTGTTTGAGTTATGATTGACTGCTTGATTGACTGAATGATTTATTTATTGACTGGCTAACTGATGATTTGACTGATTGATTGACTGTTTGAGTTATGATTGACTGCTTGATTTACTGACTGATTTTTTATTGATTGAATTATTTATTTATTGACGACTAAGTGATGAATTGACTGATTGATTGCCTGACTATTAACTAATTGACTAATCGACTGACTGATTGACTGACTGATTTAACATATAATGGTGACGATGATAATGATGATAGTGATGACGACGACATATCAATAAAGACTGCAATCACAAAATTATCTCGCCAACTTCCTAGACTCAGTAAAACATACTTTTTTGATCAGCCAAGAAGTAGAACGATAAAGCTAGATAAATGTCAAAATCGATCATTTCCTCCTAACCTCTTTGTATGCTCCACATCTATTTCACTACATGGCATGCGAGAGTACATGAAAGCGCTGGGTAACAAATGTCGGGTGTAGTCATAAGGGTAAGTGCTAGCTTGTTGAGAGAGGTTTACACAAGTGACACATCAACCATAAGGTCTTCATCAAACACATACACAAAAAAGGCAACAATAAACACAATAAATACCAAATTTGTCAAACAGAACACTAGGGGAAAAACATGTATTCTTCGTGGAAAACGTGATGAACCAATATTGTGGTTATATTTGACCATTTTGGCGAATAAAAGACAGTGCCAGCAAAATCTAATGTGTGAAAAATTTATAGAAATAGTGATTTAAAACTGACAAACATAGTAGTAGTAGTAGTAGTAGTAGTAGTAGTAGTAGTAGTAGTAGTAGTAGTAGTAGTAGTAGAAGTAGAAGTAGTAGTAGTAGTAGTAGTAGTAGTAGTAGTAGTAGTAGTAGTAGTAATAGTAGTAGTAGAAGTAGTAGTGACGCTGTAATTCCGGGGGTAGAGAGTTTGACTGCAGTAATGTCGGTAGTGGTAGCAGTGATTTTAGCACAAGGTACTAGTGGTAGCAGTGATAGTAGCACAAGTTACTAGTGGTAGCAGTGATAGTAGCACAAAGTACTAGTGGTAGCAGTGATAGCAGCACAAGGTACTAGTGGTAGCAGTGATAGCAGCACAAGGTACTAGTGGTAGCAGTGATAGCAGCACAAGGTACTAGTGGTAGCAGTGATAGCAGCACAAGGTACTAGTGGTAGCAGTGATAGCAGCACAAGGTACTAGTGGTAGCAGTGATAGCAGCACAAGGTACTAGTGGTAGCAGTGATAGTAGCACAAGTTACTAGTGGTAGCAGTGATAGTAGCACAAGGTACTGATGGTAGCAGTGATAGTAGCACAAGGTACTAGTGGTAGCAATGATAGTAGCACAAGGTACTAGTGGTAGCAATGATAGTAGCACAAGGTACTAGTGGTAGCAATGATAGTAGCATAAGGTACTAGTGGTAGCAGTGATAGTAGCACAAGGTACTAGTGGTAGCAATGATAGTAGCACAAGGTACTAGTGGTAGCAGTGATAGTAGCACAAGGTACTAGTGGTAGCAGTGATAGTAGCACAAAGTACTGGTGCTAGCAGTGATAGCAGCAGAAGGTACTGTGGTAGTAGTGATAGTAGCACAAAGTACTGGTTTTAGTAGTGATAGAAGCACAAGGTACTGGTAATTGTAACACTAATGATAACAGAGATAGTAATGGTGGGGCTAGAAGTAAAACTGCTGATACTGGCTGTAGTGGTTCAAGCAGTGAATTTATTTTTGCAAACCATGAGGAATTAGTCACAGAGATACGAGGGATGATTGATAAGTTCTTGGCATAAGGTACAAATACTTGATATACACAGTTGATATTAGGTGCATTTGTAGATCAGGTTAATGTAAGATTAAACACCACGTTTCAAGAAATTAACTGAAAAAAATATTTGTTACAGGCTACTGAAGTGGTAAGGGGTGGCAGAAATTAAGGAAATGGATAAAATTTCTCATCGAGCAGTCATTCGCTAACTCTACATAAAGGGCTTATCATCGGAGATCCATGAGGATATGGTAGAGACTCTAGGGGAGAGTGCCCCTTCTTACAGCACAGTGAAGAAATGGCCAGCTCATTTCAAACATGGAAGGGAGAGTCTGGAAGATGATCCCCGTCCAGGAAGACCAAGAACGGTAACCAAAGATGAAACCACCGGTAGAATCCATGACCTGATAATGGAGGATCGACGACTAACTCAGCGATACATTGCTACTGAGTTGGGCATCTCTCAGGAACGTGTTCATGTCATTATTCACAATGATCTTCAAATGACAAAGGTCTCTGCTCGATGGGTCCCGAAACTTCTTGGAGCTGATCACAAACGACAGCGTCTCAACATGTCAAGAGACAATTTTGGCCATTTTTCTGCAGATACTGAAAAGTTTCTTCAACAATTTGTGATTATGGATGAGACTTGGGTTCTTCATTTTCAGTCAGAAACCAAAAAACAGTCAAAGCAGTGGAAACTTTATGGATCCCCACCTCCAAAGAAAGCAAGGGTGGTTCTGTCTGCAGGCAAAGTGATGGCTTCCATCTTTTGAGATTCAGAAGGTGTGCTATTGGTAGACTATCTTCAAAAGGGCAGAATGGTCACCAGGGCCTATTACGCTAATCTTGTGAAGCAAATGCGAGTCAAACTGAAGGAAAAGCGTCGAAGGAAATTAACGAGAAAAGTCATCTTTCATCAAGACAAGTCGGCGGTGGCAATGGCTGCCATTCATGAATGTGACTTCCAGCTTCTTGAACATCCTCCTTGTTCCCCAGATGTGGCCCTTTCGGACTATTACCTGTTTACCAAACTAAAAAAGGATCTCAGTGGTCGCAATTTTGCTTCAGATGATGACGTCAATCATGCTGTAGACCACTTTCTACTGGCACAAGATGCTGACTTTTACAGAGAAGGGATCCTTATGCTCCAGGATCGCTGGACTAAGTGCATAAACTTACAAGGGGACTATGTTGAGAAATAACCAAAAAAGTTGTCCACAAATAATCCGTTGTACCTTATGCAGAGAACTTACCAATCACCCCTCGTGTGTGACAATTTATCACACTATAGCAGAATTATGTCACTATTTACTATACAGTCGCAGAGGTATGTCATAGTTTGTGACTTTGTCAGAAAATATGTCAGATTTCATCACATCACAGAGTTATGTCAACATTTATGACATAGTCACAGATTTTGTGTGAAAATTTATCACACAGACACATTTATGTCAAAATTTATCACATCGTCAGTTATGTCAAAATTTATTGCATAGTCACAGAGTTATGTCAAAATGTATCATACAGTCATAGTTTGGTCAAAATTTATCACATAGCCACTGAATTATGTAAAATTTAATATTACAGTCACAGAATTATGTCAAAATTTATCGCTCAGTCACAATTCTGTCAAAATTTATCACACAGTCGTAAATATGTCAAAATTTATCACAGTCACAATTATGTCAAAATGTATCACTCAGTCACACAGTTATGTCAAAATTTATCACAGTCACAGAGTTCTGTCAAAAATACATCACAAAATAACTGAGTTGTGTCAACATTTATCACACAGGGAATAACTGAATGCTTACCTGAGCTGACCATGGAAGCAAAAGTAATCATCAAGGTAAAGGTAAGCATAAAAAAGATGGTGTCACCTTGGGTTCCCTTGTCCATTTTGTAGAGGCAGAGTCCAGCAGATCAGAAAAAAATGATGCATATAATAATAAGTGAAAAAAGCTATATTTTCAAACACTACACTGAACACTACTTACTCTGGCTGTAGTGAGGTTGTATTTCTCTGAGAGTTTCAGAAACTGTACCTCCCAGTCCTTGGACCACTGGTTTTTCTCTAGGGGAAAAGTCAGCTTCAGAGACCCGGCTGAGATGAGCTTTCCGTTGACCTCGTTAACATTGCCAAAGATGAGACTAAGGTCGATTCCTGGAAGACCTGACCACCATGGGAAGGTCACTGAACCATTCTTCAACATTTGTCTGGAAAAAAGACAGAAAACTTTCTGTACAGACCATCTTCGTATTCTAACCCCGAAAGTTGCTTCCAATTTTTTAACACTTATAGTAGACGGTAAAAGAGAGTTTGGCTGTCTTAGCTAAGCATTACCTGTGTATTAAGACTGAAATTATAAAAAAAAAAAACAATAAAAAGCAATCAAAATGTTAGACACGAAATCTATGTTTGCTGGAAAGTGACCAAGATGTCTGCTCCATGTGCCTGTTCTGTGTAGGGCTGAATCAAGGAATGTCCTCTTATACCATTACTGATATTGTTGACGTTATTACGATGGTAGTCGGCAGTCATTGTACACAACAAAACAGATCGACATTTCCCAGCGAGTTATCGTAAAAGATTTCTAAAAAATCTTCGCTGTATCGATCCCCATTCAACAGGATGTTGTGACACAGCCGGATTTATGGAGCATTTCCAGAAAGAAGGATATGATCAGCCATATCTGGTTCAGTGTCTACGCTCACAGACAGAAACTTCTGCTAATCATTTGTTAAATTTCTTGGTGCCTGAACAATGTCGGGCAATTCTTAATCTGGACAGCCACAACATCAGAGACCACACATTTGAGAGAAAACATAAGAAACTGGATTGGAAATCACGAAATTTAAACTACTAGTGAAAGTGTGTAGATTGCCTGCTTATAAAAAGGAAGTGAAATGAAAATTTAGAACTGGTCACAAATTCGTGTAAAATAAAACAACACGGAACACAATTACAGCAGTTCACTTCAAAGACATTTTAAACGCGAGGTGCACTACAAAAAGGCAACCATAATCTTGAACAAAATAACACAAACTACACCAATGAAGAAATCAGAATGAGGATATGAGAACATATGGCGCATGTGAAAAGGACCCGCCCCTTCATGAATGAAAAAAATTGGAATAACTAAAAATAAAAATAAAAATGTTGGAAATACATACTTTATAAAAAAGTGATACAAATATAAAGAACGGAGATGACTGGGTCAGGACATGCTTGGCTGGATATGTAGCAGTGTTGCTATCTGTTACTATTGATGCTAGCGCTTGTTTCCACATACTTTATCACGAATAAATTAAAATAACAGTGTCATTTAAATGTTGCTTATATATCTTCTGAAGTTTTCTTTATAAGTTCATCATGTTGTGTGTTGTAGACGTTCGCTGGCTGCCATACCAGATTTGTATCTGCCTTCATTTCGCTCATAAATATGATGGTTGTAACATGACAGTTCCGTTGTTCGATCGCAGAGAATGAATATCACCATGGTTACCTATGAAGAACTGCAATTTAGCTACACTCACTTTTCTCAAACTTGGCATCTGCAGTCTTCAGCTGCTACCTGTGACACTTCCACATTGATTACGACCTTGGAAGCTTCTACAACGGCTGCTGTTACTTTTCTCTTACATGCAAACAAGATATTTGATCGTGTATGCAGGAATATGTGTGGGTATAAAACATGCCAGAAACAAACTATCACATGTTCTGGCCTTCCCCTGTTATAAAACATGCCAGAAACAAACTATCACATGTTCTGCATCTTCTCCTTTTATACAACATGCCAGAAACAAACTATCACATGTTCTGCGCCTTCTCCTGTTATAAAACATGCCAGAAACAAACTATCACATGTTCTGCATCTTCTCCTGTTATAAAACATGCCAGAAACAAACTATCACATGTTCTGCATCTTCTCCTGTTATAAAACATGCCAGAAACAAACTATCACATGTTCTGGCCTTCCCCTGTTATAAAACATGCCAGAAACAAACTATCACATGTTCTGCGCCTTCTCCTGTTATAAAACATGCCAGAAACAAACTATCACATGTTCTGCATCTTCTCCTGTTATAAAACATGCCAAAAACAAACTATCAGATGTTCTGCATCTTCTCCTGTTATAAAACATGCCGGAAACAAACATGTTCTGCATCTTCTCCTGTTACAAAACATGCCAGAAACAAACTATCAGATGTTCTGCATCTTCTCCTGTTATAAAACATGCCAGAAGCAAACTATCACATGTTCTGCGTCTTCTCCTGTTATACAACATGCCAGAAACAAACTATCACATGTTCTGCGCCTTCCTCTGTTATAAAACATGCCAGAAACAAACTATCACATGTTCTGCATCTTCTCCTGTTATAAAACATGCCAAAAACAAACTATCAGATGTTCTGCATCTTCTCCTGTTATAAAACATGCCGGAAACAAACATGTTCTGCATCTTCTCCTGTTATAAAACATGCCAGAAACAAACTATCACATGTTCTGCATCTTCTCCTGTTATAAAACATGCCAGAAGCAAACTATCTCATGTTCTGCATCTTCCCCTGTTAAAAAACATGCCAGAAGCAAACTATCACATATTCTGCATCTTCCTCTGTTATAAAACATGCCAGAAACAAACTATCACATGTTCTGCATCTTCTCCTGTTATAAAACATGCCAAAAACAAACTATCAGATGTTCTGCATCTTCTCCTGTTATAAAACATGCCGGAAACAAACATGTTCTGCATCTTCTCCTGTTATAAAACATGCCAGAAACAAACTATCACATGTTCTGCATCTTCTCCTGTTATAAAACATGCCAGAAGCAAACTATCTCATGTTCTGCATCTTCCCCTGTTAAAAAACATGCCAGAAGCAAACTATCACATATTCTGCATCTTCTCCTGTTATAAAACATGCCATAAACAAGCCATCACATGTTCTGCATCTTCTCCTGTTATAAAACATGCCAGAAACAAACTATCACATGTTCTGCATATTTTCCTGTTGTTAAAAATTGCCGGAAGATTTCAACATTTGGACGTAATGTATGGAATACAGCTATTTTTTCCGCTCTTTTAGTCATTTAAAAAAAAAGATTAAGGGGGTGGGGGAAGGGCGGACGAGAGGATGTGGAAGTTAGGAAGCGGGAACAATCCATCTGATTTCTGAAATGCCTTCCATCAGGTTTTTCTGCAATAAATGTACAACTAATAACTGTCTGACAACAATCCACAAACAACTACCCAGAAATGAAATAGTTGACGTTTTTCCGTGATTGGAGCACCCTAGTCTGCCCAGCGGGGAGTCAATGCCGGTGCCAACAACCACCAATTTACAGCCAGGAAACCGGGGAAAGATTACCTGAATTGTCGACAATTACCCCAAGGTGGCAATCGATATCTGAACGGAGCAGTTGGCGGTAAAGAGCATTACTCACAAGAGTTGACAGTTTCTTTCGTTACAGGTCTGTTGAAAAGTCACCCCCCTGGGGACAACTTACTGGTATTTGCCCCCCCCCCTCCACTCCCAATGGCCGTCCACACTCAGCTGATAAGTCCGAAGAATATGGTTCATCAATCTCGCCTCAGGCTATGTCTTTGGACATAGTATTATGGGTTGATTCAGGTTAGAGGTTCCCGTACTCACATTAGTCTACTCACATGTGACAGCCAGATGTCCACCGCTCGTGTAACATAGAGCAAACTTAGTAACATAGAGCAAACTTAGTAACATAGAGCAAACTTAGTAACATAGAGCAAACTTAGTAACATAGAGCAAAGTTAGTAACTTAGAGCAAACTTAATAACATAGAGCAAACTTAGTAACATAGAGCAAAGTTAGTAACTTAGAGCAAACTTAGTAACATAGAGCAAAGTTAGTAACTTAGAGCAAACTTAGTAACTTAGAGCAAACTTAATAACTTAGAGCAAACTGAGCCAATCCCTGAAATCAACAACCATCTTGCCGGAACAACCCGACATTCATCCTGATTGCCCGCCCCCCCCCCCAAAAAAAAACCGATCCCCCCCCCCCGACTTCAAATACAAATAGATCCGGTGGTACATTTTAACCTGCTTCAAGTCCCATAGCGCTTAAATGCCATAGCGGGGTGTGAAGTGTTAGTGCCTTCACATTTCTAGGCCACTACAGCATTTGAGGCAGGGATGTCAGCTCCTTGCCTTGCTACCTTTGTTTTCCTAGGGAAACCCCAGGTACCCATTTTGTGAGACTAGGTTGATCTCGATGGTGATTGGTTCGAAAACAAAATCCTCCCGAGTGCGAAATCGAACAAGGGACCATCTGGTCTGCAGGCGAGTGCATTAACCACTGCACCACCGCAACACATGTTATAACCTACATGCTAATAGTTGTTACTCGAGAGAGCTATCAGAGACAAACACTTACCTGAAGGTGTTGTCAAAGACAAATCCTCCACTTATCGCGCACGTGCCATTTATTTTCTTGCAGACATCTTGGTAGGAGATGTTCCCACCTCCAACATCCGCAGTGACACTTACTACAGCAGAGAAGAACTGCTGCAAGTGACAGCAACAATAACAGCATAATAACAGCCTGCATTCTTTCTTCTAACAAGTATAGTTGTCTTATAGAAATTATTTAAATTTGAAAGTCAGCCTAAAAAAAGGGGGGGGGGGGGGTAGGCCATCTGTATGCAGTGCTTCTGTATGCATGCTGTTGTGTCACTTCAGTCAGAGAAGCTGGGTACATGCTGTGTTTGAAGCTGCAGCTGGTGGAGACCTTTGTGGGTTGAGTTTTCTCTAGGAAGTCAGGACCCAAGAAGAGACACGGAGCCAATCACAGGACAGACCCAAGAAGAGACGCTGAGCCCATCTAAGAAGAGACACGGATCCCATCTAAGAAGAGATACGGAGCCCATCTAAGAAGAGATACAGAGCCCATCTAAGAAGAGATACAGAGCCCATCTAAGAAGAGACACGGATCCCATCTAAGAAGAGATACGGATCCCATCTAAGAAGAGATACGGAGCCCATCTAAGAAGAGATACAGAGCCCATCTAAGAAGAGATACGGAGCCCATCTAAGAAGAGATACGGAACCCATCTAAAAAGAGATACGGAGCCCATCTAAGAAGAGACATGGAGCCCATCTAAGAAGAGACACGGAGCCCATCTAAGAAGAGACACGGAGCCCATCTAAGAAGAGACACGGAGCTCATCTAAGAAGAGACACGGAGCCCATCTAAGAAGAGACACGGAGCCCATCTAAGAAGAGACACGGAGCCCATCTAAGAAGAGACACGGAGCCCATCTAAGAAGACACGGAGCCCATCTAAGAAGAGACACGGAGCCCATCTAAGAAGAGACACGGAGCCCATCTAAGAAGACACAGAGCCCATCTAAGAAGAGACACAGAGCTCACCTAAGAAGAGACACAGAGCTCATCTACGAAGAGACACAGAGCTCATCTAAGAAGAGACACGGAGCCCATCTAAGAAGAGACACGGAGCCCATCTAAGAAGAGACACAGAGCTCATCTAAGAAGAGACACGGAGCCCATCTAAGAATAGACACGGAACCCATCTAAAAAGAGATACGGAGCCCATCTAAGAAGAGACATGGAGCCCATCTAAGAAGAGACACGGAGCCCATCTAAGAAGAGACACGGAGCCCATCTAAGAAGAGACACGGAGCTCATCTAAGAAGAGACACGGAGCCCATCTAAGAAGAGACACGGAGCCCATCTAAGAAGAGACACGGAGCCCATCTAAGAAGAGACACGGAGCCCATCTAAGAAGAGACACGGAGCCCATCTAAGAAGAGACACGGAGCCCATCTAAGAAGAGACACGGAGCCCATCTAAGAAGAGACACAGAGCTCATCTAAGAAGAGACACAGAGCTCACCTAAGAAGAGACACAGAGCTCATCTACGAAGAGACACAGAGCTCATCTAAGAAGAGACACGGAGCCCATCTAAGAAGAGACACGGAGCCCATCTAAGAAGAGACACAGAGCTCATCTAAGAAGAGACACGGAGCCCATCTAAGAATAGACACACAGCTCATCTAAGAAGAGACACGGAGCCCATATAAGAAGAGACACAGAGCTCATCTACGAAGAGACACAGAGCCCATCTAAGAAGACATAGAGCCCATCTAAGGAGACATAGAGCTCATCTAAGAAGAGACACGGAGGCCATCTAAGAAGAGACACGGAGGCCATCTAAGAAGACGCAGAGCCCATCTAAGAAGACACAGAGCCCATATAAGAAGACGCAGAGCCCATATAAGAAGACGTAGAGCCCATCTAAGAAGACGTAGAGCCCATCTAAGAAGACGCAGAGCCCATCTAAGAAGACGCAGAGCCCATCTAAGAAGACGCAGAGCCCATCTAAGAAGACACAGGGCTCATCTAAGAAGAGACACAGGGCTCATCTAAGAAGAGACACAGGGCTCATCTAAGAAGAGATACAGGGCTCATCTAAGAAGAGATACAGAGCTCATCTAGGAAGAATTTTTTATAATTTTTTATAAATAGGAAACTACGAGGCTTTGGTATAGTAAAGTAAGAGAACAAATTTTGTATGATTAGACCTCGAAAAAATCATAGACAAAGCACTTTAGTGAGACGTGAGAGAAAGAAAAATCACAAGAGAATTACCTGGGATTCGAACACGGACTCCGGTAGGACGAGCAGCCGTCTAGCCACGAGAGAACAGCTTACTATCGACTTAGCCAAATAGCAAATAGGGTGCTAGTTGGCTAAGTCGATAGTAAGCTGTTCTCTCGTGGCTAGACGGCTGCTCGTCCTACCGGAGTCCGTGTTCGAATCCCAGGTAATTCTCTTGTGATTTTTCTTTCTCTCACGTCTCACTAAAGTGCTTTGTCTATGATTTTTTCGAGGTCTAATCATACAAAATTTGTTCATCTAGGAAGAGACACGGAGCCCATATAAGAAGAGATACAGAGCTCATCTAGGAAGAGACACGGAGCTCATCTAAGAAGAGATACAGAGCCCATCTAAGAAGAGACACGGAGCCCATCTAAGAAGAGACACGGAGCCCATCTAAGAAGAGACACGGAGCCCATCTAAGAAGAGATACAGAGCCCATCTAAGAAGAGACATGGAGCCCATCTAAGAAGAGACACGGAGCCCATCTAAGAAGAGACACGGAGCCCATCTAAGAAGAGACACGGAGCCCATCTAAGAAGAGACACGGAGCTCATCTAAGAGGAGACACGGAGCCCATCTAAGAAGAGACACGGAGCCCATCTAAGAAGAGACACGGAGCCCATCTAAGAAGAGACACGGAGCCCATCTAAGAAGAGACACGGAGCCCATCTAAGAAGAGACACGGAGCCCATCTAAGAAGAGACACGGAGCCCATCTAAGAAGAGACACGGAGCCCATCTAAGAAGAGATACAGAGCCCATCTAAGAAGAGACACGGAGCCCATCTAAGAAGAGACACGGAGCCCATCTAAGAAGAGACACGGAGCCCATCTAAGAAGAGATACAGAGCCCATCTAAGAAGAGACATGGAGCCCATCTACCCCTTCGTATTGTACCATTTTCATAAGCTTAATCTCAGCATCAACAGCCAGCAACATTTTGTTCCAGACTGTGGGGTACTCGCTTACTATCACCACCAGCAGCAAGACACACCCAAAAAAAAAAAACAGTGATCGTCTTCAAGTTTGGAGGAGCAGATAAAGAGAGAGACAAAAACTTGACAAGTGCGGCGTCATGAAACTGAGGTTGTCATGTCATGGAAATTATGTCAATGAACTGACGTTGTCTTGTCATAGAAATGATGTCAATAAACTTACTCTGTCCTGTCATAGAAATTATGTTAATGAGTTGATGAGGTCTTGTAATGAAGCTGACTTTGTCACTTCATGGAACTGATGATGTCATGTCATGAAAGTTAAGTCAAGGAAATGATGTCACTGAACTGATGTTATGTGATAGATGAAGTCATATCTTAGAAACGATGTCATGTCATGGAGCTCAAAATGTGACATAAATTATCTCATGTCATGCAACTGATGTCATGTCATAGAAATAACGATGTCATGAAAGTGAAGTAATTGAACGGATGTTGTAGGGAGTAGATAATAAAGCAAGTAATTGCCTGGTTTGATTGGCAACCTACTGGTCAGAGACGGGCTTTACGGAAAAGCGCAGTCCTGCGAGTCCGTCGCTGACCAGGTATATAAGACCAGAAGAAAGAAATCGGGATTCCATAAGCTGACCGCATTAGAGGCCAGCGATCGTAGGGAGACGTGTCATTGTTCAGGCGTGAATGAGATAAGTCATTCGTCGGATAGGTACCAATATGTGTAGTGTAGTTTGGCCCTTTAATATATGATGTGGATGAATGTAAGTTGTACGGTGGGCTCCCTCGATCAAATCCCGATCGACCATTTAGGTAAATATATGCAGTTAGGATTGTATTATGTATGATCATGGATAAAATCATAACTCAGTGCAGATGTGAAATGTTCAATGTAAGACTTCTATATTCCTTTGTGTATGGGAAATATGTTTCTAGCTGTACGTAAATTCGTGTTACTGATTTTGCATTGTCTAGAGGCGACTCCAGATGGGAAAAAAAAATCGTTATGGAAACTCGCAGAGAAACCAACCGAGCATCAGGGACGCCAACTCCGAAGAGCTCATTCGTCGGCCCCAAACATGTGACAAGGATTGGATTCTGGAATGTGAGAACGATGGCAGCACCAACAAAAACTACTCAGGTCATCAAAGAAATGGAGAGATACCATCTAGACATACTGGGCATCAGCGAAATGTGATGGCCAGAAGCAGGTAAAAGATCGGCGGAAAACGGTAAGTTAATAATACATTCAGGCAGAAATGACGGTAAAATCCGGGATGGGGTGGGCGTTATTATGTCAAATGTAGCTGCAAAGAGCCTTGTAGAATGGGAACCGGTGAACAGTCGTATAATAAGAGCACGATACAACCTACGACACGGAAGAATGACAATAATACAGTGTTATGCACCCACGAATGATGCAGATGATGATGTGAAAGACGACTTCTATCACCAACTACAACAAATCATCAACAAAGTCCCTAAACACGACATCCTAATTGCTATGGGGGACTTCAATGCTAAGGTAGGGAAGGATAATACCGACGTTGAAAAAGTGATGGGGAAAGAAGGAACTGACATGGTTAATCAGAATGGAGAAAGATTAATTGAAATATGTCTAACAGAGGGCATGGTCATTGGAGGCACAATATTCCCACACAAAGAGATACATAAAACAACGTTGATATCTCCAGATGATAGAACTAGAAATCAGATAGATCATTTTTGTATTAGAAAGCAATACAGAACATCTCTCATGGATGTAAGGGCTTATAGGGGTGCAGATGTCAACAGTGATCACAATCTGTGCATAGGGAAAATAAAACTAAAATTGAAAAGCCAACACAAGAAATCAGTATACAGAAAAATAAACAGCCACAGCCTACAAGAAGAAAATACTAACATTAATTTCAATCAGGAACTTGCCAATCATTCCAAAACACCCAGTGAAGTTGAGGAGATAGGTATAGATGAATTATGGAATTCTTACAGCACAGCCATAATCACAGCAGCAAAAGTAAGCGCTGGACTGGAAAAACCAAATAGAAAAGCATGGATATCAGATAAAACATGGAAGTATACACATGAAAGACGAGCAGTCAAATTAGACATGTTGAATGCAAAAACAGATCATGAAAAAGATTTGGCAAAAGCAAAATACAAAGAAACAAATATGGGCTGAACACTTCTAAGAAATACTTAATCGACTACACCCAAAAGAATTGTTAAACCTTGAAACTGACTTACCAGCCCCACAACTAAATGTCAATCTAGATGAAATTATATTGCATGAAATTGAAACAGCAGTGAATTTAATGGCTAACAACAAAGCTGCAGGTGAAGATGAAATAATAGTCGAAATGCTAAAAGCTATCAATAGTGACAACATGAGACAGCTACAGAGAATGTTTAACAAGATTTTGGAAAGAAGAAAAGATCCCTTCTAATTGGAAGAAAGGAATCATTGTTAAAATACCAAAAAAGGGCAACCTTAGTGACTGTAACAACTGGAGAGGAGTAACCTTAATATCAGTTGTGTCAAAAGTATTTTGCAAGGTCATTTTGAATAGACTCAAAGATATAGTGGATACTGCAATGAGAGAAGAACAAGCAGGATTTCGAAAAGGTAGAAGCTGTCTCGACCAGATCTTTACTCTCAGAATAATACTTGAAGAACATATTGAAAAGCAGAAACCATTAATACTGAACTTCATAGATTTTAAAAAGGCATTTTATAGCATACATAGAGATTTATTATGGAGAATTTTATGTCTATATGGAATACCATCTAAAATTGTCAACATCATTAAGGACTTATACAATGGATATGTTTGTGCAGTCAAGACAGAAGAAGGGATGAGTGAATGGTTCCAGATTGAAACAGGCGTGAAACAAGGATGTATACTGTCTACTTTACTTTTTGGGATTACAATAGACTTCATAATGAAAAAATGCTGCACAGGTAACACAGGTATTGACTGGGTACATGGGACCCAACTAGAAGATCTTGATTTTGCTGATGACATAACTCTTATCAGTAATAATGTGAATTCCATGCAAGAAAAAACAATACAGAAGATAGCCTGTCTTCACTGGCTAGCAAAATAGGACTTGAAATTAACAAGGACAAAACAAAAATAATGAAAATTCCTCTCAATCAAAATGGAAAAATACACATAGAAGGGACAGATATTGAAGAAGTCAATCAATTTGCATACCTTGTCAGGTACATAGACCAGGATGGTGACAATAGAAAGGACGGCGACTGCAGTAAAACTGGTTTAAATAAATAAGGTAGATAGAGGTGTATGGTGCAGTTTTACAAAGTGAGGGAGGAAGTGAGTAAGGTGAGAGAAAAAAAACGAATATAAAGTATGAGAATGTATAAATGAAAAACATACAACATCCGATATTTCGGCGTGAGCCTTATTCGAGGATACATACACAACGAAATACAAACATATAGAACTTATCAGAAGAGTCTTGCTCCCAGTGAAGCAGAAATGTGTGTGGAAGAAGGAGGAGGAAAAAAACCATGCTGCCTACAGACAAAAGATTCCCGATATAGCCAATCATAGCGAAGAAGCATATAGAGAGGAGGAGAACAAGTGGGAGAAAGGGGTTGGGGGAAGGCAATAGAAACATGATAGCCGCTAGAGGTGTCGGGGGGGGGGGAGAGGGGAGAGAAAAGGGGACGCGGAGAGATAATGAATGAAGAACTTAAACACCTACAGGGAGGAAATGTGAAACTGGTGAATAGGACAAGATCAATATGTTGGCAGAGAAGGAAATAGGATGGTAGTAGGGAGGGGTAGCATAGAGAAAGAAAGTAGAGTATAAAAAAGGCCAGTGGAAAAATAAAGAAGCTACAGAAAGCTGAAGACATTGTTAATTCCAGCTGGGTGGAGACAGCCAGTCTGGAAAATAAGGCGCTGTTCTAGGACCCTTCGAGATCGTACATCAGCAGAACAAGAGCGGATCGCACTAACCGAAATGTCCTGTTTGCCCCTATGGTTACTAAGGAAAAATGTTTAGCCACAGGTGTCCAGGCCCTCTTAGAAATATCATTGAGATGCTGGCGAAATCGATCTCCTAACCGTAAGCCAGTTTCCCCTATGTACTTCAAACCGCAACGTTTGCACATGATAACATAAATGACATTTCGTGAAGTACAGGTGAAACCCTCCTGTACTGATAACGTGGATTTAGGGAAAGAGATCTGGCTGGCCTCGACAACAAACGGACAAGTGTTACATCTACGGCGTCCACAACGTCTGGTACCATAAAAAGTGTCATCTGTCTTAAGATGACTACGAATTAAAAGGTCCCTGAGGTTCTTGTCCCGTCTGTAGGCCACCAATGGGGGTTCCCCAAAAAGTTCACGTGTCTCAGGCTCGGTCTGGAGGAGATGGAGATGGCGAAACAGTATGTTTTTAACTGCCATACTATGAGGGTGGTACGTGTATACTAGTTTCACTCTGTCCGAGCTACAGTGCGGTTTAGGGGTGAGGGCTTGTTGCCGCGATATATGGCTAATGCGGTTCCAAGATGACGAGAGAACGTGACACTAGAAAGGAGGTTAGGATCAGAATTGCAAAAGCAGCATCAATCTTCAAGAATCTTGAAAACATATGGAATTCAAAAGAATGTATGCATGCGAAAGCTGGAAAACAACTAAAGAAATAGACAAGAAATTCGACTCTTTTGAAAACAAATGCCTAAGGAAAATACTCGGCATCAAGTGGAATGAATTCAAGAACAATGCAGAGATAAGACAGATGACTGAACAACAACCAGTCTAATGGGTGATCAGGAAAAGGAGATGGACATATGTTGGTCACTTGATGAGAAGAAATGATCAGAGAATCCCAAAACAAGCTATCAAGTGGAACACAACAGGCCGAAGAAAAAGAGGCAGACCGCGTGAAACTCTGATGAGGACATTATTAAGAGAGGCCAAATTAACAGGCATAAAATCCTTTGATGAGGTTGAAAGACTCGCCGAAGACAGGAAAAATTGGCGAACTACTTTGCGAGCCCTATGTGATGTTTAACAGCACGGGAAGGATATAAGATATAAGATTTTATACTTATATATTCTTACCAAATGGATTATGTGTGTTTACAATCATATTATTCAAGGAGATGGTTTTAATGATTTGATAATACATATCAGCTGATAATTAATATCACATACATGAAGATGGTATAAAATATCAATATAAAATGCAGGAATAACATCCTCCCCATCAATTCCATATCTCCTTTTTCTACAATGTCATAGACCAGATATTATACTGAATGATGAGAACAACACTTGTATTTTGTGGAGGAGGTCAGAATATAAATATTTAAAATTATAGATCTGGTTAGTTCTGACTATTACTTGAACTTCTAGAATTTATTAGTTCTAACCATTATTTGAACTTGTAGAATTGTTTATTTCTGACAATTATTTGAACTTCTAGAATTGGTTAGTTCTGACAGTTATTTGAACTTATAGAATTGGTTAGTTCTGCCAGTTATTTGAACTTATAGAACTACTGTAGTTAGTACTGACCGTTATTTGAACTTATAGAATTGGTTAGTTCTGACAGTTATTTGAACTTATAGAACTGGTTAGTTCTGACAGTTATTTGAACTTACAGAATTGGTTAGTTCTGACAGTTATTTGAACTTATAAAATTGGTTAGTTCTGACAGTTATTTGAACTTATAGAATTGGTTAGTTCTGACAGTTATCTGAACTTATAAAATTGGTTAGTTCTGGCAGTTATTTGAACATATAGAACTGGTTAGTTCTGACAGTTATTTTTTCACTCTGGAGACGTCCACGGGTGACCTGAGTCCAGCTTAAAGTAAACCTCAGCTTACAGTCACTGATGATACTAGGTGTGTTGTGACAGTTCTTCTTGTGCCATTATCATTTTCATGATATCATCATATTTCGCTCCAAGCTCTGTCACTCTATGCAGCGATGTTGTGTCTCAGTGTTTGTCGAAATTTCCTGATCTGCGCTCCTCCATGATATGGTAACAATGTCTTCTGTGTGTTGTTTGTAGGGAAACTAATTCTGTAAAAGAAACCATCCCTGCCAGCCTAGCAGCTCATACAATTGCCAGAAACACGTGCGTGTCCAGGGACCAAAAGATTAGATCCATTGGTGCAAATCGCTGAATTCCATGCTGACAGACGCCATTCTTTCTGTATGGAGTTTTAGAAAACTACAGCTGAACCTTTGATAAAGAGACATGGCTTCCTATATGAGGACCTTCATGTAACTGAGAGTTGTACTGGTTTGTGGACGTTTGGGAAGATCTGAAAAAAAATTGGTACAATCCAACTCCGACTCCAAAAATTGTATATTTTCACTCATTCTAACTTCGACTTCATGAACATTTTCTTTAGGAACATAAAATTACGAGGGACAGTTCAAGAGCATAACAACATGAGGTTAAATGCCTTATAGTTCAAGGTCACTAAGAATCAAATTAAGACAAAACAGCAAATAGTCAGATTCCATTAGCGTCACAGTTATGTTTTGGAAGTCAATGTTTGGCGAAGTTGGATTTTAATGGATTTATTGAATTCTAACTGAACTGAACCCACGAATAAATGGTACTTTTATACCGACTCTGACCTAATGAATAAATTATAAATTTATACAGACTCTTGACTACACGAATAAATGGTACACTTATGCCGATTCTGACTGCATGAATAAATAGTACATTTATACCGACTCTTGACTACAGTGACCTCATGCTAAGTTGACACTTTTTAATTCCCAGGTGGACTTCACTATACAGTTTCTAAACAGACTCCACCACCGTAGAAAAACAAGTATATCCCTGCTCAATTGATCAAGGTGAACTAACACAGCCACTTATTATAACTCCTTAGACCTGGAATCTACTGATCGTCTTAACTCGTGAACACTGGCTTTTCGTTGCATATATTTAGATTTTAAAATTGAGAATAAAACTGATGGATTGTAACGTGGACTCTGACAATGAAATAGAACAAAGTCAGTAAGAAAAGCTGATGGTAAAAAATCAACTTACATTAAGCTCAAGAAGAACATTGTCCATAAAGATAGCCTTCTCATCGATACTTCTAAAGATGACCTCCGATTGCTGGATTATTTCTGTTTGGCTGAAGGGATCGAAATCGGTGCTTGATGAATTCTGAAAAGTTTGTTTGACAACTTCGCGATCGTCGATTGCTCTAGAGGAGATGGGGGAGTAGAGGTATTCTAAATTCGTAGAACAAAGGAAGATGAAACAAATGGGTTCATTATTCCTTCCATGCAATTTATGATATCAATGTATATTCATACATTCATTACTACCCTTATATAATCGTGGAAATGAAATTTAATGCTGTCTGTTGTATAAATTTCAAGAAAGTCAAGAACTTTGGTAAAATGACTGACATGTTTGCCAGGAGAAAGGTTGATGAATAGAACAGAATGTTATTCTTTTGTCACCTGCGCTTTGTAGTCGGATATGACTAGTAATTGTTTTTGTCTATAAGTGATGACGATCTTTGGTTGTGACGTGAATATTGTCTTTGGTTGTAACTTCATGACTACCTTTGGTTGTGACGCGAATACTGTCTTTGAATGTGACGTAATGATTGTCTTTGGTTGTGACATGAAGATTGTCTTCGGTATGACTTGACCAAAGCTTTGGCTGTAACGCGGCCACTATCTTTGTATGTGATGCGTGGACTGTCTTAGTCTTAATGAAGTGACTGTCTTTCATGCGCGGACTGTCTTAATGTGATGAAGTGGCTGTCTTTGATGCGTGGACTGTCTTAATGTGATGAAGTGACTGTCTTTGATGCGTGGACTGTCTTGATCATGATGAGTGACTGTCTTTGATGCGTGGGCTGTCTTGGTCGTGATGAGTGACTGTCTTTGATGCGTGGACTGTCTTGATCAGGATGAGTGACTGTCTTTGATGCGTGGACTGTCTTGGTCGTGATGAAGTGACTGTCTTTGATGCGTGGACTGTCTTGGTCGTGATGAAGTGACTGTCTTTGATGCGTGGACTGTCTTGATCATGATGAGTGACTGTCTTTGATGCGTGGACTACTCAGGCAGAGTAATGGAAAGTGTCTCTCTTTGACACGTGTCATAGAAAATATGCAACTACTCAATCGTTGTCACCTATCAAGTTTATATTTTGTATCTTACTGCATTAATATTTTCATTGAAGCTTTGAGCAAAAGACGACACATTTAGATAAAAATGAGAAATATAAAGATAGGTTTAAAGAACCTTTCAACTTTAAGTCAAATCCCCGCCCCAGATTATAACAAAAAGAAAAAAAAATTGATAACATTTCTTATCTTAATAAACCCGAAGATTTAGTTCGTACAGTGGATTCCTGCTACATGCGAGACGTGAAAATAGATACAGAACAAAATTTGTTGCGCTTGTTTTTCTTTTTGTTTTTTTTTTCAAATAGCAGGGTCCATCACATACGAACAGCTGATCAGTTTTCTGTAGTTGTAGCTGGGTTGTCACAACAGTCCTGCTTCATGGGACACTGCTGGGAGTAGAATGAGTCTGTCATGGTTTGTTGGAGATTTGCTAGAAGTAGGATAAATCTGTCATAGTTTGCTGGACTATTGCTGCAAGTAGGATAAATCTGTTATAGTTTGCTAGACTATTGCAGGAAGTAGGATAAATCTCTCACAGTTTATTGGATTATTGCTGGAATTAAGATAAATCTGTAATGGTTTGCTTCACTATTGCTAGGAGTAGGATAAATCTGCTATGGTTTGCTGGACTATTGCTGGAAGTAAGATACATCTGTCCTACTTTGCTGGACTATTGTTGGAAGTAAGATACATCTGTCCTACTTTGCTGGACTATTGTTGGAAGTAAGATACATCTGTCCTACTTTGCTGGGCTATTGTTGGAAGTAAGATACATCTGTCCTACTTTGCTGGACTATTGCTGGAAGTAGGATAAAACTGTCATAGTTTGCTGGACAATTGCTGGAAGTAGGATACATCTGTGAAAGCTTACTGGACTATTGCTGGAAGTAGGATAAATATGTTATAGTTTGCTGGACTATTGCTGGAAGTAGGATAAATCTGTCATATGATAACATCCCATACGCCACATAGAGGCTGGCCATAGACCATAAGAAATGTGCAGAATTTGTTATTGTCTTATAAAACACGTTAGTGAATATAGGAAGGTGATGTTTTCAAGGAAACATAAAGCCCACTCCAGAAAAGACACGGAGTCTACATGGAGTTGGTTACATATCCAGAACACGAATAGATGTGAAGATATCAGGTTTTATTGTAATAACTTCTTGATTATAGAACATAAAATAGACCAGACGAAAACAGGGGACCTTACCACTGATTATCGTGTAACATGGAGTGGTGAATGCTTTTTTAACAGTAATATAATTGTAGCAAATTTACCTACCGTTTATCAATGTAAATTACACACTGAACGTGTACCACGTAGGCAGTACTTACCAATATCATCTACTGGATCCATATACATAAAACCAACGGCCAAACCGCCACAGATCAGCGGGGGGATGATCAGAAACCAAAATGGATGATTTCCCAGAAAGTAACCGTAGTTGTAGAACCATCTGAGGACAACTTTCTGGCAGTTCCAGGCGCACTGCATCTTAAGCCCTGAATTATAAAACTTATCTGTGTAATGTATGATAACACAAGACATAAAATGATAAACGAATAACTGGTTGGATAAACCTGCAGGTTAACAGACGTGAGAGTTATAGACGGACAGACACATTCCGATTATATTCCTACGAACAGATAAACATACACACAGATAAACTTAACGACAGATAAACTTACAGAAGATAAACTTACAGAAGATAAACTTGCAGACAGATAAACTTACAGGGAGATAAACGTACAGACAGATAAACTTACAGAAGATAAACTTACAGACAGATAAACGGACAGATGAACAGAAAATAGACAGATGGACTGATGTAAGAATATGTAGCATAGCCTCGTAAGTAATGATTATAGTATTACTATTATTAATGATATAATTATGAATATAAGTATGAATATATTCTAGGAAAAATAGTAACATCAACAGAAGAGTAGATATTTAGAAATGCAAAACCATGAGAAAAGTGGGCGAGGTAAACTCCCGCGACGTAATATTAAGACAGGGCGCTGGGAAGAGCAGATACTGAGAAATGCAAAACGCTCATCAAAAGAGGAGGCAAAAGACAGACTCAGTGACGCCGAGAGGTAGGAAATACTAAGGAAAGACGCTCGGAAGTAAATTAGTCCAGTACTAACAATGCGACGTCATGCAAAGACGCAACTAGGCGGAAAATTTAGACATTGACACTTGACGGATGTAGGAAGACAAAAGGTCTTGTTGGTGTGAGATATAAAGAACGGACTAATCCCTGAAGCATACACCATGAAAGAGATAGTGAGCTTAATTAAAAATGACAATTAGACGGAATTAACGCGACTAACACGTAGGACACGGTTATTAATTTTAGGATGCAAATTTGCTGTCGGTTTTGGAAACAAAAGAGTAGACCGAGTAGGTCCAACGACCAATTATATATTTAGAGGCGCGGCCTATTGGACAATTGACTTACGACATATATGTCAGGGAGATAGCTTTAGAAGGATAGCAAGAGAAGGAAGACGGCAGAACACCAGGGAAGACACGAAAGGAGAACACAAGAAGACAAGCAGAAGAACAGGAAAGAGAACGAGAAGTAACGGTATACTGAATATGTGTTTCAAATGATTTGGAAGATTTGTTACGTTTGAAACTTCGAGTACAGTGATTTAGTCGAGGAATTACTGGACGAAGAGTTGCAGATCTGATATAGTAATGAGTAGGAAATGTTCTCGTATGAAATATAGAATATTGTGAAGTTGAGAACATTGCTAAAATACTGCAGGTAGAATGTGAGAAAGTTTGATATTGTGAATAAATGATTATGTGCTACAACGATGAATCTAACGAAATTTATGTAATATTACATCTTATTCCAAGAGATGTAGTCGGTGATACTTCTTGATCTTATTTGTCAAAATAAATGAACTCAATGAACATTTCATCGGACTTGCTCTGATCTAGCCAATGTTGTAATGTTGTGAGACCTCGATGTGTGATGATTAAAGAACATCTTCTTCAGTAGTATGATAGTAAAGAACACTAATGCTATAAGTCAATCATTAATATATAATACACAAATAACAATATTATAAATAAACATGATGATGAATACTTAAGTGTGTGTAGAGGAGTAGGACGACCCAGTCTTGGTGGCAACTTATCTTTTGTGTAAATGGGTATTGCGTTAGCTGCTTTGTTAACGTACTCAGTTTACTGTCAAAGTGTTCTCAATGGCTGTCTCACATGTCACGATCAGTCACACAAAATCAGGCCTCAACTTGCACATGCAGAACAGAAACACACGTCTCCATCACCAAAGAATGTGCAAGCCGTACGGACTAGCAGTGTTATTTACTTTACATTTCATGGCCACTCCAGCATTGTGATGTAGAGAAGTGAAGAGTTAGTACCTTCATATTTCAAGGCCACTCCAGCATTGCGAGGTAGGGACGTGAAGAGTTAGTACCTTCATATTTCAAGGCCACTCCAGCATTGCGAGGTAGGGACATGAAGAGTTAGTACCTTCATATTTCAAGGCCACTCCAGCATTGTGAGGTAATGACGTGAAGAATTAGTACCTTCATATTTCAAGGCCACTCCAGCATTGTGATGTAGAGAAGTGAAGAGTTAGTACCTTCGTAATTCAAGGCCACTCCAGCATTGCGAGGTAGGGACGTGAAGAGTTAGTACCTTCACATTTTAAGGTCACTCCAGCATTGTGAGGTAGAGACCCCAGCACCTTTCATCGCTATCTTTGTTTTCCTGGGGTAACCTCAGGTTAGGCTGAGTTTGCTGCTGGTCGGTGGAAAACAAAAATCTCACCCAAATGCAAAATCCAACCAGGAACCATCTGGCCAGCACAGCCAGCACAGCCAGCACGGCCAGGACAGCCAGCACAACCAGCACGGTCAGCACGGCCAGGACGGCCAGCACAACCAGCACAGCCAGCACGGCCGACCTTAAGAATTTTGCCTCCCAGTACAGTAGCATATTTTGTCGCCCCACAAAATTATAAGATTAGCACTGAATATTTTTAAACCGATTATGTTAAGCTTTGATATTTCTGATCAGTCTATAAATTCACGAAAAACAAATCATAAGAACTATAAATTTATCATCATTATCATTGTCGCCGTCCCCGTGATCAACATCGTCATGATAAAGATGATATGTAAAGTTGCTAGTTGTTGAAAAATGCCGAAAAAAAATATTTGACAGATTCCTGCGAGTCACTGAAGAGAAATTTGCTTTTGTAGTTTTCACAATTTCCCTCGAGCTCCGACTGTAGAATTATTTTCTTGTTATTCCAGCTATCTTACATCGGCAAGAGAACGAACGAACATATTTTATTTTCAAAGGGTTAAGAATTGGGCAGGCAGGTCCGTCTGACATTCTGCCCTTCATCATACAGCTTTCACTCAGTCTCAGTCATTCAGCATTTGTTAATGAGCATAATATTCATGAAGACACATTAAATGATTACATAAATAAATAATAAACTTATCTCATGTCCATACATTCTAAACTCTGATTTATGCAACAACATGAGATAAACTTGCATTCTTACATTCATTCAAAACTAACAAATTTAAAAAAACAGTATTAAAAAAAATTACAACACTCAAGCCACACTTTAAACTATTTTAAACTATTCTTAGGGAGGCATATAGTCCATATCAAACAGATGTTGACAAAGTTTAAAGTTATAAGAACGAATATTACTTATAAGTTTTACGTGAACTGGTAGGGCATTCCAAAGGTGGGTAGCTGAGTAAGAGAAGCTTTTTTTAAAACACGTCAAGCTTTGGTTTTTGGGACCAGATTTAAAAAGGGGATATATTTTTGCAATTTTAAAAGCCTGAGGAAAATGACAATGTGCAATGCACTGATTGTAAATGTATGTTAGTGTATCTGTAATTACTGGGGCTAAGTAGCGTCATATCTTGTTGCTGGTTTCATCAAGTCCTGCTGTGTTGTTGTTCTTTAAAGATGAAAGATAATTGTAAACTTCGCTAACTGACATGAAAGGAATACTGGGTTGCTTTAGATTTGCACATTTGCTACCTATAAATTTATTTAATTCGCTTAAATCAAAAGTAAGGATTGGTAGTGAAGATTTTAAGATATTGACTTCTTCTCTTAAGTGATTGCTGAACTCTTCACAAGTAGGAACATGCTTATAACTCTGCAAGTCAGACTGCTTTTTCTTGTTTACAAGAATGTTAACTGCTTTCCAGACAGACTTACTGTCTGATTTATTCTGAACTAGGTTCCTAAAGTAATTTCTTTTTTTTTCTTGCCTAATTAAATACTGAATTCTATTTCTAAGTAATTGGTAGCTAGTGAATTCCTTAATTATGCGTGCCTGATCCCTTTCCCTCATGACTTGCAATATCTCAGGTGTTATCCAGGGGAACTTCACTTGATGTTTAACTCTCACCTCTTTAATAGGAACATACTTGACAAATATATCCCTGAAGGTTTTTATCCAGTATTCCAGGGCCTTATCAGTCAGTTAGTTGGTACACATGATACAGAGGTGCTACTTGTAACTCTTTCAGAAATTATTCTAAGCGGAATTTGTTAAAACTTCTTCTTCTTCTTCTTCTTCTTCTCCTTCGTTCGCTTCTACCACCAAGACTGCCCTGTGATCCCACTGAATTTATGCATGTGGCCCTCGTTAAGTCCCGTGGTCCCCCATGTGGTCCCTGAGAGGACCACACGAGATCCCCGAGAGGACCACAAGAGGTTCAGAGTATCGTAGGGCTTGAGCCTGTATTCTTGGTGGGTCTCAGAAGCGAGATTGTGTGACACCGTGGTTTTCGTTGAACCAGTTTAATCTAGAGTTGGACTTTCTCACCGGAAAACCTCAACGTGTTTTGAGATACCCGTGTATCACCGCCGGGTGAGAGGTGGTTGCCCATCTAGTCCAGTGTTGGACTTTCTCACTGGAAAACTTCAGCGTGATTAGAATACGCATACATCCTCGCCGGGTGAGAGGTGGTTGCCTATCTAGACTGCCCTGGTTCAGTGTTTCCGACTTCAGCATTTTGTGGTCGCGGCCGCTACCCTTCCTAGTTCTGACTAGGATGGAGCTTTTGTCCAGGAGGACGAATCCTCGCCACTAGTGACTTCCACCCCTGGCATATTATCCCAGTATGGGCGTGTTTGGGACGTGACCGACCTCTAGACCAGAGGTACTGTGACATGTGTAACCTTCAAGTTTCACCCCTGGTGTGAGCCGGTTTAGTCATATTTCATCAGTATGGATGTATATCGGGCGTGACCGACCTCTAGAGCGGAGGTGGCGTGACATGCCTAGCCATCAAGTTTCACCCCTGGTGTATGCCGGTTTAGGCATATTTCACCAGTGTAGGTGTATTTCGGACGTTGCCTACCTCTAGAGCAGAGGTGCCGAGGTATGTGTAGCTGTCGCAGCGATACTACTGGATTAAGCTTCACTTTATATTTTCCTTCACCTTTTTACATCGGCGCCGCACAGCAACCCTTATTTCTTTTCTGCAGTTTCTTCCTTGACCAGGTGGAGCTTCACTCCATGCGCGGCAACCGAAGAATCTCGCCAGCAGTGTCTTAACCTCTGGGTTAAGCCGGTTCAGGCATTTCACCCGATATGAGTGTGCTTAGGACGTGGCCGACCTCCAGAGGTGCCGTGATTTGACTGTTTGCTTCGCTTTATCCTTTCTACCACCTTTTCCGCAGTGGTGCCGCGCGGCAACCCCATTTGCACCTTTCTTCACTGGCCGGGAGAGCACCGCTCCACGCACGGCAGCTGAAGAATCTCGCCAGCAGCGGTAGATGAGCTACCAAACGTGCCTCTCATCTACCCTAAGTTTCTGGTTTTCAGGCGCCAGATATTCGCCTTCGCCCCATCTCCTGTAAGTTTAAACAGTTCTGCCACGAGAAGGCCAGGAGCTGAACTTGACTGTCAGAGGCTGTTTGAGACGCACACCGTTGGAGCGGGGAGTGAATTCTCCAGCCCACCTCCGGCAGTAACACTCCTTAGAACCGCTAAAACTTCTAAATTTTTACTGGCATGTTTATTTTTGGGAATTTCCAAGCCATGTCGTGACCATGTGCAACAGACCGGGTAGTGTTCACTCAGTGATGTGTGAGGGACTTTACATTCTATAATGTTTTCTGGATGAGCTACAAGTATGTGATATATTAGTGTGGATGACGTTTCAGTTACTCTGGTAGGTTTAGTGATAATTTGGGATAAATTGTATGATAAAACAGTATCATTCCATGTAGCATCTGTTTGTCTGTAATTAATATTGAAATCTCCAAGAACATTTATATCCTTTAAATTAAAAGACAAAACATAATCCATCATATCTGTAAAGTGATCATACCACGATGATGCTGAATTTGGATTACGATACAGAAACCAGATTAAGATTGGGCTCTGCTTTGGAAGTTTGATTTCCAACCATATACATTCAATATCTGGTGTCTCAAGGTCTGTTCTACGGCAAGAGTGTATGGCGGTGGTAACATATACAACAAATACTGTCTCAAGGTCTGTTCTACGGCAAGAGTGTATGGCTGTGGTAACATATACAACAAATACTGTCTCAAGGTCTGTTCTACGGCAAGAGTGTATGGCTGTGGTGACATATACAACTAATCCTGTCTCAAGGTCTGTTCTAAGGCAAGAGTGTATGGCTGTGGTAACATATACAACTAATCCTGTCTCAAGGTCTGTTCTACGGCAAGAGTGTATGGATGTGGTAACATATACAACTAATCCTGTCTCAAGGTCTGTTCTACGGCAAGAGTGTATGGCTGTGGTAACATATACAACTAATCCTGTCTCAAGGTCTGTTCTACGGCAAGAGTGTATGGCTGTGGTAACATATACAACTAATCCTGTCTCAAGGTCTGTTCTACGGCAAGAGTGTATGGCTGTGGTAACATATACAACAAATACTGTCTCAAGGTCTGTTCTACGGCAAGAGTGTATGGCTGTGGTGACATATACAACTAATCCTGTCTCAAGGTCTGTTCTAAGGCAAGAGTGTATGGCTGTGGTAACATATACAACTAATCCTGTCTCAAGGTCTGTTCTAAGGCAAGAGTGTATGGCTGTGGTAACATATACAACTAATCCTGTCTCAAGGTCTGTTCTACGGCAAGAGTGTATGGCTGTGGTAACATATACAACTAATCCTGTCCCAAGCTTCCTAGTAGGGTCACGTCGAAGTAAATTATAACCGTCTGTCCTAATGTCTTCGTCAGTTATATTTTTGTTTAGACGATTTTCTGAAAAGCCAAAGATATGGAAGTTATGATTAGCTATATTAGTTGCCTCAGAAAGTTTCACTAGCAGGTGGTAAATGTTTAAATGACCAATTCTGAGACCTTCCTTTTGTAGCCACTCATCACCTATCTGAGCCATTTTCTACAACTAGTAATGGTAAGGTTACAATGATAGATAATTGAATAACAAAATATTTCATGAAATGTCACAGTTCCTATTGTCTGAACATCGGTGACATGTGTTGCTTGTGCATACAGACATCATGAAGGCTTGGTTTAAAGCTGCTGGGCTGAACTACAGAGATAGAGAGAGAGATCCCAGTTATCTTACATCGCCAAGAGAGAGAGAGAGATTCCAGCTATCTTACATCGACAAAAAAAAAGAAAGAAAGAGAGAGAGATTCCAATTATCTTACATCGGCAAGAGAGAGAGAGAGAGAGAGAGAGAGATTGATTGATCTTTATTTCAAAAGGGTTGAGAGAGAGAGAGAGAGAGAGAGAGAGAGAGAGAGAGAGAGAGACTGGACATTACAAGTGAAATATAAGAAATAATTTAGACATACACGCAATGAGAGACCTTTCACGTTAACATTTCCAAACAACGAGAGACCTTTCACGTTAACATAGCCGCTGTGGTGAATGGAACTCAGAGGATTATAAAAGTATTGACCGTCGCATTTATCTTTTTCTTCCTAAAACTTCTTTTTTTTTCTTTTAAGATAGAATTAAAGTGGTTATTGGCTACATGTATTATATTTTAATACCGCTGATTTTCTGTGAATAAAGATTTTTTGTGCAAATTGGCACAATTTTGACATAAAGTACCGAAACCAGTTTTATTTTTTTTAATTGAAAGAATAATTACGTAATTTAGGGCCCCATCCATGAGTATACGTAGTCAATACTACATGCAAATAATATATGATAACGATATGTGGAAATAATATGTGGAAATAGTAAGTGGAAATAATATATAGAAATAATATGTGGAAATTATGTATATAAATAATATGTGGAAATAGCATATGGAAATAATATACGGAAATAATATATGGAAATAATATCTGGAAATAGTGTGTGGAAATAGTATGTAGAATTAATATATGGAAACAGTGTATGGAAATAATATATAAAAATTATATATGGAAATAGTATGTGGAAAAAATATAGAGAAATAATACAGTATATGGAAATAATATATAGAAATAATATGTGGAAATAATATATAAAATAATATATAAAAATAATATATTGAAATGATATATGAAAATAGTATGTGGAAATAATATGTGAAAATAGCATATGGAAATAATATGTGGAAATAATATAGAGAAATAATATGTGAAAATAGTGTATGGAAATAGTACGTAGAATTAATATATGGAAATAGTGTATGGAAATAATATATAGAAATAATGTGTGGAAATAGTATGTGGAAAAAATATATAGAAATATGTGGAAATAGCGTATGGAAATAATATATTGAAATAATACAGTATATGGAAATAATATATAGAAATATGTGGAAATAATATATAAAAATAATATATAAAAATAATATATTGAAATAATAAACGGAAATAGTATGTGTAAATAATATATGGAAATAATATATGGAACCAGTATATGGAAATAATATGTGGAAACAATATATTGAAATGCTTTGTAAAAATAGTTTATTTCATATTATTTTTAAAAAATTCATCCAGTTGTATCCATTTTTTGCCGCCCTTCGAAACTTCCCTCCACAACTTGACCGACCCTGTAGACAGATGCACTAAGCAATACACCATAGAGGCACCATCATATGAATACATACACAAATATGAAAACATCATTATCATAAAGAAATATTTGTAAAATACTGAAACGTGTAAGAATGACTAGTCTTGGGGACTGGCTGAGATGTGAACTGGTGTAACTGCACCTGTAGAAAGACAGCTTTCTCCGAGGACGTCAGCAAAGAAACAAATCTCAGAGATTTTTGTCCAAGATTACAACGGCGAACTCTCCCAGTGGAGAAACTCAGACCTAGATGCAAGCTAATATATCTAGTAAATGCCATTTGGGTCTGATAAAGGAAAGAAGGAAGGAAGGAAGGAACTCTGCCCAAGAGAAGAAGGTGGAGGAAGTTGAAATGTAGTAATCAGTAACTCTGAAAAGATAGGCTGTAACAGAGATCCTTTTTAGAGTCTAGGGTAGGATCATAAAGTTAGAACAGAGTGAGGTTAAATTGTAACAGAGATCCTTTTTACAGCCTTGGGTAGGATCATAAAGTTAGAACAGAGTGAGGTTAAATTGTAACAGAGATCCTTTCTAGAGTCTAGGGTAGGATCATAAAGTTAGAACAGCGTGAGGTTAAATGCCTTATAGTTCAAGGTCAGTTAGAATCAAATTAAGAGAAGACAGTGAACAGAGGGCTCACCTGGGCAAGAGCAGAAAAAAAAGGCGAATGACAGGCATTTGTGGAAAACCCTTGCGGAAGCCCCATGTGCCCTGGGCACTTAAGGTTCAGAGAGAGAGAGAGAAAGAGAGAGAGAGAGAGAACAGTTAAATTCATTTAGAGTTACAGTTTGCGTTTTAAAAGTCAACTTTTGGTGAACTTGGAGGTTAACGGATTCACTGAATTCTGACTGAACTGAACCCAGCATTGTATGAATTCATGAAAATTCAAACATTCTGTATGTATTACTTTTGCCGACATTTTTATTTTGGATTTACTTTCATTGTTTGTTTTGCGTGAAATCAAACATGAGAGTCTCTCAGAACGAAGTGTAAATACAACCAAATGTATTTCTTTAAAACCGCCGTGTCACTTTTCTATGAAGATCAGAAAGGCAGAGAAAGTGAAGAATAATGTCAAATTAAGAAGATTCTTTGGTAGCAGTTTTATCCAGTGTGTCAATGTTGTATTTCTTCAGTCAGGTAAGCACTGTAGATATAATTTAAAGGAGAGAAAAAGAATAATATATGACACGGAAATACTGTTTTGCTGTTCAGCATGACACGAAACAGACACACACGCAAAGAGTATATCTGGAGGTCAGGTTTCTGTGTATGCACAGTGACAGACTGGAATCTCTGGGGACATGAATGAAAGGACAGCATGAATCATGTAAGTAGATATCAAAGTCTACTAACTACGTTAAAGGAGCTAAAGTCTACTAATAATATTAAAGGAGCTAAAGTCTACTAATCATTTTAAAGGAGCTGTCGCTGTTTATAGAACGAAGGAGGAATTATAGAGGTGACGAGGGAGATTGGTTTGTCTCATTTGGCGAGAACTATGGTTGTGCAGAGGGGTAGTGCAGTCTAGTGTGAACTGAACGTACGAGACAATCATTAAGAGCATTGCGATGGAAAACTCTATACGATAATAATGAAGACCCCTTTACGCAGACAAGATAGATGGACAAACAGAACGACAAACAGATAAATGACACTTCAGTAATCAAACAACACAGACGGACGTATATGAAACATCTTGACACTAACAAACTTACCTAGCGACAGCGCCTTGTCCTGGGATTTCACTGAAATGTTCTGACAGTGAACTTGCCTCCGATCTCGGCTGCCAGGGAAGAAGTGACGGACTGCAGATCTGGCGCCGTAGAAGATCAATGTAACGATTTACACAAACACCTTTCTCTCCAAGTCCGGGAACAGCCTTCACTTCGGCTTATAGTACTCACCTCAATCATCAAATAGGAAAAAAGAAACGAATAATATTTTTTAAAAAACCCCAGTCAAGTGCAATTAGCAAAAGTCTGACAAAACTTCTGGTTCAATTGTCCGAGAAAAGGTAAAAACAACAAATGAATGCCAAAAGCAAAACGTAAAATGTGAGAAATCATTTCTTGATCGATATCTTTACAGATAAATCGCTTTAACCTTTCCTTTACTGTCCAGGGCATGCGGGAGTACATGGCAATGATGTGGCAGACAGACTTGCTGGACAGGCTAAAATAAATGGCAGACTGTCAGGAGACAAAGTTGACATTGCTAAGGCTGTGTTGTACAGACTACGAGAAAATGAACAGCGGGAATGGAAGAACAATGTAGCTGTGAAGAGACAGCTGGAGCTAGGACAAACTAAAGTTGCTGGCAGGAAATCCGAACTGTGTGGCAGAAAACACATCGTAAACAACCAACATTTGACAGGAACAAACATACTCTTGGGTTGATGTTGCGGCGTGCGATGGAGCATATATGGGGTTGTCCTGAATGCAGTGAAGCCAGAGTCTGAACTTTGAACTGTGAAGTTTCCTTTCTTTACTTATATTTGTTATTCTAAATTCTGTTTTGTCCTTTAGGAAGACCGTTGCTGTAGTACTGTAAAGTAGTAGTATTGTAAATGAAGAAACTAGTGAAGACAGTTGAGTGAACTTAGTGAACAGTTAACTTCACGCCACTGCTTCATAACTTTATCTACAAGAAGCTACTTTTTAATTAATTTTATACAAGTTATATATGTTATATGTCATTATCTATTTCTTTTTTCATTTAAAGAGCTTATTCTCCTCCTATACAGTTTCATATGCTCAGCCATCTGGACAAGGAGATGAGTAACCTTCATAACTACCATTGTCTGCAGGAGGTCTCGGTCAGTGCCTGACTGTTTTCATCCATGCTCTTTTCCAACCCTTTTCCGAGTGGCGAAGTGGTAGTACACTGGTCTCTCGTAGCGAAGGTCGGGGGTTCGAATCCGACCGGAAGCACCCCAGTCACCCAGCTGTAGAAATAGGTACCCGACTTCTTCTGGAGTTGGGGAAGGAAAGCCGGCCAGGCGTGATACTGATCATTTCACCCTCTAGTGTGCTGACAGGTCAAGGGCACTAACACCATATCCCTATGTGCCTCTAAAACATGACAGATTACCTTGACCTTTTTTACCTTTTCCAACGACCATGTTTAAGAACTGAAGTTTATGTGCAGAGTTAACCCTTGGGTACTGTAACTATATGTTGCTATCGATTTCTATTTTTAAACTGAAATATCCGACATGAAAAAGTATCTGAAATGTTCAACTGAGACCGCGCAAGGGATTGAAAACGGAACAAAACAATAATATTGATTCAGTCCTTGAGGAACCTGCCATATCAGACCTTGTGTTACCTGTATATGATAACTATCACATCACAGCTTGTGTTACCTATATATGATTGTCATATCACAGCTTGTGTTACCTTATATGATAATTGTCATATCACAGTTTGTGTTGCCTATATATGATAACTGTTGCATACTTAAATTACATTCCTATTGGTACTGATATGTTGTGCTATGTGTAATATGAGTTGTGATATATTGTGCCATAATGTAACATCAGTTATAACATGTAGTATTATAATGTAGTACCAGTTTTAATGTGTAGTATTATAACGCAGTATCAGTTGTAATATGTATTGATAAAATATACCATTGAATGTAATGTACGGAGTTAGCAGGGACATGAAAGGATGAAAGAAGACAAGTTAGCAGTAAGGAGTAGACACGAAGAAATAGTTATGAACGACATAATCGCCTTTATTAAGGACAATAGAAAAGACAAAATAAACAGATAAAAATACACAAACGTATATACGATCCGCTCTCTCTCTCTCTCTCTCTCTCTGAGGAAACTGGGCAGACTATGGCCGCTGGTAGAAGAGTAAAAGAGGTTGGCAGAAGAGGAAATATGAGGAGTAAAAGAGGCTGATACAAGAAAAAATATGAAGAATAAAAGAGGCTGGTAGAAGAAGAAATATGAAGAGTAAAAGAGGCAGCCAAGAGTAGTATACGGTCAACTAAACTAGAGCAGCAGGAAGGAGGGGGGACGGAGAGTAACATCAGACCAGATGTTTACACTCTACCGGTCGGAGTTCTCAAATCAGCACTGTCGGAAAAAAAAACAACTTTCTTCTTCATCCATCGATGTCGGCTAAGCAATCATCGTCCAGTACGCCCTGAGGCGTCTTACCGATCAGCAACAAATTCTCTTCACCTCTCACACTCTGCAAGCCAGCCTTTGTATTGTGCCCCTACTGTGCTGCATGCTACTCTCTTCTGCTTCTACACTTCTCCGCTGGGTAGCTTTGGTCGGCCCCTCTGTCTTTTTCCATCGAGTGGTCATCTCATGGCTGTTCTAGAGCGATGTTGCTGGGCTCTTTTCGAAGCACTTGACCAATCCATTTTCGTCGGCGTTTTTTTTTTTTTTTGCTAACATGCATATCTTCTAGTTGACACTTGGCAAGCAGGTCTCTATTATCTGTTGTCTGTGGCCAGTACATATTTAAAATCCGAGGCAGGTTATGTGGAATAAGGATAATTCGGCCATTTCTTTTTCAGTTGTTTACCAGCATTCTGCTCCATAGAGGAGTATGGATAGCACACAACTTTGGTACAGTTTTATTTTGGTTCTAGTACTGTCCTGGGAGGACTTCTAGATGTTTCTAAGATGATTGAAAGCTGTTCTCACCACTTATTCTGCTCTGTATTTATTCCTCCATCCAGTGTTAATATGGCGCCAAGGTATGTGAAGGTTTCTGTTTTTATTTGGTTTTGGTCATCTTTTCCCTTAGTTTGACTATAACTGGTCCCTTATCCCTATTTCTGTTCATTTCGCGTGTCCTTTCTTACTTTCTCATCTGTTCTTTGAGATAGCAAAGGTCAACCCTACTTTTCCATTACTCTTGTAAAATATAGTGTTGTAATAACAAATGTAATATATAGTGCTATAATGTAGTATGAAAATAATGTGACTATTCATGTGTAGCATGTAGTGTCAATTAAAGAGTGTAGTGTTGGTTTCAGCGTGCATGGACTACTCGTCAGCTCCGCTCCTCTGGGTAGCTCCAGCCTTGAAAAATTGTTCTGATTCAGCGGTTCTCAGACCTTTTTGCCGCACAGCCCACATTTAAAAGTCAAACATTTTTGCGGTCCACTCTAAAGTGCTTTATATTTGCAAGGTATAAATCTAATTTTATAAAGTATTATGTAATATTTTCGCACGATCGGCTAATTCAGAGAATGCACACTGAAAAGGATTACGAATCCAATCGTACGTTTTAATATCTTCGGGCGTGAAGTATTTGTCAAAATAATCAGCAAGAGATGTCAGATGCCCTTTCATGACACCAGTGACCCCTTACAGAATCTCGCCATTAACTTCATTGCACTCTATAAATTCACAGAACAAGTAAAACATGTCGTGTGATTTGTTCTCCAGTCGCGTGCGCCAAAGCCGTAGTTTCTTCTTAAAGGTTGCAACTTTGTCGTATGTCTTGAGTATACTGGCATATTTACCCTGCAGTGATATGTTCAAACTATTCAAAAGGCTAAAAATGTCAGCAAGGTATGCCAGCATGGCAAAGCACTCAAATATCAGCGACCTTACCTGCTAGGTCAAGATTGTGTTCTGTCAAAAACAGCAACAAACCTAAACGAAGCTCAAACACCTTTGCAAGAACTTTTCCTCTGAACAGCCAACGCACAATCAAGTGCAATAGGAGATGCTTGTTTTCTGCATCTGAATCAATACAAAGTTGAGCAAATAATCGACTGTTCACTGTGCTAGTTTTTATGAAGTTTACAATCCGAACACAGTCTTCAAGTACAGATCCCAGAGTTTCATTCAACTTCTTTGAAGCGAGTGCCTCAAGATAGATCATGCAATGGGTGCCTACGCTCTCGGGCGACCTTTATGCGAGTTACAACACCACTGTTGCGGCCAGTCATACACCGACGCAATTCGTCCACTGCAGTCCAAAAGTTGTGAAAAAATCGTTTAAAACATGAAATATTTCATCGGTCGCTGTTCTCGCTGGCAGTGACATGCAAAAAAATTAATTCCTCTTGCATACTATTCTGCCAACAATAGCAAACATAAACAAGCAGCTGTGACTCGCCGGCGACGTCAGTTGACTCATCTAACTGAAAAGCAAAATTCGGATTGTAATTATTCAGTTAGGTGCGCGACAATGTCCTCGGACATTTCAGTTATTCTTCTGCGGACAGTATCGTTCGAGATGAGAATGCTTTTCAGTTTTGTAAAGTATTCTAAGCCGAACAGTACGTCACAAATCTCAACAGCGGTGGCGTGATAATGTGTTTTCCAATCGTGTGCGGTTTCTTTGATTTTGCGATTCTTTGGGAATCAGGTACGATGCTTTAAGAACTTTTTCGTTGAGAGTGGCTCTTGTTTTTAACACTGTCTTCTGTTTATTATATTCCTCGGCTTTACGTTCGAAAAATTCTTTGGTTTTATTCTGTAGATCTGTATGTCTTGTAGCTAGATTATGATGAAATTTTGTCTGCTTCATTGCCTCGTTAGAGAGGAGTTGCAAACAAATAACACACTGTAGCAGATTTTGGTAATTTGTTGATAGAACAAAACCGTACTTAATATACTCCACATCATATTCTCAAGCTCAAAAGATCACAGTCACTTTCACTGTGACTAATATCAATTTGCGTGAAATCGAAGTCTTACGTCTGACAAATCGATCCATTCTAGCGCCTAAAGTTTTAAAGATGAAAAAACAGGTCATCCAAAAAGTATTCACGATCACTACGTGGGCAAATGAAATCCGCTGATTAATCCAATACACAGCACCAAGACCGAATAGCGGCTCCGAAGCAAACGAAATATGATTTTAAAACTAAAACATAATTGCTGAGAATTATATTTCACTTCTGCTCCCTCGCAGAATCTACGCCGACTGTTCTCTAAAATTACATTGTAAAACTGCACCTTTCAGCAACACGCTCAGAAAGACGCCGGTGTCGCACTTCAAAAGCGATACCGTCTTTTTATGTACGTCACATTTCTGTTTGGTGCTGGAAGAAACGCTGTCTGGACCATCCTTTCTCCAACAGCCGCACTACGGACATACTAATAAAGCGACCTACAATTCTGGGGCTTGTATCAGTGCAGTCTGCCCCTATGCATTGCGTGAAAAATGCTGAATAATTTTTCACTGTATCTTTTTTGCTGCTTTGAGACTTCAGCGAGGCCCACAGTACTCCCTTTTACGGCCCACCTTTGATCCGAGGCCCATAGGTTGAGAACCACTGTTCTGATTCATGTCACACCGCACACAGAAAGCAACCAGCAAGCAACAGCTTCTATCTGCCCTTTTCCGTGATAGATATTACTTTTTTATAACTCGGAAATGTAATTCATTATTATTTGTATCCGCTATTGATTCTTCCCTTCCCCCCCCCCCCCCCCCCAATGTTGCTGACGGTGGCTAGCTCGATGATGAAATAAGTTATAAAATATAAATGAGATTCTCGCTGAAGTAGTTATCTGTCCGATTGTTGCTTCCCCTTTTTTAAGACATCTCTCATGGTTGCTTGCGCTACAGTTGTCGATAACTATAAATGACAGCTGCCACGCTACCAGCAGACAATGCTGGGCGTCGCTGTTTCCATTTACAGTAATTGATATTTGTTTCCTTACTTATATGTGATAAGATTAGGAGTTATCGATAACTAAGTCACGATTTTGTCATACAAACCAGATAGTGTGGTAGGACAGAGTCTTACAACTAAACTGTGAAAAAGATCTGTGGTGGAATCATTTCTTCCTTAACTCTTTGAGGAGCACAAAACATAGACAAACGTAACTCTTTGACACCTGTCCTCGTAAATACACTCACACTTACATCATAGTTTAGGGCATATGCACTTTTTATATCTTTGTACAAATTCTATTTCTATTGATTCCCCTTCTTGTTCTGTGGTCCGCCAGAAATTCCAGTTTAAGAATCGCAGAATTTTTGTTTTTTAAATGTGTCCCAGCTACTTGTGTCCCTTTCTTCTGTTAGTGTTCCCAGAATTCTCCTGCGTTGCCATTTTTCAAATGTCTTTTTTTTCGGTTTATTTTCAGAAAGGCTGTAGCATGTTGAAGAAAGACCGGAAAAGAAACGAAAAAAAAATACGAACCAGTTATTTTTCCAATTTCCGGAAGACATGCATTCTAAGACGAATGGGAAACAATCTCTAAATGAATGAAGTAAAATATCCTCAGTCTACGATACTCAATGTTTGGGGAAAGAAAGAAGGGAAACACTATTCAGTGTTGTTTACTCAGGTCACACTGTCAAAGTAAATGACGGAGCAAGACTTGTTTTAAAAAATATTGAGATGTACAAACGACAAACGGATACAATTTCATCAAAACTGGACTTAGTGCTCCAGCACATGGCACCAGAAGTATCAGAGGCAGATTCCTGTCATGCCTTAGAGGCACAGAGGGATATGGTGTTAGTGCCCCTTATTTTCTTTGACCTGTCAGCACACTAGAGGGTGATGTGGTCAGTATCACACCTGGCCGCCTTTCCTTCCCCAACTCCAGAAGAAGTCGAGTACCTATTTCTACAGCTGGGTGACTGGGGTGCCTCCGACCGGATTCGAACCCCCGACCTTCGCCGTGAGAGATCAGTGCACTAACCACTTCGCCAGTCAGACACCAGGTCAAACCGAAAAACTTGTCCTTCGAAGTTCTTAGTGGCTGGCCAGTTGCGTAAACGCTATTATGATACGCATCTTAAAGCAAGTTCACTAGCCCAGCTGTAGGACGATCAAGTGTTTAGCAGGACAGCGTACAAACAAGTGTCTAGCAGGACAGCGTACAAACAAGTGTCTAGCAGGACAGCGTACAAACAAGTGTTTAGCAGGACAGTGTACAAACAAGTGCCTAGCAGGACAGTGTACAAACAAGTGTCTAGCAGCAGTGTACAAACAAGTGCCTAGCAGGACAGTGCACAAAGAAGTGTCTAGTAGCAGTGTACAAACAAGTGTCTAGCAGCACAGTGTACAAACAAGTGTCTAGCAGCACAGTGTACAAACAAGTGTCTAGCAGCAGTGTACAAACAAGTGTCTAGCAGCAGTGTACAAACAAGTGTCTAGCAGCACAGTGTACAAACAAGTGTCTAGCAGGACAGCGTACAAACAAGTGTCTAGCAGGACAGTGTACAAAAAAGTCTAGCAGGACAGCATACAAACAAGTGTCTAGCAGCACAGTGTACAAACAAGTGTCTAGCAGCACAGTGTACAAACAAGTGTCTAGCTGGAAGGTGTACAAACAAGTGTCTAGCAGGACAGTGTACAAACAAGTGTCTAGCAGGACAGCATACAAACATTGTCTATCAGGACAGCATATAAACATGTGTCTAGCAGGACAGTGTACAAACAGGTGTCTCTATCAGGACAACCATAAAAGCAAGTGTCTGTACATCACGACAGCGTACAAACAAGTGACAAGTAGTTTAGTGTACAAACAAGTTTCTATCACAACAGCGTACAAATGTTCTGTAGGACAGCATACAAATGTCTGTCAATTGGGACAGTGCACAAGTGTCTAGCATGACAGTGTACAAACAAGTGTCTAGCAGGACAGCATACAAACAAGTATCTAGTAGGACAGCATACAAACAAGTGTCTAGGACAGTGTACAAACAAATGTCTATCAGGGCAGTGTACAAACAAGTGTCTACCAGGACAGCGTACAAACAAGTGTCTACCAGGACAGCGTACAAACAAGTGTCTACCAGGACAGCGTACAAACAAGTGTCTACCAGGACAGCGTACAAACAAGTGTCTACCAGGACAGCGTACAAACAAGTGTCTACCAGGACAGCGTACAAACAAGTGTCTACCAGGACAGCGTACAAACAAGTGTCTACCAGGAAAAACAGTTCGCACAGAAAACTTCACACAAAGAAAACGACGCACTTTACATCACGTGACTTGTAGTTTCTTGGATCTCACAACAGTTAGCGGAAGCAGAAGAGGTAAAACGCCCGCTTGTGTTTCTTGATGAGAACGCCAAACTTTGGATAAATGCCGACTTTTACTTGTTTTGTTGAGTGAGAGAAAGAGAAAGAGAGAGAGAGGGAGACACAGAGAGAGACAGAGAGAGAGACAGAGAGAGAGAGAGAAAGAGAGAGAGACCAGCATAAGCGCGCAATGTCCTTAAAGGTTGTGCAGGAAAAAAAAAGGAAAAGAAAGATTTCCCTGGCTTTATACCTGTAGACTATGATTTCCTCAAAGGCTGCGCCTGTAAAAACGTTTGAACGTAGAATTTATATGTTTTAAAAAAATCTTCGTGAGGCATTATTTTCTGGTTGCTTTAGTAAAAGAGAAGCAAATTTTATCAATAAAGTTGAATCAACAAAAGAAAACTGGCAGAGTTGGACACTGACACTAATACAAGAAAATACTTGCAACAACTTTCTTTCTGCTCCGCTCTGTATCGATTCTCAAACTTCTCAAACAACGACAGCAACACAATGTCTATGATTATGTAAAAACCTAGGTTACAACAACAGCCTAAGTAACAACACTGGCACTACAGGCACTAGCAACAAAACATGGCACTCTGTCATCTTTACCGGATCGTCTATATAGTTGCTGTCTATTTGTAACTGCCAGCTGTATATTCCTGGCAGTCTACGCAGTGAAGTACAGGGAGTTATGAGAAGAGCAAGGACAGGGAGTTGGTTACAGCTCGCATAACGGCCTGGAGTGGGCCTAAAAAGACTGCACTATTTAGACCGAGTCTATGACTAGAAGCACCGACGTGGACAGTGACATGGCTTGACTCGCCCCAACAGTCATGCCATCACTTAGCACAAACTAACCACGCCGGCCAACAAAACAAGAACGGTACAAGATGGCCACGATCATAGATTTGAAAATTATGTCACTTATTTTGTCTGCTTCCTGGTGCAGCTTTCATTTTTGGGTGTGGGGGAGGGGCGATACGGCTCGATGGTTTTCTTCGTAGAATGGGATATTTAATGGTTTCTGTAAACACCTACCCCTCCCCCCGCCACCCCCTCCCCGTAGGGGGTCTCTCCTTGCTTCGAACAATTCTTAGCGTGAATGTTTCCTGTTATACCGTCTGGTGGTAGACAAGTAACGTGGCCAAACTTCTTGTTCCTGTTATACCGTCTGGTGGTAGACAAGTAACGTGGCCAAACTTCTTGTTCCTGTTATACCGTCTGGTGGTAGACAAGTAACGTGGCCAAACTTCTTGTTCCTGTTATACCGTCTGGTGGTAGACAAGTAACGTGGCCAAACTTCTTGTTCCTGTTATACCGTCTGGTGGTAGACAAGTAACGTGGCCAAACTTCTTGTTCCTGTTGACTGGTGTTACTCTAACCTTTGTCCTGACAGTGTCTTCCCGAGTTGGTCTCTTCTTGCTGTATTTAGTCTCCTCCTTAAACGTCTCATTTCTGTGGCCATAGTTTACCGCTCCCATAAAACAGGAAAAACTCTGTCAGTTACTGCAAGCAAAGCTCAGTGCAGACTTGGACAAGATGTGAAACAAATCTGTGTGACTGAATGACACCTTAGCCAGCTGACATGACCTGTGTTAGTGGGGCAGTCTTGCTCTGTTGCAACTGTTCAGTTTACAAGGGCAGGTGAAAACTTGAACAAATTACGGGCAGCAAGCAGCAAGACAAAATAAGTGAGGTTCTGCGCATGCTCAGCTTCCATCCAATATGGCAACTGAAATGACTTGGACACGTAACATGAATTGCTGGCAAGAAATTTTTCTATGGTGAACTTTATACAGGGAATATGGTCATAGGCAGAAGAAAACTGAAATTAAGTTTTCAATCAACCAAAAGGACCAGGAAGAATTGGCGAAAGACAATGTTATATGGATAGCAACATAGTCACATATGGAGGAAATGACAGTCAAACTTGAAATAAACATGATTTTGTTGCATTTGTTGCCAATTGTGATAATCTAACATAGATAGAAGCAGCAACTTTCAACAAACAGCTTTCTTCTGCCTGCATCAGAAGTGTCTTATAAGACACAAGATTCTCTTACAGGTCCTGATATAGCAGAATCTTACAAGTCCTGATATAGTAGAATTTTACAAGTCCTGATATAGCAGAATCTTACAGGTCCTAACATATAGCAGAATTCTTTTACAGGTCCTAATATATAGCAGAATCTTACAGGTCCTAAGATATAGCAGAATCTTCATTCATTCATTTGTATGTCCCTTGCGGAACTTTGCCTCCCAAACAGCACTCATGTAGGCCTCTCGGTTGTGAGCAAGATGGCCTGCTGCTGCTGCGTCCATTTGCAGATCGTCAACGATTTCTTGCAGACATCTTCGTTTTGGTCTTCCTCTTTTTCTTTTTCCCATTATGTATCCTTCCAATATGGTCTTCTCTAAATTATCATGACGTTTGTGTCCAAAATATTTAAGTTTTCTCTCTTTAATCCTCTTTACTAGCCTGCCTTCTTCAATATTAAGCTCTTGTAGTATAGATATATTTGTTCTTTTTTGTGTCCACGATATTTGGAGAACTCTTCTGTAGCATTTACATTCAAAGGCATTTATGTGTTACTCAGCTGTTTTGTTAAGTGTCCAGGTCTCACAGGCATATGTTGCGATGGGAAAGATGCATGACCTTAAAAATCTTATTTTTGTAGTTCTGTCTGCTCCTCTCCACAGATTCTTTATTTGTTTTACTTTCTGAAGAGCGATAGTTGTCCTCCTTTTAATTTCCCTCATTGTATCTCCATTATTAGTTAGTAATGATCCAAGATATTCAAAACTCTCCACTTCATCCAGTTTTTCCTCATTGATATATATTTCAGCTGCCTTGTTTGTTTTGTCAGTTGTCATCAATTTAGTTTTCTTCGCATTAAGATAGAGGTTCTGCTCTTCGCTGTTCTTACGGACTGACATAATTAGTTTTTCCATTCCTTTTTGTGTTGTGGACAGTAACACTGTATCATCAGCATATCTAATCTCTGGTATTTCATAACCTCCAATTGTTATGGCATCGTAATAAAGAATCTTACAGGTCCTAATATATAGCAGACGCTTACAGGTCCTAATATATAGCAGAATCTTACAGGTACTGATATTATAGAATCTTACAGGTCCTGTTATAGCAGAATCTTACAGGTCCTGATATATAGCAGAATCTTACATGTCCTGTTATATAACAGAATCTTATAGGTCCTGCTATAGCAGAATCTTACAGGTCCTAATATATAGCAGAACTCTTACAGGTCCTGACATAGAGAATCTTCATCATCATCATCAGGTGCCGTTGTGACTGGCATTGGCTATTATGCTTCTCCAGAGTACCCGATCCTTCATGCAGGCCATCAGTTCAGTTGGTGATCTCCTCTCACACCATCCCGTCAGACCGTCCAGTATCATTTCTCTTGGTCTTCCTCTTGATCTTCTTCCTTCTATTTTTCCTGTTGTTATAATATTTTCAATGCCCCCTCTTCTCATTGCATGTCCTATGAAAGTACATTGTCTCTCTCTTATCTTTTTGACAAGGTTTTTTTGTCTCTCCAGCTCTTCTCATACATTCTTCATTAGTTATTTTTGCTGTCCAGGGGATTCGCAACATTCTTCTAATAAACCACATTTCTGCTGCTTCCAATGATTTTTGTGCAGACTTGCCTATTGTCCATGATTCACTTCCATATAACAAGATAGGTTCAATATAGCATTTTAGGACTCGTTTTCTAACATTCATTGATAAAGATGTGTTAGCTAATATGTTTCTCATTCTCTGAAATGCAGTCTTTGCTTGGCCTATTCTGTTCCTAATTTCTGTTGTGCATTTCCCATCTGAAGTTATTACTGCTACAAAGTATTTGAATTTCTGCACCTGCTTTAGAATGGTTCCGTTTAATTTAATACTGCATGCTGGTGGATTCTGTTTCTTAGATATAACCATAGTCTCTGTCTTTTTTGATGTTCAAAGTAAGGCCTTTCTGTTCACTTTCTTTGGCGACTTTATCCAAGAGATTTTGCAGGTCTTGTTGGTTCTCAGCTATCAGTACTGTGTCGTCAGCATACTGAGGGTTGTTAATACTGTATCCTCCAGTTTTAATGCCCGGTTTTGTGATGATTGTTCTTAGAATATTCTCGCTGTACAGAGAAAAAAGGTCTGGAGATAGTACACATCCTTGTCGCACCCCTTGTTTTATAGGTTGATATCTTCCAATTCTATTTTCAACTCGAACTGCTGCTTCTTGCTGCCAGTATAGATGTTTTACATTCCTCAGGTCTTTGCCGTCTATATTGATGTCTTCAAGCATTTTAATAATTTCATTATGTTTCACCTTGTCAAATGCCTTGGTGTAATCAATGAAGCATAAGTAGTGATCTTTCTGTACTTCTAAAGCTCTTTCTGTTAGTGTTCGTAAAGCATTAATGGCATTGTGTGTTCCCTTTCCTTCAACAAATCCAAACTGTTCATCTGCTATTTCCATTTTTATCTTTTTCCTTGCTCTTCTCATAATGATTCTCAGAAGTAGCTTTGTTATGTGACATGAGAGGCTGATAGTCTGGTGGTCATCACATTCCTTTGGTAGTGCTATAAACGTGGATTTAATCAGGTCATTGGGAATATAACCACTGTTGTAAATGTCGTTTAGTAACTTGGTTATTATTTTTATTCCTATCTCCTCTAGCGCCTCTATTTCTTCTATTGTTATATTATCAGACTCAGTCGCTTTTCCTTTCTTCATGTATTTGATGCCACCTATGATTTCATCTTCAGGTGGTCCATCACAGTTTTCAGTATCTGGTGTTAATTCTGGTCTTTCTCCTCCATATAGCTCACCGATATACTCTGTTCACAATGTCTTCTTTTCCCATAACATTTTACCTTCTTTCGATTTCAGGCATCCTGTGGTATATTTTGTTTTCCTGCCTGTGAGTTCATTAATTCGTTTGTGCATGTTTTTGCTGTCTTTATTATGAGAGTCCTCTATCTGTCTGCACTGTTCATTTAACCACATTTCTTTTGCTTCTCTGCATTTGCGTCTTATTTCTTTATTTATCTTGCTATATTTTTCCTCTTTATTTTTACTCCTCCTCCTCTTGTCCATCAGTCCTAAGATGTCGTCTGTCATCCATTTATTTTTAGGGGCTTCTTTTTTCGGTGGTATTGTCTCCTTAACAGTTTGGTGGACAGAATCTCTTAACATTTCCCATTGTTCATCTATACTATTTATCTTTGCTATTGCATTGTATCTATTTGTTATAATAACTTTGTATTGTTCTCGCAGTTCTTTGTCATTTTTAAGAAGTTCTGTATTCAGTTTGATGTTTCTCACTTTTCTGCATGTTTTCTTTAGCTTTATTCTAACTTTTCCACAGAGTGGTTCATGGTCACTATTGCAGCAGCTCCTGGCATGGTTTTTGTTGTCAGTAATGCATTGTGGAATCATTTGTTGATTAATATGTAGTCTATCTGGTTAAATGTCTTTTTGTCTGGGCTGCACCACGTTGCCAGTCTTTGAGGATGTTGTTTAAACCAGGTGTTTCCTACAACCATGCTGTTTATTCTTGCCCATTCAATTAATTTATAACCTCTGTCATTCCTCTCCCCCAGTCCATAGTCACCAACGATGTCCGAAGTTCTTCCTTTACCAACTTTGGCATTAAAATCTCCCATGACTATGGTAACTTCATGTGACTTTGTGTGTTTTAGTGCTGTCTCTATGTCATTATAAAATATCTGTACATCTTCTTAAGAACTTTCAGATGTTGCAGCGTACACTTGTACAATATTTATGTTTATTGGTTGTCCTGTCAGTTGGGCTAGCAGGACTCGGTCCGAGATGTTCAAATATCCTACAATTGTCCTTGCCGTTTGTTCATCAAATATAATTCCTACTCCTCGTTCATGTTTCTCAGTTCCTGAATATATTATTGTATATTTATCTGAGTTTATCTTCCCTGCACCTGTCCATCTAACTTCACTCATTCCTAATATGTTGATCTTCATCCTTTCCATTTCCATCTTTACATTTTCTAATTTTCCAGCCTGGAATAAAGTTCTAGAGAATCTTACAGGTCCTAATATACAGCAGAACTCTTACTGGTCCTAATACACAGCAGAACTCTTACAGGTCCTAATACACAGTAGAATCTTACAGGTCCTAATACATAGTAGAATCTTACAGGTCCTAATATATAGTAGAATCTTACAGGTCCTGACATAGCAGAATCTTACAGGTCCTAATATATGGCAGAACTCTTACAGGTCCTAATATATAGCAGAACTCTTACAGGTCCTAATATATAGCAGAACTCTTACAGGTCCTAATATATAGCAGAATCTTACAGGTTCTAATATACAGCAGAACTCTTACAGGTCCTGACACAGCAGAATCTTACAGGTCCTGCTATAGCAGAATCTTACAGGTCCTGTTATAGCAGAATCTTACAGGTCCTAATATATAGCAGAATCTTACAGGTCCTAATATATAGCAGAATCTTACAGCTCCTGACACAGCAGAATCTTACAGGTCCTGACACAGCAGAATCTTACAGGTCCTGACATAGCAGAATCTTACAGGTCCTGACACAGAAGAACTCTTACAGATCCTGACATAGCAGAACTCTTACAGGTCCTGATATAGTAGAACTCTAACAGGTCCTGATATAGCAGAACTCTTATAGGTCCTGATATAGCAGAACTCTTATAGGTCCTGACATAGCCGAACTCTTACAGGTCTTGATATAGCATAACTCTTACAGGTCCTGTCATAGCAGAAACAAACACGATGAAAGAAAGCCTGGACTTAAATAACAAAACATCAAAGATAACATTCATTTTGTTATAAAACATGTTTTAATGCTATGTCAATTATAAAGATTTATATACTCATTAATGATCACTTCCACTAACTGGAACTAAGTGGTTGTCAGTCTGACCGTTTGAAGATGAGAAAAGAAAAAGTTGGCCAGTTATAATACTGGCCACACCACCTTCAAATGTTCCAGAAGGTCAGCAACAGTAACATCATAACCTGGCTGAACCTGGAGTGAGGTTTACTGACTGTAAACAATGATGTCAACAACCCTGGCACTGTTTGCCCAGTTTATATACATACACATAGAACAATATATTTTGCCCAGTATATATACATACACATAGAACATTATATAACCTCATTCTGGTTTAATCAATGGCAGCAGTAGCAGATATGTTACATTCTTATTAATAGTAGAATAACAGAACAGCCTTTCTGTTACTCTAGTTTTGTTCACACTATTTCCACTGACACTAATACTAGGATATGTTTTCACAACCTACTCTGTGTATACAGCATATGTGGTATGTACATATGTACAAGGGTCATACCGAAAGTTGTGAGCAAATATTTTTTTAAAATCAGAATTTATAGATAGAGAAAATATAAATGTATCACCTTAACTGCATTCTTTTCTTCACTTTTCAACATAAATCTCCATTTCTCTGCACACATTTTTTCCATCGCTCTGCAAGTTTGAAAATACCCTCCTGGTAGAATTTCATTCCAGCAGACCAAAGGTACAGACGCAGCACTGCTTTCTGGACATTCTCTCCTGTGTCGTAGTGATGACCTCACATTTGTTCTTTCAGAAAACCAAAAAGATGGTAATCACTGGATACCAGGTCGGGGCTATAGTCAGGGTGTGGAAGGATTTCCCAACCTATTTTCTGAATTTCCTCAGTTGTCCGGCGGGCAGAGTTTTTCTCACAGCTTTGTGATCTTTAGTCAACAAACATGGGACCCAGCGGGCACAAACTTTTCAATAGCCTAGGGTTTCAATCATTTCCTGTACTGTACTGTGTCCTATTTCAAGATTTACAGCAATTTCAGTTACTGTGACACGTCTGTCTTGTTTAATGATATCAACCCTTTCCATGCTGCGTTCATTGGAGGCAGTTTGAGGGCGACTGCTGTGAGGTATATCTTAGATGCTCGTGTTTCTGGTCGCTGCGAGCCATATCTTGGATGCTCATGTTTCTATCTATGAAATGTTACAGCCACCTCTTAACACTGCTAGCACTCATACACACATCTCCATAAGCAAGTTGAAGTCTTTGGTGAATTTCAGCAGCAGGGATTTTCTCTTTAATGAGGAACTCAATAACAGCACATTGATGAAATGAAATTTCAGCACCCACCATTTTGTTTAAGCTCCACATGGTCACGTGACAAATGATGTGATGTCATGTGACTTCTACATGAAGTGCAAAGGATGCATTTAAGGTGATACATTTATATTTTCTCTACCTATAAATTCTGAATTTTAAAAAAGAGTTTGCTCACGACCTTCAGCATGATCCTCATACATAAGAATTTATGTGGACATCACCAGACAGAACAAGACCCCTTCTTTCAAAGTCTTGAACTTTCCACAGTCAATCTCTAGAAGTAAGACACAAGATCTCTGACTATGTTAGGATCAATCAATCTCTAGAAATCAGACACATGATCTTGACAATATTAGCATTAATCAATCTCTAGAAATTAGTCACAAGATCTTGACAATGTCAGGATCAATCATCTCTGACAATGTTAGTATCAATTAATCTCTACAACAAAGACACAAGATCTTGACAAGATCTCGACAATGTTAGGATCAAACAATCTCTAGAAGTAAGACACAAGATCTTGACAAGATCTTGACAATGTTAGGATCAATCAATCTCTAGAAGTAAGACACAAGATCTTAACAATGTTAGGATCAATCAGTCTCTAGAAGTAAGACACAAGATCTTGACAATGTGAGTATAATGTCGTGTTATATTCTGCAAGTATAATGTCCTATTACATTCAGTGAGTATAATGTCGTGTTACATTTTGCAACTATATGTCCTGTTATACTCTGGAAGTATAATGCTGTGTTACATTCTGTAACAAACTCGGAAGTATGATTCATCTTTCCAAAGAAGCTGAAAGCAGATAATATGGTGGGTGGTCAAAGAAAGACCAGAGAAACGGGAGTTTACTGTGAGAAAATATACGTCTCTGTGCAAAGACTGGTTAGCTGTTGCCATGAAAAAGTGAATTCATGGGCTCCCTGTAGACAGAAATGTTAGCTTTTCTCACTTGATGCTGACTATTTCTCCAAGCAAAGCCGGTGAAAGTAGGCAGCCATGTTACTTTAGCCTGACCTGCAGGATCATAACTGACACGCTGCCTGCGGTAGAGGAAGCTGCCAAGGAGTTCCCTGAACTCAATCAAGCCACACCCACCTGCTCAAGATCTTCATGGCAGCGTCAGCTCCAGCTCACAGTTACATGGAGATCCTCGAACAACATCATTCATGGCATAAACATGTCTGCTCCATGAACTTGCTATCAGCCTGATTAACATAATTATTACAGACAGCACAAGAAATATTCAAAATACACAACCCAGCTGAAGGAGATGAAAGATCACAATGGGCATCCTGCCTTTCTTTCAACCTTCACGTTGTCAAATTCCATAACTTCACCAGGAACTATAATCTCTGAAGGAGTTGTTGAACTTGGTAGAAATCCTGAGAAAAGTAAAAAAAGAAAAAACATTCAGCGTGGTCAGCCGAGGTCTGTGTATGCTACTATCATGAACAAAACATTAAAAAAAACAGTTGTCATTAACCGCATCAAGTAATGGAAACGTTAATCCATTCCTATCTTGTGTCAGAGATATCTTAAGTAAACCAGCTTCTGGCAGTCCAATCCTGTGTCAGAGATATCTTAAGTAAACCAGAGTCTGATAATACAATCCTGTGTCAGAGATATCTTAAGCAAACCAGTTTCTGATAATACAATCATGTGCCAGAGATATCTTAAACGAACCAGTTTCTGATAATACAATCATGTGCCAGAGATATCTTAAACGAACCAGTTTCTGATAATGCAATCCTGTGTCAGAGATATCTTAAGTAAAGAATGGGGTGTTGTGTGTGTTTGTGTCTGTGGGGGGAGGACGAGATGGAGAATCAAATGATATAGAGGGATAAGTGAATGAAAATGAGCAGCAGGGAGGTATCAGAACTAACTGAAGTGTCTATATACAGACAGTAGGTGTGTGAGCAGTAGGGAGGTATCAGAACCAACTGAAGTGTCTACAGACAGACAGTAGGAGTGTGACATAGAATAAGAACTAACTGAAGTGTCTACAGACAGACAGTAGGAGTGTGACATAGAATAAGAACTAACTGAAGTGTCTATAGACAGTAGGAGTGTGACATGGGAGGTATAAGAACTAACTGAAGTGTCTACAGACAGACAGTAGGAGTGTGACATAGAATAAGAACTAACTGAAGTGTCTATAGACAGACAGTAGGAGTGTGACATAGAATAAGAACTAACTGAAGTGTCTATAGATAGACAGTAGGAGTGTGACATGGGAGGTATAAGAACTAACTGAAGTGTCTACAGACAGACAGTAGGAGTGTGACATGGGAGGTATAAGAACTAACTGAAGTGTCTACAGACAGACAGTAGGAGTGTGACATGGGAGGTATAAGAACTAACTGAAGTGTCTACAGACAGACAGTAGGAGTGTGACATGGGAGGTATAAGAACTAACTGAAGTGTCTACAGACAGACAGTAGGAGTGTGACATGGGAGGTATAGGAACTAACTGAAGTGTCTACAGACAGACAGTAGGAGTGTGACATGGGAGGTATAAGAACTAACTGAAGTGTCTATAGACAGACAGTAGGAGTGTGACATGGGAGGTAGAAGCTTCAAAAAAAAGTCTGGGAAACTGTGTCAGGCAAACCAGATTTTGGCTGTCCAATCCTGTGTCAAAGATAATTCATTTATTAAGTTATCTTTTTATAAATCTGGATGGAGGATAAGAAATCCACAGGCATCATCAGGTGACATGACTGATAGCATGGGCAATCATGCTCCTCCACAGGAATCAATCTTTGGTGATTTCCACTCACTTATTGAGTCTTTACTATGTTAAATGATCTGTGCTAGGGCTTAAGGGAACACACCACATCCACAAACGAATTTTAAGAAATCTTGTTTTGTTATTTATGTCAGGCCAGTATGTTAAGTTTGTAAAGTTTAGTATCAATATTTATATACAAGGATACATATTTCATTAGGATCACACAGCTTGCTATATTTAGGACACTGAGCTGTCAGAGGTCTATCACACTATATAAAGCAGGAGACAATCAGGACATAAGCTGTCAGAGATCTATCACACTATATAAAGCAGGAGACACTCTGGACATAAAGCTGTCAGAGATCTATCACACTATATAAAGCAAGAGACAATCAGGACATAAAGCTGTCAGAGATCTATCACACTATATAAAGCAGGAGACACTCTGGACATAAGCTGTCTGAGATCTATCACACTATATAAAGCAAGAGACACTCTGGACATAAGCTGTCTGAGATCTATCACACTATATAAAGCAGGAGGCACTATGGACATAAGCTGTACAGGTCATACAGTAATAAATGTCCATATTTTCTCTGACTTGTTCCATTCCATTAAACTGTACAGGTCATACAGTAATAAATGTCCATATTTTCTCTGACCTGTCAACACACTTGAGGGTAATGTGGCATCATACCTGAATACCATTCCTTGCACAGACCCAACTACCGATCTCTGTAGCTGGGCTTCTGACATGTCTAGACTTGAATCAAATCTTCATGACAGCTCTAACTACTCTGCCACTCAGACACCATGTCAAATAAACCTGTGATTTATTTAATAAAGTACGTGTACCTGGGAATTCTTGAACAGGAATGACCTTGAAATGAACAACTTTTTCTTCTGAGGACAAAATCTCCATAAATGAAGAACTTCACCTATTAAAAGGAGAACAAATAAAAAATATTTATCTTTTTCCTGCTGGAAGTTTACCTTCCCACTCTGAGGTCAATATGATAAGAATAAACATTTGTCTGAACAAATGAACAAGACTTCAGTCTCCCTGCTGCTAGCGTTAACATATCTGTATAATACGGAACCCAGTTTCACTTATGTTAGGCCATCCTGTGTCAACTCCAAAGTCAAGAATGCTTTCAGTGAATCTGAAACATGCCCTCCAGCTTGGCAGTGCACATGACCTAAAGGCATCTCTTGCTTTGAGTGCTATTACAGGCACTTCAGATTGAGACACTAACTCTTGTCCCAGGCACTTCAGACTGAGACATTAACTCTTGTTCCAGGCACTTCTGATTGAGACATTAATTCTGGTCTCAGAAACTTTAGATTGAGACACTAACTCCTGTCCCAGGCACTTCAGATTGAGACAATAACTCTGGTCTCAGACAATCCAGATTGAGACACTAACTCTGGTCTCAGACACTTCAGACTGAGACACTAACTCTGGTCTCAGACACTTCAGATTGAGACACTAACTCTTGTCCCAGGCACTTCAGACTGAGACACTAACTCTGGTCTCAGACACTTCAGATTGAAACACTAAATCTTGTCTCAGACACTTCAGATTGAGACACTAACTCTGGTCTCAGACACTTCAGATTGAGACACTAACTCTTGTCCCAGGCACTTCAGATTGAGACACTAACTCTTGTCTCAGACACTTAAGATTGAGACACTAACTTTTGTCCCAGCCACTTTAGATTGAAACACTAACTTTTGTCCCAGACACTTCAGATTGAGACACTAACTCTTGTCCCAGGCACTTTAGATTGAAACACTAACTCTTGTCCCTTGCACTTTAGATTGAAACACTAACCTTTGTCCCAGGCACTTTAGATTGAAACACTAACTTTTGTCCCAGGCACTTTAGATTGAAACACTAACTCTGGTCTCAGACACTTCAGATTGCGACACTAACTCTGATCTCAGACACTTCAGATTGAGACACTAACTCTGGTCTCAGACACTTCAGATTGAGACACTAACTCTTGTCCCAGGCACTTCAGATTGAGACACTAACTCTTGTCTCAGACACTTTAGATTGAGACACTAACTCTTGTCTCAGACACTTCAGATTGAGACACTAACTCTGGTCTCAGACACTTCAGATTGAGACACTAACTCTTGTCCCAGGCACTTCAAATTGAGACACTAACTCTTGTCTCAGACACTTTAGATTGAGACACTAACTCTTGTCTCAGACACTTCAGATTGAGACACTAACTCTGGTCTCAGACACTTTAGATTGAGACACTAACTCTGGTCCCAGGAACTTCAGATTGACTTTTATCAGTAGCTGATTTACAGAGTTATTTTCTTTCTTTTTTTTTTTTTAACAATGTTTAAAGGAACTAATTAAAAAAATATGGAAAAAAAGCCAATACCTGTAAGTGTTTTAGAATATACACCATCTTGGCCTGCCACAAAGAAGTTTCCTCGAGAGCAACTGAATTGCTCGATGTTCCGTGTGTTGACCATCAGATCCTCTGTCACAGGGTAAAACAGGGTTGATCCAGATGGGTTCCAGTCTTCTGTGTGGAAGATGGTATCACTGTCCACATACTGAAGATGGATGAAGTGTCGACCTATGAAAATCCGAGAACACAAACATCTTATTAAAAATTGCACTTTTCTTTACAAAAAGATCTCATGCTTCACTTTGGTTTTGTTCATGGATGTGAATGTATTTATGCAGACTAAGGTGATATCCCATGTTTCAAGGACTGAGTTTTGTGGACTAAGGCAATTTCTCATATTTCAGGCACTGAGTTTTACATGATATTCCATTTTTCCTTCATGTACTGGAGCATTATTTTATTTATATATTTGATATAAGTGTGGAAAGTTTGACATTACATTTGTTGTGAGTTCATGAGATATTCATACAATTACTTAAAAGTTCAAGAAAGTTCAAGGCTGAGAATTTGACAAGGACTTGATCCTCTGAATCATTTCAAGGATAACTGTTAATTATACCAGTTTGACTTTTCCAGACGAAGACACAACCCAGATGAGAAGTACCATAAATTATGTTGGTTTCTTTGCTGTTTTTTTTTTTTTTTTGGTTTGCTCTCATTGCAGTCTGATTCAACACTTTGTTGTTTGAAAAGACAGGGCGTCAAGCATGTGAATCAAAGCATAAATGCTGAATGGCACAACAAACAAATCAAATGACGTTTTAATTGGTTGGCTCATTCTTGTGTGACTTTTTATGTATTCAACATTTTGCTTCCTGGCTAACTACAACTACCCCGGGGATCCAACCAAAAAAAAATGTATACATGAAGAAGCACTAACTCTTTACACCAAGACATGCTGACAGTGTTGGTTAAATATCCAAGCTGGACAGAATCAATATTTATAGAGCCGTCCTTAAGTCTATAAGAAATGAACATTTATATTTCTGATCACTTCAACTCTGAAACTCCCCCTGGGAACAACTGTGTTAAGAGCACACTTATCTTAACATAGTGTTTGTGAGACAGGGAACATAGATCTGTTTGCTTAAAAACTCTGACCTACCTCTGTAGCCCAGAAACTTGTAGCAATCAACACTAATTGTAATTGTTATTTTTGTAAAATGTAATGTCAGGTTGGTGGACAGATGGGGACATGGAGATCTCTGGCGGGGATGAGGGAAGTCTGGTGTGAAACCAATGAATCCAGGACGTGACAAGCCTATGGGTCTTTACAACAATGACTATCAGAATGATGTAAACAAAACAGAGCCAGCAGGCTATAGGTGGCGGGGAATGGATATCGTTGAAGCACTCATCAGATTCCTCATCTCAAAGTCGGAATGTCTTTGTGGAACTGTCTCCAAACCATCTGACATGGAGAAGGGACTTACATACAGCCACCAGAGGCTGGAAAACAAAGTTTTGGCCAGGCCAGCCACACTGTCTTCATGGTAGTCCAAGCAACGACCACAGTCTGCCCTAGCAAGGAAAGGTGCTGAAGTCGGAGTTACCCACCCAAAAGGCGCATCGCAAAAATCAGAGTAACACGCATTATCGCTAATGAAATGTCTCTATCTGCAGTATTCAAACATGGTGCTCGCCCTGTGAAGACTAACCAGGCAGGTGCAGTGCCGGGCCCCCTGCCTCGAAAGGGTCCACCCAATGCTACTGGAGGTCCTCTCAGTTCGTTTTGTGGATTAGGAGACATGAGAGTAGAGCTACTGGCCAAAAAATACAACGGAAGAAAACAGCCAAAAAGCAAGAACTTAAAATAATGCAGTGGAATGCTGAGGGTGTCAGCAGTGTTAGAGATGGCTATAGCAAAAAGGTATTATAGTATATAATACTTTTTGCAGAGCAGGTAAGTATATGCTGCATACAGGAGACACACCTAACCAAAGATGCCGCCTTTAAAATCAGAGGCTACCAGTGTTTTAGATCAGACCGACAGGACAGAAGAAAAGGAGGAGTACTCACACTTGTTAAGAATAACATCAGCGCATGTCAGCTGGGAGTGTTCATGGAAGGAGCCGAATATCAGATGATCCATCTAAAAAGTAGTAATACAGATTTCCACCTCCTTAACTATTACTGTCCTAATGACCGCCAACTTGCTTTAGAAACAATCCCACACAAAGAGAGACTGATGGTCTGTGGCGATTTTAACAGCCATTCCCAGAGCTGGGGCTATGATCACATAGACAAGAGAGGAGAGGAAGTTGAGAGCTGGCAGGATAATGGACTTCTCCTGATCAACCAGCCAATGGATCCCCCAACATTTTACTCAAGGGCTTGGCGTAGAACCTCAACACCAGATCTGGCATTCCACTCTCCAGATCTGAAGTGGAAAATTACACGTGAAGTTGGAAAACAACTTGGAGGTAGCGACCATCGACCAGTCTTCCTGACAATAGAAAATGAACTCCTTAACACCAGTAACCCTCTCCCCAGATGGAACTATAAAAATGCAAACTGGACAATGTACAGACATCGTACAGGTATCTTGGTGGGACAACTGTCAATAGAAGGTAAGGATATTAACAGCATGGTGAAGGAATTCAATGCTTGTATGCTTCAGGCCGCTCGTGAAACCATTCCCAGAGGAGCTCACAGGGACTATAAACCATACTGGTCTAGTGAGCTGGGAAAACTCCATGATGACATGGAAGCAGCTCGAAAGCAAGCAGAAAATAGACCATGCCAAGAACACCACAATAATTACCAACATTCTAAGGCCAAATTTCAGAGAGCCAAGCTGCAAGCCAGATGGGAAAGTTGGAGAGAGAAAACAGAGTCCCTAAACTTTGAAAAGGATGGAAGGAAACTGTGGAAACTAATCAAACAGGTAAATGATGAGAGTATTGGAAGAAGTACAAAGATTACACTAATAGAGGATGGGAAAACTCTTACAGGTAAGCAGGTAGCAGATCACTTTACTCGCATGTTTGCACAGGACTGCAACATTGATATCCATCCAGAGAAAGAGCGTGCAGTGCGCACTGACCCACAGAAAGAAGAGGAACAAGTCAGAAAAGTGGAGGTCATGGATGCACCAATCACATGCAGCGAGTTAGACCTAGCAGTCAGTAAACTGAAACCAAGGAAATCACCAGGACCAGATAGAGTGTCCAATGAAATGATCAAGAACCTGGGAATGGCAGCAATGGGAAAGCTGTTGGATATTTTCAATATGTGCTGGAGCACAGGTAAGTTACCTCAAATCTGGAAGGAAGCAAGCATGGTACCACTGCTAAAACCAGGGGAAAACAGTGATACTGCCTCCAGCTACAGGCCAATCAGTCTCACTAGCTGCCTATGCAAAACGATGGAACGCATCATTGACCTGAGGCTAAAATGGTACCTAGAAAGTGAAAACCTTCTCGTTCCACAACAAGCAGGATTTAGGCAGTACTACAGTACGGAAGATCAAGTGACCTATCTCTCTCAAGAGATTGAAGATGCATTCCAAGAGAAAAACCTTGTACTAGCAGTGTGGATAGACCTAAAGAAAGCCTTTGATAAAGTATGGAAAAAAGGTCTGCTGTGGAAACTAAGAAACTGCAATGTGAATGGAAGACTATACAACTGGATAAAGTCCTATTTACACAATAGAAGAGCTAGAGTAGTAATGGATGGACACAAAAGCCAGAAAGTACTTCTGCGACACGGTGTACCACAAGGAGGAGTCCTTTCGCCTACACTATTCCTTGTGTTCATTAATGACCTGGTCAAGGAACTTCCCTATGGAATCAAAGCGGCACTGTATGCAGATGATCTGGTCATGTGGTGTACAGATGAATATGCGACAGTTGCTACACAGAGACTCCAAAGAGCAGCAGACATCTTGACATCATGGACAAACAAATGGTGTGTAAGTATCAACACAGAGAAATCAAGTACCACTCTGTTCACTCTCTCATCTAAACAGAAAGCAAGTAAGATCTTTGTAAATGAAATATCCTTAAGGATGGACAACCAACCCACTTACTTAGGAGTGACTCTTGACTCAAAACTGACTTGGACGCAACACATCAACAGCACAGAAGCAAAAGCCAGAAGAAAACTAGCCATATTAAGAAAATTAAGTGGAACCACATGGGGAGCTAGTGAAAGAATCCTCAAGAATGTATATCAGCAAAGTATTCTACCACATTTAGAATATGGCTTAACATCTTGGTGCACAGCATCAAACACTACACTGCATAATCTAGACAAGGTTCAAAATCAGTCACTACGGATTATCACAGGTGCCATGAGGTCCACACCAATAGTAGAAATGCAGAAAATAGTTGGTGTTCAAGCGCTAAAGGAACGTAGAGACACAAAGGTCATGACCATGGGAGAGAAATTCCTTAGCTCTGTAAGCCATCCCCTGAAGGAGAGATTCAATAACTTGGCATTAAGTCAGCTTAAAAGAAGCAGCTTCATTCACCAGGCTAAGCGCATGCGTAAGCTGATACCTGACCTTCCAACTGTAGTCGCTTGATTATCATTTGTACCAGAGCATACACCATGGAAAGAAGCAGATTATACACAAATAACTATTCAGACTGAAGTGAAAGGTGTGCAGAATGGTGAGATGCAAAGCAGCCTTGTAAGATCAACAGCCACACTTAGTGTGCTAGATGACAAATATCCATGTGACACCTAGATACGTGTGTATACAGACGCACCTTAAGGATGCCTTGTCAAAAATTGGCTTACAACATGGAGTCACTTTGCAATGGATTCCCTCCCACTGTGGGATACCAGGCAATGAGAAAGCTGACCATCTGGCCAAAGAGGGCACTGACATGGAGCAACTAGACATACTGATCACCTATAATCAGAAGAAAAGCATGATAAAAACCTACAGGAAGCCACAAACACCACCACATGATGACTATCAAATGCTAAACAGAAAGGAACAAGTCACCATCTTCCGTCTCCGAACAGGACACACCCGACTCCGAAGTCATATGTATACGAAGTTTAAGGTTGGTACTACAAATCTATGTACATGTGCCCAGGTGCCCCAAACTGTGGAACATATCCTCCAGAACTGCACCAACTATGAAACTCTGAGAAATAATTACTGGCCCAGTGAAACCACTAAAGAAGATAAGCTCTACGGTTCCATACATGAATTACAAAAAACAGTGAAATTTATCCAAGAGACAGGACTGCAGGCATAGACAGACAATGAGAACGAAGAAGAAGAAGACCTCTGAAACTGAGAAAAGTAACTTCCGACCAACACACTTCTTTTAGAAAAACAAACATGTTGTGTGATTTCAGAGTGACTTGTAAACAATTCTATAACTCTTTATATTTCTGTGATTAGTGAGATTTCTGTGAGATTAATCATGCTGTAGAAGTAGTATAAATTCAGCAGATCTAGAAAAATCGTGATGTTCTATTCCTCTTTATGACAGGATTTTAAAAAATCACTAAAACTACAAAGTAAGCACAAAGCAGTATATGTATCATCTAATCAAGACTATTACACACATTTCTTCTCATTCTTGGAGCTTTTATTGTTGTTAGTAGCAACACATGACCTCTCTGTACAGGAAGCCAGCACATTTTTTCTCGGAAAAATTCTAAATAAACTTTACTCTGGCACAGTGAATAAAAAAAAAAAAAACTGGTGTGAAAGAGACAAACTCACTCGTGCTGTATCCACTGATACTGTAGTTTCTGATGTTACTGTCACAGATATTCTCATGCTCATCTGTAACACCATTGGTGTTCTCAGACATCTTCCTCTTCTTGGCTTGAAGCAAACTTGTCTGACAATGTGAACTGTCTTCCTGGCAGTGCATTCTTCCAGCTGTCAGCGTTCACTAGTGCAACAAACACGGACAATAACAACACTTGGCCAGGTAACTGTCCTACAGCAAGGTCAGAAAGATATGTTTCTCACAGTATTGCCTTCCCTCTGATAAAAAGAAATACATTTACAAGTTACTATTCTTTAACCTTTGCTGAAATCGTAATAAATGTCATTTTGGGAAAAAATTAAAAGAAAAAAAGAGGGGTGGGGGAGGAATGTCTGTTGATGACGGCTGGTTGATAACTTCAGCAAATGCAAACTTGAGGTCTCCGCATCTGACACCACAAAGAAGCACCCACCTCAATTGGCCATTCTGAAAAGCCTGTTCTGGTTACAACCACTTGGTAGTAGTCTGGTTACAACCACTTGGTAGTAGTCTGGTTACAACCACTTGGTAGTAGTCTGGTTACAACCACTTGGTAGTAGTTTGGTTACAACCACTTGGTAGTAGTTTGGTTACAACCAATTGGTAGTAGGAAAGAATTTTGATTCTTTTCCCGCTGCTGTTACCCTCCAGTTAATAACACATCAAATAACACATCAAATAACACATCAAATAACACATCAAATACTGGTATCTGGCACAATGTACTGAGAAATACTGCCTCTAAAAACAAGCAACATCTGCCTGCACAGCAACACACACTGGATTACGCTGTATACATGTCTGTCAACGAGTGAACATTTTTACTTTTGTTCTCTTTCTCTTAGATAGTGGGGGACTTTTATGGAAAACCAAACATTCATTTTTGTACTGGTGTTTCATGCCATCCAAATATCTCTCTATTTCATCGTGTCTGAAACCAGGTGATAATCTCATTTCATCTTGTCTGAAATCAGATAATAATTTCATTTCATCTTGTACACAGGAAACTCTAATGCAGAGAGCAGAACAACAACACAACTCCTTCAGATCATCAGAGGAAGCACCCCCCCCCCACCCCCTCAGACAAGTGTTTCAGCCCTTTTAAACTCCTGATACTCTAAGGTCCCCTCTGGTTCATGACTCCCAGAGGTCTGAAACCAGGTAATCTTGTCTGAAAACAGGTAATAATCTCATTTTATCTTTTTTGAAACCAGGTAATCCTGTCTGAAAGCAGGTAATAATCTCATTTTATCTTTTTTGAAACCAGGTAATCTGCTTTGGACAGTCTCTTCATGTAGGGTCCTTTTTTCTCTTCATTCACCGAGAATCAAGTATACACTGAAACTCAGTGTGCCCCCTACACATATCTTTCCACATTCGGAGCCTGTTTTCTCCATGACTTGTCTGTCAGAAAAGCCGGACCAACTGGAAGTGCCAATAACAGATCACAACATGCCAGATAAGAACACTGGTCATTATTTACTTGTCTACTGGGCTCCTGTCCCATTCTATGCTTGTTCATAACTTAGGAAATCATTTCATTCTCTACCTGCTCATGATTTAGGAGGCTCCTGTTCCATTCTGTGCTTGTTCATAACTTAGGAAATCATTTCATTCTCTACCTGCTCATGATTTAGGAGGCTCCTGTCCCATTCTGTGCTTACTGATAATTCAGATGTGTATTTGCATCTACAGCAACTGCCAGTGTAGTCCTCCTTGGGTGTTGAATGCTCAAGCAGGATCTTCATGGCTTTTTTTAGAACTGCAGCTGCAGATATGAAGTTGTTTTTAAACCATCTGACAGTTACCTAAATAAAATTTCCTCCCTCTTCAACAATTTCCACAGATTTCCCCGAGTGTGGACTCAGCTAACACAGGATTACTTCATTCTAGCATTACAAACATGACAAGGAACAGCCTGTGCCAACAGTGTCAATTCTAAAACACAGGCAGCTAAATTGCAAAACCTGGTTTGATAAAAGTACTCTACAGTTTTAAAATTTTGTCCTGAGCATGTTCATGCTGTAGGGGTGTGAAGTGTCAGTGCCTTCACATGTCTAGGCTACTGCAGCATCTGAGGTAGGGATGTAGGCACCTGTCCTTGCTGCTTGTTTTCCCAGGAAAGCCCCAGGTGCCCATTTCTTGAGGTTTGGTTGACCTTGGTACCACCTGATCAGACAAAAACTCCACCCTAGTGTGAAATCAAACCAAGAAACTTCCAGTCAGCAGGTCAGTGCACTAACTACTACACCACAGCTCCTACAGTTTAAGCCCAGCCCGGTTAAAATAATATACTTACAGAAAAACATACATTAGTGTACATACAGACAGCAAAAATAACAATGACAGTAACAACAAATTTGTCAGAACACTTCAGGTGCTTGCCAACGTTTTAGTCCTTTGTCTGATATACTGTGTCCACTTCTTGTTTCTTACCCTCTACTTTGTTAGCCATCACACCCACATAAAATGTAGTGTCCCACCGCAGGCATGGGAATATTATAACTTTTTTTTTCCCCCCCAAAGGGCATTGAGCTGGGACAACTGGTCTCAGTTTGACATTTGTTTCCTAAGATCAGAAACATGTGTCCACTTTTAGCTGATGTGACTGGTCTCAAACCCAATCCCTTTTCAAGATAAGACGGTTTTTAACCACACTCCTCTATAAGTAAACATTATTCATATCTTTTGGATTTGAACCCAAGACTGCTTTGCCGTTGATCTTGGTCAATCATCTAGTCTGATACTCAAATTGTACAAAAACCACAGAGCACACACACAATGTTGTAACTAACTGTAGCTTGCTGAGATTTTTTTAAAAATACAGGAAACGTTAGACACTGAACACTGAACTGTAACAGAGCATTTAAGAAACTGAGAACAGCCAAGAAGACACCAGAGTCTGTGAACTTTGGCTGTCGCGACATTCCGCTCCTGATGTTCTCGTCCTAACTACACACAAACACTCAATGTGTGCGTGAGGTTTAGAAGAAATGTATCACTCTAAACAACAATGCTCATCACTGGAGACAATATCCACTATCAGAACTTACACAACACCAACAGTTCAAAGTTCTTTTAGACGGCGCTAAGTCGAAAGCGGAAAAGGAAATGACGTCAGTTGATACAAAACCTGTTTGTTCAAAGAGAAGAGTTACTCAGACAAAGCGGACAAGATGTCGATTTATACATGCGTTTATTACCTAATAGGGATATCCCTATGTGCCTCTAAGGCATGACAGGATTACTTTTTTTTTAACTTAGTAGCTAAAAGCTCTTCAACTTAGACACTTCTACTTGTTCTTGTTCTCCTGTATACGTTTTTCTGTGCAGCTGGCGCTGTGGTGATGTTGAAGAACAAGTATCGTGTCTGATGGGAAGTGAACTACAGTGGCTTGCTTGAAGACAGTGAATGAACCTAGAAAACTAACCTCTTTTTAGGCTTCTCACAGCTGCAGTCATGGCGACCCGTGTCCAGCAAGTCAGGCTGAGGGCGTGCATTGGTTACCAGGAGCACTAATTAGAAGTAGAATGAAATCTCTGGGTCGTCGTGCCATCTCACAACAGTCATCTTTTTTTTCAGCATATAAGAAAATATATGGTTGCCAGACGTCCCGGTTTGTGAAGAAAAAAAAATTCAGTCGGGACGCCTACTTGTCCCGACTTTTTATTTTTCTTTCAAATGAACAAATTTTGTGTTTGAGTTCTTCTCTCTCCCTACTCTTTCAGATTGGCAGCACTATATACAGACGTCGAAAAGATAAAATTGTGGAAATTTAAATTGTTATCACTGTCTCTGGGTTGGATTTGATGGAATTAGTCGGTTTCGTGTCATTTCATTTTTCACTCTTTTGTCTTGGCGAGATTGACGTTTTATGTTTGCGACGTCTTGTCTCATCCATGGCGCCGCGACAAAAGAAAACGAGGATCTGGGCAGCAAAGCAGTTAAGATGCAGCATCTTTCTGTCCTCTATCTTATACCTTACTTGTTCGTGGAGATTACAGTGGCTGCAAGTTTTACACGCTTTGGTGAGAACAACATATGTTTTACCATTTTCATATCCAAGAAAATCGATAACGGGTCGTCTCTTTGAGATTTATGACTAGCGAAAGAAAGAAATATGTCGCAACATATGCATGTGAGACCTGGACACTTAACAAAAGAGCCAAGAAACACATAAATGCCTTTGAATGTAAATGATACAGAAGAGTTCTTCAAATATCATGGACATAAAATAGAACAAATATATCCATACTACAAGAACTTAATATTGAAGAAGGATGGCAAGTAAAGAGGATTAAACAGAGAAAACTTAAATATTTTGGACATATTAAACGTCATGATAATTTAGAGAAGACCCTCTTGGAAGGGTAGATAACAGGAAAAAAGAAAAAGAGGAAGACCAAAGCGAAGATGGTTGCAAGACATCGTTGATGATCTGGAAATGGATGCATCAGTACCGGGGCATCTTGCTCACAACCGAGAAGCCTACAGGAGAGCTGTTAGGGAGGCAAAGTTCCGCAAGGGGCATGGAAATGCAAGATACAAAATTAGGTGTTTTTTCACTACTCTCAGCGTTGATAGAAACTCGTGTTCTTTATATACATGCCGTAACTGCATGAAGTGTTTTCAAAGTGCCTAAGAGAACGTGTTCCTTCCAGGAGAAGTACGGCCTGTGTCGTCTCCTGTTAGTTTTCTCTCCATTTTGTGATATAATTATTCTCGATTGTACTCTTTCTCTCTCTCACATACACATATGCATAGATAACATTAATTTATTTGAGGCTCTAGTTTACAGTGAGATAACACAACAACAACAGCAACGATATAACCTGTGTTAGATAAAGAGACTTTGCTCCCGTCAAATATAAACGAATAACATCATGAGATAACTTGTGGTCGTGCAGCTCATCATATACGAAATCGTTCAGTATATAAGGGACACAGGTTTTTTTTTTCAAATTTAATTTTAAAAGTAGCAAACATTTTTAAACGAGTTTTCCATTTCTAGTTAGGCTGTTTGTATATTAATTCTGAATTTTTGTCCGCAAAAATGGAAATAATCTGTCATTTATTATTTAGACTCCAAATTATTTAGTTATCTCCCCTGTCATTAACTGATTCCAGGTAAAAACTGTTTACTATTTGTAATATCAGTGTTATCATTTTCATATGCCTGTTCTTTCATTCTCCATAACTACAGCTACCCCCCCCCCTCTCTCTCTCTCTCTCTCTCTCTCACTTTTACTTTTAAAGTAAAGCCACCTTCCCAGTTGTCAGGGATGAGCTTCTGTTCTAGCTCCCGCCGGTCGCCAGATATTATTTTCTACATTCAGAACACGTGACTCTGTTACCATGGTGATTTTGCCCGCAGCGATGACAGAAGACAACACTTACAGTCGACGTCACTATCCGACTTGTAACGTTAGATCAGGCCAACTATCAAAGCAGATAAAAGGGAAGGCGAATGCAGTAAAACTGGTTCAAATAATAAAGGTAGATAGAGGTAGACTCTGTACCTCTATCTATCCCTCTATTCCTTTCTAGACTGTAGTTCTGTCTATCCCTCTACTCCTTTCTAGACTCTCTACATCTATCTATCCCACTATTCCTTTTCAGACTCTGTACCTCTGTCTATCCCACTATTCCTTTTCAGACTATGTAAGGTAAGTTTTTCTTTTAGTTATACGTCTTGTTTGTTTGTGAATGTAATTCTCGAAAAAGGCTCACTCCGAAATATCGGATGGTGTGTGTTTTTCATTTATACATTCTCAACTTATTCTCATACTCTCTGTTCGTTTTTTTCTCATTTTTCTCACTTTACTCACTCCCTCTACCGCCTTGTAAAACTGCACCATACACCTCTGTCTAAACTATCACAGCAGAAACAGAAGCAGAAAGAATAGTTCACGAGGGCGGTGTATCTGTTTTTCTTTGGTGAAACTGTGGGTACTCCTTCATGTTCAGATATTAGCTTATCTAGACCCGGGGCTGGGAAAGCGGAGACAGAGAAGAGAAATAAAGAAAGGGAAGGAAGGAAAGGAAGTGGGACAGAGGCGGAAAAAAGGGAAAAGAAAGACAGATGAGAGAGAGGAACGCAGGAAAGGCAGAGAAAGAGGAATGAAAAAGGAGAGGATAGTCTGACACTACTGTTTTCATTTCATTACGTGCTGTGCTGGACAGCGTTGGAGATCATGCTTCTCATTCTCGGGAGATCCTTGGAGTCCTCCAGTTAGTTAGTGATCTAAGGTTTCGTCGGTCGATTGGTTGCTTTGATTGTTTGACTGGTGGTTGCTCTGATTAGCGGTTGCTTGATTGTTTGATTGGTTAGTTATTTCTTGACTGGTTGACTGCTATTGCTGATTGATTTTATGACTGATAGTCGATTGATTATATGACTGATTAGTTGATTGAGTGAGTGACTGATAAATTGATTGATTTGATGACTGCTTAAATTATTGCCTCGTTATTTACTTAACTGGGTTTTTTTTGGTTATTGATTGGCTAATGTGTTGGTTACAAGTAGTTTAGTTGTTAAGTGCTTACCTATTTCGTTGGTTGAGTGGTAGAGTGGTTTAACTGGTTCATTTTAAGAATGATTAATTAGCTGGCTAACTTGACTGAGTTCTTTGGAAACACAGAAGCAGGGACATTTTCTGGAACAGCGCCTTATTTTCTAGCCTGGCTGTCTCGGTCCAGTTGAAAATACTGTAACAATAAATTCAGCTTTCTTGTAAAATATTTTACATTTCTACCTGTTTGTTAGGTTGTCATATTTCTCCTACTCATGCTCAGCTTTCTTGTCTTAGTCCCACTCACTTCGATGCAGTTTCTCATTCTCGCCGCGGACGATTTAGGATTAATTATCCAGCCCGTTATATCATTTTCTAACAGTTAAAAGGCTTTGATAGCTTCCTTGTCTAGACATCCTAAGCGAGCAGTCTTGTCCTTTCATTGAGCATTATTCATTCTGAATCTTCCTTCATCCGCCCCTCCCCGTATTGTTTTCTCACTTTCATTAATTGCGCTTTTGTTTAGGCCATAGTTTTCTGGTAGGAGAAAGCTGGAACCATCTGAGGCGTGCCGCCATGTTGTTTGCCATCTGGTGTTGTCATCTTCTTTTTATCACATTTCTCAGCCATTTACCTGCTTCTGTTTTGTGTTTACAGCACCAATATTGTTACTGTGCCCGTCTTTCTTACAACGAAGACATAAAAAGAGCTAAGAGCCATTTTCACCTATTTTTTTTTATCTATTGTGCAGTTTTTGTATGTGATCCTTGAAAACGTACTGTAACAGATCGATACTGTTTATCTTAGTGCTGGACGAGAATGACTTCTGCTGCTGAGAAAACCCGGGAGTTAAGTTGGCCATCATACCACGGTTGTAATGGAGATAAAATGGCCCGAAGTATACAAGAATTTGATCTATACAGACTACTTGTGGCTTGTATAAATGGCTGACTGCAGCGGAAAATGTGATCGATTTTTTGCAGGGAAAAAAAATGAGGAAAAGGAAGAATCAGAAAATTGAAGAGAGGGGTGGAAATCTCTGATTATAGAGCACAACTCATGAGTCATCGGTGTACTGTATTGTGTGAGTGTGTGTGTGAGTGTGAGTGTGTTGTGTGAGTGAGCGAGGGAGTATGTGTACAGTTCTACATCCCTGCTGTGTTTATGTGGGGGAGAGCACAAGTAGGACTTGGAATGAGTAACTGGAGTTCTCTTTCTTTGACTTGTAACTCGCTTTCAGCGGACAAGTAGTTTATTAGATACTTCACAACCACCTGTCCATCTCTGTTGTACTAACAGTAGGTGAGTTGAAGAGAAGGAAGACAATATTGTTGGATAACACAGTACATCAGCCCTGGCATCTATATCTAGTTCAAGATCTAATCTGCTTACAGCAGTTTCTCCCAGATTTTAGTATCTGTGTTCCTTCCTTCTTATCGTGTCGTGGTGGAGCGTGTTGAGAAGTTTTTTATTATATGAGACAAAGCATATGAAGAAAATAACCATGACTACTTACTACACTGGTGCCACATCAGCTCACAGAAATTTCCCTGATTCTGTGTTCAAAGAACTCAATCAAGTAACCAACTAACCAGGTAATCAATCATTCATAAAATGGACCGGTTACGTAAATAATAACCCAGTCTACCACTCAACCAACGAAATAGTCCAGCATTTAACAATCAAACTACATGTACGGATAATCAGCCAGTCAATAACCAAATAACCAGTTAGCTGAATAGCGAGGCAGTTATTAAGCAGTAATTAACAGCAAGTAAATTCATTCATTCATTTGCATGTCCCTTGCGGAACTTTGCCTCCCTAACAGCTCTCCTGTAGGCGTCTCAGTTGTAAACAAGATGCCCTGCTACTTATGCATCCATTTGCAGATCATCAACGATGTCTTGCAGCCATCTTCGCCATGGTCTTCCTCTCTTTCTTTTTCCCATTATGTACCCTTCCAAGACTGTCTTCTCTAGATTATCATGACGTTTAATATGTCCAAAATATTTAAGTTTTCTCTCTTCAATATATAGTGCAAATAAATCAAATGTGACATCCACTCTCATTTATGCATGCAAAAGCTAGAAATCAACTAAAGAAATAGATAAGAAATTAGACTCTTTTGAAAACAAATGCCTTAGGAAAATACTTGGTATAAAGTGGAACGAATTTAAGAACAACACAGAGATAAGACAGATGAGCAAACAGCAACCTGCCACTTGGGTGATCAGAAAAAGAAGATGGACATATGTAGGCCATGTGATGAGAAGAAACAATCAGAGAATACCAAAACAAGCTATCAAGTGGAGCACAATAGGCCGAAGAAAAAGAGATCGACCACATGAAACTTTAAAGAGAACATTGTTAAGAGAAGCCAGTTTAGTAGGCATAACATCCCTTGATGAAGCTGAAAGACTCGCCGAGAACAGGAAATCTTGGCAAACAGCTATGCGTTTAACGGCACGGGAAGGACGTAAAATGTAAGAAATAAGCAGTTAGTTATATAATCAATCAATCAGGTAATCAATCATCAAATCAATCAATCAGTCATACAATCAAACAACTAATTAGTCATATAATCAATCAACTGACTGATCATAAAGTCAATCAACTAATCAGTCATATAATCATCAACTATGAGCTTTACAATCCAACTGTAGCAGTCAACAAGTTAAGATATAACTAATCAATCAAATAGCCAAGCAGCCACTAATCAAAGCAACCACCAATCAAACAACCAAGCAACAAATCGACCAACGAAGTCTTAGAGCAGTAACTAACTGGAGGACTCCAAGGATATCACGAGATGAAGAAGCATGATCTCCAACGCTGCCCAGCACAGCACGTAATGAAATGAAAACAATAGTGTCAGACTATCCTCTCCTTTTCTGTTCTCTCCTCTCTTTCTGCTCTGCCAAACTCCCCTCTTTCTTTTTCTGTCTCTACCTTGCTCCCTTCTCTCTCTTCTCTTTCTGTCTATAACTTGCTCTCTTCTCTCTCTTCTCTTTAAGTCTCTACTTTGCTCCCCTCTCTGTTCTCTCTCTTCTCTTTCCGTCTCTACCTTGCTCGTCTCTCTCTTCTCTTTCTGTCTCTACCTTGCTCCCTTCTCTCTTTCTGTTTCTACCTTGCTCCCTTCTCTGTCTTCTCTTTCTGTCTCTACCTTGCTCGCCTCTCTCTTCTCTTTCTGTCTCTACCTTGCTCTCTTCTCTCTTTCTGTTTCTACCTTGCTCCTTTCTCTCTCTTCTCTTTCTATCTCTACCTTGCTCCATTCTCTCTCTTTTCTTTCTGTCTCTACCTTGCTCCCCTCTCTCTTCTCTTTCTCTCTACCTTGCTCCCTTCTCTCTCTTCTCTTTCTGTCTCTACTTTACTCATTTCTTTTCTCTCTCTTCTCTTTCTGTCTATGCCTTGTTGCCCTCTCTCTTCTTCTTCCCTCTTTTTTATCTTTCTTCTCTCGCTCTCTTTCTCTCTCTCCTTCTCTCTCTCTCTCTCTCTTTCTGTTTCTGTTCTGCTTCTTTAATGCTCTCTTCTCTTTCTTTCAGTTCCTGCCTTGCCTCCAGTATTTCTGTCTCTGCCTTGCCTCTTGTTCTCTCTCTCTCTTTCTCACACACACACACACACACACTCTCCGTGCCACTACCTGTTGTGTCTTCTCTTTTATTTTTCTGTCTCTGTCTTGCCCCCTCTCTTTCTCTTTCCCCTCATTCTGTCTCTACCACCACCCTCCCTCCGTTTTTTCTTTCCTCTCTTTCTGTCTTTACTTTGCCTATCTCTGTTCTTTCTTTTATCTCCCTCCCGCCTCGCTTTCTTTTTTCTTACTTTATATCCCTACATAGCCCCCTTTCTTTCTTTTTTCCTTACTTTTTTTGCTATATTGCCCCCTCTCTTTCTTTTTTCTTTACTTTATGTCCCTACATTGCCCCCTCTCTTTCTTTTTTCCTAACTTTATGTCCCTACATTGCCCCCTCTCTTTCTTTTTTCTTTATTTTATGTCCCTACATTGCCCCCTCTCTTTCTTTTTTCCTAACTTTATGTCCCTACATTACCCCCTCTCTTTCTTTTTTCTTTATTTTATATCCCTACATTGCCCCCTCTCTTTCTTTTTTCCTAACTTTATGTCCCTACATTAACCCCTCTCTTTCTTTTTTCCTAACTTTATGTCCCTACATTGCCCCCTCTCTTTCTTTTTTCCTAACTTTATGTCTCTACATTGCCCCCTCTCTTTCTTTTTTTCTAACTTTATGTCCCTACATTGCCCCCTCTCTTTCTTTTTTTCTAACTTTATGTCCCTACATTGCCCCCTCTCTTTCTTTTTTCCTAACTTTATGTCTCTATATTGCCCCCTCTCTTTCTTTTTTCTTTACTTTATGTCCCTACATTAACCCCTCTCTTTCTTTTTTCTGTACTTTATGTCCCTACATTGCCCCCTCTCTTTCTTTTTTCCTAACTTTATGCCCCTACATTGCCCCCTCTCTTTCTTTTTTCTTTATTTTATGTCCCTACATTGCCCCCTCTCTTTCTTTTTTCTTTACTTTATGTCCCTACATTAACCCCTCTCTTTCTTTTTTCTTTATTTTATGTCCCTACATTGTCCCCTCTCTTTCTTTTTTCCTAACTTTATGTCCCTACATTAACCCCTTTCTTTCTTTTTTCCTAACTTTATGTCCCTACATTAACCCCTTTCTTTCTTTTTTCCTAACTTTATGTCCCTACATTAACCCCTTTCTTTCTTTTTTCCTAACTTTATGTCCCTACATTATCCCATCTCTGTTTTTTCCTAACTTTATGTCCCTACATTACCCCCTCTCTTTCTTTTTTCCTAACTTTATGTCTCTACATTAACCCCTCTCTTTCTTTTTTTCTAACTTTATGTCCCTACATTGCCCCCTCTCTTTCTTTTTTCCTAACTTTATGTCTCTATATTGCCCCCTCTCTTTCTTTTTTCCTAACTTTATGTCCCTACATTGCCCCTCTCTTTCTTTTTTTTTTCTTTACTTTATGTCCCTACATTGCCTCCTCTCTTTCTGTCTCTACCTTGCTCCCTTCTCTCTCTTCTCTTTCTGTCTCTACCTTGCTCCCTTCTCTCTCTTCTCTCTCTCTCTCTCTTTCTTTTTTCCTAACTTTATGCCCCTACATTGCCCCCTCTTTCTTTTTTCTGTACTTTATGTCCCTACATTGCCCCCTCTCTTTTTTTTCCTAACTTTATGCCCCTACATTGCCCCCTCTTCTTTTTTCCTAACTTATGTCTCTACATTGCCCCCTCTCTTTCTTTTTTCCTAACTTATGTCTCTACATTAACCCCTCTCTTCTTTTTTCCTAACTTATGTCTCTACATTAACCCCTCTCTTCTTTTTTCCTAACTTATGTCCCTACATTACCCCCTCTCTTTCTTTTTTCTTTACTTTATGTCCCTACATTGCCCCCTCTCTTTTTTTTCCTAACTTATGTCCCTACATTTCCCCTTCTCTTTCTTTTTTCTGTACTTTATGTCCCTACATTAACCCCTCTCTCTTCTCTCTCTCTCTCTCTTTCCCCCCCCCCCCCCCCCCCCCCCCACGGGCCAGGCATGCGTGTCTATAAATTAAATATATATTTCATGTATACTTCATATATTTTATAGTCCCCATGGTGGTGGAGTCTATTAAAGAAGCATCACACACACCCTGCTTGTTAGCTGTACTCCGTGACTAAAAGGATAGCCGCCACGACCCAGCTCGCACGCAGATATGACGCTGTGCCCCAACATCTTCACAGCATCGGCTGTAAGGAACACCAGCTCGCAGTTACAAGGAGATAGAAGACAAGACACTCCACATTTCATCATATATAAAACTGTTGTATTTTCTGTTTAACGTCGTGCGCACCTCCAATTCTGTTCAGAAAACGCTATTCTGTCTTTCAAATCACGACAGTCGCCATACTGTACCACCTTCATATTTTGTGTTCTGCGCAGTCACAACCTTCGCGAAGAAGAAGACAATGGTCACCATATCAAATTCTTCAAGCGACATATCAAATTCTGCAAGCGATATATCAAATTCTTCAGCTCATGTATCAAGCAAACAGCCACCCCAGAGACCAGTATCTCTGTCTCACCTTTTAGACTACCTGTACCATCAGAATGGAAGTCTGTCTTCATCAAAGCCTTCACCAGGTCAATTAGAATCTCTGCGCTGAAAACCAGGACCCAGGCGTGGCCAACAATGGCTGATTTAGCCACGCTTCAGAAATATAGCAAGAGATTTCATTTTGCGCCGTCACTTCAATAAGTCTGGGGGCAATTTATGGCGAGTTTGTGTTGGATTATCTTCCCAAATTCTCAAAGCGACAGGAAAGTTGGATAACATTGTTCTGGTGTGCCGAGACATGGCCTGGACGCGAGGCCACGTCACTCTCGTGGTGCCGCCCCAGGCCGGCCAAATCCCAGCGTCAACATGGAATTGTGGGATTGTGTTCTCGTCACGTGCAGCGTGCGACCTGAGACACAGAAATGTCAAAACTCGTCGGAGAGTGTGTGTGGGGAGGGGGAGATGAAAACTTTGGTGAAGTCTGTGGGGGGGGGGGAGAGATGAAAACTTTTCCTAACTTTATGTCTCTACATTGCCCCCTCTCTTTCTTTTTTTCTAACTTTATGTCCCTACATTGCCCCCTCTCTTTCTTTTTTTCTAACTTTATGTCCCTACATTGCCCCCTCTCTTTCTTTTTTCCTAACTTTATGTCTCTATATTGCCCCCTCTCTTTCTTTTTTCTTTACTTTATGTCCCTACATTAACCCCTCTCTTTCTTTTTTCTGTACTTTATGTCCCTACATTGCCCCCTCTCTTTCTTTTTTCCTAACTTTATGCCCCTACATTGCCCCCTCTCTTTCTTTTTTCTTTATTTTATGTCCCTACATTGCCCCCTCTCTTCTTTTTTCTTTACTTTATGTCCCTACATTAACCCCTCTCTTTCTTTTTTCTTTATTTTATGTCCCTACATTGTCCCCTCTCTTTCTTTTTTCCTAACTTTATGTCCTTACATTAACCCCTTTCTTTCTTTTTTCCTAACTTTATGTCCCTACATTAACCCCTTTCTTTCTTTTTTCCTAACTTTATGTCCCTACATTAACCCATTCTTTCTTTTTTCCTAACTTTATGTCCCTACATTATCCCATCTCTGTTTTTTCCTAACTTTATGTCCCTACATTACCCCCTCTCTTTCTTTTTTCCTAACTTTATGTCTCTACATTAACCCCTCTCTTTCTTTTTTTCTAACTTTATGTCCCTACATTTCCCCTTCTCTTTCTTTTTTCCTAACTTTATGTCTCTATATTGCCCCCTCTCTTTCTTTTTTCCTAACTTTATGTCCCTACATTACCCCCTCTCTTTCTTTTTTCCTAACTTTATGTCCCTACATTAACCCTTCTCTTTCTTTTTTCCTAACTTTATGTCCCTACATTACCCCCTCTTTTTCTTTTTTCTTTATTTTATGTCCCTACATTGCCCCCTCTCTTTCTTTTTTCCTAACTTTATGTCCCTACATTAACCCCTCTCTTTCTTTTTTCCTAACTTTATGTCCCTACATTGCCTCCTCTCTTTCTTTTTTCCTAACTTTATGTCTCTACATTGCCCCCTCTCATTCTTTTTTTCTAACTTTATGTCTCTACATTGCCCCCTCTCTTTCTTTTTTTCTAACTTTATGTCCCTACATTGCCCCCTCTCTTTCTTTTTTCCTAACTTTATGTCTCTATATTGCCCCCTCTCTTTCTTTTTTCTTTATTTTATGTCCCTACATTGCCCCCTCTCTTTCTTTTTTCCTAACTTTATGTCCCTACATTGCCCCCTCTCTTTCTTTTTTCCTAACTTTATGTCTCTATATTGCCCCCTCTCTTTCTTTTTTCCTAACTTTATGTCCCTACATTAACCCCTCTCTTTTTTTTTCCTAACTTTATGTCCCTACATTAACCCTTCTCTTTCTTTTTTCCTAACTTTATGTCCCTACATTACCCCCTCTCTTTCTTTTTTCTTTATTTTATGTCCCTACATTGCCCCCTCTCTTTCTTTTTTCCTAACTTTATGTCCCTACATTAACCCCTCTCTTTCTTTTTTTCTAACTTTATGTCCCTACATTGCCCCCTCTCTTTCTTTTTTCCTAACTTTATGTCTCTACATTGCCCCCTCTCTTTTTTTTCCTAACTTTATGTCCCTACATTACCCCCTCTCTTTTTTTTCCTAACTTTATGTCCCTACATTAACCCTTCTCTTTCTTTTTTCCTAACTTTATGTCCCTACATTGCCCCCTTTCTTTCTTTTTTCCTAACTTTATGTCCCTACATTGTCCCCTCTCTTTCCTTTCCTTATTTTATGTCCTTACATTGGGCTCTCTCTTTCTTTGTTCTTTACTTTATGTCCCTGCCTCTCTCTTCTCTCTCTGCCCTATCCCATTCTTTCTTTCTGGCTCTGTCTCCCCTCCCTTGTAGCCTTTCTCTTCTCTCTCTCTATTTTACTAAGCCCCCCCCCCCTTGTCTTTTTCTCTTCTATCTCTATTTTCCTAAGCTCCCCTCCTCCGCCGTTTTTCCCTTCTCTCTCTCTATCTTCTTAAACCCCCTCCCCTTTTCTCTTCTCTTCAATCTTTCTATTTTCCTAAACCCCCTCCCTTTTTCTCTTCTCTCTCTCTATTTTCCTAAGCCTCCCCGCCCCTTTCCTCTTCTCTCTCTGTAGATTCCTACTCCCCGTCCCTTTTCTCTTCTCTCTCTCTATTTTCCTAACCCCCCCCCCCCCCACCCCCCACGGGCCAGGCATGCGTGTCTATAAATTAAATATATATTTCATGTATACTTCATATATTTTATAGTCCCCATGGTGGTGGAGTCTATTAAAGAAGCATCACACACACCCTGCTTGTTAGCTGTACTCCGTGACTAAAAGGATAGCCGCCACGACCCAGCTCGCACGCAGATATGACGCTGTGCCCCAACATCTTCACAGCATCGGCTGTAAGGAACACCAGCTCGCAGTTACAAGGAGATAGAAGACAAGACACTCCACATTTCATCATATATAAAACTGTTGTATTTTCTGTTTAACGTCGTGCGCACCTCCAATTCTGTTCAGAAAACGCTATTCTGTCTTTCAAATCACGACAGTCGCCATACTGTACCACCTTCATATTTTTGTGTTCTGCGCAGTCACAACCTTCGCGAAGAAGAAGACAATGGTCACCATATCAAATTCTTCAAGCGACATATCAAATTCTGCAAGCGATATATCAAATTCTTCAGCTCATGTATCAAGCAAACAGCCACCCCAGAGACCAGTATCTCTGTCTCACCTTTTAGACTACCTGTACCATCAGAATGGAAGTCTGTCTTCATCAAAGCCTTCACCAGGTCAATTAGAATCTCTGCGCTGAAAACCAGGACCCAGGCGTGGCCAACAATGGCTGATTTAGCCACGCTTCAGAAATATAGCAAGAGATTTCATTTTGCGCCGTCACTTCAATAAGTCTGGGGGCAATTTATGGCGAGTTTGTGTTGGATTATCTTCCCAAATTCTCAAAGCGACAGGAAAGTTTGGATAACATTGTTCTGGTGTGCCGAGACATGGCCTGGACGCGAGGCCACGTCACTCTCGTGGTGCCGCCCCAGGCCGGGCCAAATCCCAGCGTCAACATGGAATTGTGGGATTGTGTTCTCGTCACGTGCAGCGTGCGACCTGAGACACAGAAATGTCAAAACTCGTCGGAGAGTGTGTGTGGGGAGGGGGAGATGAAAACTTTGGTGAAGTCTGTGGGGGGGGGGGGATGAAAACTTTGGTGAAGTCTGGGGGGGGGGGATGAAAACTTTGGTGAAGTCTGTGGGGGGGGGGGGAGGAGAGATGAAAACTTTGGTGAAGTCTGTGGGGGGGGGGGGGGGGAAGAGATGAAAACTTTGATAAAGTCTGGGGGGGGGGGGGGGGAGAGATGAAAACTTTGGTAAAGTCTGTGGGGGGGGGGGGGAGGAAGAGATGAAAACTTTGATAAAGTCTGTGGGGGGGGGGGGGAGAGATGAAAACTTTGGTGAAGTCTGTGGGGGGGGGGGAAGAGATGAAAACTTTGATAAAGTCTGTGGGGGGGGGGGGAGAGATGAAAACTTTGGTGAAGTCTGTGGGGGGGGGGGAAGAGATGAAAACTTTGATAAAGTCTGTGGGGGGGGGGGAAGAGATGAAAACTTTGATAAAGTCTGTGGGGGGGGGGGAAGAGATGAAAACTTTGATAAAGTCTGTGGGGGGGGGGGAAGAGATGAAAACTTTGATAAAGTCTGTGGATGTGTGTGTGTGTGGAGGGTGTAGTTGCTATAACCTCTTCCAGAAAAACAGTATTGTAACAGTTCACAAGAAGTGAAGTTTTAAATTTCTAACCTTAAAAATAAGCGTGTCTCTCCACAAAAAAATATTTACCGCCCCAAGCAGGGGCCCCATCCATGCCACTCTAGCTACGCCTTTGATCTGTTATTACAAACCTTTTATTCTTCCAGCTGTGGCGATGATGTGGAAACAGAATCACGAAGTTGGATGTGGAGTAAGCTAAAGTTGTGCTTTCAACTTCCTGAGGCGGAAAGGATAGCCGCCACGACCCAGCTCGCACGCAGATATGACGCTGTGCCCCAACATCTTCACAGCATCGGCTGTAAGGAACACCAGCTCGCAGTTACAAGGAGATAGAAGACAAGACACTCCACATTTCATCATATATAAAACTGTTGTATTTTCTGTTTAACGTCGTGCGCACCTCCAATTCTGTTCAGAAAACGCTATTCTGTCTTTCAAATCACGACAGTCGCCATACTGTACCACCTTCATATTTTTGTGTTCTGCGCAGTCACAACCTTCGCGAAGAAGAAGACAATGGTCACCATATCAAATTCTTCAAGCGACATATCAAATTCTGCAAGCGATATATCAAATTCTTCAGCTCATGTATCAAGCAAACAGCCACCCCAGAGACCAGTATCTCTGTCTCACCTTTTAGACTACCTGTACCATCAGAATGGAAGTCTGTCTTCATCAAAGCCTTCACCAGGTCAATTAGAATCTCTGCGCTGAAAACCAGGACCCAGGCGTGGCCAACAATGGCTGATTTAGCCACGCTTCAGAAATATAGCAAGAGATTTCATTTTGCGCCGTCACTTCAATAAGTCTGGGGGCAATTTATGGCGAGTTTGTGTTGGATTATCTTCCCAAATTCTCAAAGCGACAGGAAAGTTTGGATAACATTGTTCTGGTGTGCCGAGACATGGCCTGGACGCGAGGCCACGTCACTCTCGTGGTGCCGCCCCAGGCCGGGCCAAATCCCAGCGTCAACATGGAATTGTGGGATTGTGTTCTCGTCACGTGCAGCGTGCGACCTGAGACACAGAAATGTCAAAACTCGTCGGAGAGTGTGTGTGGGGAGGGGGAGATGAAAACTTTGGTGAAGTCTGTGGGGGGGGGGGATGAAAACTTTGGTGAAGTCTGTGGGGGGGGGGATGAAAACTTTGGTGAAGTCTGTGGGGGGGGGGGGAGGAGAGATGAAAACTTTGGTGAAGTCTGGGGGGGGGGGGGGGGGAAGAGATGAAAACTTTGATAAAGTCTGTGGGGGGGGGGGGGGGGAGAGATGAAAACTTTGGTAAAGTCTGTGGGGGGGGGGGGAGGAAGAGATGAAAACTTTGATAAAGTCTGTGGGGGGGGGGGGGAGAGATGAAAACTTTGGTGAAGTCTGTGGGGGGGGGGGAAGAGATGAAAACTTTGATAAAGTCTGGGGGGGGGGGGAGAGATGAAAACTTTGGTGAAGTCTGTGGGGGGGGGGAAGAGATGAAAACTTTGATAAAGTCTGTGGGGGGGGGGGAAGAGATGAAAACTTTGATAAAGTCTGTGGGGGGGGGGGAAGAGATGAAAACTTTGATAAAGTCTGGGGGGGGGGGGAAGAGATGAAAACTTTGATAAAGTCTGTGGATGTGTGTGTGTGTGGAGGGTGTAGTTGCTATAACCTCTTCCAGAAAAACAGTATTGTAACAGTTCACAAGAAGTGAAGTTTTAAATTTCTAACCTTAAAAATAAGCGTGTCTCTCCACAAAAAAATATTTACCGCCCCAAGCAGGGGCCCCATCCATGCCACTCTAGCTACGCCTTTGATCTGTTATTACAAACCTTTTATTCTTCCAGCTGTGGCGATGATGTGGAAACAGAATCACGAAGTTGGATGTGGAGTAAGCTAAAGTTGTGCTTTCAACTTCCTGAGGCGGAAAGATGACTCGACGATCACAGAGAACATGTGGACCGTTGGTCAGACAGCAGCAACACAATAGCCTGTTTGACATGGCGCAGACAGAAGATGGAGAGTGGCCTTAGCCACTGCCCAGTGATTGCCTTACCCAGCAACATTTTTGTACTTACGAGGGTGAATCAACTGAAAGTCAGAAAATGCAAATTACACAAAACTTTTATTTAGAACAGAATAAACAAAGAGCACCCATATTTTTCAACATAGTCCCTTTGTTATTCAGTGCGGTCGGGCCGCCTGTAAACCACTGCCTAACTTCCGGTAAGAAAAGAACTCTGTGTCCGGCTTTCTCAGCCACTGGCGCACATCCTCCACTCCCGTGTTAGTTCTGAACCTTTCACCACCAAAATGTTGTTTTAGGAGAGCAAGGAGATCAAAGTCACTTGGGGCTAACTCCTGGAAGTAAGGAGGCACGTCCACAACTCCTGGAAGTAAGGAGGCACGTCCACAACTCCTAGAAGTAAGGGGGACACGTCCACAACTCCTGGAAGTAAGGGGGACACGTCCACAACTCCTGGAAGTAAGGGGGACACGTCCACAACTCCTGGAAGTAAGGGGGACACGTCCACAACTCCTGGAAGTAAGGGGGGCACGTCCACAACTCCAGGAAGTAAGGGGGGCACGTCCACAACTCCTAGAAGTAAGGGGGGCACGTCCACAACTCCTGGAAGTAAGGGGGGGGCACGTCCACAACTCCTGGAAGTAAGGGGGGGGCACGTCCACAACTCCTAGAAGTAAGGAGGCACGTCCACAACTCCTGGAAGTAAGGGGGGGGGGCACTCCACAACTCCTGGAAGTAAGGGGGACACGTCCACAACTCCTGGAAGTATGGGGGGCACGTCCACAACTCCTGGAAGTAAGGGGGACACGTCCACAACTCCTGGAAGTAAGGAGGACACGTCCATAACTCCGGGAAATAAGGAGGACACGTCCATACCTCCGGGAAATAAGGAGGACACGTCCATACCTCGAAATGAAGTATTCCCAATAACAGATTTGGTCGCTGAACAAGGATGAGCTTTGTCTTGTAGTAGCAGCGCCCTGCTCATCGACAATCTACACCGGATTACATGGTTGGCCTTAAGCGGTGTCTAGCAAGTGGTTGTAGTGTAGGAAGAAATAATATTTTAGTGGCGCTAAAATCTCTAATGTTGCTTATATTGCTCTGATTTGTATGGCATAGTTCAAAGGTGATCATACAACTACATAATCCACATACCACACAAATGAACAGAAACACAATTAAACAATTTTTCTTCAGATAATCATAAACTTACATTTTTATTAATCATCAGTTTACACTTAGCAAAATCAAACAACAGTTCATCATGTATATGTTATTATTTATCAGCTTTCACAGATAGCGAAATCAACAAATGACGATGACGCTATCTGGTTACTGACGTTAATAACCTTGGTGCTAGCAGTTGGTATGATTAAGGGATTTCTATCTGTTCTTTTGGAAATTGCATTCCCATTTTCTAAGTTCTACTAGATCCACCCTTTTATGTATCAGGTTCTTGCACTGTTCTTTATAGAAAACTAGCGTTGGTTAACTTCATAGATGTCTTCATTAGAGAGTAAAATGATATTGTCACTGTCCATGTATGTGAGGCTGGGTATTCTGCTGAGTGTAGTTCTGGACTATGTTAGAACTCCATTAATCTCTCCCTCCCCTTTTTTCCCCGAGATTCTAGGTCCTAAACTGAGATGTGAAGACAAAGAATAGGAGTATCCATGAAGCCGGCCAAACAATAATGTCTGATGGTAAAAACATCTTAGAGATCAACAATCAAATATGCTAGAATAAAACTTCGTTACAAGACCAGAAACAAATGTTATGTGCGGGGTTTCTAATATTTACTCTCAGAAAAATACTTGCAAAATAACGTTATAAGTCTGTCTTTCTTCTAGAAGTCAGTGGAAGGCGGTAAATAACATTTATTGGGCATCAACTGAGAAAGGCAAGACTTAATAACATCAGAATAACAGGAAATTAGAAAGAGAAGAAGTGGAAGATTCATAGATTCTGTGCTCTTCTTTGGTTCAAGGAGGATGAAAATCAGCTAAGTGTCTACTGTTCATCTATTTTTCATGTTTTTATCTGTTATGTTGTTTTTGTATGTGATCTTTGAAAAAGACTTTCACCGAACTATTGGATTGCTGTATGTTCGTCATCTATACGTGCTCATCTCACTTTGCCATGTTGGTTCCTTCCCACTTTCCTTACTTTTTTTTTCCTGTAAAACTGAACCAAAAACTCTGCCTACCTTTTCTTACTACAACCAGCTTTACCGCTGTCACAACCTCTCTTACTGTTTGTTACTACAACCAGCTTTATCCCTGTCATAATTTATCTTACTGTTTGTTACTACAACCAGCTTTACCTCTGTCACAAGCTCTCTTACTGTTTGTTACTACAACCAGCTTTATTCCTGTCATAGTTTATCTTACTGTTTGTTACTACAACCAGCTTTATCGCTGTCATAATTTATCTTACTGTTTGTTACTACAACCAGCTTTACCGCTGTCATAATTTATCTTACTGTTTGTTACTACATCCAGCTTTACCGTTGCCACAACTTCTCTTGGTTCTAAGGACTGTTATAGCAGGAGGTGGGGTAGGAGATATGCTCTCCACTCCAATTAAATGTTTCCAAGGCGTGCATCTCAAATAGCCTCTGACAGTCCACGTCCACTTTCTGCCCTTCTCGTAGCGGAACTGTTCAAACTGACAGGAAAAGAGGCGAAGGCGAATATCTGGCGCCTGAAAACCAGACGCTTTGGGTAGATGAGAGTCATGTTTGGTAGCTCATCTAGGAGAAGGAAAACTCTGATTTAAAACCCGCTGCTGGCGAGATTTTTCAGCTGCCGTAGGTGAGGTAAAACTCCTCCCGGGCAATGAAGAAAAATGCGATTAGGACTGCCGGGCGGCGCCGATGTGAAAAGGTGATGGAAAGGATAAAGTGAAGTTTAATCGGTATGTCCAGTAGTCTCGCGACGAGACCTTCATACCACAGCATCTCTGCTTTAGAGGCCCGCCACGTCCAGTATACACCCATACTGGTGAAAAATGCCTAAACCGGCTTAATTCATTGGTGAAACCTGACGACTACTCATGTCACGGTACCTCCGCTCTAGAGATCGGCCACGCCCTAAACACGCCCATACTGGGATAATATGCCTAAAGCGGCTCAACCCAGGGGTGAAACTTACTAGTGGCGAGGATTCGTCCTACTGGACAAAAGCTCCGTCCTGGTCACAACTAGGAAGGGTTGCGGCCACGATCACAAAATGCTGAAGTCGGAGACACTGGACCAGGGGAGTCTAGATAGGTAACCATCTCTCACCTGGCGGGGATGTATGCCTATCCTAGTCACGCTGAGGTTTTCCGGTGAGAAAGTCCAACGCTGGACTGGATGGGCAACCACCTCTCACCCGGCAAGGATACATGGATATCTCAAAATACGTCGAGGTTTTCCTGTGAGAAAGTCCAACTCTAGGTTGGATGGGTAACCACCTCTCACCCGGCAAGGATACATGGATATCTCAAAATACGTCGAGGTTTTCCTGTGAGAAAGTCCAACTCTAGGTTGGATGGGTAACCACCTCTCACCCGGCAAGGATACATGGATATCTCAAAATACGTCGAGGTTTTCCTGTGAGAAAGTCCAACTCTAGGTTGGATGGGTAACCACCTCTCACCCGGTGGGGATATACTGATATCCAAAACAAGTCGAGGTTTTCCGGTGAGAAAGTACAGCTCTAGATTAAACTAGTGCAACGAAAACCACGGTGTCACGCAATCCCGCTTCTACGACCCACCAAGAATACAGGCCCAAGCCCTGTGATACTCTGAACCTCTTGTAGTCTTCTCGTTGATCTCTTGTGGTCTTCTCGGGGACCACAGGAAGACCACGGGTCCAATCGAGGACCACAGGACTAAATTTAGTAGGATCACGGGGCGATCTTGGTGGTAGAAGCGAACGAAGAAGAAGAAGAAGTAGAAACAACTTCTCTTACTGTTTGTTACTGCAACCAACTGTACTGCTGTCACAACTTCTCTTACTGTTTGTTACTATAATAAGCTATACCGCTGTTACAACTTCTCTTACTGTTTGTTACTTCAACCAGCTTTACCGTTGTTACAACTTCTCTTACTGTTGGTGAAGAATGCCAGATCTAAACTTTAGACCTGTAATACAAACATGAAACCAGACTTCATTTCCCGGTTTTAGCGGAGCTGATTCAAGAAACAATCCTCTTCCAAGATCCGCCACCTCATGGAAACGTTGAGTTCCTACACGAGGTTGCTTCCAGCGGATTTGACCACAACAGTCTGATTCCTTCTTAAAAATACAGAACAATCCTGAAACATCTGCAGAATTCAGTTTTGTCTTATGTCTTGTCCTGTGTCATGTCTTGTGTCTTGCCTTGTGTCTTGCCTTGTGCCTTGTTTTGTATCTTGACTTCTTCATCGTTTACTTTTCCAGTACTGAAGAAGCAACTAGGCATTGTCTGTAGAATTCAGAAACAAAGGCTGTCGGTTGAGCCATTGGAAAAGTGGTCTTTGGGTGAAACGTACGTAACAAATTCATTCTTTTAACTGAAGAATTGATGGGTCGATTAGCAGTTTATCATTATACATGTATGGTAGCAGTTTATCATTATATATTAGCAATTTATCATCATATGTTAGACATTTATCATCATATTCGAGCAGTTTATCATCATACATTGGCAATTTATCATCATGTAACTTATGCACTACAAAAAATACTTAATACGCTATCAAAAACGTATCTTCTTCTTCTTCTTCGTTCGCATGTCAAAAAAAAAAACGTATAACAATGGAGCCAGTGTATGCCGCACTATGAAACTTTTACACATCATCATAAAATCTAATACGCACCACCATGAAACCTATTATACACCACCATCAAGTTTTTAGATAGCATCATGCACTTGTTATGCGTCACCATAAAGCGTATAGATACCACCATAAACCTATTATATACCGCCATAAAGCTTATAAACAGCACCATAAACCTATTACACACCACCAAAAAGTCTATTACACGTTAGAATAATGTTTATTACACACCACTATAAAACCTATTATATACCGTTATAAAACCTATTATACACCACTATAAAATCTATTATACACTGCTATAAAAACTATTATACACCGGTATAAAACTATTATATACCGCTATGAAACCTTTTATACAGCACTATAAAACCTATTATACACCGATATTCATTCATTCATTCCTTTGCTTGTCCCTTTCGGAACTTTGCCTCCCAAACAGCACTCCTGTAGGCCTCTCGGTTGTGAGCAAGATGGCCTGCTGCTGCTGCATCCATTTCCAGATCATCAACGATGTCTTGCAGCCATCTTCGTTTCGGTCTTCCTCTTTTTCTTTTTCCCACTATGTATCCTTCCAAGACGGTCTTCTCTAAATTATCATGACGTTTAATGTGGCCAAAATATTTAAGTTTTCTCTCTTTAATCCTCTTTACTAGCCAGCCTTCTTCAATATTAAGCTCTTGTAGTATAGATATATTTGTTCTTTTTTGTGTCCACGATATTTGGAGAACTCTTCTATAGCATTTACATTCAAAGGCATTTATGTGCTTCTCAGCTGTTTTGTTAAGTGTCCAGGTCTCACAGGCATATGTTGCGATGGGAAAGATGCATGCCCTTAAAAATCTTATTTTTGTGGTTCTGTCTGCTCCTCTCCACAGATTCTTTATTTGTTTTACTTTCTGAAGAGCAATAGATGTCCTCCTTTTAATTTCCCGCATTGTATCTCCATTATTAGTTAGTAGTGATCCAAGATATTCAAAACTCTCCACTTCTTCCAGTTTTTCCTCACTGATACATATTTCAGTTGCCTTGTCTGTTTTGTCAGTTGTCATCACTTTAGTTTTCTTTGCATTAAGAGGTTCTGCTCTTCGCTGTTCTTGCGGACTGACATAATTAGTTTTTCCATTCTTTCTTGTGTTGTGGACAGCAATACTGTGTCATCAGCGTATCTAATCTCTGGTATTTCATAACCTCCAACTGTTATGGCATCGTAATATTCTTTGTCTACATCTTCTCTAACATTCCTCATTATATTTTCAGTGTACAAGTTAAATAAGTAGGGTGACAACATGCACCCCTGACGGACCCCTTGTTTTATGTCAAACCAAGTTGTTGTTTCACCATTTATTCTTACTGCTGCTTGTTGGTCTAAATACAGCAGTGATGTTAATTGTATCAAATGTGTTGGAAATCCCATTTTTTCCATTATTTCCCAAAGTTTCTGGTGTTGTACACAATCAAATGCCTTTGAGTAGTCTATAAAGGATAAATATAGATTCACATTAAACTCCCTGCATTTCTCTATTATTAATCTTAGATTGAATATATGATCTCTTGATCCTCTTCCTTGCCTGAAGCCAGCTTGGACCATATTGACTTCTTCTTCTGTTTTCTTTCGAAGTCTACCCATTATGATTTTTAACAGAATTTTACTGGCATGACTAATCAGGGCAACAGTTCTGTAGTTGGTGCATAATGTCAGGTTACCCTTTTTTGGCAGTGGTATGAATACAGTTCTTTTCCATTCTTTTGGCCAAATACCTGAATGCCATATCTTTTTACATAGTGCATGATAGATTGTTGCACACTCCTTTCCTCCTGCTTTAATAAATTCAGCGGTTATCTCATCACATCCTGGTGATTTACCATTTTTCAGACTCTTTATTGCCCATAAAACTTCTTCCATTGTCGGCTCGGGTTCTTTCTCCTCCAATAATAATTCACACTGTTGATTTCTGCTTCCACAGTCGGTTGTTTCATACATTCTTTTGCAATATTCCTTCCATCTTTCCAGAATTTCCTCTGTCTCTGTCAGGGTATTCCCCATCTCATCACAAATTACATTTAGCTTAGGTGTGACATTTCTCGTCAATGTCTTCATTTCTTTAAACATTTCACTATCTCTTCCACACCTCTGATGTTCTTCTATTCTTTCACAACAATCTTGTATGTATTGTTTTTTGTCTTTTCTTATGTTTCTTCGTACTTCTTTTGTTAAAGTTTTATATTTATCTTTGTTGTTGTTTGTCACTCTCCATTGCGCCTTCATTTCTCTACATTGTTTTATCAGTTCTAGTGTACCTGCTGTGATCCATCTATTCTTTTGTGTTTTCTTTACTGGAACCATGTCTTTAGCTGTTGTTACTAAGATATCTTTGGCCTGCGTAGCCAATTCATCTGGTGTCATCTCTTCCTGTACAGCCATCAGGATTTCGAAACGGTTCTTCACTTCTATACCGTATTCTACACCGATATAAAACCTGTTATATACCACTATAAAATCTATTATATACCGCTATAAAACCTATTGTATACCGCTATAAAACCTATTATACACCACTATAAAACCTATTATACACCACTATAAAACCTATTATATACCGCTATAAAACCTATTATACACCACTATAAAACCTATTATACAGCACTATAAAACCTATTATACACCGCTATAAAACCTATTATACACTGTTATAAAATCTATTATATACCGCTATATAATCTATTATATACTGCTATATAACCTATTATACAGCACTATAAAACCTATTATACAGCACTATAAAACCTATTATACCACTATAAAACCTATTATACCACTATAAAACCTATTATACACCGCTATAAAACCTATTATACACCGCCTGGAGGTTAATACAATTCATTAGGCCCAGGGGGAAACGGGCGGTTCTAGCCAGTTGTTCGTTTCAAGTATGTTTAAAGATGGAGGGGAGAGGTTTTGAGGGAATCTCGTAGTGGATTAAAATAGAATGGCTATTACTAGGGTGCTGGGTGGGTTGGGTGGGGGTGGGGGTGGGGATGGGGAAGAGAGAAACAGTTTCACTTATAAAGTTCTTTCCGTAAGTCCTGCATGACCACATAAGTCCATTACGTGGGTAATCATGAAACCTATTCTATGTTATCATAAACCTATGACATACCATTAAACTTCTGACACGTCATCATTAAATATTTTTATATAGCATAGTAAAACCTGTGAAATATCACCAAGAAAATTGCAATATATTATCATAAAAAAGTTTATCTCTGACTATAAAACATCGCATATATAACCATAAAAATGTTATCTCTGACCATAAAACATCACATATATCACCATAAAAATTGTATCTCTGATTATAAAAAATTACATACATCACCAAAAAAAATTTTGTCTTTAGCTATAAAACTTCGCGTATAGAACCATAAGTAATTTTATCTCTGACTATAAAACATCACATATATCATCATAAAAAGTATTTTTCCGATTATAAAATATCATATATATTACCATAAAATTAGTACCTGATAGGAACCAGGAAGAAAATATTTTGGGCACACCCACATCTGCTCCGACATCCGCCCCAGCAAAGATGGGAGAGTAGTTCTAATTGTCCCAGTCAGAATTTGACCAAAATCTACCACATAGCATTCTAAATCGGTCGTCATAAAACTCTCCTCCCAACGCGTCATGTAAACATCTTAAAGTCTGAAAACCACTATTTGTATATGATATTCTTGTAGTTTGTGGAGGGAGAAAAAACCCACAGCCTGTAAACCTATTTCTTGCCCAAGCGCACACGCGGCATGTCATGTGTTTCCGGTACATTTTTCCTCGTATTACGCCGCCGTCTAACAAGAGCCAATCAATTCATCGCCGTGAATCCGAGACAGAAACATGGGCGTAAGAATACAAAGCCAATGACCCGTGCGGAAGACGTATGTCACTATCTTGGCTAATTTTATCTTAAGCAGCTATTAATATAAAAAAACAGAACATATAGTTAACATATCAGAGACGAGAAGTTTGAAGAAAAAAAACATTTTGTGAAGAAAATAATTTTATGTGTTTATTCAACATCTTTTGATGCGGGCTGGCATACTACTTTATAATTAACTTGTCATACAAATATCCTGACAAAATGGCCCGATTCTAATTGTGGATGTCAAAATATGCGAACATAATCGGTGTTTTGGGAATTATTACTTGTGAACTTTTTCTGGAATAGTGCAAGCAGGAACAATGGTCTCTGCACTTGGGATGATGATGTAGTTAGCAGATTTGGAATGTGATGTAGTTAGCATTTTGGAATGCGATGTAGTTAACAGTTGGGAATGTGATGTGGTTAACAGCTTGGACTGTGATATAGTTACAAGCTTGAAATGTGATGTAGTTAGCAGTTTGGAATGTGATGTACTTAGTAATTTGGAATGTGATATAGTTAGCAGCTTGGAATGTGATGTAGTTAGCAGACCCTCTGAAGCAAACCTGAGAAGTATTCTGTCCCACTTCTGCGTGATGCTGTTAGTAACAGGCTGTTGAGCTTTTACAACTTGGCTATGATGATCTTACAGCCTGACTATGGCAGTCTTATGACCAGGCTATGGAAGTCTTATAAGCAGGCTATGGTGCTCGTACAATCTGGCTACGTTGCTCGTACAACCTGGCTGTGGTAGTCTTACAAACTGGCTATTGTAATCTTACAACCTGGCTATGGTAGTCTTACAACCTGGCTATGGTAGTCTTACAATCTGGCTATGGTAGTCTTACAACCTGGCTATGGTAGTCTTACAATCTGGCTATGGTGATCTTACAACCTGGCTATGGTAATCTTATAACCTGGCTATGGTGCTCTCAGGTTGAGTACATGACCCCCCCCCCCAGCCTGGATATCTTTATTGTCATGACTATCATTTTGCTCACCTTGATAATGGCGCTAAACAATGAAAAACATAATCTTCTGTCGGATGTATTCTCCACTCTGCATTGTTCTTTACCTGATATTCCCAGCGTGAGCTAATGAAGCGCAAGACGTAGTAGACATAAAGAACTTTAAACATCTGACGACATAATTGCACTAAATAAGAAAGTACTTCGATCCGCGGACAGCAAGTGTCGCGTCCGGCACTGATAATGAACATTATAAAAGACAAGTAAAAACACGCTGGAGGTAGTTTAGTCATGTGCCCCGAGAGTAAAAACACGCTGGAGGTAGTTTAGTCATGTGCCCCGAGAGTAAAAACACGCTGGAGGTAGTTTAGTCATGTGCCCCGAGAGTAAAAACACGCTGGAGGTAGTTTAGTCATGTGCCCCGAGAGTAAAAACACGCTGGAGGTAGTTTAGTCATGTGCCCCGAGAGTAAAGAACACGCTGGAGGTAGTTTAGTCATGTGCCCCGAGAGTAAAAACACGCTGGAGGTAGTTTAGTCATGTACCCCGAAGGGACCTCAACAACATCGTTAAAACAGCTGTGACATAGACACTTGCTTAACAGCTGCAGAAACAGAGACCAAATAGCATGGGTCATCGTACAAAATCTGGAGGCAGGCAGCCAAAAAGTGGAGAGAATTTTGTGCTGTTCTGTACGGTGACACGAGATGTGGTGGCCAGTGACTGCTACATCCATCATCCACAGTGGATATGGGTGGATAGAGTGACTGCTACATCCATCATCCACAGTGGATATGGGTGGATAGAGTGACTGCTACATCCATCATCCACAGTGGATATGGGTGGATAGAGTGACTGCTACATCCATCATCCACAGTGGATATGGGTGGATAGAGTGACTGCTACATCCATCATCCACAGTGGATATGGGTGGATAGAGTGACTGCTACATCCATCATCCACAGTGGATATGGGTGGATAGAGTGACCGCTACATCCATCATCCACAGTGGACATGGGTGGATAGAGTGACTGCTACATCCATCATCCACAGTGGATATGGGTGGATAGAGTGACTGCTACATCCATCATCCACAGTGGACATGGGTGGATAGAAAGAAATGTAATGCTGACATAATTCATGTGGCGGTTCATGCAGAGAAGGAGGCGGTTCATGCAGTGAAGAGAAGGAGGCGGTTCATGCATTGAAGAGAAGGAGGCGGTTCATGCATAGAAGGAGGCGGTTCATGCATTGAAGAGAAGGAGGCGGTTCATGCACTGAAGAGAAGGAGGCGGTTCATGCAGTGAAGGAAACTATGCAGTTCACACAGTGCAGAGAACGAGGTGATTTATTTAGTGAAGAGAAAGAGACGGTTCACGCAGTGAAAAGAAGGAGACGGTTCATACGGTGAAAGGAACTACGCAGTTCATACAGTGCAGAGAACGAGGTGATTCGTACAATTAAGAGAATTAGTCTATTCATAGTACTAAGAGAACTAGTCTGTTCATAGTACTAAGAGAACTAGTCTGTTCATAGTATGAAGAGAACTAGTCTGTTCAAAGTACGAACAGAACTAGTCTGTTCATAATACGAAGAGAACTAGTCTGTTCAAAGTATGAAGAGAACTAGTCTGTTGATAAGACGAAGAGAACTAGTCTGTTCATAGTATGAAGAGAACTAGTCTGTTCAAAGTACGAAGAGAACTAGTCTGTTCAAAGTATGAAGAGAACTAGTCTGTTCATAGTATGAAGAGAACGAGGCTGCTCATACAGTGAAGAGAAGTGTGATGTCAGCCTCATGGAGCTGAGTTCGGTGTCACATCAGTGTGACTATCTCTCTTACATCGACATCTTTGAGTAGGATGGTGCGCTTTTGTCTTTCCAACGGACATTCTCCGAAATCAAAAGCAGTGGTTTCTAAGATGTGTGTCAGGTGCCTATTTTACAAAAACTTCGCATAGAGTTGCATGGTAGGAGGGATTGAATCCACTGCTTTTGCATTAGAAAGGTATTCACTTTCGTTTTTGGCACACATATGCTCATATTTTAATTTGCACTCAGACTTACAGCTTGTCCGTGAGGAGGAAGGGACAAATATAAAACTTGATACAATTGTGTTTCCGTACATTCTGTATTATACAAGGCGGATTACTTTTGCAGCTGCTGTCAATGAACGTTTTTGCTTATTCCAAATAAAATTTCTCAGACTTCGTTACATTTCCTGGTGACGCCCATGAGAACGTAACCACGGCACCAGGAGTGGTACTTGAATGTCAACATCCATCTACGCTCCTTACTTCACTATTTTATGCACGCATTTGAGACACGGTTAAATTTATAAATAACCGTAAGGTTTTTTTTTTACATCCGGTAATTTTCTTTTTATGTAATCTACGCAAGGCAAGAATCTAGGAAACATACATGTAATTTAGGTCACATGCAAAGTTTCACAGATTTAACCTAAATTTATCTTTGCATACTGGATAATTCGAAACTCACCAAATTGAAAAAGAACATTCTTCAGAACTTTATTAATTTTCTTTTCACTTTTCCCCACAACGACTACCTGACGTGTGTGGTCTCTGGTGGACATAGGAAGATCCTCTTTACACACAAATTATGTTTGACCGGGAGCGAATGACTGTAGCGTCATTGCAGGCTCCATCAGAAGGGAAGAAGCCATTACCTAGTTGGTAATACAGCGCTCTGCATCCAGGCGACGTATCAAGACCAGATAGGGGGTTGACCAGCTCCACGTAGTTTATTCTTATCTCACAAAGTCACTTGAACTGGGCGAGGCAGCAGTTACTGAACACAGGACCTCTTGGAACACGGGGCCTCTTGGAACAAATGGCATTTTGGAACACATGGTCTCTTTGAACACATCGCCTCTTGGAACACATGGCCTCTTGGAACACGGGGTTTCTTGGAACACGAAGCCTCTTGGAACACGAAGCCTCTTGGAACACGGGGCCTCTTGGAACACATGAACTCTTGGAACACAGGGCCTCTTGGAACACGGGGCCTCTTGGAACACAGGACTTCTTGGAACACGGGGCCTCTTAGAACACATCGCCTCTTGGAACACAGGACCTCTTGGAACACGGGGCCTCTTAGAACACATCGCCTCTTGGAACACAGGACCTCTTGGAACAAGGGCCCCTTGGAACACAGGCTTTCTTGATCAGTCACAGGCATGGGACAAATTCTCTCGTCCTCATTCATTCATCAGGATTCTCGTCGGCGCTGCGGAGTAAGTGCATCATGCTGAGATTCTTCTTTAGACCAGGTGACTGGAGCAATTATGGACGTGTCCGAGGTTCATTCATTCTTTCATTTGCATGTCCCTTGCGGAACTTTGCCTCCCTAACAGCACTCCTGTAGGCCTCTCGGTTGTGAGCAAGATGGCCTGCCGCTGCTGCATCCATTTGCAGATCGTCAACGATGTCTTGCAGCCATCTTCGTTTTGGTCTTCTTCTCTTTCTTTTTCCCATTATGTATCCTTCAAATACGTTCTTATCTAAATTATCATGACGTTTAATGTGTCCAAAATATTTAAGTTTTCTATCTTTAATCCTCTTTACTAGCCAGCCTTCTTCAATATTAAGCTCCTGTAGTATAGATATATTTGTTTTTTGTCGTGTCCATGATATTTGGAGAACTCTTCTGTAGCATTTACATTCAAAGGTATTTATATGTTTCTCAGCTGTTTTGTTAAGTGTCCAGGTCTCACACGCATATCTTGCGATGGGAAAGATGCATGCCCTTAAAAATCTTATTTTTGTGGTTCTGTCTGCTCCTCTCCACAGATTCTGTATTTGTTTTACTTTCTGAAGAGCGATGGATGTCCTCCTTTTAATTTCCTTCATTGTATCTCCATTATTAGTTAGTAGTGATCCAATATATTCAAAACTCTCCACTTCTTCCAGTTTTTCCTCATTGACACATATTTCAGCTGCCTTGTTTGTTTTGTCAGTTGTCATCAATTTAGTTTTCTTTGCATTAAGATAGAGGTTCTGCTCTTCGCTGTTCTTACGGACTGACAAAATTAGTTTTTCCATTCCTTTTTGTATTGTGGACAGTAATACTGTGTCATCAGCATATCTAATCTCTGGTATTTCATAACCTTCAATTGTTATGGCATCGTAATATTCTTTGTCTACATCTTCTCTAACATTCCTCATTATATATTCAGTATAGAAGTTAAATACGTAGGGTGACAATATGCACCCCTGACGGACCCCTTGTTTTATGTCAAACCAAGTTGTTGTTTAACCATTTATTATTACTGCTGCTTGTTGATCTAGATACAGCAGTGATGTTAATTGTATCAAATGTTGTTGGAAATCCCATTTTTTTCATTATTTCCCAAAGTTTCTGGTGTTGTACACAATCAAATGCCTTTGAGTAGTCTCATTCATTCATTCATTTGCATGTCCCTTGCGGAACTTTGCCTCCCTAACAGCACTCCTGTAAGCCTCTTGGTTGTGAGCAAAATGGCCTGCTGCTGTTGCGTCCATTTGCAGATCGTCAACGATTTCTTGCAGTCATCTTCATTTGAGTAGTCTATAAAGGATAAATATAGATTCACATTAAACTCTCTGCATATCTCTATTATTAATCTTAGATTGAATATATGATCTTTGATCCTCTTCCTTGCCTGAAACCAGCTTGGACCATATTGACTTCTTCTATTTTCTTTCGAAGTCTACCCATTATGATTTTTAACAGAATTTTACTGGCATGACTAATCCTCCTGGTGATTTACCATTTTTCCGATTCTTTATTGCCCATAAAACTTCTTCTATTGTCGGTTCAGGTTCTTTCTCCTCCAATAATAATTCACACTGTAGATTTCTGCTTCCACAGTCGGTTGTTTCATACATTCCTTTTGAATGTTCCTTCCATCTTTCTAGAATTTCCTCTGTCTCTGTCACGGTATTCCCCATCTTGTCACAAATTACATTCAGCTTAGGTGTGACATTTCTCGTCAATGTCTTCATTTCTTTAAACATTTCACTATCTCATCCACATTTCTGATGCCCTTCTATTCTTTCACAACAATCTTGTATGTATTGTTTTTTGTCTTTTCTTATGTTTCTTCGTAGTTCTTTTGTTAAAGTTTTATATTTCTCTTTGTTGCTGTTTGTCACTTTCCATTGCGTCTTCATTCCTCTACTTTGTTTTATCAGTTCTAGTGTGCCTGCTGTAATCCATCCATTCTTTTGTGTTTTCTTTACTGGAACCATATCTGTAGCTGTTGTTATTAAGATATATTTGGCCTTAATATGACCCATATATGTCCATTATATGTTCACACACACGTATACGTCTTTAATATGACTGATACATGTCCACACACGTTCCCACAAAGTTACATTCGCTACTATGAAGCTGTGAAAGTAACTCACACACACACATAAAATACGGTACGCTAACATTGCACGAAACAAACAACTTGGTATTAAACGCTCAACTTTAAAAAAAGGGCAGATGAAAAAAGTATAAAAAAGAGTAGTAATATAGCATGCAAATAATACGTATATGAATATCGTCAAAATCATCTGGACTTTCGAGAGAAAACAAATCAGGAGAAATTGAAGACATGTTGTTCCGGTTTGTTGCGCTAATCTACAATTAATTTTTGTAAGTGAATACGCCAGGGGAGAGAGCTAATCTTTGTCAATAAAGACGTGTCCCCCATTTGCTATAGTGGCCCAGACAGTGTATTCTTGTACGTGTGGTGTCCGCCACAGAGACGCTTACATCTCCGGGGTGTCTCTAAACGTTTCTCTCTCACTGTGTGTAAGCTGATTGCACTAACGCTCCGTTCTCTGATGTAAATATAGGCACACTGTTTTTGTTATAAATAAGAACTCGTATATTCCGTTATGTTTTTCTGCATATTTACAGAACAAGTTCATAGTTCTGATGAGCCAAGTAAAATACTGTCTTTGCAGGTTCCTCTAATACTTGTAGAGAAAGTGAGGCCACTTCTAAATGGAACAATAGAACACAATTCCAAATAAGTAAAATATAGGAACATTTCTTTGATCTGTGTTGCAGGAAAAAATGTTCATTATTCTCTCTTTGTGGCCTGAACCTGGAAGGTAACATAATGTTAAGAGTTCGCCATTTTCTAATGTTAAGAGTTCGCCATCTTCTAATGTTAAGAGTTCGCCATCTTCTAATGTTAAGAGTTCGCCATCTTCTAATGTTAAGAGTTCGCCGTCTTCTAATGTTAATAGTTCGCCATCTTCTAATGTTAAGAGTTCGCCACCTTCTAACAGAAAACTGTGACAGTTCTTTAGTTAGAAAATACACATCTTTCTTTGCTTTCTTTCTTTCCTTTAAAATCTCTATAATAAGGAGAAAAACTGTCCAATTTTTGTCTAAGAATCTTTGAACACAAAATACCCCGATCCTACAAAATGATGAGATAGAGCAAAAAGCGTTTTTCCAACACAAAGTTCATTAAACAATTTTAGGAAGATTTCTTTCCAGGTAAAAAACATTTCGCTGTTCTGTTTCTTTCTTTTTCTTCTCTTTCTGATACTTCCTCTCTTTCAGTTGTTTTCTCATTTTCTAGTGCTTTATTTCTTTCTGTTGTTTTTCTTTCTTTCTGCTGTTTATGCTCTTTCTGCCGTTTACTCTCTTTCTATTATTATTTTCCCATCTGTTGTTTCCTTTCCTTCTGTTGTTTTCTATATTTCTGTTGTTTCCTCTCTTTCTGTTGTTTTTCTTTCCTTCTATTGTTTTCTCTCTTTCTGTTGTTTTTCGTTCTTTCTGTTGTTTCCTCTCTTTCTGTTGTTTTTCTTTCTTTCTGTTTTGTTTCGCTCTGTTGTTTTTCTTTTCTTCTGTTGTTTTCTTTATTTCCATCGTTTTCGTTTGTCTATTGTTTTCTATCTTTCTGTTGTTTTTCTTTCTGTTGTTTTCTTTCTTTATGTTGTTTTCTTTTCTTCTGTTGTTTTCTTTCCTTCTGTTGCTTCTCTCTTTCTGTTGTTTTACTTCCTTTTTGTTTTCTTTCGTTCTGTTGCTTTTCTTCCTTTCTTTTGTTTTCTTTCATTCTGTTGTTTACTTTCTTTCTGTTGGTTTTCTTTTTTTCTAGTGTTTCTTCTCTTTCTGTTGTTTTTCTTTCTTTCGGTTGTTTCCTCTCTTTCTGCGGTTTTTCTTTATTTCTGTTTTCTTTCGTTCTGTTGTTTTTCTTTCCTTCTATTGTTTTCCTTTTTCTGTTGTTTCCTATCTTTCTGTTGTTTTTCTTCTTTTCTGTTGTTTTCTTTCTTTCTGTTGTTTTCTTTCCTTCTGTTATTTTCTTTCCTTCTATTGTTTCCTCTCTTTCTATTGTTTTCTTCCTTTCTGTTGTTTCCTCTCTTTCTGTTGTTTTTCTTTCTTTCTGTTTTCTTTCCTTCAGTTGTTTTTTTTCTGTTGTTTTCTTTCTTTTTGTGTTTTCTGATTTCTGTTGTTTCCTCTCTTTCTGTTGTTTTCTTTCTTTCTATTGTTTTTTTCTTCCCGTTGTTTTTCTTTTTTTTTGTTTCCTCTCTTTCTGTTGGTTTTCTTTCTTTCTGTTCTTTTCTTTCTTTCTGCTGTTTTCTTTCTTTCTAATGTTAGCTTTCTATTGTTTCTTTTCTTTCCTTTCTCTTGTTCTTTTCTTTCTATTGTTTTCTTTCTTTCTGTTCTTTTCTTTCGACTATAGTTTATTTTTGTGAAGCTTTTCTCTGTGTGCTCTAATGCATAGTTTGTTAATGTGTTATCATAGTTTGTTAACATGTTGCCATAGTTTATTAACATGTTATCATATTTGCTTTCCACGGGAGGTTTTTTTTAAAGATCGTATCTATCCACGTTCACTCCTGGGCGTCCTCTGCTTCCAGCTGTTATCGTTCTAATATTATAGACGTGCAGCTGGTTAGTCTGAGCAGACAGCTTCATCCTTACGTCAGCATCACTCTCTCACACACTCCAAGAAGGAGGGCATTTCAACGTACCCCTGGCCAGTATTAAGCCAGCATCTGATTCTGACATTACAGATAAATATTTCCTGATATTATCGATAAATATTTCCTGATATTATCGATAAATATGTCCTGATTTTATAGATAAATATGTCCTGATATTATATATAAATATGTATTGATATTATAGATAAATATGACCTGATATTATAGATAAATGCTATCAAGCATTCAAAGTATGTAGTTTCATAATGATAGAGACGGTTTCTTCACAAAGTTGAGGACACTGTACGTAACATTTCAAGCTGTGCCTTGAGTTCTTATCTCTGACGAGCCAAGACGTTGTCCCATCTGACAGTGATATATAGCTGGTACACTGGCATCAGAGTTAGTGAACCACAGCTAACCAAGACCATATCCCACCTCTCTGTTGGTGCTCCAAGCAATAAGCCTAGTCTGACAAAAGGGGGAGGAGAGACCTCTACAGTCCCGGTGGAGGTGGAGTCTGCTAAAGAAGTATTGCAAATCCCTGCTTTTTACTTTTTAGCCCAGGAACTGAGAAAATAAATGTCATAATCAGTTCTCAATCCGACATTACGCTGTGCCATAATCTTCACTGCATCATCTGCAAGTAGCACTTGCTCGCAGTTCCAGGGAGATATAAGAAGAAGTTATGACTATTAAAGCCAATGTATAAATCAGTCAATGTATATATCAGTTAATGTATATATCAGTCAATGTATATATCAGTCAATGTATATAAAAGGGAAAAAATAAGAGACAACTGAGGCACTTTCTTGTCACAGCAAGCGCTGTCAATCATTCTCTTCAAATGTCAACATTCTTCTTCTTATCTGTTATCAGTCTAAATGTTGTACTCTTGTGTGTGAACATCAATAGTTTGTTAACAATGTAAGTGTTTTACTCTTGTGTGTGAACATCAATAGTTTGTTAACAATGTAAGTGTTTTACTCTTGTGTGTGAACATCAACGGTCTAAGTGTTATACTCTTGTGTGTGAACATCAATAGTTTGTTAAAAATGTAAGTGTTTTACTCTTGTGTGTGAACATCAACGGTCTAAGTGTTTTACTCTTGTGTGTGAACATCAATAGTTTGTTAAAAATGTAAGTGTTTTACTCTTGTGTGTGAACATCAACGGTCTAAGTGTTATACTCTTGTGTGTGAACATCAATAGTTTGTTACCAGTCTAAGTGTTATACTCGTATTTGAACATCAACAGTCTAAGTGTTATACACTTTTGTGTGAACATCAATAATTCGTTATCAGTCTATGTGTTGTATTCTTTTATGTGAACATCAACAGTCTAAGTGTTTTATTCTTGTATGTGAACATCAACAGTCTAAGTGGTATACTCTTGTGCGTGAACATCAATAGTTTGTTATCACTCTAAATGTTGTATTCCTGTTTGTGAACATCAACAGTCTAAGTGTGGTATTGTGTGTGAACATTAACACAATCTACGTGTTGTATTCTTGTACGTTAACACCAACAGTCTAAGTGTTGTATTCTTGTATGTGAACACCAACAAACTAAATGTTGTATTCTTGTACGTGAACACTAACAGTCTAAGTGTTGTATTCTTGTATGTGAACACCAACAAACTAAATGTTGTATTCTTGTACGTGAACACTAACAGTCTAAGTGTTGTATTCTTGTATATGAACATCAACAGTCTAAGTGTTGTATTCTTGTATGTGAACACAAACAGTCTGTTATCAGTCTAAGTGCTGTACTCTTGTGTGTGAATAAAAACAGTCTAGTATGTTATAGTGTGTTAGCTTCTGGCCAATTTACCGTTCAATAACTCCAGTGATCGGGTACTTTTATAACATAATCTTTGTTCTCATATTGACCATTAGAGTTGTGTGTATACATAATATAAATTGTCTCTTTTTGTTGCTAGCAGAAACTAGGAACTAGCATTGAGCATAATTGGCCGAAGAGTAAACATACACCGCGCTCTTCTGTTTGTAGTTAAAATTAAGTGCTTGAATGTAATTGGCTAGAATGTAATTTATAGACTTGCTCGACAAATGAAGTCGCAATATTGGCTCTGATGGGTAATGTTTCTGAAACATGCTTGAAAGCGGGTTTGCGAATCAGCTTTTATAAAAGTTTTACCACATTGACAATCGCGTGTTAATCAACGTAGCAAGTGTGCTTGACACATGACATTTGACAATTGTCATCTCTGCCAGAAGATGTCTGAATCAACTAAGCAATTATTCCCAGCCAACAAAAATGTTCAGTTGTCCTAGGTAAACAATTTGAGGCACCCAGTTAAAGATTCTAATTCAGATAATGCTACTACGACCTGTCCAGTGCTAGATCTTCATAGCGTCTTCCTGCATTTTGATGAGTATGCTGAAGGTAGCTGACTGTTTGGCTATGTATGAAAGTAGCTGACTGTTCTGGCTGTATATGAAAGTAGCTGACTGTTTGGCTATGTATGAAAGTAGCTGACTCTTTGGCTATGTATGAAAGTAGCTGACTCTTTGGCTATGTATGAAAGTAGCTGACTGTTCTGGCTATATATGAAAGTAGCTGACTGTTTGGCTATCTTTGAAAGTAGTCTAAGTGTTCCTGGGCTAAAAATCTTAGACTGATTGGCTATGTATGAAAGCCATAGTAACAAGCTCTCCCTCCGTCCTGACGCTCAAGTTTTTCAACCATGAAGTATGGGAAATGAGATTGTGCCCATGGTAAAGGACAAACGCAGCTTTCTTTCATTGTTTCCCCCTGGGTCTCCTTACTCGTGTCTGCATCATACTAGAGCAGCTGTTTCCAGACATTTCCATGCTATTGCCCCTTTGCCTCCTGGACCATGTTTCCTGACTGCACATAATATTTCTTCCCTCAGTTTGTTCTGATGCCCCGCACATACTTGTCTGCACCGCCTGCGGATCTTCCTATCTCCTCCAAAGAGTTGGGACAGCCTATTTTGGGAACCACTATCCTAGAGGAAGTGGATTCGTCGAAATGTTTGATGTGTTTGTAATCACCATTTTCCTTTATCGTTTTTACTTGCCATCTGTCTGAAACTTTCGTGGACTTGGAAATTAGCTGCTTTATCACCACTCAACATCACAGCAATGACCGTCAAATGCTGCTCTATCACCATTCAATATCACAGCAATGACCCTCAAATGCTGCTCTATCACCATTCAACATCACAGCAATGACCCTCAAATGCTGCTCTACCACCACTCAACATCACAGCAATGACCCTCAAATGCTGCTCTACCACCACTCAACATCACAGCAATGACCCTCAAATGCTGCTCTACCACCACTCAACATCACAGCAATGACCCTCAAATGCTGCTCTATCACCATTCAATATCACAGCAATGATCCTCACATGCTGCTCTATCACCATTCAACATCACAGCAATGACCCTCAAATGCTGCTCTACCACCACTCAACATCACAGCAATGACCCTCAAATGCTGCTCTATCACCATTCAATATCACAGCAATGATCCTCACATGCTGCTCTATCACCATTCAACATCACAGCAATGACCCTCAAATACTGCTCTATCACCATTCAACATCAAGCACTGGTCCTCAAAATGCTGCTCTATCACCATTCAACATCACAGCAATGGTCCTCAAAATGCTGCTTTTGGCGTTTCCTGCAAAAAGAACGTATTACCACTTGTATAAAGTAGGAAAAAAGTAGGAACAGCTTTATTACTTAACGATTACAAAGTTGTGACGTTTCGGCGTGAACCTTAGTCATACAAAAACATACAGGACGAAGAAATAGAGAGAAAAGATAGATTCACATGAATGCTATTTTTAAAAAAATTAATAATGAATAGAGGACTTAGCTGTAACTGCAAGAAGATGTGGCTTGTCCGACACTGTGTGTCAGAAATGAGCATGGTAGGACGTGAAGACTGTTTAAATGGAGGCATGTGGTGTGTGGTCGGTGTGTCGTAACTGGGGGTGGTGGTGGGGAAACCGTGGAGGGGAGAGAGAGTGGTACAATGTTAACCTAGACAGGAGAAGTTGAAATAGATGATTATAGATAGGGTAGAGAGGTTGTAATGTGATGCTGTGAGGAGGTTCTGAACTATGTGTAACAAGTGAGAAGGGAGTGGAGTTTAGTGGAGAGGGATTATAATTGTTGAAGAGGAGAATGTTATGTATAGCTGAATAGCGAGTTTAACCCGTTTGGTTTCAGCGTCCCATAATCCTGAATTTAGTGGTTCTCAAGCACTAGGCGGCTTGTATCATCTGCGTGACATTGTTTGATGGCTGTTACCAGAAAATCAGATTTGCCTTTGTGGTTGGGGGCCATTGCAAAGATTTGGTACTGGTTTCGAAGCATGCTGGGCGACATCGTACAGATGTTTCTGCAGGCGATCCCCTAATCTGAGGCCAGTCTCAATAATATATGTTATCCTTCATCTGTAAGAAATGTAAGAACTCCAACAGCCAACTTTCCAATCATAAAATTAGTCACCTAGCAAACTATGAACCGTCCATCAAACTTACGAACAAATCGGTGAGCCAATCTATAAAACATAAAGCTAACATACCCATCTACCAGTCAACCTAGCTACTGTTTGCAAGCCAGCCAATCCTTCAAATAATGAAACAAGACTGCATACTTGTCTACCTGCGTATCAACCAGTCAATCAATCTGTCTACCTGCCATCTAATCAGTCACGTACCCAAACAATCAACCAACTTACAAACGACAGCAGAACAAAACACTCAGTATATCAACCAGTCATCCAATCTATCTACCTGCCATCTAATCAATCACGTACCCAAACAACCAACTAACTTACAAACGACAGCAGAACAAAACACTCAGTATATCAACCAGTCATCCAATCTATCTACCTGCCATCTAATTAATCACGTACCTAAACAACCAACCAACTTACAAACGACAACAGAACAAAACACTTATTATATCAACCAACAACCCACCTAAGCACACACAAAATATATTTAAAATGCATAAAGAACCATCCTAAATACAACTATGTTCAGGCTTGTAGCATAACCAACCAGTCAATAATTCAGTCAGCCACCAACCAACCTGCCAGCCACTAACCAGTCTGCTTGCCCACAAACCAACCTTCCAGCCAATAACCATGCCCACCAACCAACCTGCCAGCCACTAACCAGTCTGCTTGCCCACAAACCAACCTTCCAGGCAATAACCGTGCCCACCAACCAACCTGCAAGCCAATAACCAATCTGCTTGCCCACAAACCAACCTGCCAGCCACTAACCAGTCTGCTTGCCCACCAACCATCCTGCCAGCCACTAACCGGTCTGCTTGCCCACCAACCAACGTGCCTACTTACAAACCAACCATCAGCTAACCCACTTTCTTGTCTACAAATCGACCAGTCAACCAATCAACGTGTCTACCAACCAGAAACAACCTCAAACAATACATCAACTATACAATACACCCAGCCACCAATTAACCAACCAGTTCCTATTTGAATCTTTCCACTGGGAGACAACACTGGCTGTACAAGCTGTATATAGAGTGACAGAGCTCAGCGCTGCACGTTTAGCCTCAACAAAATAGAAACAAGAAAAGAAAATAAACAAAAGAAAGGCAATAAATTTATTGATATTTTTCTTTCATTCGCCCTAAAAATCTTTTGTATTTTCCTGAGCTAAACGTACAAAACTGTACCCTAAACTTTCATGGTCGCAAGCTACATTCTTCCCTGTTTGCTAACAAGTTTCTGTCTACAGGAAATCTGCATGTGAGTGTTTGATGTTTTTTTTTCATAGAGTCTGGAAATAGGGCCATGTACAGCATGGGATCCCTGAACAATACTCCGAGATCATAGCTTGGGAACCCATGAAAACAACAGCAGCAGCTGCAACCTCCAGCAGTGAAAGCAGCTCGTTAAATTAGTTCTAAAGAAGATCCACAAAATAATTTTCCATGGACTAACTGAACTGTTTTTTCGCTATTGCATAAGTCCATTGACCACTTGTCTCCTACATCAGAAGTGTTTAAGTTGTCAGTTCTATCTCTGAACACCAGATGAAAAAAAATTGCTTAATAAATTAGAAATTTCTATCAGTTCATCGCCATCCATGAAGTAAAGCAAACTAATAACTTATTTTACTGGTAACTAACAGAACTGATGATGATGATGATGATGACCATCTCGAGAAGGGGTTCAAGGAATACTGGCTGATCGACAGGAGGTCTGTAATCGCACAAAGGTTGAGATCCACTGATCTATATAGAGGATTGCTTTGTTTAAAACTGCTATTTTTGAGAAATAAGAACAAAAAACTGGAGGGTGGACCTGTAGCAGCAGCTCAAGAAATATGGGCTTAAAAGGAAAACAGCAAAGAAGACAGAATAAAGATATCCAGTCATTAAAACAATTATTGAAATGCACTTCTAATGAAACACGAAAGTAAAGTAGGACAGATCAGACAAGACGGAGATGGATGGAGGACGTCACGTGATAACGATTCAATTTGGCTGGGTACGCGGTTAGAGCACGTTTCAGATCTGATGTAGTGCCTTCCACATGGGATGGCATATGCTATTGATGATGATGATGATGGTGGTGGTAGTAGTGGTGGTGGTGGTGGTGGTGGTGGTGGTGCTGGTGGTGGTGGTGGTGGTGCTGGTGGTGGTGGTGGTAGTGGTGGTGCTGGTGGTGGTGGTGGTGGTGGTAGTGGTGGTGCTGGTGGTGGTGGTGGTAGTGGTGGTGGTGCTGCTGGTGGTGGTGGTGCTGGTGGTAGTGGTGGTGGTGCTGGTGGTGTTAGTGGTGGTGGTGGTGGTGCTGCTGCTGGTGGTGCTGGTGGTGGTGGTGGTAATGGTGGTGGTGCTGGTGGTGGTGGTGGTGGTGGTGGTGGTGCTGGTGGTGGTGGTGGTGGTGCTGCTGCTGCTGGTGGTGGTGGTGGTGGTGCTGGTGGTGGTGGTGGTGGTGGTGGTAGTGGTGGTGGTGGTGGTGGTGTTAGTGGTGGTGGTGGTGCTGCTGCTGGTGGTGGTGGTGGTGCTGGTGGTGGTGGTGGTGGTGGTGGTGCTGGTGGTGATGCTGGTGGTCTTGTGGTGATGCTGGTGGTGGTGGTGCTGTTGGTGCTGGTGCTGGTGCTGGTGGTGCTGGTGCTGGTGGTACTGGTGCTGGTGGTGCTGGTGGTGGTGCTGGTGGTGGTGCTGCTGGTGGTGATGGTGGTGGTGGTAGTGCTGGTGGTGGTGGTGGTGGTGTGGTGGTGGTGAAAGTGATGATGAGCATGTCGTTTTTAAATTTAAAACCACATACAGTCATAATACATAAAAATACAGATAGATAGATAGATAGATAGATAGATAGATAGATAGATAGATAGATAGATAGATAGATAGATAGATAGATAGATAGATAGACAGACAGATAGATAGATAGATAGATAGATAGATAGATAGATAGATAGATAGATAGATAGATAGATAGATAGATAGATAGATAGATAGATAGATAGATAGATAGATAGATAGATAGACATGAACTGTATACAGCTGTTGATGATGCTGTATCTATACGAAAGGTCATTCATTCTCCAAGGAGCAATCGTACCAGTGTCACCTTCGGTTGTTTCCGCTTGTATTCGTCATTGTCCGGAACTCTTATCTCTTTCTCTCCCCACCCCCACACCTTTTCACATTTTACAACACACTTCACGACCTTTCTCTACATTTCCGGTTACAGTCTTTTCAGAAGGTCAACTAATTTAGCACTTGTATGTGGACCTGAGCGACCAGGAAACAGGCTGCATAATTAAGTGCTGTTGAGAAGTTTAGTATCTGAAGAAGAAGAAAGCCTAAATGTACCACTGCACTGCTGTTTACTGATTAAACTGATCCATTGAAGAAATACTGCAAGGCATCCTTCCAGCGAGTATTATATTGCGGGAAGTATCGTTAGTCTCTGTGTACACTGACATGGATAGACGAAGACGAGAATGAAACAGGCATTCGCTGCCACAGTCGAGGAGAGTCAACACAAATTATCCTGGCCTTACATAGCAAGGATAACTATAACACAGGAAGGACAACTGTAAACAGAAAGAACGACAACTGTAAACAGAAAGAACGACAACTGTAAACAGAAAGAACGACAACAATAAACAAATTACCAATAATGGTAAACAACCGCGACGGTGACAACAAACCAAAGCGAAAACTGTAAACAACCAGAATGATAATGTAAACAATTTTTTTTTAAAAACGATAATTGTAACCAGCAAGAAGGATAACGATAACCAAATAACTGATAATCTTAAACAGCAATGGCAACTACAACAAACTAGAACGCTAACTGTAAACAAAAAGAACAATAACCATAAAAAGAAAGATAACCATAAAAAGCAACAGAGGGGTAACTGTAAACAACAATAAATATAACAAGAAAGCTCAACTATAAACAACAAAAACGACAACTGTTTATAAAAGAAGTAGTAACTTTCAGCAGAGAATGTCAGCAACGTGATGTTTAATTCCTGCAGGGGATGACATGCATCTTATCTTGGTCAATAGTGAAGTCTTTAGTGTGAAAGAGACGTAGCTGAAGATGTTAGAGAGCCAAACATAAAGTCATTAGTTCTAGCTGTAAAATTATCAAAACGTGCCTCGCAAGCCAAGGACAAGATCGTCACACTGGATGCCAGAAATATTCTCAATTTCACAGCCAGAACGGAGACAGAAAATTGACATGCCTATTTGCAATGTGCTGAATTGTGGCTTTTAATTTGACCATGTTTTTTATACACCGTTTCTATTATTTTTTAATTAGAAACGCGGATGTGAACTTTATTGTTGTTCATGTCTGTTCTTTTCCTGTCCAGTTTTTACATTACAGAAACGTATGCAACAGTACTGTGGGTTTCATATAATACATTCTCTGGCGCTTCATAAGTAAAGTGCATGTGACAATGTTAGGAAACATTTATTTATGAGTATACAAATTACAAACTGGTCACAAAAAAAGAGACACGCAACAAATACGATGTTGTGATTTAAACTGAAGTTTACTGATCAGACAAGGGCAAATTGCCTGAAACGTTCTCTTGGACATCAACTTCACGTGCTGACCTGAATTGTACACAGCAGATGATTCGTGAGCACAGAAAAGCGACGCTAGTCAAAACAGCATTTTTGCCAATAACTCATGACAGGTTCACGAGAATCCCTTGAAACTTACTGAACACAAAACTCACTGACCATGTTATTGAATGCCTATAAAAGATTGACGTTCCCCGAATCAATTCATTTGAAAATTCAATGCGCAAGTATGGCTCATCTCACTACAGAACAAAGACTCATCATCATTGGACGTTTACAGACTGGACAGTCACAAAGTGTAGTGGCCAGACAATTTAATGTGGTTAGAAGCACCATTAGTCGCTTTTGGAGACGATTTCAAGAAACTTGCTCAGTTGCAGACCAGCCACGCAGTGGAAGACTCATAGTTACAACTCCTGCTGAAGACCGCTTCATACGGCTGAGTCACCTCAGGAATCGATTTGCATCTGCGTCCTCAACATTTCAGTCAATGACAGCAGCTCGTCGAATTTCAGATCAAACGGTCAGGAACCGGCTGCACGACGCTGGTCTTTGGGCTAGACGACCCTACAGAGGTCCTGTTCTTACGGAATGGCATCACCAGAACCCACTACACTGGACGAACCAGCATCGTCAAAGGACATGAACCCAATAGAACACTTACAGGATGAACTCAACAGACAAGTCCGCCAGCGAGACGTTGTGCCAACCAATCTCCGGCAGTTATCTCTTGCACTGCGGGAAGAGTGGGCAGCCATCCCACAACAACAGATCTAACGGCTTATAGCATCCACGTCAAGGAGATGTGGTTCTCTGATACCTTACTGAAACGGAGGCCTCAGTCGCAAAAAATAAAAGTCCAAGCCAAATTGAATGAACATCATTTCATTGTTCAAGTCGTAAAGTTTCTTCATGCCAAGATTGAAAGATTAATTCCTTAAAATAAAATTGTGATAAAATTTGAATTTTCGTTTCCATTATGACTACAGTAGTGTTGCGTTTCTTTTCTTTTTTTTTTTCTTGAGCAGTATACATTTTAAAACTGAACTTCATTCAGTTTAATCCATACTTTCTACCATAATATAGAACTTCATTCAGTTTAATGCATACTTTCTACCACAATATAGAACTTCATTCAGTTTAATGCATACTTTCTACCACAATATAGAACTTCATTCAGTTTAATGCATACTTTCTATCACAATATAGAACTTCATTCAATTTAATGCATACTTTCTATCACAATATAGAACTTCATTCAGTTTAATGCATACTTTCTATCACAATATAGAACTTCATTCAGTTTAATGCATACTTTCCATCATAATATAGATAAGACATTCTATAGAATGTCTATAGAATTTACATTACCTCAGTGTACCAGGAGAAATATATTTTTGACCAGTCAGATTAGACTTATAATCCAAAACTTGACTTGCCTTGCAGCAAAAATTTTGCTGTTTTCCTTTTTTTTGTCTTTTATTTTTCAGATTGTGTATAAGACAGAAAAGCATCCCTAATACAAGTCTTATGTTTCGACAAAGCTGAATCTAGCGTATCTTTCAAGCAAAATTCATTTAGTATATACTTTATTACTAAATTTAAAATACTTTTAAGAACAATAACACAAGCAATCACACGTCTACTAGTCCATATACTCATACAGAGAATAAAGACAAAAGAGCATGTTTCTTCAGAGTTGAAGTTACACAATCTTCAGGTTGCCTACAGGACACAGCTTTACACAATCTTCAGGTTGCCTACAGAACACAGCTTTACACAATCTTCAGGTTGCCTACAGGACACAGCTTTACACAATCTTCAGGTTGTCTACTGGACACAGCTTTACACAATCTTCAGGTTATCTACTGGACACAGCTTTACACAATCTTCAGGTTGCCTACAGGACACAGCTTTACACAATCTTCCGGTTGCCTACAGGACACAGATTATGCAATCCTCAGGTTGCCTATAGGACTACTCAACCCTCTTCAAAAAAAAATCTGCGGAGTTTTGTATACACTGACAGCTAACAAACAAATAAACCACTCTACCTGTCTACCTTCAACCACTCTACCTGTCTAGCAATCAGTCACCTGCTCAAGCAATTAATTTACCTACTTAACGTAGTAATCCTCAACCAACCAACCAACCATCTAAATCGGTTGCGCGTCTTTAAAGTTACCCAGTTACTGTTGTGGAACGGAGGGTCCTTCCATGAGCACCTTGTAGTTGGAGGAGGGCCCTCGAAGTCTCTGCAAAATTGTCCTAGCCGCCCCCCCCCCCCTCAAATCAATCCCACCTTCGTTTACATTATCGATTGATTAGCCATTCGGTTTTCATCTACTACCGGCCCTCCCACTCTCCTTTTGAAACAAGGGAAGCCCTCCGAGGCCTCAGCAATGTTCGCCCCCCCCCCCCCAAACCACATAACGTGGCTTCAGTTCGAAATGTGAACATCGCTGGCCTGGAGTTCATCCGACCCAACATAAACACTGGGCCAGGGTAGACTACGACAGCACGGGGATTTCATGCCCGCCAAATTACATAATTATGTTTACCGAAGCCCGGTTACAGGAGAACTATTTCTCCATGAACTGTTTTCTTGCGTTTCATGCGCATAAATACTGTGGGGAAATAGACAGTGTGTGATCTGGTACCCGTATCTTGGTACGAAAATGCTACTGGAGCCAATCATAATCAATAGAAGTGAATCATGGGTAATGAACAGACCAATGCAAAGATAACTAGGGGAACAGGAGTGGGGGGGGGGGGGCGGGGGTTCTCAGAAGAATTTAAAGGACACATCGGAACAGCTAAGACGAGGAAGAAGGAATTGTTAAAACAGTTAAAGAATTCAATGAAAAGTGTGAAAACAAAGACGATGAACAATCACAGGACATAAGATAAAGTCATGGATTTGGAAACAAAATAATAACAGACACAGAGAGAGAGAGATACAGACAGATAGACAGACAACCAGACAGACAGACAGACAGAGCACCATGAAAGACTAATACAATGGTGTAACTAAACGTTTGCCATCCCAGCTTCGTGGAAAATATCAAGCGTTGAGTTCTTTGCAGAAGGATCATTTACTCATCCACCTGACACAAGGCCATAATGATGATTTATAAACAAATGTGATCAAGTATAGCATCTTTACAGTAAATGTGATAAAGTAAAGCATCTTTACAAAGAATGTGATATATGCCTTCACAACTTCAAGCCCATTCAAAAACATTTTAATTTCATGCAAAAAATGTGTTATTTTCCCCTTAACACATCGACTTTACAAGCAGATGTTCCGCATTTTCAGAGGGAGTTTTCATAACAGAAGTGCCAGGTACCCGTTTTCATAAGTGAATTGACCATAAGGCGCCGGTGTTGGATTATAACCCACTCCATTTTCGCCTTTCATATTTTTTGTGGAGCTTGGTTTGACAAGAGTAGGACGGTGGTTTCCCTTTGCCTCCCGCTCGGTTTGTATAAGGTTTTCTCCGCTAGCCTTTGTCTAAAACAGTTTCACAAAGTGGGTGATAACGCCCCCGGGGTGCGTTGGAAAGAACCAGCGGGCGGTGAAAGAAAAAGAGTTGTCAAGCCGGGAGGGGGTGCAATGGAAGAAAAGTGGGCAGTGGGGGGGGGGGGGCGTTGATGGAAAACGAAGCAGCAGATGGGGGTAGTAATACCTTCCTTCTTAGCACTTGTCAACCTGATATTGAGAAATATGCGTCTCTACATGAAGCTCATCCATCACGTTAAAAGTTGAGAAGTAATGTATTAGATGAGTTATAAATGTACAGCTTCATATTGTTAAATAACCTGCTTCGCTAGTTGAAGTTTTTAGTTGTTTAATGCATACCCTAAGGTCATTGTACGAGTAATACATAAGGAAAGGGGGGGGGGAGTTGAGGATGTGGCCTGGAAGAAAAAGGGAAGGCAGCATGAACAAGGCTGGGAAACAATGGTCTAAAGAGACTGACCAGCACGACCAGCACCTGTGTTGGCCTACTGCTGTTTGTTAAGATATTCACAGTTAACCTCTATATCTAGAAGCCGTCAAACCATACCCCACCAAGGAGAAGGTATCTGGTGAAAGCAGAACGAAATAAAATTAGGAATAAGACAGGCAAAGGCGGGTTTTATGACGTGAATAAGAAACTAACAAATAAGATGAACCTAAAAGTGAGGAAAAGAATTTTACGGCGCTATATAGATCCATTTTTGCTATATGGGTGTGAAACGTGCAAAGTCAAGAAGAAAATGACAAAGAAACTAGAAGTAACAGAGACGTGATTTTCGCGAAAGATGCAACAGATACTACGAACAGCAACAGATACTACGAACAGCAACAGATACTACGAACAGCAACAGATACTACGAACAGCAACAGATACTACGAACAGCAACAGATACTACGAACAGACAGAAGAATAAACGAAGAGGTTCTCAAGGAAGCTTCAGAAGTTAAGGTAAAAGATGGCTGTTTTTATGTTATGAGTTGATGGTAAAGTAATCGGAAAACCGTGCACATTTTAATATCTCACAAAAGGGAAAAGATTTGTACATATCCCTATCTGACAAAAGAAAAAAGATCTATACATTTCACTATCTTACAAAATAAAAAAGACTTGTACATTTCACTATCTGACAAAAAAGAAAAAGATTTGTACATTTCACCATCTAACAAAAAAGAAAAAAAACTGTACATTTCACTGTCTGATATAAAAAAAAATTGTACATTTCACTATCTGACAAAAAGAAAAAGATTTGTACATTTCACTATCTGACAAAAAGAAAAAGATGTGTACATTTCACTGTCTGATAAAATAAAAAAGATTTGTATATTTGACTATCTTACAAAATAAAAAAGATTTGTACATTTCATTATTGAACAAAAAAAAAGATTTGTACATTTTACTATCTGAGAAAAGAAAAAGATTTCTACATTTCACTATCTGACAAAAAAGAAAAAGATTTGTAGATTTCACCATCTGACAAAAAAAAAAAAAAGAAAAGATTTGTACATTTCACTATCTGACAAAAAAAAAAGATTTGTACATTTCACTATCTCATCATCATTATCATCAGGTGCTGTGCCGACTGGCGGTGGCTATTATGCTTCTCCAGAGTACCCGATCCTTCATGCAGGCCATCAGTTCAGTTGGTGATCTCCTCTCACGCCATACCGTCAGTATCATTTCTCTTGGTCTTTCTCTTGATCTTCTTCCTTCTATTTTTCCTATTGTTATAATATTTTCAGTGCCCCCTCTTCTCATTGCATGTCCTATGAAAGTACATTGTCTCTCTCTTATCTTTTTTACAAGATTTTTTGTCTCTCCAGCTCTTCTCATACATTCTTCATTAGTTATTTTTGCTGTCCAGGGGATTCGCAACATTCTTCTAATAAACCACATTTCTGCTGCTTCCAAAAAAGATGTGTACATTTCACTGTCTGACACAAGGAAAAAGAGTGAAAACTGGTAAACCCGCGGTTCAGAAAGGTTAGTCCATTTGAAAACCATTCTGTGAGATGCCAGAGAAAGTTTAGAGAAAAGCGTAACTTTTATTTTAACTAGCGTAAAGGATGTTGATCATTTGACATGAATCCAGTGATATATGAAATCTGTGGATGTTCAAAAACTTCATGAAATAAATGTGGAAAGTTTTCCGCTCTCTGATCCTAAAAATTGGTCATTTCGGACTGGCTGTGGACTATTTAACTCTGGTACTTTCTGAAGTAGTTCTGAGAATTGGGGTTTGTTAACAAGCTCCACCACCATACAAATGCGACATTCCGTAACAGGACTTCCAGGCTACATTAAAGCAATAGACTATAATCAGGACCACCACTAGTTCGCTGAATAGGGTCTTGACCCCTGCTGGTTTTCTGGTTTAGAACACTGTATCATCATGCCTCCAAAAAGTACAATATTTTGAGAATATAGTTAAAATACTGGTTTTAAAGCAGAAGGGAGGGTCACGTGACAAAGATTGGAGGCTTGACTTGGATCGGAAATGCCACAAATAAGACCTTGCCACTGGGTGGTTTGAATTTTTATCACTAGACTTTCATATTAGACATTGTCTTGGGCCCCGCTGTGAAGACAGATTTGGGTCGCCACATGATACACTCAACGCTGGTGGGCACAGTCCTGTGAGAGAATTAGCTTGGTAGACAACAGTGCTGCAGGTAGGCTGTGATCATGCCCAGGACAACAGCATTTGTTGTTTTAATGTTTTGTTTTTCTGGTTGGATTTGTTGACTGTGCAGGGGCAAGATGTGTCAAAGGATTAAGTCCTGTAGATGTGTCATAGAACTCGTCCCTGCGTTGCATTAGGAAGAAAGATCTCCAATGGCATTTAATCTGGTTTTACATTTGAGATTATCTACACCAAAAAACATGGCGGTTAGTGGAGATTTTTCTTACTGAATGATTCATGTCAGTTTTGGCGCATCGAAAGAAGAGATCTTCAAGCTCCCGCGCCCCCGGTTATCTACAGAGACAAAGAAAAAAGTTTGTGATGTTATCACTGTTTTTGCTGCATTTCTGTTTTCTTTCGCTAACATCTAAGAAGCAACATCTTTAACATCTAAGAAGCAACATCTTTAACATCTGAGAAGCAACATCTTTAATATCTCAGAAGCAACATCTTTAACATCTAAGAAACAACATCTTTAACATCTCAGAAGCAACATCTTTAATATCTCAGAAGCAACATTTTTAACATCTGAGAAGCAACATCTTTAACATCTCAGAAGCAACATCTTTAACATCTCAGAAGCAACAGCTTTTAACATCTCAGAAGCAACAGCTTTAACATCTCAGAAGCAACAGCTTTAACATCTAAGAAGCAACAGCTTTAACATCTAAGAAGCAACATCTTTAACATCCAAGAAGCAACGGCTTTAACATCTAAGAAGCAACAGCTTTAACATCTAAGAAGCAACATCTTTAACATCTAAGAAGCAACATCTTTAACATCTAAGAAGCAACAGCTTTAACATCTAAGAAGCAACAGCTTTAACATCTAAGAAGCAACATCTTTAACATCTAAGAAGCAACAGCTTTAACATCTAAGAAGCAACAGCTTTAACATCTAAGAAGCAACAGCTTTAACATCTAAGAAGCAACAGCTTTATTACTGTCCTCAGTTAAAGGTTGGGCCAAGGTCTTGTCCTCTTCGACTAAGCGGTTTCTTGCCCTACCAGAGTTCAGGGTTTGGGTCCACCATTCTCTCTCGTTATTTTTCTTTCTCTGACGACTAAAATGTTTTTATCTAGTATTTATCTAGGCGCGCTATAATGTAAAATATTATCTTCTGTGTTTTTATCAGCATCATCATGATCATTGTCATAGTCACATATATTACTATTGTCGTGCTATCTTCGCAATCATTATCATAAATATCATTATTACCGAAATTACAATTTCTACCATTATGATCCACATCACCATTTTTATTACGATCAACATCGCCATCATCACTATCAAAAGTAATTATTGCCACAACTGACATTATTACTTACAGCACCTAAACTTTCACCATCACTATCAAAAGTAATTATTGCCACAACTGACATTATTACTTTCATCACCAAAACTTTCACCATCACTGTCACAGTACTATTTCTTCGAGCTCCAAAATGGCGGCATGCTTTTTACTCTCTCTCTCTCTCTCTCTCTCTGAACCTTAAGTGCCCAGGGCACATGGGGCTTCCGCAAGGGTTTTTCACAAATGCCTGTCCTTCGCCTTTTTTTCTACTCTTGCCCAGGTGAGCCCTCTATTGCTCAACATCCTTTCTGTTGTTCTTCTCCATGTCTCTTTTACTAGCGACCAGTAAATGTTTGTGTTTACCTGTAGGAGAATGACTATCTGGGAGATTCGTTCTGCTGCTTATAGTTCTCACTTATGCTGCCACCTGTGCTGAGAGCTTCTGTGAATGATCAGTCGTCAGCGTACAGCGATAGTTGTAACATAAGAACAATAGAACGATGCTGTAGAGAAAAGCGGAAATGTGAGAGAAGGAATCATTGAGGAGAACGTGCAGGTACCAGGAAAGTTCGGTAGGTCTGAAGAATATATTCATTCTATACGGTGCTGCAGAGACGTCCTATCCTTGAAAGATCGTCCTATCCTTGAGAGAAATCTACAATGAATAACTGCTGGCTCTCCATGAGACACATTTTGGCTTTCCACAACAAATGCCACCGTGGATAAGCAATTCTTATCCGCCACAATATTGAGTGTGAGAAGTAGATATATCCAGGTGGAGTGTGAGAAGTAGATATATCCAGGTGGAGTGTGAGAAGTAGATATATCCAGGTGGAGTGTGAGAAGTAGATATATCCAGGTGGGAGCGGTAAGGACTTAAGTTACGAGGCGCCCAACCATTTTTACTGGTAAATGTCTATGCCTGCGGTGCAAACGTTAATCCACAATTATGGCTATGCTTCAAGGAGACAACACAAGCGGAAAGGAATGTATTTTTTGTAGAGATTTGAATGCCAAAAATAAGATGTGGAGAAATAAAAGCACAGTAAAATAATAGAAGACAGGATTGTATTGTATGGAAAACATCATAGAAAACATCGTAGACAAAGCAGTTTTAGACATGAAAGAAAGGAAAATCACAAGAGAATTACCCGGGATTTGAACCACGGACTCCGGTAGGACGAGCAACCGTCTAGCCAAGAGAGAACAGCGCATTTATAAACTAAGCTATCATGTACCCCAAAAGAAGGTGTTATATATCGAAGGCATCAATGCCTGTTTGTTAAAAATAGTTACACTCAGAGAGGAAACAAGGTCACAGCACAGAAATTCTGTCGCATAGATCAGTTCCCCCCCCCCCCCCATTTAGCAAATTTCTGAGACACAAACACACATGGTCTCCTGTAGGTAGCAAATTTCTGAGACACAAATATGCACATATGGTATTCTGCAGGTAGCACATTTCTGAGACACAAATATGCACATATGGTCTTCTGCAGGTGTATGGTGCATACTGGACAACTATAACAACAAATAAACGAATACTTTTTACATAAAGGTAGTGTGAAGATGGCCAACCTTAGTGTTTAAACGCGGTCGGTTTGAACATTCAAGTTTGTGGTCATTTTCGCATTTTCTTGGGGACTGGGGCGTGTCCTGCTCACGTGATTGTGAGGCAGGTTAAGAGTAGAATGTGTTTAGTTATTCAGTTTGTGTGGTACGTCCGTGGCGGCAGCACGGGGGATCGTATCCTGGCATGTATCTGATGTATTCGTGCTTCAGTTATTATATATGTCATCATGTCAGGTGAATGGAATGTCTTGATCCCAGACTGCTGACCAGCCAGCGTTATTTGTGGTCATGTATATTTCTTGTAAGTTTTAGTATGCCAGACGTGGAGTGTTTTGTAGTTATAAGTGGTGAAAATAGCTCAGTGTAAATGTTTTAAGTGTAAGATGGAGTTGGTGGAAAGGGTAGGGGAATGTTATAATTTTATGATTATGATTGATTCACATTTCATACGTAATTTTGCGCTGCATTCATTTGATATCTTTTGTTATTATTTGCTTCAGGTTAATTGCTATATGTAGACGCTGTTCAGTGCACTGCGTTATTAAGTGTTTTCTTGTATGTGTGGGCACGTGAATAATGAGTATTTCGTGTAACTTATATGTTGCTGTGGAGGAGATTGTACTGTGTCGTATTGCTATACGGTGTAGTCTAGGGTGACGTCTTGTGAACTTAATAAATCGTTCACTTTTTTCCTGATACCAAAATATCTGATTTTCGGAGTGATCATTACTTGTTGGTTGAGACAAAGAGAGTGAGAGTAAAACTGGTGATTAAACTCCTCAACATCTGAGCCGGGGAACCTTGCTGGACGACGACTGGAAGAGGGAGAACCTGGGGTAGGAGATGGTCCCGTGGGTACCGCTAATGGGGGGTTCCAGGCACAGCTGTAATCTTTGGGCACCAATACGCGGCAGGGAAAGTCTAGATATTTAAACCAGAGTACCAGAGATGCACCGTGGACGACGGAAGCATTAGAAGATCACGGAGATGAAGAAGAAGAGCTATATAGCGGGTTAAAAGAATGCTAAGGTAGTGACATAAGCTGATGTAAAACAAGATGATATAATGGTGTAATAAGCATCCAGCTATAGATTAAATAAGTAAATTTTACAATGGTTTCAGTTTATGGTTTCAGATAGAAAATTTTACAAATAGTGAGCAACAAGGCTCTCGTACAGTAAAGTAATAGACTTTACTTATTAGTATGTTTTATGATAGTTAAGATTATTCGATTCAAATTTGATATCCACACTCATTTATGCATGTGAAAGCTGGAAAACAACTAAACAGACAAGACATTAGACTATTTTGAAAACAAATGCCTATGGAAAATACTTGGTATAAAGTGGAACGAATTCAAGAACAACGCAGAGATAAGGCAGATGAGCAAACAACAACCTGTCTCATGGATGATCAGGAAAAGATGGACATATGTAGGTCACGTGATAAGAAGAAACGTCAGAGAATCCGAAAACAAGCTATTAAGTGGAACACGAAAAGCCGAAGACAAGGAAGTCGACCACGTGAAACTCTAAAGAGGACATTGTTAAGAGATGCCAGTTTAATAGAGACATAAAATCCCTTGATGAGGTTGAAAGACTCGCCGAAAACAGGAAATCTTGGCAAACAACAATCGAGTCTTATGTGACGTTTAACGGCACGAGAAGGATGTGAGCTGTAAGATGTTTTATGATGAGCTTCTGTGGGAATACTATTGAATGAAGTATCTGAGGACAATGTTCTGTCGCAGCTTAAGATTCATTTATCACAACTAAAGCCAGGAATAAAAACCATGGCTGATGGAAACTTGGAACTCCAGCAGCTAGTTCTCTTATATCAGGGGTAATTCCTGCAGCTAGTTCTCTTATCTTATTAAATTCGCGAACTACCCTGCGAGCCCTATGTGAAGTTTAACGGCACGGGAAGGATATAAGATATTTATAAGAAGTTCACTTATATCAGGGGTTACTTCGGCAGCTAGTTCTCTTATATCAGAAGTTACTCAGAAAGCTAGTTCTCTTATATCAGAGGTTATTCCGGCAGCTAGTTCTCTTATATCAGGGGTTACACTGGCAACCTGTTCTCTTATATCAGGGGTTACTCCAGCATCTAGCTCTCTTATATCAGGGGTAATTCCAGCATATAACTCTCTTATATCAGGGGTAATTCCAGCATCTAGCTCTCTTATATCAGGGGTTACTCCAGCATCTAGCTCTCTTATATCAGGGGTAATTCCAGCATCTAGCTCTCTTATATCAGAGGTAATTCCAGCATCTAGCTCTCTTATATCAGGGGTAATTCCAGCATCTAGCTTTCTTATATCAAGGGGTTACTCCATCATCTAGCTCTCTTATATCAGGGGTAATTCCAGCATCTAGCTCTCTTATATCAGGGGTTATTCCAGCATCTAGCTCTCTTATATCAGAGGTAATTCCAGCATCTAGCTCTCTTATATCAGGGGTAATTCCAGCATCTAGCTCTCTTATATCAGGGGTAATTCCAGCATCTAGCTCTCTTATATCAGGGGTTACTCAAGCATCTAGCTCTCTTATATCAGTGGTAATTCCAGCATCTTGCTCTCTTATATCAGGGGTAATTCCAGAATCTAGCTCTCTTATATCAGTGGTAATTCCAGCATCTAGCTCTCTTATATCAGAGGTAATTCCAGAATCTAGCTCTCTTATATCAGGGGTAATTCCAGCATCCAACTCTCTTATATCAGGGGTTACTCCAGCATCTAGCTCTCTTATATCAGGGGTAATTCCAGCATCTAGCTCTCTTATATCAGAGGTAATTCCAGCATCTAGCTCTCTTAATCAGGGGTAATTCCAGCATCTAGCTTTCTTATATCAAGGGGTTACTCCATCATCTAGCTCTCTTATATCAGGGGTAATTCCAGCATCTAGCTCTCTTATATCAGGGGTTATTCCAGCATCTAGCTCTCTTATATCAGAGGTAATTCCAGCATCTAGCTCTCTTATATCAGGGGTAATTCCAGCATCTAGCTCTCTTATATCAGGGGTAATTCCAGCATCTAGCTCTCTTATATCAGGGGTTACTCAAGCATCTAGCTCTCTTATATCAGTGGTAATTCCAGCATCTTGCTCTCTTATATCAGGGGTAATTCCAGAATCTAGCTCTCTTATATCAGTGGTAATTCCAGCATCTAGCTCTCTTATATCAGAGGTAATTCCAGAATCTAGCTCTCTTATATCAGGGGTAATTCCAGCATCCAACTCTCTTATATCAGGGGTTACTCCAGCATCTAGCTCTCTTATATCAGGGGTAATTCCAGCATCTAGCTCTCTTATACCAGGGGTTACTCCAGCATCTAGCTCTCTTATATCAGGGGTGATTCCAGCATCCAGTTCTCTTATATCAGGGTTTACACTGGCAGCTAGTTCTCTTATATCAGGGGTTACTCCAGCATCTAGCTCTTTTATATCAGGGGGTTACTCCTTCCAATGAATGGGCATGCACTGGCAATTCTAAGTCTCAGTCACACACAGAACTGAGAGAACAGAGAACGAGGCAATGCTTAATATTGTTGGAAGCACCAGCTTCACTGTCCATGTCTTAGGACGTGCTAGGTCGCCTACGGCGCCTTTTTAAAAAAATATTATCCTTCAGGGTTTCTATTGCCCACGGAGCCTGTGACGGACTGTAATGGCTCAGACAGTATGTTCTGAGAATTTGTTGAATCAGGAGTGTTAACTTTCTTGAAAATTGCTAGTTTTTCTAAAAGTTAAAAGCACAATTTTTCTTAATAAAAAGACAAATAAATAGTATCATAATCTAAAATATAACTTTAAAAAGTAAAAAAAAAAAAAAACTTTGCCAACCGTGGGAACCGAATCCATGACTCCGACGTTATTAAAGTCACGCTTTTACCCACTGAGCTATCCGGACGGTCAAAAGCATAATCATTTTTGTAGTACATAATCCGTTTCCCCTAATTAAAAAGCCCGCAGAAGACATGCGCAGTGGATATAATACTAATAAGCAGCCCCCCCCCCTCCCCTCGGGACGTACTTATCCGTACTTTATTACCGTTAAGCGTTCCCGTGATGTATGCAGACGGATCGGGTCAAAAGGTAGTTTACAGCAGACTCACATCAGAAGAGTGGAATCCAGCAGCGCTTTTGCTGCAACAACCAGTAGTCTCACAACAGAAACCTTGGCTGTGACGAAAGTTATGTGCTGGCTCAAGTCACAGGACTACACACAAGCCACGGCTGTGACAGAAGCTCTGTGCTGGCTCAAGTAATAAAACTTACACACAATCATGCATCTGGATCGAGCTGGTGAAGCTAAAGAAAACTCAGGCCCACTCTCTAAGGCAACAGTGGATCGAATCTTTGCGGATATCACAGATAATTCCATTGTCCTTAATGTTTGTACCAGGCCATGCAGGCGTTAGTGAAAAGAACAGATCAGTTGGCTACTCAGCTGTCATGGAGGAAGGGCAGGCAAAACTTAGAGCAGACATCATTAATGCTATAAGAGAAGCTGGTCGAACAAAGGACTTCACTGACAACTGTGAATCGACAACGTTGTCACGAATGAAAAAGCTGTAGGTGAAACTTGGAGTGGCAAAAAATGAATGATTCAAGAACTCGAGACGGGTGACCAATCAACAAAGAACGAGTGTCGTCAGTTACTGTAGGCCGAAGGAGATGATGAAGAGGAGATGGAGGCACCTATACCCGGAATATAATACCCGGAATGCATGGATGATGGTCCTCCCTAACTAGCTCAGCAAAGAAACGTGTAAAGGATTAATAAGAATTAAAAATCACTGCTTCAAGACAGTCTCTGTGGCCGTGATCTATATCATCAAAGAACCTAATACAGATCAACCAATCCTGGTAAAGATTAGATATAGGAAAGGCTAAACATGTTAGATGATGTAGACTGGAAGACGTAGGAAAAGCTGGATAAGTTAGAGGATGCAGGTTTGAAGATGTAGGGGGAAAAGGTTGGGCGTGTTGGAGGACGTAGGTTGGAAGATGTAGGTGAAAAAGGTTGGACCTATTAGAGGATATAGGTTGTAAAATGTAGGGGGAAAAGGTTGGACCTATTAGAGGATATAGGTTGTAAGATGTAGGGGGAAAAGGTTGGACCTATTAGAGGATATAGGTTGTAAGATGTAGGGGGAAAAGGTTGGACCTATTATAGGATATAGGTTGTAAGATGTAGGGAGAAAAGGTTGCGCGTGTTAGAGGATGTAGGTTGGAAGATATGGGAAAAGTTGGACATGTAACATAGCAGAAGTAAAATGGGAAAATTAAAAAAAAACACTACACGATACAGACGTTTGTGACAATAGTTATACGTTGTGAAAGGGAGTGAAATGATGATGATGATGATGATGATGATGATGATGATGATGATGATGATCATGATGATGATGAAAACAGGTGTAAGTGAACTTTTTTTAAAAAGTGTGAACAAGACACATAAACATTTTTAGTTATCAATCATGATGGCCGCCATGTTTCATGGGCAGAGACACGAAACGTTTATGACTAGTTAATATTCTGAATTCCTTTCCAACTATAGAACAAAAACTGCACTCATTTATATTAAATTTGTTTTTAAAAAGAGATTTAAAAGTATTATGGTAGTCTACGAGTTAAGAAGAGACGTACAAAATAGTACTGAAAAATTAAGAACAGATGTATAAAATAGTACTGGAAAATTAAGAACAGACGTATAAAATAGTACTGGAAAATTTCCAGACGTTTCCACTCCCCCTCCATCCCCCGCGTCCCCAAAGAAGTATAGCATTATCTGTGTTAAATTTGATTGCCGTCTCCTTGGAAACAATCGCGTTGGAAATGTACATCCAAGCGATTCTCTGCGTCTCAAAAGTACAGAGGGAAGTCCTTGTCCTGAAGGCCGTCCAGCACCACCTGCAGGTTTGTTTGGATTTCATCTACGACGTCGAGGTCGAGGCCCTTCAGCTTCAGCTTCATTTTGAGGAACAAGGTTAAATCACAAGGGGTTGTGACAAATCAATATTTCATTACACGTGATGATCCTAGAGATGAAAGTTAGGTTATCGTTAGCCATCTCACTAAACTCCATGCACACGTAAAGACGGGTTAGCCATCTCACTAAACTCCATGCACACGTAAAGACGAGTTAGCCATCTCACTAAACTCTATGAATACGTAAAGACGAGTTAGCCATCTCACTAAACTCCATGCACACGTAAAGATGAGTTAGCCATCTCACTAAACTCCATGCACACGTAAAGACGAGTTAGCCATCTCACTAAACTCCATGCACACGTAAAAACGAGTTAGCCATCTCACTAAACTCTATGAATACGTAAAGACGAGTTAGCCATCTCACTAAACTCCATGCACACGTAAAGATGAGTTAACCATCTCACTAAACTCCATGCACACGTAAAGACGAGTTAGCCATCTCACTAATCTCTATGAATACGTAAAGACGGGTTAGCCATCTCACTAATCTCTATGAATACGTAAAGATGGGTTAGCCATCTCACTAAACTCCATGCACACGTAAAAACAGCACTGCTTCTGATTGAGTGTCACGAGCATGGAGCACAAACTTCGTAGCATCGCGATGCATGTACAAGTTTTCCGTGAGGATCTCCTGCCAGATTCCAGAAATGATGCCAATCATGTAAGAGAAGTGATGGATTGTGCGGCGATGATTATTATAGATGGTCACACGAATTCTTTCTATATTTTCTGATGTTTTGCTGACGATAGGTCACCTTGAGCGCTGGTCATTTTGAACAAACACTCGACTGGCCTTGAAGCGTTTATGCCACTCAAAAACCTGTGATCGACCTAAAGAATGTTCGCCAAAAGAGTGAAGAAGCATTTCGAGGGTTTTAGTAGCAGATTTGCCGAGCTTCACACAAAATTTGATGAAGGAACGTTGCTCGAATATGTCAGCCATCGTGACTGACTTAGCAGACGTGGGAGTATAGACTGTCAGTGTCTCGCACGTATTTGTAGAACGGTACAGTCACGACAAGTGGACTGGGAACTTTCCGATACTACTTCCTACCTTAAAACAATACAAAATAAATTAATAAAATCTCATCATATATTCCAGTTTTGTTGAACAATAAAGGCATATCACACACATTTTACCATTGCTTTTGCTTAATCAGATAGACAAAATTATTTTACAATGATTTGAACTAAAAGCGCCTGATCTTTGTTTTGAATATCTGTATTTACAAGCCCATGACTGACAGCTGCACGTTATTAACGTGCAATAAAATAGCACAAAATATAACGATATTGGAAAATATTTCTGCGTCTCATTATAATCTATTAGTGAATGAGAAAGAAGTACGACTGCAGACATCGCTATAAAAATATTTGGGTTTTCAAAGCTGCTATTACAGCTATTACACTTAATTTACATTTAACGTCGTTAATGTTTTATTTCATTTGTCCCGTTCACTAAGGATAATCAGTTTTTGTATTGTCTGCTTAAACACATAGATGTAACTTTCAAGAAAGTAAATTTTTAACGAAAAAAAACCCAGACTATTGGAAATAAGTAACCAGGAAAATACCAGGAAAGAAGCTTCTTCTTCTTTTTCATCTTCTTCGTTCGCTTCTACCACCAAGATCGCCCCTTGATCCTACTGAATCTACTCCTGTGGTTCTCGCGATAGTTTCATTTAGGATAGAGGCTCACAGCATCATGGGGCTTGGGCCTATATTCTCGGTGTGTCACAGAAGCAGCATTGTATGACACTGTGGTTTTCGTTGCACCAGTTCAGTCTACAGTTGGACCTCCTCACTGGAAAACCTCGACGTGGTTTGGATATGAATATACCCCTGCCGGGTGAAAGGTGGTTGCCCATCCAGCCCAGAGTTGGACTTTCTCACCGGAAAACCTCAGCATGATTTGGATATGAATATATCTCGGTTGGGTGAGAGGTGGTTGCCTATCTAGACTGCACTGGTCAAGTATCAATGACTTTAGCATTTTGTGGTCGTGACCGCTACTCTTCCTGGTGGTGGCCAGGAGGAGCTTTTGTCCAAGAGGACGAATCCTCGCCACTAGTGAGTTTCACCCCTGTGTTAAGCCGGTTTAGACGTAATATTCCTGTATGGGTGTATATAGGACGTGACCGACCTCTTGAGCAGAGGTGACGTGGTATGAGTAGCCCTCACCGCGAGTCTACTGGCCATACCGATTAGCTTCACTTAATCCTTTCCATCACCTTTTCCACAGCGGCCCAGCGCGGCAACCCTAATCGCATTTTTCTTCATTGGCCGGGAGTAGTTTCAACCCACGCACGGCAGCTGAAGAATCTTGCCAGCAGCGGGTTTGAAATCAGAGTTTTCCTGCTCCCAGATGAGCTACCAACCAAGACTAACGGGTCTCATCTAGCCGAAGCGTCTGGTTTTCAGGCGCCAGATATTCGCCTTCGGCCCTTCTCCTGTCAGTTTAAACAGTTCCGCCACGAGAAGGATAGGAGCTGGACTTGACTGTCAGAGGCTGTTTGAGACGCACGCCTTGGAGACATCTAATTGGAGTAGAGAGAGTATCCCCCACCCCACCTCCGACTATTACAGACCTTAGAACTAACAAATAAGCAATATTTAAAAAGTACCAAGAAATAAAGAATATTACAGAAAATACCAGGAATAATTCGCGGTACTTTTCTCTTGTAAAATCTACAGTATCCTTGCTTGTATCTCTGAATAGTCTGTCTTACAGTAAAACGTCAGAACAGCCTGTCTTACATTAGAATACCTGAACAGCCTGTCTTACTGTGGAATGTAAGAACATCTGTCCTACAGTAGAATGTCTGAATAGCCTTTACAATGTATAAATTCAGAACAGCCTGTATTATAGCAAAACGTCTGAACAGCCTGTCCTATACCAAAATGTCAAACAGTCTATTTTACATTCGATTACCTGAACAGCCTGTCTTACTGTAAGAACCTCTCTACTACAGTAGAATGTTTGAATAGTCTTTACAATGTAGAATGCAGAACTGCCTCTATTATAGCAAAATGTCTGAACATCCTGTCTTACAGTAGAATGTCAGAACAGCCTGTCTTGCCCGTCTTTTGCATCAAACTCGGAAAGAAACAGTAGTGGAGACCTGTATACTTAGTGCCGTCATCATCAAGTGCCAGATCTGTCCTCATGGCGAAGAAGCTAAAGATTCTAACTGCAAATAGTCTTATCTCCAGTTTGTCTGTCTACTGTCTTGATTTAGTCTACTTTTTTTATCGTTGGTATCTTTTATTTTTCAATTCATCAAATTTCCACTCCAATATGATTTTGCTGTTTGTTCAAATATGTCTGCTGATAGCAAGAATGATAGGATGCTTCATATTAAGGAAGGTAGGATACTTTACATTAATAAAGGTTAGCAAAAAACGAAAAGGACGTCAACGGAAGTGGTGAATGGAGAAAGTTACAGAGACATGAAATATCCCCTTATACGAAGCAAAGTATGCGCCTTATCATGAAGTCTATCTGGCTCTGGGCACTGAAAGGTATACGAGGAAGGAGACAAGACAAGGCAAGACAAGGTTCGTGATATGGCAAAAAATAAGTATCTAGTCATTAATCTTTTGATTGGTACAATTTCTGTTAGTGCAGTAATTCTTTTTTTCTTCTGCTCATGAATTGTCAACGTTTGTATTTCCATATTTTTGGACTCTTGATTTGTGTGTTTAAATAGATCATAAACGTCAGGCGACATTTAACCCCAAGACGTCGCTGCTAGCACAGTTTTAACTCTATTCTTGATCTTCAGAGCGCACGTTCTCAATGTACCAGACACTCTACGGACAACAGAGTTATGAACATTTTTCTGTGAACAAAAATCAGCAAAGACTTGAGATTTTGATTCGAGCGAGGACAAAGTGGACAGACCTTCGTTTGAGGTTTAGATACACAAAGTCAGGTGGTGGACACTGTCCGAGAACAGAAGGTCGAACACGCAGGGGCAGACAAATCATCTGTTCTCATCACGTACGTTTTATTTCTGCAGTCCTTCAATCACTACAGCCGAGTCACTGGTGTCACGTTGCCTAGAAACCTTACACTTGGGGATTGTCTGGGTCAGTCCCAGGAACGACGTCTCCGATTTTGTCCACGGATTCTTTCAGTTCATATTTCCTTTCATCTTCTTGGTATGAATATGGACGATTTGGCTTGCCTGTTCAATTTCTTCCACACAGGTTTTTGTATCGTTGCTTGAAGCAGAGAAATTCTCCAAACAGAATCCCTTGGTAGAATAGTTTCAGTTGTCTCTTCTTTATTGTTTTCTTTCTTTCTTTCTTTCCTTCTTTCTTTTCTATAGTGCGTTTCCTTTTGTGTCTTTGTTTCTTTCACCACGAAGTAAAGGCAATGCCCGATTTGGCAACCAGAAAATCATAGTTGACGTGTTAGAGTTAGGGGTGGCGAACCATTGCTGACATGCTGGAGAGAGTCGGGAAACCATTGATGACATGCTGGAGAGAGTCGGGGAACCATTGATGACATGCTGGAGAGAGTCGGGGAACCATTGATGACATGCTGGAGAGAGTCGGGGAACCATTGATGACATGCTGGAGAGAGTCGGGGAACCATTGCTGACATGCTGGAGAGAGTGGGGAAACTACTGCTGGCATGCTGAAGAGAGTGAGAAAACTACTGCTGACGTGCTGAAGAGAATAAGAAAACTATTGCTGACATGCTGGAGAGAGTAAGAAAACTATTGCTGACATGCTGGAGAGAGTAAGAAAACTATTGCTGACATGCTGGAGAGAGTAAGAAAAATATTGCTGACATGCTGAAGAGAGTGAGAAAACTACTGCTGACATGCTGAAGAGAGTAAGAAAACTATTGCTGACATGCTGGAGAGAGTAAGAAAACTATTGCTGACATGCTGGAGAGAGTAAGAAAACTATTGCTGACATGCTGGAGAGAGTGGGGAAACTATTGCTGACATGCTGGAGAGAGTAAGAAAACTATTGCTGACATGCTGGAGAGAGTAAGAAAACTATTGCTGACATGCTGAAGAGAGTAAGAAAACTATTGCTGACATGCTGGAGAGAGTAAGAAAACTATTGCTGACATGCTGGAGAGAGTGGGGAAACTATTGCTGACATGCTGGAGAGAGTAAGAAAACTATTGCTGACATGCTGAAGAGAGTGGGGAAACTATTGCTGACCAAGACCCTCTTCCACCTCTCCATTACTGCCTCCAGTAACAGGACTAGTCTGGCTAATGGGACAAGGATCGCCATAGTCCCCTGGTAGTGGAGTCTGCAGAAAAAGCATTCAAGGACTGAAAAAAGTAGCCGCCTTAATCTTCTCCCAATCCGACAAGATGCTATGCCCCAACATAATCACCATGCAGGCGGTAAAGAAGAACAGCTATCAATTCCTAGAAGAGGAAGAAGAAGAAGATGATGATGATGATGATGATGATGATGATGATTTCATTCGTTTTTCTTTTGTCCTTCCGTTTCTTACCTCTTTTTTCCGTTTCTACCTTTAACTTTCATTTCTTTCATCTCTCCCTTCGTTTTCATGCTGAATGTTCTTGTCATTTCTTCCTTTTTTTCCTCCTCAACCTTTACTTTGCCTAGTGCAGTCTTAGAAACATGTCTAGGAAAGTCTTAGAAACATGTCTAGGAAAGTCTTAGAAACATGTCTAGGAGAGTCTTAGAAACATGTCTAGGAAAGTCTTAGAAACATGTCTAGGAAAGTCTTAGAAACATGTCTAGGAGAGTCTTAGAAACATGTCTAGGAAAGTCTTAGAAACATGTCTAGGAGAGTCTTAGAAACATGTCTAGGAAAGTCTTAGAAACATGTCTAGGAAAGTCTTAGAAACATTCTAGGATAGTCATAGAAAAATAACTAGGACAATCAAAGAAATATGTCTCACTTTAAACAGACCTCTGCTTCTAACAAAACCTATCATTGCTGATATCTTAATATTTTCCCGTAAGATGCCTCAGAAGCAGTAGTAGCAAGTTATTATTAGTAGTAGTACATGTTATAGTATTAGTAGTAGTAGTAGTACATGTTGTAGTAGAGGTAGTAATAGTAGTAGTAGTAATAGTAGTAGCAGCAGCAGCAGTAGTAGTAGTAGTAGACAGACTGATATATCTTTATATATGAGCTGGTCCTGCAATCCATCTCCCAACCATCAGCCAACTCATCTCTCTACCCATAAGCCAACCCATCTCTCTACCCATAAGCCAACCCATCTCTCTACCCATAAGCCAACCAATAGCCAACCCATCTCTCTACCCATAAGCTTACCCATCAGTTTATCCATCTCCAACCAATCAGCCAACTCGTCTCTCTACCCATAAGCTTACCCATCAGTTTATCCATCTCCAACCAATCAGCCAACTCGTCTCTCTACCCATAAGCTTACCCATCAGTTTATCCATCTCCAACCAATCAGCCAACTCGTCTCTCTACCCATAAGCTTACCCATCAGTTTATCCATCTCCAACCAATCAGCCAACTCGTCTCTCTACCCATAAGCTTACCCATCAGTTTATCCATCTCCAACCAATCAGCCAACTCGTCTCTCTACCCATAAGCTTACCCATCAGTTTATCCATCTCCAACCAATCAGCCAACTCGTCTCTCTACCCATAAGCCAACCAATAGCCAACCCATCTCTCTATCCATAAGCCAACCAATAGCCAACCCATCTCTCTACCCATAAGCTTACCCATCAGTTTATCCATCTCCAACCAATCAGCCAACTCGTCTCTCTACCCATAAGCCAACCCATCAGCCAACCATCTCCCTTCCCATCTCCCTTTCAGCCAGCCTAACAAACCTTCGGTTTCATCTTTCTCATTGTGTCTTTTACTTGGAATTAGGTAGTGATGTCGGTGGTTGAGTATGGCCTCATTATTCCGACTTTATCCAAGACTCAGATGATCAGGATCGAAGGAATCCAACATGAGGCCATGAGAGCAGTTCTGTGGTGTACCAGGGATACTCCGACCATAGCTATGCCCTCCTTGCTGGATATACCCAGCATGAAAGTAGGGCTGCGCAAGTGAAGGCGTGACCCAGGATTGCTGGCACAACAAACTACCCCCTCCTAGCAAAGGGCAAGCGTACCAAGCGGCAGAGATCGTGGATGGCGGAGGCAGAAGAGACACTGTCAGCAGTCTGCGACCCGCTGCTGGCGAGATTCTTCAGTGCCGTGCGTGTAGTGGGGCTCCTCCCGCCCAGTGAAGAAAGGTGCAGTTATGGGTTGCCGTGCGGCACTGTGGAAAAGGTGAAAGAAAGGAGTAAGTGAAGTAATCAGTAGTCTCGAGGTCAGGACTGCTCAAATCACGGCACCTCTGCTCTAGAGGTCGGCCACATCCCATGTACACACATACCGATGAATTGCCTGAACCGTCTTAACCCAGGGATGTCGCGCGTGGAGTGAAACTCCTCCCGGCCAAAGAAGAAAAATAACTAGGACAATCAAAGAAATATGTCTCACTTTAAACAGACCTCTGCTTCTAACAAAACCTATCATTGCTGATATCTTAATATTTTCCCGTAAGATGCCTCAGAAGCAGTAGTAGCAAGTTATTATTAGTAGTAGTACATGTTATAGTATTAGTAGTAGTAGTAGTAGTAGTAGTAGTAGTAGTAATAGTAGTAGTAGTAGTAGTAGTAGTAGCAGCAGCAGCAGTAGTAGTAGTAGTACATGTTGTAGTAGAAGTAGTAACAGTAGCAGCAGCAGCAGTAGCAATAGTAGTGGTAGTAGTAGTAGTACATGTTGTAGTAGAGGTAGTAATAGTAGTAGCAGCAGCAGTAGCAATAGTAGTGGTAGTAGTAGTAGTACATGTTGTAGTAGAGGTAGTAATAGTAGTAGCAGCAGCAACAGCAGTAGCAGCAGCAGCAGCAGTAGTAGTAGTAGTAATAGTAGTATATGTCCTGGTAGTAACAACAGTAGTAGTAGTAGTAGTAGTAGTAGTAGTAGGAGTAGTAGTAGTAGTAGACAGACTGATATATCTTTATATATGAGCTGGTCCTGCAATCCATCTCCCAACCATCAGCCAACTCATCTCTCTACCCATAAGCCAACCCATCTCTCTACCCATAAGCTTACCCATCAGTTTATCCATCTCCAACCAATCAGCCAACTCGTCTCTCTACCCATAAGCCAACCAATAGCCAACCCATCTCTCTATCCATAAGCCAACCCATCAGCCAACCATCTCCCTTCCCATCTCCCTTTCAGCCAGCCTAACAAACCTTCGGTTTCATCTTTCTCATTGTGTCTTTTACTTGGAATTAGGTAGTGATGTCGGTGGTTGAGTATGGCCTCATTATTCCGACTTTATCCAAGACTCAGATGATCAGGATCGAAGGAATCCAACATGAGGCCATGAGAGCAGTTCTGTGGTGTACCAGGGATACTCCGACCATAGCTATGCCCTCCTTGCTGGATATACCCAGCATGAAAGTAGGGCTGCGCAAGTGAAGGCGTGACCCAGGATTGCTGGCACAACAAACTACCCCCTCCTAGCAAAGGGCAAGCGTACCAAGCGGCAGAGATCGTGGATGGCGGAGGCAGAAGAGACACTGTCAGCAGTCTGCGACCCGCTGCTGGCGAGATTCTTCAGTGCCGTGCGTGTAGTGGGGCTCCTCCCGCCCAGTGAAGAAAGGTGCAGTTATGGGTTGCCGTGCGGCACTGTGGAAAAGGTGAAAGAAAGGAGTAAGTGAAGTAATCAGTAGTCTCGAGGTCAGGACTGCTCAAATCACGGCACCTCTGCTCTAGAGGTCGGCCACATCCCATGTACACACATACCGAGTGAATTGCCTGAACCGTCTTAACCCAGGGATGTCGCGCGTGGAGTGAAACTCCTCCCGGCCAAAGAAGAAAATTAGGAAAAGCAATCGGGGTTTCCATGCGGCGCTGATGTGAAAAGGTGATGGAAAGGCTAAAGTGAAGCTTGATCGGTGTGTCCAGTAGTCTCGCGGCGAGACCTACTCATACCACGGCACCTCTGCTCTAGAGGCCGGCCACGTCCGTTCTACACCCATACTGGTGAAATATGCCTAAATCGGCTTAAACCAGTGGTGAAACTTGATGGCTACTCAAGTCATGGTACCTCCGCTCTAGAGGTCGGTCACGTCCTAAACACACCCATACTTGGATATTATGCCTAAACCAGCTCAACCCAGGGGTGAGAGTCACTAGTGGCGAGGATTCCCCCTTCTGGACAAAAGCTCTGTCCTAGTCACAACTAGGAAGGGTAGCGGCCACGACCACAATGCTGAAGTTGGAGACACTGGACCAGTGCAATCTAGATAGGCAACCACCTCTCACCCGGCGGGGATGTATGCGTATCCTAATCATGCTGAGGTTTTCCGGTGAGAATGTCCAACGCTGGACTGGAGGGCAACCACCTCTCACCCGGCGGGGATACACAGGTATCTCAAAATACATCGTGGTTTTCCGGTGAGAAAGTCCAACTCTAGATTAAACTGGTACAACGAAAACCACGGTGTCACCCAATCCCGCTTCTGAGACGCATCAAGAATACAGGCTCTAGCCATGCGATACTCTGAACCTCTTGTTATCCTCTCGGGATCTATTGAGGACGACGGGAGTAAATTCAGTAGGATCGCGGGGCGGTCTTGGTGGTAGAAGCGAACGAAGAAGAAGAAGAAGAAGAAGAAGAAGAAGAAATCTGCAACCCAGAGCAGATTCCCCCAGAACCAGAACGGACTAAAGTGCCAGACATGCAGAATCTAATGAAGGTCATGATCCACCTTGGCCGTGAAAGCCGAGACTGGGCCCAAGGTAAAACAGAAGCCCGGGTGCAGGAACAGATTCAGCGTCACTGTGATCTTCACAGACGGGTCAGTGCCACGAGGCCTAACAAGTGGATGGGGCTATGTTGTCTACCATAACGACACACCGTAAACCAGAAGTCTATGTAACCAGCACTTCGAGCAGGAGAATGGAGGTGCAGGCAGCATCAGAAGCAATTTCCTGGTTGGTGGAGCAGGGCGACTTGCATGAGGTCATTGTAACAGACTCCCCAAAACATGTTACAGAGAAAAGAGAGACATTCTTCCCCGGGGAGTAAGTCTAGCTTTTATTGGGCTCTCGGTTATCCAGTTTGATGTGGGTCTATCTTCTAGTGGGCTCTCTGTTATCCAGTTTGATGTGGGTCTAGCTTCTAGTGGGCTCTCGGTTATCCGGTTTGATGTGGGTCTATCTTCTAGTGGGCTCTCGGTTATCCGGTTTGATGTGGGTCTATCTTCTAGTGGGCTCTCGGTTATCCAGTTTGATGTGGGTCTATCTTCTAGTGGGCTCTCGGTTATCCGGTTTGATGTGGGTCTATCTTCTAGTGGGCTCTCGGTTATCCGGTTTGATGTGGGTCTATCTTCTAGTGGGCTCTCGGTTATCCAGTTTGATGTGGGTCTATCTTCTAGTGGGCTCTCGGTTATCCAGTTTGATGTGGGTCTATCTTCTAGTGGGCTCTCGGTTATCCAGTTTGATGTGGGTCTATCTTCTAGTGGGCTCTCGGTTATCCAGTTTGATGTGGGTCTATCTTCTAGTGGGCTCTCGGTTATCCAGTTTGATGTGGGTCTATCTTCTAGTGGGCTCTCGGTTATCCAGTTTGATGTGGGCCTACTGTCCAGGTCATGCAGGAGTCAAAGGCAACGAGAGAGCGGACGAGCTGACAGGCTAGGCATCAATTCAGGGCACCCTAAAACTGGCCAAAGAGGAGATTGCAAGAGCCCACCTTGGATAGGCTGTTTATGAGGACGACATGGGGTTGAATGACAACAATCACATCAGGAGGATGACCTAGCTGGGGGAGCAGAAGTTTTTTTTTTTGTTTAAACGAAGTGGTTTAACGCGCTTTACCCACACGCAGTGTGTGGCTGGCCCCACACTTCATTGGGTGATGGACGGCGGAGCACAATCGGGAATGCCCGGAGTCTGTGATGGCAGGTTTCAGATAGGAACTGTTATTTTGCTTTGTGGCAGTTCGTTATATTTAAACTGCTTTGTTAATTTTGTATGTCACCAATAATTTATTGTAGAAACGTTCAAGATGGGGAAAATTGTTTTGGGGGCTTGCAAATTGTCAATGCTTGCTGGGAGACTTGACACAGAGTAGATCTTAAGTAAAATTGCTCTGTATAAAACGTCTTAATATGTGCATGTATATAAAACATCTTAATACGTGCCTGTATAAAACATCTTAATTGATTCCTGTATAAAACATCTTAATAGATTCATATATAAAGCATCTTATTAGATGCCTGTATAAAGCATCTTAATAGATGCATGCCTCTATAACACATCTTAATAGACGTTTATATAATACATCTTAATAGATGTCTGTATAATACACCTTAAGAGATGCCTGTATAAAACATCTTAATAGATGTCTCTATAAAACATCTTAATAGATGTCTCTATAAAACATCTTAATAGATGTCTCTATAAAACATCTTAATAGATGTCTCTATACAACATCTTAATAGATGCTAACTAAGTATTAAAGCGGGCTTTTTACTTTATGCCATGAGATCTTCCAATGCTCGAAGAATGTGAACCCAAAATGGGAAGGAATGTTGGCAGTTCCTTTTGTTTCTGATTGGAAACCACTTCAGTTGTCGAGAAGAGCTTTGAAGTCAGTTACCTGGAGGAAAGCAGAAAGCAACTAACAGGTTCAGTTTTAATAAAGATCCATGATGAAAGTAGACAAGACACAGAGCTACTTGACAGATCATAAGCAGGTCAGTTCTAGGGTCAAAGTTGCAGCAGTTGAGAATGTAACAATATGTGAGACAGGGGGACTACCTACGGGTCTTGGTGTCGCCGCCCCTGAGTTTTGTGTGCACTGGCTGTAATTTAAGCAAGCAGCTTAAGTTAGGGCTCTTTCCTGATCACTGAGCATCTGGAGACCGAAGCCTGACTACGAGTGAGTTCTGTGTAAGACGAGAAACGGATCAGAATGCTTGGAGGTAAATATGTAGTTATCTGGTTACAAAAAATGGAGCTCGCCTGTGTTTGAACATTGCTGGATGAAACTTGCGTTGGTTAAGGGCGAATCTTGTGATCAGCGCTTGCTAGCAATGTCCAGACTGTAGATGGAGATCAAGCCCATCATCTGAAGCTGTTACACAGCATGTCTTAAGTCATCATCATCATCATCATCATCATCAACTTGTGACATTTATTAAAAGTTATGTGTTCTAGACTTGGACTACGTCTGGTTTAGTGGAGGAAAGAATCTGGGACTGCCTGGGATTACACAGCTCAGACTTACCTGCTCTACTTACTTGTTATATACAATCTTACCTGCTCCACTTACTTGTTATATACAACCTTACCTGCTCTACTTAATTGTTATATACAATCTTACCTGCTCTACTTAATTGTTATATACAATCTTACCTGCTCTACTTACTTGTTATATACAATCTTACCCGCTCTACTTACTTGTTATATACACCTGGAGTATGTGGGGTAGCAGGAAACTGTCACGCATTACCTGCTCTACTTACTTGTTATATACAATCTTACCTGCTCTACTTACTTATTATACACACCTGGAGTATGTAGGGTAGTATAGCACTGTCACACATTACCTGCTCTACTTACTTGTTACATACAATCGTACCTGCTCCACTTACTTGTTATATAAAATCTTACCTGCTCCACTTACTTGTTATATAAAATCTTACCTGCTCTACTTACTTGTTATATATAATCTTACCTGCTCTACTTACGTGTTATATACACCTGGAGTATGTGAGGTAGTAGGACACTGTCACATATTACCTGCTCTACTTACTTGTTATGTACACTTGGAGTATGTAAGGTAATAGGACACTGTCACACATTACCTGCTCTATTTGCTTGTTATATACACATGGAGTATGTGAGGTAGTAGGACACTATCACATATTACCTGCTCCACTAACTTGTTATATGCATTCGTACCTGCTCCAATTACTTGTTATATACAATCTTACCTGCTCTACTTAATTGTTATATACAATCTTACCTGCTCTACTTACTTGTTATATACAATCTTACCTGCTCTACTTACTTGTTATATACAATCTTACCTGCTCTACTTACTTGTTATATAGACCTGGATATGTGAGGTAGTAGGACACTGTCACACATTACCTGCTCTACTTACTTGTTATATACAATCTTACCTGCTCTACTTACTTGTTATATACAATCTTACCTGCTCTACTTACTTGTTATATACAATCTTACCTGCTCTACTTACTTGTTATATACAATCTTACCTGCTCTACTTACTTGTTATATACAATCTTACCTGCTCTACTTACTTGTTATATACAATCTTACCTGCTCTACTTACTTGTTATATACACCTGGATATGTGAGGTAGTAGGACACTGTCACACATTGCCTGCTCTGCTTGTTATATACACCTGGAGTATGTGATGTACTAGGGCACTGCAACAGTAGAAGATTGTAAGAACCAGTGCGTGGTTCTAAGTAGAATCTACTACCGTGAGAACTACCTCTTCTGCCCCATTAACTAAATCGAGGGAGCCCCAAAAAACCTGAACGAGGTGCACTAGGAAGTGGTCATGTGATAGTCCAGACTAGCTCTAGTCACTAGGAAGTGGTCGTGTGATAGTCCAGATTAGTTCTTGTCACTAGGAAGTGGTCGTGTGATAGTCCAGGTTAGCTCTAGTCTCCTGAGTAGACTGGGTGAAGCACATTATTTGTTAAGATGGGCTGTGTAAAATGCCGTTGGTCAAGATAAATCTGAATCACGGCTTGTATGTCCATTTGTCATCTCACAGTTAGTCTCCCAACAGAAACAACAATTAGTGTGTAAGTATACAACTATACACGTAGCACTGCAGTAAAGCTGTGATACCAAAATATATAAACTAAGAAAAAAGTAGGAACAGCTTTACTGGGGAAACTGTTGATGGGGGAGAGAGTGATAAAATGATAATCTAGCTAGGAGAAGGTGAAATAAATGGTTATGGTTGGACAACCTTACTGACCCCCTTCTTTTCACTGCGTGGATTGTGACGACAGAGTGCACACAATCAAGAATATCCACCTAATCTAATGATATTCCTTGCATATCCGCATTATCTAACGATATTCCTTGAATATCCACCTAATCAATGATATTCTCTGAATATCCACCTAATCTAATGATGTTCCTTGAATATCTACATAATCTACTGATGTTCCTTGAATTATCCACTTAATCTAATGTTCCTTGAATATCCACCTAATCTAGTGACACCCATTGAATGTCCACCTAATCTAGTGACACCCATTGAATGTCCACCTAATCTAGTGACACCCATTGAATGTCCACCTAATCTAGTGACACCCATTGAATGTCCACCTAATCTAATGATATTCTTTGTAGGGCTCCCTATGGAGTATGTATGTTCCTGATCACACAGCAAGCACCCGGAGCCTATCCCTTACTTCTTTTATATCAAAGAGCCCCTGATTAACTTGTTTGCTGAGCTTCTGTTATCCCATCCCAAGGTTTCTCCCAAACAATGATCTTAGCGGCCCGCCTGCTATCATATAACAGTAAACCTTACGTTGTCAGACTCACTGTCTGGAAGGTGGGCTGGCACAGTCAGGCCCTACAGGAGCAGAATCTTGGGCAAGACTCTCGGTGGACACTTTTCTAAGTATATTTTCCGGATTTGTAAGTGTTGGATTTGCAGGCCAAACATCCCTCATTTACATGCGATTGTTAGAATGGAAAATAGGTCAGAAAAACAGTGACAAACCATTTTCTCTAAAGGCCCAGGCCTTGCAGGAGGAAGTTATTCGTCTTTTTCGTCTCAGAAGAAACTTTTGAAGCCAGTAAACGTCAGCTGTGAGTCTTGCTAATCATCATCTTGCTGCACATCTCCTGTCATGAGTGAATCTATCAATGCTGGACTTGCATCTTAGGCCACAGTAACATAACCAGTGTTTGTACGCAAGGTGCAGGTTGCTGCTAGGTGCAGGTTGCTGCAAGGTGCAGGTTGCTGCTAGGTGCAGGTTGCTGCTAGATCAGGTTGCTGAAAAGTCCAGGTTGCTGCAAGGTGCAGGTTGCTGCAAGGTCTAGGCTGCTGCAAATTCCAGGATGCTGGTATTGACCCCTTTTGCTGTGAAATTTAGTCCTTGTTTTCTCTTCAGACAATGACGCACCGTTAGGTCGAGTAATACAAATAATAAGTTGATATCTTCAGCCCTCGTTATTGTTAGAGAAATCTGTCATTGATATCTTGGTTATTGTTAGAGAAATCTGTCATTGATATCTTGGTTATTGTTAGAGAAATCTGTCATTGATAATTTGGTTATTGTTAGAGAAATCTGTGATTGATATCTTGGTTATTGTTAGAGAAATCTGTCATTGATATCTTGGTTATTGTTAGAGAAATCTGTCATTGATATCTTGGTTATTGTTAGAGAAATCTGTCATTGATATCTTGGTTATTGTTAGAGAAATCTGTCATTGATATCTTGTTTATTGTTAGAGAAATCTGTCATTGGTATCTTGGTTATTGTTAGAGAAATTGGTCATTGATAATTTGGTTATTGTTAGAGAAATCTATCACTGATAACTTGGCTATTACTTGGTTATTGTTAGAAAAATCTGTCATTGATGTCTTGGTTATTGTTAGAGAAATCTGTCACTGGTGACTCGCAAGTATCTATGTATATACCAGTTTTGATTTACTAGTGACCACATTCCTCGCAAATTCGTCCTATAAAACTTGCACCAGAAGTTTTTTTGGCTGTGATGACGAGACTATCCCAAGAACAGAGGTTCTCAAACTGTTTCAGACTGTGGCATACTTGCCTTGTAAATTTCTGTCTCTGACCACCCGGGGCCTTATTGCTGAACTGTGTAGTAATTAGCCGTAAATGTACAGCACTTGACATGTGACAGTACACAAGCTAGTACACTAGCTACATTTATATTCTGTCACAATAACTATAAATGACAAATTAAAAACTGGAAAGAGATTTTAAATTTTATTATACAAGTACCTTGTGTGACAGTATTTGGTCAAGGGTATCTAACCCTTGACATAACTGAATCAGTATCTCAGAGTTAGGGCCATGATGGTTGTATGGTTTGTAGAATCTTCTAGATTGTTTTGTCCATGACTTCAAGTTCATTCTTTGTCGTGAGAAGTATGTCTTGTAGTCTGGGTATGAGACGAAAGTTTCAACTCGGATCATTTGGAGCTTGAAAGCGAAGCAAGCAAGTTATGTTAATGTCGCCTTGCGCTAGATATGTTCCTGTGTTAGTTCTGAGGTGAGTGAGCAGGTGAAAGCTTCTTGATTCTAACTTAGTATCAGCTAGCTACCAGCCCAGAGTCTTACTCGTGATGGAATTCTGTATTGTTGGAGTCGTCACTTCATATATTTTGTTTGCTCGATTCATCCTCATTATCATCATCATGTTCCATGTAATAAATGGTTGTGAGTGTTAAGATAATGCGGTCTTGACTGATAATCCTATGTGCCAGTTTGTGAACGTCCTGTGGTTGTCCTGTGTTTTATCATGACAGGGAATGCTGGTCGTGTTGTTGCTGCATATCTGCAAGTTAGTCACAGCACATAGTGACACAGGCAGCACACGTGTCCAGAGTAGCAGCACTCAACGAAGCGAGGTTTAACTTGTTTTTTAATGTAAAATGTGGAGCACTTGGAGGCACAGATCTTTGTTTATGGAGGAGCATTGAACAAGCACTCTTTATTATCGTTACACAAATATTAGGCTGGCGAATATTAGTTACATAAATATTAGGCTGGCGAATATTGGTTACATAAATATTAGGCTGGCGAATATTGGTTACATAAATATTAGGCTGGCAAATATTAGTTACATAAATATTAGCTGGCAAATATTAGTTACATAAATATTAGGCTGGCAAATATTAGTTACATAAATATTAGGCTGGCAAATATTAGTTACATAAATATTAGCTGGCAAATATTAGTTACATAAATATTAGGCTGGCAAATATTAGTTACATAAATATTAGGCTGGCAAATATTAGTTACATACATATTAGGTTGGCAAATATTAGTTACATAAATATTAGGCTGGCAAATATTAGTAGCATAAATATTAGGCTGGCAAATATTAGTTACATAAATATTAGGCTGGCAAATATTAGTCACATAAATATTAGGCTGGCAAATATTAGTTACATAGATATTAGGCTAGCAAATATTAGTCACATAAATATTAGGCTGGCAAATATTAGTTACATAGATATTAGGTTGGCGAATATTAGTCACATAAATATTAGGCTGGGAAATATTAGTCACATAAATATTAGACTAGCAAATATTAGTCACATAAATATTAGGTTGGCGAATATTAGTTACATAAATATCAGGCTGGCAAATATTAGTTACATAAATATTAGGCTAGCAAATATTAGTTACACAAATATTAGGCTGGCAAATATTAGTTACATAAATATTAGGTTGGCGAATATTAGTTACATAAATATTAGGCTGGCAAATATTAGTTACATAAATATTAGGCTGGCAAAATTTGGTTACATAAATATTAGGCTGGCGAATATTAGTTACATAAATATTAGGCTAGCAAATGTTAGTTACATAAATCTTAGGCTAGCAAATATTATTTACATAAATATTAGGCTGGCGAATATTAGTTACATAAATGTCAGGCTAGCAAATATTAGTTACATAAATATTAGACTGGCAAATATTAGTTACATAAATATTAGGCTGGCATAATTTGGTTACATAAATATTAGTATGGCGAATATTAGTTACATAAATATTAGGCTAGCAAATATTAGTTACATAAATATTAGGCTGGCAAATATTAGTTACATAAATATTAGTCTGGCAAATATTAGTTGCATAAATATTAGGCTGGCAAATATTAGTTACATAAATATTAGGCTGGCAAAATTTGGTTACATAAATATTAGGCTGGCGAATATTAGTTACATAAATATTAGGCTAGCAAATGTTAGTTACATAAATCTTAGGCTAGCAAATATTATTTACATAAATATTAGGCTGGCGAATATTAGTTACATAAATGTCAGGCTAGCAAATATTAGTTACATAAATATTAGGCTGGCAAATGTTAGTTACATAAATCTTAGGCTAGCATAATTTGGTTACATAAATATTAGTATGGCGAATATTAGTTACATAAATATTAGGCTAGCAAATATTAGTTACATAAATATTAGGCTGGCAAATATTAGTTACATAAATATTAGTCTGGCAAATATTAGTTGCATAAATATTAGGCTGGCAAATATTAGTTACATAAATATTAGGCTGGCAAAATTTGGTTACATAAATATTAGGCTGGCGAATATTAGTTACATAAATATTAGGCTAGCAAATGTTAGTTACATAAATCTTAGGCTAGCAAATATTATTTACATAAATATTAGGCTGGCGAATATTAGTTACATAAATGTCAGGCTAGCAAATATTAGTTACATAAATATTAGGCTGGCAAATGTTAGTTACATAAATCTTAGGCTAGCAAATATTATTTACATAAATATTAGGCTGGCGAATATTAGTTACATAAATGTCAGGCTAGCAAATATTAGTTACATAAATATTAGACTGGCAAATATTAGTTACATAAATATTAGGCTGGCATAATTTGGTTACATAAATATTAGTATGGCGAATATTAGTTACATAAATATTAGGCTAGCAAATATTAGTTACATAAATATTAGGCTGGCAAATATTAGTTACATAAATATTAGGCTGGCAAATATTAGTCACATAAATATTAGGCTGGCAAGTATTAGTTACATAAATATTAGGCTGGCAAAATTTGGTTACATAAATATTAGGCTGGCGAATATTAGTTACATAAATATTAGGCTAGCAAATATTAGTAACATAAATATTAGACTGGCGAATATTTTTAAAAAAGGTAAAGAAGAGCTCTCATCTAAAAGCACGTACGAGAGACGTTCAGAAAGTAATACACCACATCTTTTTTCTTTTCAGCTGATAATGAAAACAAAAGCGCGAAATTTTGCACACTTTAAATATGGCATGTGCCGATTGTGTGAACCAAAGTGCACCGCAACTGGCCAGAGAATATGGCTGCCCTAACCGTTGAAATGAAGCCTGTTAGCAACTTGCGGTATAAGCAGCGAAAAGTGATAGAATTTCTCGTTGCAGAGAAGAAAACTGTTGTGAGCATTCACAAGCATCTAGTTGATGTGTATGGAAGTTTTGCAGTCGACAGGAGTACAGTCAGTCGCTGGGTTCAGAGAATCAAAGAATCAATAAGTGGAGATAAGGAGTTGCATATCGGCCGCGCTGTGGACGTCCTGCCATAGCCACCAAGGCAGAAATGTTGAAATGCGCTGAGGGCATTATTCTTACTGATAGGCGTATCACTAGTCAGCAATTGGCCTTAAAGCTGTCAGTCAGCAATAGTAGTACACATGCAGTTATAAAAGCTCTCGGTCACAAATGACCATCGATTGCAAAAGGAAAGCAATTTCTTCTGATATGTTGGAGCGTTTCAATGCTGAGGAAGAGAACTTTTTTGGACAAGATCGTAACAGGTGACGAAACCTGGGCACATCATTTTGAACCTAAGACAAAAAAAAAAAACAAGAATCATTGGAGTGGCATCATCCGCAATCACCATGAAGAAATAAATTCAAGACAACTCCTTCAGCTGGAAAGGTCATGATCACTGTCTTTTGGGGACATTAAAGTTATGATTCTTGTGGATGTTATGCAAAAAGGAGAGACAGTTAATTCGCAAGCTTACATTAAGACATTGAAAAAAATCTCAGTCAAAGTTTTCGCACAGTTCGGTCCCACAAGAATCCAACAGACCTGTTTCTCCTTCGCGACAGTGTGCGCCCTCACGCAAGGCTGGCAACACGGGAAGTAATCACCAAATTGGATTGGACTGTACTACTCCATCCACCCTATAGTCCCGATTTAGCACCCTCTGATTTCCATCTGTTTCGTCGACTTAAAGATGCAGTCCGAGGGGTAAGATTTGAAGATAACGAAGGAATGATTCGTGCAGCGAAGAAATGGCTACATAATCAAGAGAAAATCCGGTACGGGCTAGGAATACATGCACTTGTTTTGCGCTGGCGTAAAGCCGTACAAGTTTATGGGGATTATTTTGAATAATACAGATTTTTATAAGACTTATTGATGTATATTGTGTATACATTTCATGCTCTTTGAATAAACAGCTCCTGAGAAAAACGATGTCGTGCATTACTTTATGAACGCCCATCATGTAAACAGGCAGAAGTGTACTATCAACATCTGGCAGGATACATGCCCCGCAGATCATCGTCTGGGAGCCACTGATCTAAAGCATGGTCACGTAACTTACCATTTATTTATGTCTTCTCTGCCAACATCAAGACACAAGACTGATACTGGATATTAGATAAGACTGACCTCGGCTGTTAGACCCAGGAAGCTGCTTCCTTACGCCCAGAACATTGCCCATAAGTGTGCAGGACTCGACATCAGGATGCCCTTTACTGTTTTTTTTTTATGATTTGATTCCGATTAATTTCAAAACTTTGTTGGCTGTAAAGTGCTCTTGTTCAAGAGCACAGATGGGATTTGCCTCTCTTCCTCTGTTTACGTGTAAGTCACTGAGGTGTGCGTAGAATGTACATTTCAGGAAGGTTTCCTGGGCTGATTCTTCTGTTTGCTGCCTGGAGGATTGATATATGTGTCTTATATGTCTAGTCTGATTTCTCCCAGTGAGTTAGCTTTCCTTGGAAGTTGATCAGCATTTTTTTGTTGGCGCGAACTCCGAAATACCCCGGGCTTCTTCTTCTTCTTCTTCTTTTCTTCTTCTTCTTCTTTTTCTTTTCTTCTTCTTCTTCTTCTTCTCCTTCATCTTCTTTTTCTTCTGCTTCTTCTTCTTCTTCTTCTTCTTCTTCTTCTTCTTCTTCTTCTTCTTCTTCTTCTTCTTCTTCTCTTCGACCGCCCTGTGATCCTACTGAATTTATTCCTGTTGTCCTCAATAGGTCCCTTATTCCTCCGAAAGGACCACACGAGATCCCCGAGAAGACCACAAGAGGTTCAGAGTATCGCAGGGCTTGGGCTTGTATTCTCGGTGGGTCGCAGAAGCGGGATTGCGTGACACCGTGGTTTTAGTTGCATCAGTTTAATCTAGAGTTGGACTTTCTCACCTGAAAACCTCGACGTGTTTTGGATATCCGTATTTTCCCGCCGGGTGAGAGATGGTTGCATATCTAGACTGCACTGGTCCAGTGTCTCCGACGTCAGCATTTTGTGGTCGTGGCCGCTACCCTTTCTAGTTGTGACCAGGACGGAGCTTTTGTCCAGGAAGACGAATTCTCGCTACTAGTAAGTTTCACCCCTGGGTTAAGACGGTTTAGGCGCATTATCCCAGTATGGGAGTGTTTAGGACGTGACAGAACAATAAAACAGAGGTACCGTGTCATGAGTAGTCATCAAGTTTCACACCTGGGTTAAGCCGGTTTAGGCATATTTCACCAGTATGAGTGTATATCGGACGTGACCGGGCTCTAGAGCAGAGGTGCCGTGGCATGAATAACTCTCGCCGCGAGACTACTGAACATACTGATTAAACTTCACTTTATCCTTTCCATCACCTTTTCACAGTGGCGCCGCCCGGCAACCCTAGTCGGATTTTCGCATTTTCTTCATTGGCTAGGAGGAGTTTCGCTCCATGAGTGGTAGCCGAAGAATCGCGTCAGCAATGTCTTAGTTTAACCCCTGGGTTAAGCCGGTTTAGGCGATCTGCCCCAATATGGGTGTATAAAGGTGGTGGCTGGCCTCTAGAGCAGAGGTGCCGTGATTTGAGTAGTCCTGGCCTCGAGACTACTGGTCACTTCACAGAATCCTTTCCTTCACCTTTTCCACGACAGAAGTGAGCAGCAACCCTATTCGCATTTTTTCTTCATTGGCCGAAAGGAGTTTCACTCCACGCACGGCAGCTGAAGAATCTCGCCAGCAGCGATACCCCGGGCTGTTTATCCATGTTATGTTTTAGATTTGCGATTTGGAAATTATATATATCCACTCACTTCAAATGGTAAGGTTTTCTATCGTTCTTAATAGGCTTTGAGAATCTGTGATGATTGTAGTGTAAGAAAGTTGTATAATTTATCTGTATGTCAGTTAATCACGCCGTACGCTGATGTAGACTGGCTCCTCATAATTGTTCGTTGTGCTTTTTGGGTCCTCAGCTATTTCAAGGCTTGTGTGATGGCTTCAGTTTCCATCCACATTCTTGAGCACGTGCTGTAACCTTCATTATATTTTCTTTCAAGCATGTGCTGTAACCTTCATTATGTTTTCTTTCAAGCATGTGCTGTAAGCTTCATTATTTTTTTCTTTCACGCATGTGCTCTAAGCTTCATTAATTTTTTTTCAAGAATGTGCTGTAAACTTCATTATTATTTCTTTCACGCTTGTGCTCTAAGCTTCAATATTTTTTTTCTTTCAAGCATGTGCTGTTGTATACTCGAACTATAAGCTTCAATATTTTTTTCTTTCAAGCATGTGCTGTTGTATACTCGAGCTGTGAGCTTCATTATTCTTTCTTACATGTTTGCTGCACCTCGCCATCCACTTTTTATTCCCTCCTCGTGCCGATCCGTCCGTGTAGATGGTGATAATATCTTCAGGACCTGAACGTTTCTTCATTAATTCGTTTATTTCTGCTTGACTTTTTCATGCAGTCCAGTTTCGGCATTCTCTGGTTAGTGTGATGTGTAAGGTAAAAGGTAAGGTAAAGGTAATCCTGTCATGCCTTAGAGGCACATAGTGATATGGTGTTTGTGCCCATATTTTCCTTGACCTGTCGGCACACTAGAGGGTGATATGGTCAGTATCACGCCTGGCCGCCTTTCCTTCCCCAACTCCAGAAGAAGTCGGGTACCCATTTCTACAGCTGGGTGACTGGGGTGCCTCCGGCCGGATTCGAACCCCCACCTCCGCCATGAGAGACCAGTGCATTAACCACTTCGCCACTCAGACTGAAGTTAAATTTTTGTATTTTAGACTATTGCGTTGACTCTAGTCGAATTTCAAACAAAATAGAGAAACCAACTTTGAGATTCTGCGAAAGTTCCATTCTTGATAACAATACCAATAAGCAGAAAACCATGATGGCCGCAAGAAGAGATGGCAATAGCATGAAAACATCGAAGAACTCAGACAGTCTACTGTGAAGGAAAGTTATCACGGAATTAATCAAAAATAAGAAGCAAAGATATGTGTAAGTCATTCATGTGAGGATATTTCCATCAGCTACTAGGACTTGGAAGAACTAGCAAAAGACAAGAGTCACAAGATTAGCAACGTGATGTAAGGTTGTTGCGTCATGTGACGAGCAAACTAGGTCAGAACTGAAAACAGAAGACAATAAACGCCAGGAAACTGGACCTTGCGTCATGAATGTTTAGTTGCAGCGTAGGCGAAGATGCAGTACTCAGACTTAATGAGACAGCGGTGAGTGATCGTAGCCAACTTCTTGCGTCAGTAATGGCGAAAGGTAGTCGGCCAAGACCCTTTTCTAACCGTCAAGGGTGCCCCAGGAAACAGACAGCGGTCTGGCGAAGTGGATCAGGATAGTAAAGAGAAGGCGAAGTGGATCAGGATAGTAATGAGAAGGCGAACCAAGTCATATCGATTACACCGAGTGCAAGTAGGATGTATAGGGGGCCGCAGGCTCACAACGATGGCACGAAATAACCAGGGCCCTTTAGAGTGCGAAAGAAGATTTCTTATAGCTCTCGCCGGCTGTCCAGGTCCATTAGTCGTGAGTGATGATGATGATGATGATGATGATGATAAACAATTTCCACAGACGGCAACTTTTATCTACGCCATAACTTTCTTCTAAGTCCCTGAGTGTCACTGTAATCTTCAACAAATCAAAAGCTACATTCACTACGCATTTCTCTAATCAAATAATCTTAAAGATATTTCTTAAGAAAACAGGCGAATTGTTCAGTCGAGACCCAAATGAGAACTAGCATAATCATTTTTGTTGTTTTAGTGACTAAATTGACAAAATGGCGAATATTTAATTCTGTGAAGAAAAACAAGAAATCTATGGACTGAGTATATTGTATTTATTGCTGTATGCTATTTTTAAGAGTGTTTCGAGGCTCTTGTGTTTCTATAGTGATGAATGCAAACACATAGGCGAGTATAATGAATATTGCTCATGATTAAAGTATGTTAACTTTCTGAGTTAAATGAAATTAAAATCCTCTCTAAATACTAATGACTACACTGGCCAACAAACATTTTGGTGTCTCAAATGTTAGATTTGTTTCTGTGTTTATCTGATCTACTGATTCCAAATAATAACATAAGTTTCCCCCTGTTAGCTCTAGTTTTTTAGATACATATGTCATATACCACTCTTCACTCTGCTCGCCCCGGATATGTTTAACTTAATATCTTTAAGCATGAAGGAAACATTAAAAATTAACAGAAAATTGCACTGCATGAAAATTTACTTATTTCATACCAAAAGCACAAGTTTTTGATACAAACTTTCTACCATTCGACACACAAGAAGCTTCTTTTGTAAGACTTCCAAGAGTGGGATCTGCCAGGGCAATCCCGCAAAAGATTCCAACAATAGTCTGCCATCATGTGTGCATCCCATCTTCCTTGGTATATGGTTTCCATTGTTTTTATGTCTTGGTGAAGTCTTACACCTTGCTAAAGTCACAAAGGTTCTCTGGAAAGCGATCTAAGTGACTGTGCAGATAATGGATTTTAACACTTATGTTACAACCAAACCTGTTGAAATGAAAGAGCATATCCTCTACTTATTGTGTGTAGTTGTCTGCCTTCTTGTTGCCAAGAAAGTTTCACAACAAAACAAATGAAGACCAGGCACATGATTCGACTTCATTCATTGATGCTATGAAATGTGGGTAATTTATAAGTTGTCTGATCTGTGGAGCATCGAAAATTCCTGCCTTCAGTTTTTCCATGCTAACTCCAGGTAACTTATGCAATGTATACTCAATGCACGTACCGTCTATATTCAAAGCCTTAACAAATTGTTTCATCAGACCTAGCTTTATAATGTAGTGGTGGCAGTATGGTTCTAATCTCGTGCTGCCAAAGATTCATTGATTATATTTTGTCATCCAACCACCATATATTCCTTCGGATGCCAATCTTTTCTTTCCCAATGTTTATGTTTGGCTCTACTATCCCTAAGTCATAAAAAGCAAGGGCACTTTGTGTAGCCACTTTGTTGACGAAGAAGAAAATTAACCATCTTGAGGTCTACACAAATCACCTATTGATGTTCTTGGTAATTTATCTTTTCCAAGACTAAAGAGATGGCCTTGTACTCTTCTTTCATCCTGGTGGAATGATCGACTGGAATAGAACCACATTTGTTGATACTTCAAATTTCAGAAATTTCTCTTTCCATTTGTCCATTTGTCCATACAAGTTTTGCATACAATATGAGAAGCCCATAATTTATCTTGATCTCCAAGTTTGATACTAAAATAACCTACATATACTCTTTTTATAAACTCACAAATAGGTTTCTTACCTGCTTTCAGTGCGTACTCCCCACAAATATAGCAAAATACATGGGGACGATTCAAGCAGCTCCGTCTTGAAGTAAGCATAAGCTCTGCGCTGTTAGATTTGCAAACAATGAAATGAAACGAGTGGGAATACACACACTCCTCCTATACGATCATTACTATTATACAGGCAACTGCTTTAAACAGATCAGACCGAGAAACTTTTGATATAGAAATTTATGTAGTTTACGAAAACTATGATTTACCATCTTATTTTTGTGCACACAATTTAATAAAACAGAACCAAAGCGATTTTGTCATTTGAGCTATACATTTTTATGTCAGTGCAATATAGGAAAGGAATTAGATGAATAGTTGTGAAACAAAGGTCAGTGTACACACACAAAATGTGGGTGAATTAAATATACACATAACTTTCCCAATCAAATAAGAAGCGTGTTATGACATCCTAATTCTGCAGAAGAAATTTGTTAAAGAGCGGACTAAAATTTTATAAATTCAACCATAGCTAAGAAACAAGAGCTGATGTGGTCTATCCAATGCAGGTTTCTGCATAAGCGCCCCAAATAACCCCAGGAACAGGCCTAAAAACCAAGGCACCAAGAAAGAAAGGGCTGTGTAGAGTGGAGAAAATTCTGCATGGGCCATGCGTCAGCTCATGTTTTTCTAGAAGGTCCAGTCTGTGGGAACGTTAGAGGGAGGGGGAGGGTCACATTTTTCATCAGTTTACAGTCAGCTTTTGTCGTGTTACGACGTTAGCTTTTGTCGTGTTACGGCGTTAGCTTTTGTCGTGTTACGGCGTTAGCTTTTGTCGTGTTACGACGTTAGCTTTTGTCGTGTTACGTCGTTAGCTTTTGTCGTGTTACGTCGTTAGCTTTTGTCGTGTTACGGCGTTAGCTTTTGTCGTGTTACGGCGTTAGCTTTTGTCGTGTTACGGCGTTAGCTTTTGTCGTGTTACGTCCTACTGTTTTAATGAGTAATGCAGCTGTAGAACTAGTGACTGTCAGCGTGGGTTAGAATGCTTATGATGAAGAGTTTTCTTGTGTAGGAACAGTGTCATATTTCCTTTAGTATCCTGTGGCGGCTGTCTCATACTGAGATGCAAGTCGTCTGCATTTCTTGTTCTTGTTTTATTGATCAGTTTGAAGTATGACATGATATATTTCACCATCATGAATTCATCGGCCAACATCATTAATGTGTCGTTAATTATATGTTTATGTGATCGGCATTGGATGCACTTAGTTGATTGATTCAAAATTGTTGTTATTGTTGTTGTTGTTGTTGTTGAGTGAATTCCTGGGTTGACAGTTGGGTACCAGTAAAAGGGGTTATGTGTGAACAAGTCAGAAGTACCATGGGGTAGTGAAGACTGAAAATTATATATATATATATATATATATATATATATATATATACATATACCACCTTCTACCAAAGTACAGTAGTACAAGTGAGGTAGATAAGAACGAAAAGTGGTATCATTCAAATGCATTCATAATTAAATCAGCCATCATAAGTTTAAATCAACAGCATTTGTATCCATATCCAACGCGACAAATACAAACATGCAAATGTATTACACAAATATTTTTCATAAGCTTAATTGAAGATTTTAAACGTTACAAATGATATGCGCAAATGGTGTTGACAAGTAAATATTCTTTCTTTTGTTTATAGATATTGAGAAAGCTTTCGACAGTGTCAACAGAGACGCACTGTGGAAACTTCTAAAACAGCATGACCTTCCTCATAAGATAGTTAATGTCATCAATGCCCAGTACGAGGGTTTTCAGTACAAAGTGATCTGCGGAGAAGACACTTTGAACAACTTTAGGGTACAATCAGGAGTAAAGCAGGGGTGTGTACTATCACCAACATTATTTATCTTGGCAGTGGATTGGTTAATGAAGGAGGCAACATCAGACAAACACAGAGGATTACAATGGACCCTTGACACAGTGCTGGAGGACCTTGACTTTGCCGACGACATTTGTCTACTGTCAAGCAGCCACAAAGATATGCAAGATAAAATAATCAAGCAACAAAATGCTAACAAAATAGTGTTAAAGATCAACGTAGGAAAGACAAAGTTAATTAATTAAAATGTGAACAACAGAAATGTACTGAGAGTACACAAGCTAGTGGAGAAGGTCAATGAATTTGCATATCTTGGGGTTCTAAGGACTGTTATTGCCGGAGGTGGGGTGGAGAATTCGCTCTCTACTCCAACGGCGTGCGTCTCAAACAGCCTCTGGCAGTCAAGTCCAGCTCCTGGCCTTCCCGTGGCAGAACTGTTTAAACTGACAGGAGAAGGGGCGAAGGCGAATATCTGGCGCCTGAAGACCAGACACTTAGGGTAGATGAGTGGCCCGTTTGGTAGCTCATCTACCGCTGCTGGCGAGATTCTTCAGCTGCCGTGCGTGGAGCGGTGGTCCTCCCGGCCAATGAAGAAAGGTGTAAATGGGGTTGCCGCGCAGCACCACTGCGGAAAAGGTGGTAGAAAGGATAAAGCGAAGCAAACAGTCAAATCACGGCACCTCTTGTCTGGAGGTCCAGCACGTCCTAAGTGCACTCATATCGGGTGAAATGCTTGAACTGGCTTAACCTAGAGGTTAAGACACTGCTGGCGAGAATCTTCGGAAGCCGCGCGTGGAGTGAAGCTCCTCCCGGGCAAGGAAGAAAATGCGGAAAAACAATCAGGGTTGTTGTGTGGCGTCGATGTGAAAAGGTGAAGGAAAAAGATAAAGTGAAGTTTAATCGGTATGTTCAGTAGTATCGCTGCGAGAGCTATACATACCACGGCACCTCTGCTCTAGAGGCCGGCCACGTGCGAAATACACCTACACTGGTAAAATATGCCTAAACTGGCATGCACCAGGGGTGAAACTTGCTGGCTAGGCATGTCATGCCACCTCCGCTCTAGAGGTCGGTCAAGCCCAATATACATCCATACTGGTGAAATATGCCTAAACCAGCTCACTCCAGGGGTGAAACTTGAAGGCTACGCATGCCACGGCACCTCTGCTCTTGAGGTCGGTCACGTCTCAAACACGCCCATACTGGGATAATACGCCTAAACCGGCTCAACCCAGGAGTGGAAATCATTAGTGGCGAGGATTCATCTTCCTGGACAAAAGCTCCATCCTGGTCACAACTAGGAAGGGTAGCGGCCACGACTACAAAATGCTGAAGTCGGAGACACTGGATCAGGGCAGTCTAGATAGGCAACCACCTCTCACAAGGCGGGGATGTATGCATATCCTAATCGCGCTGAGGTTTTCCGGTGAGAAAGTCCAACACTGGACTGGATGGGCAACCACCTCTCACCCAGCGGGGATATACTGATATCCTAAACACGTCGAAGTTTCCGGTGAGAAAGTCCAACTCTAAAAAACCACAGTGTCACGTAATCCCGCTTCTGTGACCCACCAAGAATACAGGCTCAAGCCCTGCGATACTCTGAACCCCATGTGGTCCTCTCGGGGATCTCGTGTGATCCTTTAGGGGACCACACGGTTGACCACAGGACTTAACGTGGACCACAGCTGTAAATTCAGTAGGGTCGCGGGGCGATCTTGGTGGTAGAAGCGAACTAAGAAGAAGCATATCTTGACAATAGAGTAGTAAAAGATGAAGACAATACATAAGGCATCAATAACAAACTTACTAAAGCAAACCAGAGTTTACAATGCTGCAGGCTGTATGGAACTCTAAAAAAACTAAGCACGAAGATGAAAATCAGGATATTTAAGAATAATGTTCTAAGTGTACTACTCTATGGAAGTAAATGCTGAAAAATCACCAAAAGAAAACAAGTTGAATTCTTTCCAGACTAAATGTTCACGAAGAATTAGAAGAATGTTTTGGCCAAACACTATAAGAAATAGCATCTTGTTGGCATAAATGCAGATGAAGTCACTGACAGCAATTATTGAGAAAAGACGCTGGCGATGGTTGGGACATGTGATCAGGATGACTGACAACTCACTACCAAAAACAGCATTAAGATGAACGCCACAGGGGAACAGAAGTAAGGGTAGACCAAAGGAGACATGGAGAAGAACAACAGAGAGGATGCTGAGCAATAGAGGGCTCACTTGGACAAGAATGGAAAAAAAGGCAAAGGGCAGATATTTTAGGAAAACCCTTGCAGAAACTCAACGTGCCTTTGGCACTTAGGGTCCAGAGAGAGAGAGAGAGAGAGAGAGAGAGAGAAAGAGAGAGAGATTCTTTCTTTTTTGTCATCTCTTTCTCTCTTGCTTTCTTCTCAGTTTTTCCTGGAAAATGTTACGTTAACACTTTCATTGCCTTTTCCCTGCACAGTGTGCTGATGGACGTGGGTAACCATGATTCTTCAGAGATCTTCATCCGTGATGTTTGATCGCATACTGATTTTCCATCACGCCAAAGAATCAGACTCTGAAATCTCGTCTCTTTGGCCTTTCTCTTGTTCTCTTTGGTCTTTATCTTGTTCTCTTTGGTCTTTCTCTTGTTCTCTTTGGTCTTTCTCTTGTTCTCTTTGGTCTTTCTCTTGTTCTTTCTCTTCTTCTTCTCTTTGGCCTTTCTCTGGTTCTCTTTGGTCTTTCTCTTGTTCTCTTTGGCCTTTCTCTGGTTCTCTTTGGTCTTTCTCTTGTTCTCTTTGGTCTTTCTCTTGTTCTTTCTCTTGTTCTCTTTGGCCTTTCTCTTGTTCTCTTTGGCCTTTCTCTTTTTTTTTTCTCTGGCCTTTTTCTTATTCTCTTTGGTCTTTCCCTTGTTATCTCTGTTATTTCTCTTGTTTTCTTTGGTATTTGTCTTTTTCTCTTTGGTCTTTCTCTTGTTCTCTTTGATCTTTCTCTTGTTCTCTTTGGTCTTTTTCCTGTTCTCGTTGTTAAATGTGTTGGTAAGAGCTTACATGTCACACGTTTCAATTCACATTTAGTATTACTGTTTATATGCTTGTAATGCTAGTACTCTACTGATGTTGCATACTGGGTTTGATTGAAAGTTGAATAATGACTGCGTGCCCAGTTCTTCACACTTTGAAAATAAAGTTTGTTGTTCCTTCTTTTCTTCTTTTCGTTTATTTTACCTGTTGTAACATTATACCCCCCCCCCCCACACACACTTTTAACTTAAATATGGTAGAAACTGGAATTCTCTATGCAGATCCCAAAACATTCCTGCACAACTGCTCTGTAGGGAGGGCTATAAACCCAAGCCTGGTGCTAGCAGAAGAGCTTCCACGGAAGACCGTGCTGGCACACATGAAGAGCTCTTGCTGACGGTGTGGTAGAGGCAAACCAGCTCCTTTGCAACATGGACGAACTTCTGAAACTTCTTCTTCTTCTTCCTCCTCCTCCTCCACCTTTTTCTTCTTCCCCTCTTCTTCTTCCCATTCCTCCTCCTCATCCCCTTCCTCTATTTCTTCTTTCTTTCTTTCTTTCTTTCTTTCTTCTTCTTCTCCTTTTCTTCTTCTTCTTTTGTTTTTCTTCTGTCATACTTTGTTTATTATTAATGGTCTTTGTTCACATTTAACATTCTTCTCACAAGCAGCTGTGCCAATTAATTTGTGTTGAACTTGTGAAAGTCGCTTGCCATAATATATTTGCGACATACCTCACAGCTCTCTAGGTAAGAACTGTATTATGAGCTTTTCTGTAATGTATTTGCTGATGGACTGCCTACTCTATATGATCCAGTCAATTCTTGTCCTTAGTCATCCTCTTTGTATGTCAGCCCGAAAGCTCATGTGCTCAGAAAATGAGGTTGTATGACAGAAAAGAAGTAGTGTATCTCATATCCTCGAAATAAGATCTTTATTTCCACATCACCTGCACAGAGCTGTCATTTATATGGAAATGGAGAGAAGAAAGCTTATCTTCTTTATCTTCACAACTTTATCTTCGCCTATATATATATATATATATATATATATATATATATATATATATATATATATTATATCCTTCCCTTGCAGTTAAACGTCACATAGGGCTCGCAAGGTAGTTCGCCAGTTTTCTGTTTTCAGCGAGCTTTTCAACCTCATCAAGGGATTTTATGCCTATTAATTTGACCTCTCTTAGCACTGTCCTCTTTAGAGTTTCACGCGGTCTGCCTCTTTTTATTCTGCCCGTTGTGTTCCACTTGATAGGTTGTTTTGGGATTCTCTGATCGTTTCTTCTCATCAAGTGACCAACATATGTCCATCTCCTTTTCCTGAACACCCATGAGACAGGTTTTTGTTCAGTCATCTGTCATACTTTTCCATTGTTCTTGAATTAGTTCCACTTGATGCCAAGTATTTTCCTTAGGCATTTGCTTTCAAAAGTCTATTTTCTTGTCTATTTCTTTAGTTGTTTTCCAGCTTTCACATGCATAAATGAGGGTGGATGTTACATTTGAATTGAATAGTCCTAGCTTGGTTTTTGTGCTTATAACCTTTGAATGCCATATGTTCTCAAGATTCTTGAAGATCGATGCTGCTTTTGCAATCTTAATTCTAACTTCCTTTCTAGTGTCACCATCCTGGTCTATGTAGCTGCCAAGGTATGTAAATTGATTGACTTCTTCAATATCTGTCCCTTCTACGTGTATTTTTCCATTTTGATTAATGGGAATTTTCATTATTTTTGTTTTGTCTTTGTTAATTTCACGTCCTATTTTGCTAGCCAGTGAAGACAGGATATCTGTTTTCTCTTGCATGGAATTCATATTGTTACTGATAAGAGTTATGTCATCAGCAAAATCAAGATCTTCTAGTTGGATCCCATGTACCCAGTCAATACCTATGTTAACTGTGCAGCATTTTTTTTTTCATTATGAAGTCTACTGTAATTCCAAAAAAGTAAAGGAGACAGTATACATCCTTGTTCCACGCCTGTTTCAATCTGGAACCATTCACTCATCCCTTCTTCTGTTTTGACTGCACCAACATATCCATTGTAGAAGTCCCTAATGATGTTGACAATTTTAGATGGTATTCCATATAGACATAAAATTCTCCACAATGAATCTTTGTGTATGCTATCAAATGCTTTTTTAAAGTTTATGAAGTTCAGTGTTAATGGTTTCTGCTTTTCAATATGTTCTTCAAGTATTATTCTGAGAGTAAAGATCTGGTCGAGACAGCTTCTCCCTTTTCGAAATCCTGCTTGTTCTTCTCTCACTGCTGAATCCACTATATCTTTAAGTTTATTCAAAATGACCTTGAAAAATACTTTTGACACAACTGATATTAATGTTACTCCTCTCCAATTTTTACAGTAAATAAAGTTGTCTTTTTTTTGGGTATTTTATTAATGATTCCTTTTCTTCCATTTAGAAGGGACCTTTTCTTTTTTCCAAATCTTGTTAAACATTCTCTGTAGTTGTCTCATGTTACTATTGATAGCTGCTAACATTCTGGATGTTATTTCATCTTCACCTGCAGATTTGTTGGAAGGCAAAAATCGCTTTAGATTGGAAGTAGATTATGTTAGCAGGTTTTATAGCCATGAATTGGACAACAAAGGCAAGCTTATTAAGTAGGCTCTACCAGAATGTGGACTACGGCGAGTTCTGTGCCGTTAGCCATGCCATGTCCGTGATGAGGAACAAGACCGACGGGTGGTGTATGGTGTTTCTCAAGCCGTGTTTAACTACTACACTGAACCATTTAATCACCACATTGAACCATTTAACCACCACATTAAACCATTTTCTACCACACTGAACCATTTAACCACCACATTAAACCATTTAACCACCACATCAAATCATTAACCACGACATTTAACCATTTAACCACCACATTAAACCATTTAATCAGCACATTAAACCATTTAACTGCTACACGGAACCATTTAACCACCACAATAAACCATTTAACCAATACATTAAATCATTTAACCACAAATTGAGCCATTTAACCACCACATTTTGCCATTTAACCATCACATTGAACCGTTTAATCATCCCCTACCCCTTCGCTCAGTTTTCGCTTCGTACGTTGTTCCCCAAGCCTCCTTCTCCTCCAGATATCACTGTCATAGACGGCCTCCCAGCCCCTCCCTTTTCTCCTCCAGATATCACTGTCATAGGCCGCCCCAGCCCCGCCCCCTTCTCCTCCAGATATCACTGTCATAGGCCGCCCCAGAGCCCCTCCCCTTTCTCCTCCAGATATCATTGTCATAGGCCGCCCCCATCACCTCCACCTTTTCCTCCAGATATCACTGTCATAGGCGGCCCCAGAGCCCCTCCCCCTCCCCCTCCAGATATCACTGTCATAGGCGGCCCCAGAGCCCCTCCCCCTTCTCCTCCAGATATCACTGTCATAGGCGGCCCCAGAGCCCCTCCTCCTTTTCCTCCAGATATCACTGTCATAGGAGGCCCCACAGCCTCTCCACCTTTTCCTCCAGATATCACTGTCATAGGAGCCCCCCCCCAGCCTCTCCCCCTTTTCCTCCAGATATCACTGTCACAGGAGGCCCCCCAGCCCCTCCCCTTTCTCCTCCAGATATCACTGTCATAGGCGGCCTCACAGCCTCTCCCCCTTTTCCTCCAGATATCACTGTCACAGGAGGCCCCCCAGCCCCGCCCCCTTCTCCTCCAGATATCACTGTCATAGGCCGCTCCCAGACCCTCCACCTTTTCCTCCAGATATCACTGTCATAGGCCGCCCCCCGAACCTTTCCTTTCTCCTCCAGATATCACTGTCATAGGCGGCTCCACAGCCCCTCCCCTTTCTCCTCCAGATATCACTGTCATAGGCGGCCCCACAACCCCTCCCCCTTTTCCTCCAGATATCACTGTCATAGGCCGCCCCCAGCCCCTCCCCTTTCTCCTCCAGATATCACTGTCATAAGCGGCCCCACAACCCCTCCCCCTTTTCCTCCAGATATCACTGTCATAGGCGGCCCCACAGCCTCTCCACCTTTTCCTCCAGATATCACTGTCATAGGAGGCCCCACAGCCCCTCCCCCTTCTCCTCCAGATATCACTGTCATAGACGGCCTAACAGCCCCTCCCCCTTCTCCTCCAGATATCATTGTCATAGGCGGCCCCCAGCCCCTCCCCTTTCTCCTCCAGATATCACTGTCATAAGCGGCCCCACAACCCCTCCCCCTTTTCCTCCAGATATCACTGTCATAGGCGGCCCCACAGCCTCTCCACCTTTTCCTCCAGATATCACTGTCATAGGAGGCCCCACAGCCCTCCCCCTTCTCCTCCAGATATCACTGTCATAGACGGCCTAACAGCCCTCCCCCTTCTCCTCCAGATATCATTGTCATAGGCGGCCCCACAGCCTCTCCCCCTTCTCCTCCAGATATCACTGTCATAGGCGGCCCCACAGCCCCTCCCCCTTCTCCTCCAGATATCACTGTCATAGGCGGCCACACAGCCTCTCCCCCTTCTCCTCCAGATATCAGTCATAAGCGTTCCCCGAGCCCCTCCCCCTTCTCCTCTAGATATCACTGTCATAGGAGGCCCACAGCCCCTCCCCTTCTCCTCCAGATATCAGTCATAGGCGGCCCCCCAGCCCCTCCCTTTCTCCTCCTGATATCACTGTCATAGACGGCCCCACAGCCTCTCCCCCTTCTCCAGATATCACTGTCATAGCCGCCCGGCCCCTCCCTCTTCTCCTCCAGATACCACTGTCATAGGAGGCCCCCCATCCCCTTCCCCTTTTCCTCCAGATATCACTGTCATAGGCGACCCCACAGCCCTCCCCCTTCTCCTCCAGATATTACTGTCATAGGAGGCCCCCAGCCCCTCCCTCTTCTCCTCCAGATATCACTGTCATATGGGGCCCCACAGCCTCTCCTCCTTTTCCTCCAGATATCACTGTCATAGGAGGCCCCCGAGCCCCTCCCCCTTCTCCTCCAGATATCACTGTCATAGACGGCCCCACAGCCTCTCCCTCTTCTCCTCCAGATATCACTGTCATAGGAGGCCCCCCCCAGCCCCTCCTCTTTCTCCTCCAGATATCACTGTCATAGGAGGCCACCCAGCCCCTCCCCTTTCTCCTCCAGATATCACTGTCATAGCCGCCCCCAGCCCCTCCCCCTTTTCCTCCAGATATCACTGTCATAGCCGCCCCCAGCCCCTCCCCCTTCTCCTCCAAATATCACTGTCATAGGCGGCCCCCAGCCCCTCCCCCTTCTCCTCCAGATATCACTGTCATAGGCGACCCCACAGCCCTCCCCCTTCTCCTCCAGATATCACTGTCATAGGCGGCCCCCAGCCCCTCCCCCTTCTCCTCCAGATATCACTGTCATAGGCGACCCCACAGCCCTCCCCCTTCTCTTCCAAATATCACTCTCATAGACGCCCCCCCCCCCCCAGCCGTAAAATATAGTAGTTCTAATAGAGTTACTGGTACAGACATAAACAAAAGTTTCAGTTGATACAGCAGGCACCGCTATGAAAGGAAGAATAATAAATGTACAGTGTACAAATAATCATGTGTAGTTTGTGATGTACACAGGAGTAGGCTTATGTTTCCTTGTGTACAACTAAAACTAACCCCTTTTTTTAAAACCAACCTGTCTCGGACAACATTTGGCAGATTCAAAGCGAAAGCCGATTTCAGAATATCTGGTCTATTAGTAGAAGTATCAAGGATCTTGAGTGGGTACGACATGTATAAAGTAGAAGAAGTAGAAACAGCTTTATTAGTTAACGTGCACACAGCTGTGACGTTTCGATGTGAACCTTAATCTTACAAAAACACACGGGAGGAAGAAAGAAAGAGAGAGAAGATAAAATATAAATTCACATGAATGCTATGTAAAATAAAACAGAAACGGAAAGAATAGAATATAATAAAATAAAACAAATGAAGCACATAGCTGTGACTTGTAAGAAGCTGTGACTTGTAAGAAGCTGCGACTTGTAAGAGGCTGAGTTCAGTAGTGCGCATGGCGGAGTGTAGAGAATTTTTGAATGGAGACTTGTGATGTGTGGCAGGTTGGTCGTAATAAGGAAGGGGAACGGCGGAAAGGGGAGAGAGCGATACAACTGTAATCTAGTGATACTGTAGCTGTAGTAGAGGGGTTGTAATCTTATGCTGTGAGGAGGTTCTGAGCTATGTGTTACAAGTGAGAAAGAAGTGGAACGTGGTGCAGAGGGAATATGATTGCTGGGGATGGGAATGTTAGGTGTAACTGAATTGTGATTTCAAAGCGTGTTGTTCCAGCGTCCCATATTCCTGAATGAATCGGTTATCAAGCGCTAGGTGGCTTCTGACATCAACGTGACACTGTTTGAAGACTGTTACCAGAACATTAGACTTGCCTCTGAGGTTGGTTGGGCCCATAATGAAATGATTAGGAACTGGTACCGAAGCATATTGGGTGATATCATAATTTCTGCATGCGGTCCCCTAATCTGAGACCAGTTTCACCAATGTAAGTTATCCTGAAATTTTACATTCAAAGGCATATGTCACATTACGGGACTCGCATGTGAATTCCTCATGGAGAGTGAGGATAGTTTTGGGAGAGGTGATCGTTTTCATTTCCAGACCACAGGGCAGGTACCACAAAGAGGCCGGTTACATTTCCTGGTGTCAACATATGCCAGGTTCCGTTTCAGGTGGCTATGGACGAGGATGCCCTTCAGGTTGTCATTGAATGAGTACATTTCGACTGTCTTCTGTTGAGACTGCTGCTCTTGTTTTGTCTGATATCATAACTTTCTAAGTTTATGTGTGGGACAGAGTAGAACGCTGGTGAGTATGTACATTTTGACTGATTTGTTGTCTTGCTGAGGCTTAAACTTACACATATAATGTATTAGTTGTAAAGAAAAAAGGTCAGAACGTGTCACAGGATTTCAGTAGTAATAATCACTCTGATTAATCTTTTGTAATCGGTGGATGACAAAACTTCTACTGGATTAAAAAAAAAAACTGGTTCCATTAAGAATACGATTTTCATTTCTTATCTCTTTTATTTTTCTTTCTTTTGACATATTTGTGGCGTAAGATAATGGGCATGTACTACAAGAATCCAGTAGTCTTTAGACTTTAAATACAGGCAAAGAGTGTAGAATCACCTGTGTTATCATATATTTTGCTGCACACATACACACTCTAAGAATGAATCTTTCTTTACAAATGGCTCTTTATCTACTACCTGTGTGTTTATACGCCTAAGCTCTCTATAGCTGGCTTATTTCACTGCTTATATACTCTGCTCTAACTTTGGACTACCCCTCCCTGTATTCTAATTCCCCTTCTTCCCCCCCCCCCCCCCCCCCATTTCCCTCGATGCGGCCTTACCCTCAGCAGAGCTCAACTAGAGTCGCGAGACTGTAAGCGCTCCGAGAAAGGACTAGATAAAATATTTGCCATTGTCAAGAATTTATAGAATCCTCTGCTAGACCCGCCCAGCCAACATCTGAGCCGAGAGGACGGGTTCGAGTATATATATTCAGAAATCCGATTCCCAACCCGCCAAACCACTTCATTCACGGACGAAGGTATGTGTCTTTGTCTTGTTTTTATTCCCTCTATCTCCGGTGTCTCTCAACCTTGGCTCCCGGGGTATTTTGGAAACGCAGTGCGTGCTTCTGCTTGGGCGGCGAATTCACTTTAGTACGACTAAATAAATAAATATACACAAAACCACTGCGGTTATCTGGTTAAATAATAAAGCTGTTTCTACTTTTGAAGTTCTTAGACTGAATTCGAAATGTTAAAACTATTTTGTTTTAAATAGTTTTTAACATTTTAAATTTAGTTAAAGGACTTGTATAAGGTAAAGATGGCTATGTTAGAGAGAGATTGCAAATGTTTAGGTCAGAGAATTACAGCTGTCTAGAGCAATATAATTAGTGCTGGCTAGAACAACAGAATTAGTGTTGGTTAGGACTAGAGTAGTAGTAGTAGTAGTAGTAGTAGTAGTAGTTGTTGTTGTTGTTGTAGCAGCAGTAGCAGCAGGTTGTTGTTGTTGTTGTTGTTGTAGCAGCAGCAGCAGCAGCAGCAGAAAGCGCCGAAACGTGTATTATATGTTTGACAGTTTTGCTGGCCTTTGATTGATCAGATAAGTTTTGGCTGCGAACACTGCCCATCTTCTCTCACAAGCGTATATAAAGAAAGGTAAAATTCCCATTTCCAAGCCATTAAGGCATATTGGGGGTACAGTGTTAGGCCCTTATTTCCAAGACCTTGTACACATGAGAGTCTGGTGTGGTCAGTATCACGATTGGCAACATTTATATTCCCAGATTTCTTTGGTATCCGTTTTTAGAGGCGGTTTGACACCAGGACCTTTTTGGTGTAGTCATCATCATCATCATCATCATTTTCAGGTGCTGTGCCGACTGGCGTTGGCTATTATGCTTCTCCAGAGTACACGATCCTTCATGCAGGCCATCAGCTCATTTGGTGATCTCCTCTCACACCATCCCGTCAGACTGTCCAGTATTTCTCTTGGTCTTCTTCTTGATCTTCTTCCTTCTATTTTTCCCGTTGTTATATTTTCAATGCCCCTCTTCCATGTCTTATGAAAGTACATTGTCTTTCTCTTATCTTTTTGACAAGATTTTTTGTCTCTTCAGTTCTTCTCATACATTCTTCATTAGTTATTTTTGCTGTCCAGGGGATTCGCAACATTCTTCTAATAAACCACATTTCTGCTGCTTCCAATGATTTTTGTGCAGACTTGCCTATTGTCCATGATTCACTTCCATATAACAAAATAGGTTCAATATAGCATTTTAGGACTCATTTTCTAACATTCATTGATAAGGATGTGTTGGCTAATATATTTCTCATTCTCTAAAATGCAGTCTTTGCTTGGCCTATTCTGTTCCTAATTTCTGTCTACATTTCCCATCTGAAGTTATTACTGCTCCAAGGTATTTGAATTTCTGCACCTGCTTTAGAATAGTTTCGTTTAATTTTATACTGCATGTTGGTTGATTCTGTTTCTTAGATATAACCATAGTCTCTGTCTTTTTGATGTTCAAAGTAAGGCCTTTCTGTTCTCTTTCTTTGGCGACTTTCTCCAAGAGATTTTGCAGGTCTTGTTGGTTCTCAGCTATCAGTACTGTGTCGTCAGCATACTGAAGGTTGTTAATATTGTATCCTCCAATTTTTATGCCTGGTTCTGTGATGATCGTTCTTAGAATATTCTCGCTGTACAGAGAAAAAAGGTCTGGTGACAGTACACATCCTTGTCGCACCCCTTGTTTTATAGGTTGATATTTTCCAGTTCTATTTTCAACTCGAATTGCTGCTTCTTGCTGCCAGTATAGATGCTTTACAATCCTCAGGTCTTTGCCGTCTATATTGATGTCTTCAAGCATTTTAATAATTTCTTTGTTTCACCTTGTCGAATGCCTTGGTGTAATCAATGAAGCATAAGTAGAGATCTTTCTGTACTTCTAAAGCTGTTTCTGTTAGTGTTCGTAAAGCATAAATGGCATTGTGTGTTTCCTTTCCTTCAACAAATCCAAACTGTTCATCAGCTATTTCCATTTTTATCTTTTTTCTTGTTCTTCTCATAATAATTCTCAGAAGTAGCTTCGTTATGTGATATGAGAGGCTGATAGTCCGCTGGTCATCATTTTCCTTTGCACCTGGTTTCTTTGGTAGTGCTATAAACGTGGATTTAAGCAAGTCACTGGGCATATAAACACTGTTGTAAATATCATTCAGTAACTTGGTTATTATTTTTATTCCGGTCTCCACTAGCGCCTCTATTTCTTCTATTGTTATATTATCAGGCCCAGTCGCTTTTCCTTTCTTCATGTGTTTGATGGCATCTATGATTTCATCTTCAAGTATTGGTGATCCATCACAGTTTTCAATATTTGGTGTTAATTCTGGTCTTTCTCCTCCATATAGCTCACCGATGTACTCTGTTCACCTGTCCATAATGTCTTCTTTTGATTTCAGGCATCCTGTGGTATATTTTGTTTTCCTGCCTGTGAGTTCACTAATTCTTTTGTGCATGTTTTTGCTGTCTTTATTATGAGAGTCCTCTATTTGTCTGCACTGTTCATTTAACCACACTTCCTTTGCTTCTCTGCATTTGCGTCTTATTTCTTTATTTATCTTGCTATATTTATCTTGGTTATTTTTACTCCTCCTCCTCTTGTCCGTCAGTCCTAAGATGTCGTCTGTCATCCATTTATTTTTAGGGGCTTCTTTTTCGGTGGTATTATCTCCTTAACAGTTTGGTGGATAGAATCTCTTAACATTGCCCATTGTTCATCCATACTATTTATCTTTGCTATTGCATTGTATGTATTTCTTATAATAACTTTGTATTGTTCTCGCAGTTCTTGGTCATTTTTAAGTAGTTCTGCATTCAGTTTGATGTTTCTCACTTTTCTGCATGCTTTCTTTAGCTTTATTATAATTTCTTCCACAGAGTGGGTCATGGTCACTATTGCAGTCGGCTCCTGGCATAGTTTTTGTTGACAGTAATGCATTCTGGAATCGTTTGTTGATTAATACGTAGTCTAACTGGTTAAACGTCTTTTTGTCTGGGCTGCACCACGTTGCCAGTCTTCGGGGATGTTGTTTAAACCAGGTGTTTCCTACAACCATACTATAGAGTCTTGCCCATTCAATTAATTTACTACCTCTGCCATTCCTCTCCCCCAGTCCATAGTCACCAACGACGTCTGAAGTGTGGTGGTACCAGGAAAAAACCCTAACTGCCGTGACTTGAATCCAATGCCACAAAACCCGAAAGCTCAGAGTTTTAAAAAAAAACTATTTGATAAATTTTCTGAGTAGAAATGGGTATAAAATATTGACTGATGAAAGTGGTGGTGAAACAAGTGTGGTGGAAGTGATGATGGAAGCATTATACTTGTATTGAGGAAAACGTAGATGATGGTGTAGCTCACCTTAAATAAACTCTGAAGATAAAACCAAACATAAGACAGAGAGAGAGAGAAAGAGAGAGAGAGAGAGAAGAGAGAAAGAGAGAGAGAGAGAGAGAAGAGAGAGAGAGAGAAAGAGAGAGAGAATCTTTTCACGTTTTTTAAAACTGCTTTTTCTTTTGTTTTTCATGCTCCTAAATAATGACACCTGCTGAAATATTGATTTCTTCTTATACTTTTTAATTTGAACCATTTACTTACAGCAAACCTATAGCAGGCACTGTGAACAGTGGCACGCTAGAAACGTAAGAGTTGGGAAACCCTTATTTAACTGTGAGAAGTGGCACGATGGAAACGCAAGAGTTGGGAAACCCTTATTTAAAAAAGAAACAAAAAGGAAATCTTGGCCAGCTCTCGGCATCCGCTCGGCATGGGATCAAGCTCGGAGAATACATTACGCAAAGATAGGATATGTCAGGTTTATATTATCTTAGGGCGGGGGTGCAGAACTAACTGCACTACAGAGTTAGACAAGGAGTAACCCACAACAGAGTCGCTGTGGCAGTCCCGCTGCTTTCAAATCCTGACTTCCTTTCTGTTTTCTCTTGATTCTGTCCCCGTTTAACGCTAAACCAAGATAACGACTCCGCGTCTAACGAAAGAGGGCTGGGGGAGAGAAAGTGAAATGCTCATAATTGTGAATGTTTCCTGCTTGTAGAGATCTCTCTGATTCAGCGGCGTTGCCACGGTGCAATCTCCCCGATAAACAAGACACTTTATAAATTGTCTAGCGACTGTGTTATTAAAGTGTTTCAAAATGAAACTATTGTTCACATCGTGGGAAAACATTCACAGTTTGTGCCACTAAAAAATGTGAAGAATTTGCTTTCTGTTTTCTGCTACAATATTGTTAATTCACAAGATCTTCTTTGTATAAACCATTTTGTGGTGGAAAGATGTGGAATTTAGATAGTTTAATGCACTTTTAAGTTCAAACAACACAATAATGCCTACAGCTGAAAGATAGAAAATGTCCTGTTTATCCCACTGTAGCGGCAGACACTAACATCTGGGTATCTGGTTTGTTCAGGAGCTGGGAAAGTAAAGGCTGACCACTTCTCTCTGTAGTGTGCTGACAGGTCAAGGAAAGTAAAGGCTGACCACTTCTCTCTGTAGTGTGCTGACAGGTCAAGGAAAGTAAAGGCTGACCACTTCTCTCTGTAGTGTGCTGACAGGTCAAGGAAAGTAAAGGCTGACCACTTCTCTCTGTAGTGTGCTGACAGGTCAAGGAAAGTAAAGGCTGACCACTTCTCTCTGTAGTGTGCTGACAGGTCAAGGAAAGTAAAGGCTGACCACTTCTCTCTGTAGTGTGCTGACAGGTCAAGGAAAGTAAAGGCTGACCACTTCTCTCTGTAGTGTGCTGACAGGTCAAGGAAAGTAAAGGCTGACCACTTCTCTCTGTAGTGTGCTGACAGGTCAAGGAAAGTAAAGGCTGACCACTTCTCTCTGTAGTGTGCTGACAGGTCAAGGAAAGTAAAGGCTGACCACTTCTCTCTGTAGTGTGCTGACAGGTCAAGGAAAGTAAAGGCTGACCACTTCTCTCTGTAGTGTGCTGACAGGTCAAGGAATGTCTGACTTTGTTCTTCTGTTACGTGTACCAGAAAAAATGGAGGAATTATTTAAGAACATTACGTCATTCAAGAACAATGCGTCATATCTTCAAGAATGTCATGGTCTTGTTCTGTAGCATCTGCCTCTTGCATGTAAATAGTTTTTGTATATAAGTTTATATAAAACTAAACATAAATGTATATAAAACTAAACATAAGTGTATATAAAACTAAACATACACACACACTTACCTCCACTGTAAAACTGTGTATATCATACATAACTCTTGCTTTTCGGTCTGGTAGGTTGGTTCAGGCGAGTTCTGAGTTCTTGCGTTCGATGCCAGTATGAAAATCTGAAAACACACACACACACACGCACACAACCAATGACAGATTACTAAGGGCTATACCAACCCACCCCCACCCCCATAAGAAATAACATCTTGTTGGCAGAGATGCAGATGAAGCCACTGACAGCAATTATTGAGGAAAGACGCTGGCGATGGTTGAGACATGTGCTCCGGATGACTGACAACTCACTACCAAAAATAGCACTAAGAGGGACACTACAGGGGAACAGAAGTAAAGGCTGACCAAAGGAGACATGGAGAAGAACAACATAGAGGATGTTGAGCAATAGAGGGCTCACTTGGGCAAGAATGGAAAAAAAAGGAAAAGGACAGGCGTTTGTGGAAAACCCTTGCGGAAGCCCCATGTGACCTGGGCATAGACAGATAGATAGATAGATAGATAGACAGACAGACAGACAGACGGACGGATGGATAGATAGATAGATAGATAGATAGATAGATAGATAGATAGATAGATAGATAGATAGATAGATAGATAGATAGATAGACAGACGGACGGACGGATAGATAGATAGATATCCCCCACCGGGGGTGTGGAGAGCCAAATATTCCTTTCATGGGATAACATATTGTCCTGCCGTGGTTAAACCGCATATTGTCCTGCCGTGGTTAAACCGCATATTGTCCTGCCGTGGTTAAACCGCATATTGTCCTGCCGTGGTTAAACCGCATATTGTCCTGCCGTGGTTCTTCTTCTTCGCTCGCTTCTACCACCAAGAGAGCCCCGTGATCCTACTGAAGTTACTGTGGCCCTCGATAGGTCCCGTGGACCCCCTCTGTCGTTCAGAGTATCTCAGGGCTTGAGCCTGTTTTCTCGGTGGGTCTCAGAAGCGGGATTGCGTGACACTGTGGTTTTCGTTGCACTAGTTTAATCTAGAGTTGGACTTTCTCACCGGAAAACCTCGACGTGTTCTGGGATACACGTGTATCCCCGTCAGATGAGAGATGGTTGCCCATCCAGCCCAGCGTTGGACTTTCTCACCGGAAAACCTCAGTGTGATTAGGATACGCATACATCCTCTTCGGGTGAGATGTTGCTTATCTAGACAGCCCTGGTCCAGTGTCTCCGACTTCAGCATTTTGTGGTCGTGGCCGCTATCCTTCCTAGTTGTGACCAGGACGGAGCTTTTGTCCAGGAGGACGAATCCTCGCCACTAGTAAGTTTCACCCCTGGGTTGAGCCGGTTTAGACATGTTATCCAAGTATGGGCGTGGTTAGGACGTGATCGAGCTCTAGAGCAGAGGTACCGTGACATGAGTAGCCATCAAGTTTCACCCCTAGTTTAAGCCGATTTAGGCATATTTCATCGGTATGAGTGTATATTGGACATGGCAAAAAGTTCTAGAGCAGAGGTGCCGATGTGTGAGTAGCTCTCGCCGAGAGACTACTGGACGTACCGATTAAGATTCAGTTTATCATTTCCATCACCTTTTCACATCCGCACCGCACTGAACCCTAATTTCTTTTTCTCATTTTCTTCATTGCCAGGGAGGAGTTTCGCTCCACGGGCGGCATTCGAAGAATCTCGCCAGCAGTGTCTTAACCCCTGGGTTAAGCAGGTTCAGGCAATTCGCTTGGTATGAGTGCACATAGGACGTGGCCGACCTCCAGAGCAGACGTGCCGTGAATGGAGCATCCTGACCTCGAGACTACTGATTACTTCACCTAATCCTTTCTTTTACCTTTTCCACAATTGCGACGCGCGGCAACCCGATTTGCATCTTTTTTTCACTGGCCGGGAGGAGCCCCACTCCACGCACGGCAGCTAAAGAATCTCGCCAGCAGAGAGTCCTGCCGTGGTTAAAGAGCACAGTGTCCTGCCACGGTTAAAGAGCACATTGTTCTGTATTGGCTGAACAACACATTGTTCTGCCATGGCTGAACAACACATTGTCCTGCCATGGCTGAATAATACATTATCCTGCCATGGCTGAACAGCACATTGTCCTGGCATTGTTGAACAGCACATTGTCCTGCCATGGTTGAACAGCATATTGTCCTGTCATGGTTGAACAACACATTGTCCCGCCATAGTTCAACAGCACATTTTCCTGCTATGGTTGAATAGCAAATTGTCCTGCTATGAATGAACAGCACATTGTCCGGCCATGGTTGAACAGCATATTGTCCTGCCTTGGTTGAACAACACACTGTCCCGCCATAGTTCAACAGCACACTGTCCTGCTATGGTAGAACAACATATTGTCCTGCTATTTTTGAGCAGCACATTGTCCTGCTACGGTTTAACAACACATTGTCCTGCCATGGTTGAAAAGCACATTGTCCTGCTATGGTTGAACAGCACATTGTCCTGCTATTGTTGAATAGCATATTTTCCTGCTATGGTTGAACAGCACATTGTCCTGCTCTGGTTGAACAGCACATTGTCCTGCTATTTTTGAACAGCACGTTATCCTCCTATGGTTTAAAAGCACATTGTCCTGCTATGGTTGATCGGCACATTGTCCTGCCATAGTTGAACAGCACATTGTCCTGCCATGGTTGAAAAGCACATTGTCCTGCTATGGTTGAACAGCACATTGTCCTGCTATGGTTGAACAGCATATTGTCATGCCATGGTTGAGCAACACATTGTCTCGCCATAGTTCAACAGCACATTTTCCTGCCATGGTTGAACAGCATATTGTCATGCCATGGTTGAACATCACATTGTCCTGCTCTGGTTGAACAGCACATTGTCCTGCCTTGGTTGAACAGCACATTGTCCTGCCATGGTTGAACAGCACATTGTCCTGCCATGGTTGAACAACACATTGTCCTGCCGTGGCTGAATAGCATGTTGTCCTGTCGTGGTTGAACAGCTGTGGTTATATAACGTTTGGCTGTTAGTCCACGTTTATATACTTCTTCTTCTTCTTCAGTATTCTCCCCCAGGAAGTATTCTTTGTGTTGTATCGCTGTTATTCAAGTCCCGAAACATCTCACTTCGGTCTGGTGTATTTTAAAGACTAGGTTCGTCTTTTCGTCTTCCCAAGGCCGGGCCAATGTCTGTCTCTAGGGCCCACCACTGGAAGAGAGAATAAGACCTTGATCGACTTTTGTTCGCCTAGCCTGACTGAAGCAAATGCTGTGGGTACCTGACTCAAGTACATGCTGTTGGTACCTGACTCAAACACATGCTGTGGGTACCTGACTCAAACACATGCTGTTGGTACCTGACTCATGCACATGCTGTTGGTACCTGACTCAAGCAAATGCTGTTGGTACCTGACTCAAGCAAATGCTGTTGGTACCTGACTCATGCACATGCTGTTGGTACCTGACTCAAGCAAATGCTGTTGGTACCTGACTCATGCACATGCTGTTGGTACCTGACTCAAGCAACTGCTGTTGGTACCTGACTCAAGCAACTGCTGTTGGTACCTGACTCAAGCACATGCTGTTGGTACCTGACTCAAGCACATGCTGTTGGTACCTGACTCAAGCACATGCTGTTGGTACCTGACTCAAGCAAATGCTGTGGGTACCTCATTCAATCATATGATGTGGGTACCTTACTCAAGCACATGCTGTGGGTACTTGATTCCTGACTTATTCAGCCTGTGTTCTGTAACTTATGGCAGCACATATCACGTACGTGTTTATGGTTTTCTGTTCTTCAATGCCTTCTTTCATTTCCTTTATTTCCAAAATGTCGCGCATGCGCTTGGGCATGCCGAAGAACTCACTCTCCCAGAACAGAGAGAGACGTCAAAGTTTCCATGAATAACTTTTAAAAAGAAAAATATCTTGTTTTCACATTTGAACTCTTCATTAAAGACGGCTCCAAGTTTAACTGGTCGCCCTGGTTTTGCATGGTAACTTAACATTCTACAACAGGACGATGGGAAATGACTTAAGTGGGTGGATGTACGTGTTCTGCACTTGTATCTATTCCCAGGCCAAGTTAGCTTACTGGGCGTTGGTAGGCAGAGAATGTTGCTGCAGCTGAAGACTGGCATTAATTCTACACTTCTAGCTTGGACCATCAGTTTTCTAGAATTACTGTAGCATCTATCCAGAGCTAGAGTTTTGATTTCTTTTAACCACATACCACAACTTTATGGATTTTAATATACTGTTTGTTATTTTCTTAGCAGCTACTTTTTCTGTGCTGGTATCGGACATGTGAGTCTGTAATGACGGTAAAATCTGCACTGAAATTTTATTTTCACTAACTAAAGAAGAGAATAATTTTTTGTGAAATATTTCATGTGAGAAGTGTGATTCTGTACTGAAATATTTCATGTGATGGCACATTTTAAGAGAATCTGTACTGATATGTTTTAAGAAAAAGTGGAAATCTTTACAGTTTTTGAAGAAAATCACAAGAAAAATGCTGAGAAACAATGATGGCTGAACTTTGGTAACGGCACAAAGACCAGGATGAAAAAACCACAATTATTTGCTTTTCATGAGTAAATGTGTTTTTGTTTTTTTTGTTTGTTCATCTGTTCTGATCTGTTCTGTTCTGATCTGATCTGTTCTGTTCTAATCTGATCTGTTCTGTTCTAATCTGATCTGTTCTGTTCTGATCTTATCTGTTCTGTTGTAATGAGTGTTCCGTCATCCTTCTACAACTATAAGAAAAGAAGATTCTTGTACTGTTGTTGTCCTTGTTATTGATTTTTTTGGATATATGTGCATGTGGGCTGAACTATAGGCTCTGTTAACAACTCATGGTGATGATGGTTGTGATGCTTTACTATCACATCTTTCATTACTTTCTGACACAGACCTGTTGTGACATCAGGAGGGAAATGAAGACTATATATTACTGAAAAACGATACTTTGTGACATATATATGTTTACATTTTAGCTTTATGCTTGCAGATTTACCTTCTGGTCTCCATACCCACTTGCCTGATCTCTGTACTGGTCATTCTGATCTCTGTACTGGTCAGCTGTCTGTCCTCATCTCCACAGAACCAAGCTACGACGCGGTTCTCAGTCTGCGTGAGGCGGGGGTCCAGGACCTTTAGCTGACTCTTTGGGCCAGAATACGTGTATCGGTCACGTGATGAGAAGAAACAATCAGAGAACCCTAAAACAAGCTATCAAGTGGAACACAACAGGCCGAAGAAAAAGAGGTCGATCACGCGAAACTCTAAAGAGGACATTGTTAAGAGAGGCCAAATTAGTAGGCATAAAATCCCTTGATGAGGTTGAAAAGCTCACCGAAAACAGGAAAACTTTGCGAACTTGCAAGCCCTATGTGACGTTTAACGGTACGGGAAGGATGTAAGATGTGGGATGTAAGATGTGCTAGAATTAGCGAAGCATTTCTGATCACGGCCTGGTCTACTTCTACCACTGCATACTAAAATTGTGTTACAGTCTGGCTGAGTGAAAAGCGATCACATGAGAAGCAAATCCGTCCATAAAGAATAACCTATTTCGAAGACAGGTATGTCGCGTTGTAAAGCGGAGATATCACAGCCGAACTACAAACCGTAACACAAGGCAACCAATGCTCTTTTGAGTGCGAACACGGAAGAAGAAGACTTCCAATGAACAAGAGTAGTTTACTCTTATCGTCGCATACTGACTAAGAGAGCTGAGACACACAACATGTTTTTTTTTTCTAAATTGCCCCACTAAACCATCATTGCACTGAAAACATATAAGTATTTGGTGTTGCTCTGAAAACAGATAAGTATTTGGTGTTGTTCTGAAAAAAGATAAACATTTGGTGTTTGTTTGTGTCACCTGTTAGGTACAAGCGTCTTTTGTCTGTTTAGCTGCGCCATGTCTATGCCCAGTATATATCTATGTATTTGTTATCTTTCTCGCATGTTTATCTTCTCTGTTTACCATGAATTCATTAATGTTCCTCTGCGCCTCATTCAGGGGAACAAGTACCCACTCCGTGCAGCACTCTGCTCCGAGAAGTGCCACGCCAAAGTGTATTTATACACCCTGGGTATTCCCAGCCAGAGAGCTGTACAACCATTTCTGGAGAACCGGTGGAGCTATTTCAAGGGCTAACCTTTCATTAATTAAAGTTTGTATGTGAGTCTGTGGATGAAGTCAAATTACAGAGCAAATGACTCTCGACCACTCGCTCCCTCCTTTCAGAAGTTCTCGCTTCCTGAAATGCTAGTTAAGTCTTTCTCAACTCACTATCCGGGTTCATTCCACAGTTCTTTCACAGGATTTGAGAATTATTAGGAATCCAAGTCTCGTTTCTTTAACAAGGTAATTCTTCTTCATCTTCTTTTATATTGTACTTTATTCTAAAATTTGTCGAAGGTCGAATCTATTAGACAGATAGAAAAGTGTAAAAGTGACAAGAAAATGAAGGGGAAAAAAAGTGTAAAAGTGACACGAAAATGAAGAAAAAAGTGACCAAAAAATGAAGTAAGACTGAGAGTTTACTAAATGTAATCATATTTTCCACCACTAACCCAAGTTCACAAATGTCACTTTCCACCTTTTCTAGGACTTCAACATTTTGCAGTAAATGACCGTTCTGCAACAAGGGAGGGTTTCAACAAAATGTTAGCTACTTGTCTACAGCTTTGCTATCACCGTCCTCACTCCCTGCTCACATTCCTGCCCATTCATGTTGCTTTCCTTAGATTCTTTTTGCATGTTTTCTTTTAAGACCGCTCTACATTTGACTTTCTCTGTGCCAAGACCAATTTACGCCTCAAAACAAGGGACATAGTTTGCTACTTCCAATAACAGTACTCAAATTATAGTAGTAGTAATAATAATAATGTCTGTTACAACTTTCATTCAAATTTAAAGCGTATTACAATGGAAATAAGTAGGTCAGAGTGTGTGCGTATGTGTATCAGCGAGGCCAACCTTCATTCACACATTCTAGTGTGTGTATCAGCGAGGCCAACCTTCACTCACACATTCTAGTGTGTGTATCAGCGAGGCCAACCTTCATTCACACATTCTAGTGTGTGTTATCAGCGAGGCTAACCTTCACTCACACATTCTAGTGTGTGTATCAGCGAGGCTAACCTTCACTCACACATTCTAGTGTGTGTATCAGCGAGGCCAACCTTCATTCACACATTCTAGTGTGTGTATCAGCGAGGCCAACCTTCACTCACACATTCTAGTGTGTGTTATCAGCGAGGCTAACCTTCACTCACACATTCTAGTGTGTGTATCAGCGAGGCTAACCTTCACTCACACATTCTAGTGTGTGTTATCAGCGAGGCCAACCTTCACTCACACATTCTAGTGTGTGTATCAGCGAGGCCAACCTTCACTCACACATTCTAGTGTGTGTATCAGCGAGGCTACCCTTCACTCACACATTCTAGTGTGTGTATGACCACGGCAAACCTTCCCTCACACAGGCTATTGTGTGCATGAATGAGCACCACAAACCTTCACCCTCACAAACTGCTAGTATTTCCAGGCGGTCAGCATGAACATTATAGTCTTATTACGTTTCTAGCTTTAGGCCACACCTTAGGCATGGGCTCCTGGTATATTCTTTGAGAGTCCTAACTCTAGCCCAGGCAGATCAGACAAAAGTGTTTTCTTAATCCAGAATTTCAAAACAACAACACAGACAATGATATGACACACACTGGTACAGTGAAGACTGTTCCAAAACGGAAGTTGTTCTAAAAAGATTGGAGACAAATACATTTTAGAATTTTGCGATGAATTTTGTTATATTCCCGGAACATTCAGATTTTTGTAACCAAGGACATCGGTCAGTTTTTGTAACCAAGGACATCAATCAGTTTTGTAACCAAGGACATCGATCAGTTTTTGTAACCAAGGACATCGGTCAGTTTTTGTAACCAAGGACATCGATCAGTTTTTGTAACCAAGGACATCGATCAGTTTTTGTAACCAAGGACATCGATCAGTTTTTGTAACCAAGGACATCGGTCAGTTGTGAAACAAGCACCAAGAAAAGAGGGGGGGGGGAATCATACTCCAGTTTTAAAAAAAACAGACAAAAATAGTTTCTCTACAATATGGTACACTTCTTTATAACACACAACATTCAAGAAGTCTTTGAAGTTTATAACCTTTCAGACGATGCTGTTGGCCATGATCCGCCCTTTCATTCATGCGTGTAAATGACATTTTAGGATCGGTCGAGAACGGTAGGGTCTTTGTCATAGTTTTGATAAAAAAAAGTAGAGAGCTGTTCGGGATGACTGAGCTCCCAGGGGCAGACTTGGCCGTTGCTTTGACTGAAAATACTGATATCGTTGTGACGCCGTCTGTCGCAGCCACACATTTTTTGTAACCAAGGACATCGATCAGTTTTTGTAACCAAGGACATCGATCAGTTTTTGTAACCAAGGACATCGATCAGTTTTTGTAACCAAGGACATCGATCAGTTTTTGTAACCAAGGACATCGATCAGTTTTTGTAACCAAGGACATCGATCAGTTTTTGTAACCAAGGACATCGATCAGTTTTTGTAACCAAGGACATCGATCAGTTTTTGTAACCAAGGACATCGATCAGTTTTTGTAACCAAGGACATCGATCAGTTTTTGTAACCAAGGACATCGATCAGTTTTTGTAACCAAGGACATCGATCAGTTTTTGTAACCAAGGACATCGATCAGTTTTTGTAACCAAGGACATCGATCAGTTTTTGTAACCAAGGACATCGATCAGTTTTTGTAACCAAGGACATCGATCAGTTTTTGTAACCAAGGACATCGATCAGTTTTTGTAACCAAGGACATCGATCAGTTTTTGTAACCAAGGACATCGATCAGTTTTTGTAACCAAGGACATCGATCAGTTTTTGTAACCAAGGACATCGATCAGTTTTTGTAACCAAGGACATCGATCAGTTTTTGTAACCAAGGACATCGATCAGTTTTTGTAACCAAGGACATCGATCAGTTTTTGTAACCAAGGACATCGATCAGTTTTTGTAACCAAGGACATCGATCAGTTTTTGTAACCAAGGACATCGATCAGTTTTTGTAACCAAGGACATCGATCAGTTTTTGTAACCAAGGACATCGATCAGTTTTTGTAACCAAGGACATCGATCAGTTTTTGTAACCAAGGACATCGATCAGTTTTTGTAACCAAGGACATCGATCAGTTTTTGTAACCAAGGACATCGATCAGTTTTTGTAACCAAGGACATCGATCAGTTTTTGTAACCAAGGACATCGATCAGTTTTTGTAACCAAGGACATCGATCAGTTTTTGTAACCAAGGACATCGATCAGTTTTTGTAACCAAGGACATCGATCAGTTTTTGTAACCAAGGACATCGATCAGTTTTTGTAACCAAGGACATCGATCAGTTTTTGTAACCAAGGACATCGATCAGTTTTTGTAACCAAGGACATCGATCAGTTTTTGTAACCAAGGACATCGATCAGTTTTTGTAACCAAGGACATCGATCAGTTTTTGTAACCAAGGACATCGATCAGTTTTTGTAACCAAGGACATCGATCAGTTTTTGTAACCAAGGACATCGATCAGTTTTTGTAACCAAGGACATCGATCAGTTTTTGTAACCAAGGACATCGATCAGTTTTTGTAACCAAGGACATCGATCAGTTTTTGTAACCAAGGACATCGATCAGTTTTTGTAACCAAGGACATCGATCAGTTTTTGTAACCAAGGACATCGATCAGTTTTTGTAACCAAGGACATCGATCAGTTTTTGTAACCAAGGACATCGATCAGTTTTTGTAACCAAGGACATCGATCAGTTTTTGTAACCAAGGACATCGATCAGTTTTTGTAACCAAGGACATCGATCAGTTTTTGTAACCAAGGACATCGATCAGTTTTTGTAACCAAGGACATCGATCAGTTTTTGTAACCAAGGACATCGATCAGTTTTTGTAACCAAGGACATCGATCAGTTTTTGTAACCAAGGACATCGATCAGTTTTTGTAACCAAGGACATCGATCAGTTTTTGTAACCAAGGACATCGATCAGTTTTTGTAACCAAGGACATCGATCAGTTTTTGTAACCAAGGACATCGATCAGTTTTTGTAACCAAGGACATCGATCAGTTTTTGTAACCAAGGACATCGATCAGTTTTTGTAACCAAGGACATCGATCAGTTTTTGTAACCAAGGACATCGATCAGTTTTTGTAACCAAGGACATCGATCAGTTTTTGTAACCAAGGACATCGATCAGTTTTTGTAACCAAGGACATCGATCAGTTTTTGTAACCAAGGACATCGATCAGTTTTTGTAACCAAGGACATCGATCAGTTTTTGTAACCAAGGACATCGATCAGTTTTTGTAACCAAGGACATCGATCAGTTTTTGTAACCAAGGACATCGATCAGTTTTTGTAACCAAGGACATCGATCAGTTTTTGTAACCAAGGACATCGATCAGTTTTTGTAACCAAGGACATCGATCAGTTTTTGTAACCAAGGACATCGATCAGTTTTTGTAACCAAGGACATCGATCAGTTTTTGTAACCAAGGACATCGATCAGTTTTTGTAACCAAGGACATCGATCAGTTTTTGTAACCAAGGACATCGATCAGTTTTTGTAACCAAGGACATCGATCAGTTTTTGTAACCAAGGACATCGATCAGTTTTTGTAACCAAGGACATCGATCAGTTTTTGTAACCAAGGACATCGATCAGTTTTTGTAACCAAGGACATCGATCAGTTTTTGTAACCAAGGACATCGATCAGTTTTTGTAACCAAGGACATCGATCAGTTTTTGTAACCAAGGACATCGATCAGTTTTTGTAACCAAGGACATCGATCAGTTTTTGTAACCAAGGACATCGATCAGTTTTTGTAACCAAGGACATCGATCAGTTTTTGTAACCAAGGACATCGATCAGTTTTTGTAACCAAGGACATCGATCAGTTTTTGTAACCAAGGACATCGTGTCATGCCCCAGCCCCGAGACCTCGCGAATACGTGAGTCATGATGGAAGACAAAGATCTAACTTGGATTACGTTGTCATGCATCAGCCCCGAGACCTCGCGAATACGTGAGTCATGATGGAAGACAAATATCTAGCTTGGATTACGTTGTTTTCGTGTGAGATTGAAAGCAAACTAAACAAAGCACAGCAGCTCTTTGAACGAAGATTGAGACATAATCTCAGCGATTGAGTTCTACAAGACAATCCTTGTTTTTCCTGTAATCGGTCGACCACTTCATAAATAGATGGCTATAAATACGAACACCGAAACTGAAGTTTGTGCTAGTTAACCGACGCGAGCGATCATTACATCGTGGATATTTGTTAAGCAGACAAACTGGATTATACAAATTTTTATCTCCAAAGATGATTCCTTGTCTTCATGAATAATGTCGTATTTAATTTCAGCGTTTTTATCTGACATTTTTATCTGACGTTTTATCTTTATTTTCTACACTTTAAAAACATTTTTTTCCAGGATCTGGATTTACACAAAGTGTTTATAAACGTGAATTGTTTGGTTCATTACTAGTTGCCCGACACGGCTGGCTGGTTAGATAGCTATCTTTTTTATCGTTGGGTGGTAGATGTTGTGCTGATTGCCTGACCCATCTGTTGACTCCCTAGCTATCTTGTTTATCATTGGGTGGTAGATGTTGTGCTGATTGGCTGATCCATCTGTTGACTCCCTAGCTATCTTTTTTATCATTGGGTGGTAGATGTTGTGCTGATTGGCTGATCCATCTGTTGACTCCCTAGCTATCTTTTTTATCATTGGGTGGTAGATGTTGTGCTGATTGGCTGATCCATCTGTTGACTCCCTAGCTATCTTTTTTATCATTGGGTGGTAGATGTTGTGCTGATTGGCTGATCCATCTGTTGACTCCCTAGCTATCTTTTTTATCATTGGGTGGTAGATGTTGTGCTGATTGGCTGATCCATCTGTTGACTCCCTAGCTATCTTTTTTATCATTGGGTGGTAGATGTTGTGCTGATTGGCTGATCCATCTGTTGACTCCCTAGCTATCTTGTTTATCATTGGGTGGTAGATGTTGTGCTGATTGGCTGATCCATCTGTTGACTCCCTAGCTATCTTGTTTATCGTTGGGTGGTAGATGTTGTGCTGATTGGCTGATCCATCTGTTGACTCCCTAGCTATCTTTTTTATCGTTGGGTGGTAGATGTTGTGCTGATTGGCTGATCCATCTGTTGACTCCCTAGCTATCTTTTTTATCGTTGGGTGGTAGATGTTGTGCTGATTGCCTGACCCATCTGTTGACTCCCTAGCTATCTTGTTTATCGTTGGGTGGTAGATGTTGTGCTGATTGGCTGATCCATCTGTTGACTCCCTAGCTATCTTTTTTATCGTTGGGTGGTAGATGTTGTGCTGATTGGCTGATCCATCTGTTGACTCCCTAGCTATCTTTTTTATCGTTGGGTGGTAGATGTTGTGCTGATTGCCTGACCCATCTGTTGACTCCCTAGCTATCTTGTTTATCGTTGGGTGGTAGATGTTGTGCTGATTGCCTGACCCATCTGTTGACTCCCTAGCTATCTTGTTTATCGTTGGGTGGTAGATGTTGTGCTGATTGGCTGACCCATCTGTTGACTCCCTAGCTATCTTGTTTATCGTTGGGTGGTAGATGTTGTGCTGATTGGCTGACCCATCTGTTGACTCCCTAGCTATCTTTTTTATCGTTGGGTGGTAGATGTTGTGCTGATTGCCTGACCCATCTGTTGACTCCCTAGCTATCTTTTTTATCGTTGGGTGGTAGATGTTGTGCTGATTGGCTGACCCATCTGTTGACTCCCTAGCTATCTTTTTTATCGTTGGGTGGTAGATGTTGTGCTGATTGGCTGACCCATCTGTTGACTCCCTAGCTATCTTTTTTATCGTTGGGTGGTAGATGTTGTGCTGATTGCCTGACCCATCTATTGACTCCCTAGCTATCTTTTTTATCGTTGGGTGGTAGATGTTGTGCTGATTGGCTGATCCATCTGTTGACTCCCTAGCTATCTTTTTTATCGTTGGGTGGTAGATGTTGTGCTGATTGCCTGACCCATCTGTTGACTCCCTAGCTATCTTTTTTATCGTTGGGTGGTAGATGTTGTGCTGATTGGCTGATCCATCTGTTGACTCCCTAGCTATCTTTTTTATCGTTGGGTGGTAGATGTTGTGCTGATTGCCTGACCCATCTGTTGACTCCCTAGCTATCTTTTTTATCATTGGGTGGTAGATGTTGTGCTGATTGGCTGATCCATCTTTTGACTCCCTAGCTATCTTTTTTATCGTTGGCTGGTAGATGTTGTGCTGATTGCCTGACCCATCTGTTGACTCCCTAGCTATCTTTTTTATCATTGGGTGGTAGATGTTGTGCTGATTGGCTGATCCATCTGTTGACTCCCTAGCTATCTTTTTTATCGTTGGGTGGTAGATGTTGTGCTGATTGGCTGATCCATCTGTTGACTCCCTAGCTATCTTTTTTATCGTTGGGTGGTAGATGTTGTGCTGATTGGCTGACCCATCTGTTGACTCCCTAGCTATCTTTTTTATCGTTGGGTGGTAGATGTTGTGCTGATTGGCTGACCCATCTGTTGACTCCCTAGCTATCTTTTTTATCGTTGGGTGGTAGATGTTGTGCTGATTGGCTGATCCATCTGTTGACTCCCTAGCTATCTTTTTTATCGTTGGGTGGTAGATGTTGTGCTGATTGGCTGATCCATCTGTTGACTCCCTAGCTATCTGCTTGGTAAGCTGGACGACTGGTTGCTTGGTTAGCTGCCTTACTTGTTGCTTTAACTGCTTTATTCGGTGTCTTGGTGGTTGGCTGGGTGGCAAGGTGGCTGCATGGCCAATGGTTGGGTGGTTGCTTGCTTGTTTGGCTGTGAAGTCTTTTGGCTGGGTCTCTAGTTGTTTGGTTGGCCGTCAGGTCAGTTCCATGGGTGATTGCCTGCTTGCTTCAGTGGCTGTTAAGCTGCATAATGATCTTTCCGTAAATAGGAATGTGAACTCGCTGAGCCGAGGTGAAAATCTTACAGTTGCGGAGCAGGATAGTGAGTAACCTAGAGCAGTTTTCTGTCTATTCTGCTCCTGGGATGCAACTTTGCTTAAAAAAAAAAACTCAATTTTTAGAGGACTCTACCATTGACACTTTGGTCAACAGTTTGTGTCTAGCAGCAAGACCCGGGAAAATGGAAAGGTCTTGGCCAGGTGGCCATGTGAGTTGACTGTAAATTGAAAGCAGTTGTTACAGTTCATAAGGCAGTTTAACACTGTCACACACGCGCTGCCCCAGAAAGATTACTGCGAGTTCTGTACATGACAGGGTTGCCAACACAGGCGGTGACGAACAAATGTCCTCACGAATAGTTTTTGGGTAATGCATTTACAATAATAAATATATAAATATTCACTATATACAAATTATAAGAGTGCTCGCTAACTAATAAAATTGTAGCTACTTTGTTTTTAAAAGTTTAAACAAATGTTATAGATGCTAAGATAAAATCGCACGTTTAACACTCTACATTTCCCACTCTATATCTTATCATTTAACATATTTGTGTAGAAAAATATGGGCTGAATACATTCCATTTTATTTTTAAAACAGTGAAACCTTTACTAATTTTTAACAGACAATCACATAAATAAAGCATTTTAAACATACAGTCATATAAATAAAGCATTTTTAACACACAATCACATAAATAAAGGATTTTTAACATACAACCACATAAATAAAAATTGTAAACATGCAATGACATAAGTAAAGACAAGATCTGAGAAGTCAACTCAAGCTGACAGCTCTACTATCTGACTAAACTTCGTGAAAATGTCTGATAATCTATTCCTTTCTTACACAGAACAGAGTTTAGTCAGACTTTTAAATTACTTGCCTTGCAGCGTTTTCTTTGTCAATCCCAGAATTTATTATTGTAGGAACTTTCTGAGACGTGGGTCCTAATGTTAAAGTTAATGAGGGCGCTAATAGCGAGCATCTGAGCATACTGGACTTCCCAGAGATAACCAGTAATATCACATCTCCGGACGGCCTCGTAATATCACATCTCTGGACGGCCTCGTAATATCACATCTCTGGACGGCCTCGTAATATCACATCTCTGGACGGCCTCGGTGAGGTACAGATTTGGCGCGCTTCACTTACAACAGTGGCCGACCAAACTTTTCTGTCAGGTGGATTTTGTTGTTTTTTATTTTACATTGTTTTTCTTTTTTTTTTTTTAGTTTATTGAGGCCTGATTTAAAAAAAAAGATTTAATTTAATGTAATTTGAGGGACTCTCCTAGCCCATAAGATACTTTCAGACAGATCGAAAATGAGTAGCTCATGTGAGTTGCTCTGACCGATTTTGCTTCATGTACGTGAGCACTTTTTTGTGTGAATCAGATTGTACGGCTTGAGACTTCATATCGCTGCTGGCAAGATTCTTCAGCTGCCGTGCGTGGAGCGGTGCTCCACCCGGCCAATGAAGAAAGGTGCAAATGGGGTTGTCGCGCGGCACCACTGCGGAAAAGGTGATAGAAAGGATAAAGCGAAGCAAACAGTCAAATCACGGCACCTCTGGTCTTGAGGTCGGCTACTTCCTAAGTGCATTCATATCAGTGTTGACATGCCTGAACCGGCTTAACCAAGAGGTTAAGACACTGCTGGCGAGACTCTTCGGATGCCGCGCGTGGAGTGAAGCTCCTCCCGGTCAAGGAAGAAACTGCGGAAAAGAAATAAGGGTTGCTGTCCAGCTTTGATGTGAAAAGGTGAAGGAAAGGATAAAGTGATGTTTAATCGGTATGTCCAGTAGTATCGCTGCGAGAGCTACACATACCACGGCGCCTCTGCTCTAGAGGCCGGCCACGTCCGAAGTACACCCATACTGGTGAAATATGCCTAAACCGGCACACACCAGGGGTGAAACTTGATGGCTAGACATGTCATGCCACCTCTGCTCTAGAGGTCGGTCACGCCTGGTATACACCCATACTGGTGAAATATGCCTAAACCGGCTCACACCAGAGGTGAATCTTGAAGGCTACGCATGTTACGGTACCTCTGCTCTAGAGGTCAGTCATATCCCAGACACGCCCATACTGGGATAATATGCATAAACCGGCTCAACCTAGAGGTGTAAGTCACTAGTGGCGAGGGTTCTAAGGACTGCAAACGCGCCACAAACAGCCTCTGGCAGTCAAGTCCAGCTCCTGGCCTTCCCGTGGCAGAACTGTTTAAACTGACAGGAGAAGGGGCGAGGGCGAATATCTGGCGCCTGAAAACCAGTTACTTAGGGTAGATGAGTGTCACGTTTGGTAGCTCATCTGCCGCTGTTGGCGAGATCTTCAGCTGCCGTGCGTGGAGCGGAGCTCTTCCCGGCCAATGAAGAAATTTGCAAATGAGGTTGCCGCGCAGCATCACTGCGGAAAAGGTGGTTGAAAGAATAAAGCGAAGCAAACAGTCAAATCACGGCACCTCTGGTCTGGAGGTCCGCCACGTCCTGAGTGCAGTCATATCGTGTGAAATGCATGAACCGGTTTGTCCCAGAGGTTAAGTCACTGCTGGCTTGACTTTTCAAATGCCGCGCGTGGAGTGAAGCTCCTCCCGGTTAAGGAAGTAAATGCGGAAATAAAGGTTGCTGTGCGGCGCCGATGGGAAAAGGTGGTGGAAAGTGAAGTTTAACCTGGTATGTCCAGTAGTATCGCTACGAGAGCTGTACCACGGCACCTCTGCTCTAGAGGCCGCCTACGTCCGAAATACACCTACACTGGTGAAATATGCCTAAACCGGCACACACCAGGGGTGGAACTCGATGGCTAGACATGTCATGCCACCTCCGCTCTAGAGGTCGGTAACGCCTGATAAACACCCATACTGGTGAATTTTGCCTAAACCGGCTCATACCAGGGGTGAATCTTGAAGGCTATGAATGTCACAGTACCTCTGCCCTAGAGGTCGGTCCCGTCCCAAACATGCCCATACTGGGAAATGCCTAAACCGGCTCAACCCAGGGGTAGAAGTCACTAGTGGCGAGGATTCGTCCTCCTGGACAAAAGCTCCATCCTGGTCACAACTAGGAAGGGTAGCGGCCACGACCGCAAAATGCTGAAGTCGGAGACACTGGACCAGGGAAGTCTAGATAGGCAACCACCTCTCACCCGGCGGGGATGTCTGCGTATCCTAATCACGCTGAGGTTTTCCGGTGAGAAAGTCCAACCCTGGACTGGATGGGCAACCACCTCTCACCCGGCGGTGATACACGGGTATCTCATAACACGTCGAGGTTTTCCGGTGAGAAAGTCCAACTCTGTCCTGGGTGGGCTGACGCCTCTCACCCAGCGGGGATGCACTGATATTCCAAACACGTCGAGGTCTTCCGGTGAGAAAGTCCAATCCTAGACCAAACTGGTGCAATGAAAACCACGGTGTCACGCAATCCCGCTTCCGAGACCCACCAAGAATACAGGCTAAAGCACTGTGATACTCTGAACCCCTTGTGGTCCTTCGTGGAACTCATGTGGTCTATTTTGGACCACACAGGGGACCACCGGACCTAACGAGGACCACATGTGTGAATTCAGTAGGTTCACAGTGCGGTTTTTGGTGGTAGAAGTGAACGAAGAAGAAGAAGAAGAAGACTAGTGGCGAGGATTCGTCCTCCTGGACAAAAGCTCCATCCTGGTCACAACTAGGAAGGGTAGCGGTCACGACCACAAAATGCTGAAGTCGGAGACACTAGACCAGGGCAGACTAGATAGGCAACCACCTCTTACCCAGCGCGGATGTATGCGTATCATAATCACGCTGTGGTTTTCCGGTGAGAAACTCCGACACTGAACTGGATGGGCAACCACCTCTCACCCGGCGGTGATCCACGGGTATTTCAAAATACGTCGAGGTTTTCTGATGAGAAAGTCCCACTCTGGCCTGAGTGGACTATCACCTCTCACCCAGCGGGGATATACTGATATCCAAAACAGGTCGAGGTCTTCCGGTGAGAAAGTCCAACTAAACTGGTGCAATGAAAAACACGTTGTCACGCAATCCCGCTTCTGAGACCCACCAAGAATACAGGCTCAAGCCCTGCGATACTCTGAACCTCCTGTGGTCCTCTCGGGGATCTCGTGTGGTCCTTTCGCGGACCACACAGGGACCACGGGTCTTAACGAGGACCACAGGCGTAAATTCAGTAGGATCACAGGGCGATCTTGGTGGTAGAAGAGAACGAAGAAGAAGAGACTTCATAAAACTGCAGAAATTAAGTGTTGTAGTATAATATTGACAGATTGTGAGTAATATTCTTCTGAATAAAGATGTTCTTTGGTTCTCTGATCATAACACATCGATGTTTCACAAATATTACACTTCACTATTCAGATCAAGTCCAATGAAATGTTCCTTGAATTCATTTATTTTAACAAATAAGTTCAAGAGGTATAGTTGATAACATCATTTGCATTGAAACACTTAATCATTTGTTCACAATATTCTATCATATTCTACATACAGCATTTCTCAATGTTCTCTTGTTTCACAATATTCTACACTTGATACGAGAACATTTCCTAACTCAGTATTATATCAGATCTGTAACATGTGGTCAACTAGGTTCTCGTCTAAAATCACTTTACTAGAAGTTCCAAAAGTATCAAATCTTCTTAATCACTTGAATCACTTGAAAACCATCTTCCGTCTAACACTACTTCTGATTTTATATCGTCTCGTCCTCTTTCTTCTCTTGTCTGTCTTCTGATTTCTTCTGACGGTCTTCCTCTGCCATCTCTTAATCGCAGTGTACTAACGAGCAAATTCTACTTGCCTCTTCTCTAGACTTCTGTTCTTAACTCTCATCTGATGGCTTCTCGGCTGCTCTGGTCGGACCTTCTTTCTTCACTCTTGACTGTCCACGTGCACTGACCATCCTTCTTGTAGTTCTGGTCAGTCGCTACTTGCCGGACCGACGGTGTTCTGACGATCTCCCTCCTCTGTCTCCTCTCTCTTCTGCTTCCGTACTTCTTCCTTTTTGTCTCTCTGCTCACCTTTTTATCTTCAAGTCCAGCTTGATGGATTACCAATAAGTATTTTGGCTCCACCCTTCAGATGTCCACTGGTTCCCATGAGCGTTCTGAATGTCAGTCATTCAAACTGTTCCGTGCCTTATCTCTCGTAAGGCAATTGTCCAATAGGCCACGCCTCTAAATATTTAATTGGTCAGCTGGCCGAGTTTGGTCACTCCTTTATTTAAAATGTGCGCAACAACGTCCTTAATGAGTGTCAGTCTGTGTCATTTTCGTCTATACAATTGTTATTTACCTAAGTCCTTATCTTGCTCTTTCCTGTCGGAGGTTTTATTGTGTCCTCGCTTTTTATTGTGTCTGCCTTTTCTATTTGTCTTTTCTATTTTGTTTACACATGTCAACGTCCAGACATCGCTTTGTTATCACTGGACCATCCTACTTTCTGGTGTCCTTCCTATGTATTACCTAAATCTCAGCGTCACTGAGTCTCGTATTTTACCTAAATCTCAGCGTCACTGAGTCTCGTCTTTTTCTATTCACTGTTTCCACTGTTTACTTTTGTCCGCGTCTTGTTCTAGTGTCATGGAAGTTCTATGCCTTTCTCTTCCTTTCTTCTCCATTTTTCTCTGTCGCTATTCGATGTTACTATTTTCTTTAAAGTATATTTTCATATTCATATTCATTAATAATAATAACAACAATAGTCATTACTTACAAGGCCATGCTTCAGTAGAGTATATGAAGTGCTGTATAATATATGAAGTGCTGTAGAATATATGAAGTGTTGTAGAATATATGAAGATTCATGTATATTTAAATTTCTCTCTGAGTTTAGTGAACCCGATGTAGTTTTTATAACAGACAACTAAAAGTTTTAAATGACTAAAAAGTATGGAGACATGGACTTGAATGAGAGCAGAAAACCATACACAAAGACAGCCGTACTTGGCATCACATTATAAGATAAATGTGATTTCTTCACATCTGGCAGAGACTTGAAGGAGTGTAAATGAATGTCAATTCTTCACATCTGGCAGAGACTTGAGGGAATTTAAATAAATGTCAATTCTTCACATCTTGTAGAGACTTCAAGGTGTGTAAATAAATATAAATTCTTCACATCTTGTAGAGACTTGAAGGAGTGTAAATAAATGTCAGTTCTTCACATCTTGTAGAGACTTGAAGGAGTGTAAATAAATGTCAGTTCTTCACATCTTGCAGAGACTTGAAGGAGCGTAAATGAATATCCAGGATATAGTTGCTTTGTATTTGAATTTGTTGTTGGTGGTGTTTTTAAATTGTGGCTTGAATATAGTGTCTTAACATTTCATTTCTGTGCCTAGAATGACGAATCAGATGTGAAAATTGGTTCGTTGGCTTTGTCGTGTGAGTAATTTCATTTTGAAACTTCTTTCTAACATTACGATGTTTATGTTGTTCTTTGCCTATTTATTATTGTTTATGGAATTGTGGTTTTTTAGCATTTAGTTTCCTCACTTACTATCGCCAATTGCTTGTGAAAACTGGTTCATGGGTGTCATTTTATTCATCAAGAAGTTTCTTTGTAAAACTGTTTTGTACAATTTATGTTCTCAACTAATAATATTTCTTATATGGCTATAGGTACCTCCTTGTACACTATTTACCCGAGCAACGCCGGGTAACCTGCTGGTATAAACATAAAATACAACAGTGTTTGGGTATAATGTGTAACCGCAAACCTGACGGACAGATTGTCAGTATCAAAATATTTCCAAGCCTCTTAGTAGCACAAGGAATTTCATCTCGGTACAACGAGAACTCTTGGTATCACATCCAAGTTCAAGGAGAACTCTTGGTATCACATCCAAGTTCAAGGAGAACTCTTGGTATCACATCTTGGTGCAATGAAAACTCTTGGTATCACATCTACGTTCACGGAGAACTCTTGGTATCACATCCAAGTTCAAGAAGAACTCATGGTATCACATCTCTGCAGAACCAGAACCCTTGGTATCACATCTCAGCACAACGAAAATGCTTGGTATCACATCTCAGCACAACGAAAATGCTTGGTATCACATCTCAGTACAAGGAGAACTCTTGTTTTTATTGTATTCCACAAACTTTGATTTACTGAGACACTAGCGTTTTACTTCTCCAGCCTCCCTGCAGCTGTGAGCTGATATTCTTTGCAGCCGATGCGTTGAAAGTGTTAAAGCACAGCGTCATGTCGGATTGGGAGCGGGTTATGAATGCTATTTTATCAGTTCCTAAGCTGAACTAAAAAGCAAAGTGTGCAGTACTTCTTTAGCAGATCCCGCAGGCAAGGGTGCGCCGCTAACCAAGGTAGGACTAATACTGGGGCTAAGAAGGGAAAAGTGGGAGTGGGACTTGACCAGCTAAGGTTGATTTGCCTAATCTAAAGCTACCATATCAGGAATGGTTCCCCAACCCTGAGGCTAACATGTCAGCTATAGTTCCCCAACCCGGAGGTTAACATGTCAGGTATAGTTCCCCAACCCGGAGGTTAACATGTCAGGTATGGTTCCCCAACACTGAGGCTAACATGTCAGCTATAGTTCCCCAACCCTGAGGCTAACATGTCAGGAATGGTTCCCCAAACCTGAGGCTAACATGTCAGCTATAGTTCCCCAACCCGGAGGTTAACATGTCAGGTATGGTTCCCCAACCCGGAGGTTAACATATCAGCTATAGTTCCCCAACCCTGAGGCTAACATGCCAGGAATCTGTTACTGATTGCCAAATCTGGAAGAGTCTTCGCCTCCACACAAATAGTAACTTTCTGTATTAGTCAAAAACTTTCCGCTCTCTCAAACCTCTCAACTCTCTCATCACTCCCAACTCTTTCATCACTCTCAACTTTTTCATCTCTCTCAACTCTTTCATCTCTCCCAACTCTCTCATCTCTCTCAACTCTTTCATCTCTATCCTCTCAATTCTTTCATCTCTATCAACTCTCTCAACTCCGTCATCTCTCATATCTCTTTCATCTCTCTCAATTCTCTCAGCTCTGTCATCTCTTTCATCTCTATCAACTCTTTCATCTCTCTCATCTCTCTCAACTCTTTCATCCCTGTCAATTCTTTCATTTCTGTAAACTCTTTCATCTCTATCTCTACTCTTTCATCTCTCTCATATCTCTGTACTGTTTCATCTCTCTCATATCTCTCAACTCTTTCATCTCTCTAATCTCTTTCCTTCCTCAACTCTTTCCACTCGCACACACTTCTCTCATCTCTCTCATCTCTTTCATCTCTCTCAACTCTCTTAACTCTTTCTCATCTCATTCATCCCTCTCAACTCTTTCATCTCCCTCATTTCTCTCTACTCTTCCATCTCTCTCATCTTTCTCACCTCTTTCATCTCTCCCATCTCTTTCCTCTCATCTCTCTCATTTCTATCAAATCTATCCTCTCTCTCAACTCTGTCAAATCTCCTTCATATCTCTCAACTCTTTCATCTCTCCTTCATCTCTCTCATATCTGTCAACTCTATCACCTACCTCGTCTCTCTCAACGCCTTGATCTCTCTCAACTCTTTCCCCTCTCTCAATCATTCATCTCTCAAAAATCTTTCACGTCTCTCATCTCTCTCAACTATGTAATCTCTCTCAACTATTTCATCTCTTTCAACTCTACTCTCTCATCCATCTCATCTCTCTCAACTCTTTTAAGTCTTTTATCTCTCTCAACTTTGTCATATATCCCAACTTTCTCATCAGTCTCATCTCTCTCAATTCTCTCATCTCCCTCAATTCTTTCATCTCTCTCATCTCTGTCATTTCTCTCAACTCTTTCATCTTTCTCATCTCTCTCAACTATGTAATCTCTCTCAACTATTTCATCTCTTTCAACTTTGTCATCTCTCTCTACTCTATCATCCATCTCATCTCTCTCAACTCTTTTAAGTCTTCTATCTCTCTCAACTGTGTCGTATCTCTCAACTTTCTCATCCTTCTCATCTCTTTCAACTTTGTCATCTCTCTCATCTCTCTCAACTCTGTCATATCTCTCAACTTTCTCATCCATCTCATCTCTCTCAGCTCTTTCATCTCTCTCAACTCTGCTATCTCTCTCATCCCTTTCATCTCTCTCCTCTCTCTCTCAACTCTATTACCTCTCTCGACTTTTTTCATCTCTCTCAACTCTGTCATCTCTCTCAACTCTATCACCTCTCTCACTTCTCAACTCTGTCATCTCTCTCAACTCTATCACTTCTCTCACTTCTCAACTCTGTCATCTCTCTCAACTCTGTCATCTCTCTCAACTGTGTCATCTCTCTCAACTCTGTCATCTCTCTCAATTCTGTAATCTCTCTCAATTCTTTCATTTCTCTCATCTCTCTCAACTCTGTCATCTCTCTCAACTCTGTCATCTCTCTCAATTCTGTAATCTCTCTCAATTCTTTCATTTCTCTCATCTCTCTCAACTCTGTCATATCTCTCAACTTTCTCATCCATCTCATCAACTCTCTCATCTATCTCAACTCTTTAATCTCTCTCATCTCTCTCAACTCTCTCATCTCTCTTAGATCTTTTATCTCTCTCATCTCTCTCAACTCTCTTATCTTTCTTAACTCTTTTATCTCTCGCAACCTTCTCAACTCTCTCAAATTGCTCATCTCTTTGAGCTCTTTCACCTCTCTCATCTCTCTTAACTCTTTTATCTCTCTCAACCCTCTCAGCTCTCTCAAAGTGTTCATCTCTCTAAGCTCTTTCACCTCTCTCTCCTCTCTCATCTCTCTTAACTGTTTCATCTCTCTCAACCCTCTCAGCTCTCTCAAATTGTTCATCTCTCTCAGTTCTTTCATCTCTCTCAACACTCTCAGCTATCTCAAATCGTAATCTCTCTCGACTCTCTCATCTCTGTCAACTCTCAAGAATATTTGTAGTGAAATAAAAAGCTGTGATGTGATTCATGCAACAGGCCCGAAGGTTCGCTGACAAATGTTCTGGCTTTGATATGAATGTGAACATGAATTATACAATATTTTGTTGTATCTTCTCACAAACTGCGAATTTGAAGTACTGTTATGGATGGATGGATGGATGGATGGATGGATGGATGGATGGATCAAACACACAAATGTGAGCAGAAAGTAAACAGATGTGATTGATTTAAAGACACAAACAATTCTAGACGAACATAATTCAACCATTGCCAGTTAAGCTTCAATTTTCAAACTGTCACCGCCAAAAACTAGCACAGAGCAACGACCTCAGGCCACGAGGCCCAAAGTGAGGGGGGGGGGGGAGAGAGAAGTTCTCAAGTGGGACAATATCCGAAGTGCACGAAACCCAATCAGGAAACGAAATCCTAAAATATACTGCTGTAGGCGTACACGATACGAAATTGGATTTCTGTTTGGTCTTGTAAAAGGTGGCATCTTATTCCGGCATTTTTGTTGCCGTAGACTGAATTCAAAACCATTATAAAACTGTATAGTCTCATTAGACTTTTAAATTTGTTTCGCTGTTTTTTTTCCCTTCTTTTCTTTCTTTACTTTCTGATATAGCACTATTTGTATGTTATTTGTTTTGTTGTTTTTATTTATTTATTATTATTGATTGTTTCTTTTTTATTTACTTTCAGTTTCCTATTTACAAATCTTTTCTGTGAATTGTGTTCCTTTGCAGTGCCTTTCTTTTCTGTCTCAGAGTAATTGTTTTCTTCTTTCGCCTCTTATAAGTACCCGCCATAAGTACCTGTTATCAGTACCTGTTATAACTATCTTATATGTGCATATTACAAGTATCTGTTATATGGACCTGTTATAAGTGCCTTTACAAGTACCTCTAATATGTGCCTGTACACGTACCTGTTAAAAGTGCCAGTTACAAGTACCTGTTATATGTTCATGTTATGTGTGCCTGTTAAAGTACCTATAATAAGTGCCTGTTACACGTACCTGTTGGCATATTGGGCCAATTTAAAGTTGGCTTTTGAAATATATAAGAAATCTTAGGAAACCAAACATTAATGTCTTATGTACGTATCACGAAGAAAGATCAAATGCCGAATTGTTCTGCTTTGTATTGTTTTATCGCAAAACTCAATAGTTTTGGTATTCGTAAATTCGCCTTTTGTCAATAGATGCGCTGCTGTAAGGGCGTGTCTTATAAATGAATCTGCCACATGTGACAAAATATAGCAAGAATTGTTGTGTACAGATTCTGTAGCTTAGAGTTTGTGTGTGTTTTGTTGTTTATGGTAAAGAAACGGTGAAGAGCATATGAACTATGTGATTTATGGGGATTCGTTTGATGTTATTTCACAAATTTACTGCCACAATCTGAAACAAACCTAGACATTACTATATGAGAGAACATGTGGGCATATGAAACAAAGAGGGACATTACTGTATGAGAGAACGTGTGGGTATATGAAACAAAGTTAGACATGTATGAGAGAATATGTGGGCATATGAAACAAAGCTAGACATTAGAGAAAATTTGAGCATATAAAACAAAGCTAAACATTACTGTATGAGAGAATATGTGGGCATATGAAACAAAGCTAGACATTATTGTATGAGAGAAACGTGGGTCTGTTAAACAAAGCTAGACATGATTCAATGAGACAAAATGTGGGCCTGTGAAAGGAAGGTAGACATGATTCAATGAGACAAAAGGTGGGCCTGTGAAAGGAAGGTAGACATGATTCAATGAGACAAAAGGTGGGCCTGTGAAAGGAAGGTAGACATGATTCAATGAGACAAAAGGTGGGCCTGTGAAAGGAAGGTAGACATGATTCAATGAGACAAAAGGTGGGCCTGTGAAAGGAAGGTAGACATGATTCAATGAGACAAAAGGTGGGCCTGTGAAAGGAAGGTAGACATGATTCAATGAGACAAAAGGTGGGCCTGTGAAAGGAAGGTAGACATGATTCAATGAGACAAAAGGTGGGCCTGTGAAAGGAAGGTAGACATGATTCAATGAGACAAAATGTGGGCCTGTGAAAGGAAGGTAGACATGATTCAATGAGACAAAAGGTGGGTCTGTGAAAGGAAGGTAGACATGATTCAGTGAGACACAATATGGGCCTGTGATAGGAAGGTAGACATGATTCAATGAGACAAAATGTGGGCCTGTGAAAGGAAAGTAGACATGATTCAATGAGACACAATATGGGCCTGTGAAAGGAAGGTAGACATTATTTAATGAGACAAACATGGGCCTGTGAAAGGAAAGTAGACATGATTCAATGAGACAAAATGTGGGTCTGTGAAAGGAAGGTAGACATGATTCAGTGAGACAAACATGGACCTGTGAAATAACGTTAGACACTCTATAGATCATAACAAAGATCTTGAAGCAAGGCATCACATGGTATGCAAAATGATCTTCGTGGCTTTCCAACTAACATAATTCTCAGCACGATTCACCACTTTGTTGCGCTACAGCATAATTATATATATATATATATATACAGCCTTCCTATTACATGTAAGTTGCAGACCACCTTCTCGGCTATAAGTTGCAGACCACCTTCTCGGCTATAAGTTGCAGACCACTTTCCCGACTATAAGTTGCAGACCACCTTCCCGGCTATGTGTAAGTTGCAGACCACATTCCCGGCTATAAGTTGCAGACCACCTTCCCGGCTACGTGTAAGTTGCAGGCCACCTTCCCGGCTACATGTAAGCTGCAGACCACCTTCCTGGCTACGTGTAAGCTGCAGACCACCTTCCTGGCTACGTGTAAGCTGCAGACCACCTTCCCGGCTACGTGTAAGTTGCAGACCACCTTCCCGGCTACGTGTAAGTTGCAGACCACCTTCCCGACTATAAGTTGCAGACCACCTTCCCGACTATAAGTTGCAGACCACCTTCCCGGCTACATGTAAGTTGCAGACCACCTTCCTGGCTACGTGTAAGTTGCAGACCACCTTCCTGGCTACGTGTAAGTTGAAGACCACCTTCCTGGCTACGTGTAAGCTGCAGACCACCTTCCTGGCTACGTGTAAGCTGCAGACCACCTTCCTGGCTATGTGTAAGCTGCAGACCACAAGCTTATCACGACGCCGGAAACTCTTAATTGCTTTTATTCAACAGACGGCACTCAAAACTAAAACGACAACCCAGGCACAGAGAGCATGATGATCTATCACAGGCTACTTGTGGGCCGCCTAACTAAAGGTTGACAACCCAGGCACAGAGAACATGATGATCTATCACAGGCTACTTGTGGGCCGCCTACTAAAGGTTGACAACCCAGGCACAGAGAACATGATGATCTATCACAAGCTACTTGTGGGCCGCCTACTAAAGGTTGACAACCCAGGCACAGAGAACATGATGATCTATCACAGGCTACTTGTGAGCCGCCTACTAAAGGTTGACAACCCAGGCACAGAGAGTATGATGATCTATCACAGGCTACTTGTGGGCCGCCTACTAAAGGTTGACAACCCAGGCACAGAGAACATGATGATCTATCACAAGCTACTTGTGGGCCGCCTACTAAAGGTTGACAACCCAGGCACAGAGAACATGATGATCTATCACAGGCTACTTGTGGGCCGCCTACTAAAGGTTGACAACCCAGGCACAGAAAGCATGATGACTTGTCACAGGGTACTTGTGGGCCACCTACTAAAGGCTGACAACCACTCTGCTGTATTACTGAAAATACTTGTAGTATTACTACACCTATTCTAGACAGCAGCTCTAAGTATTAGCACCGTTATTACTAAACTTATGTCTGTCAACAGAATTACACCACAAATATTTCTAACACTGTCATTTCTCGCATTATAATTTCTCGCACTATAAAGCTGTCATTTTTAGCACTGTAACTTCTAATACTATAATTTTTAGCACTAATACTTCTAGCACTACAATTTCTAACAACATAGCTTCTAACACTATAACTTCTTTATTTGTTTTACTTTCTGAAGAGCGATAGATGTCTTCCTTTTAATTTCCCCCATTGTATCTCCATTATTAGTTAGTAGTGATCCAAGATATTCAAAACTCTCCACTTCTTCCATTTTTTGCTCATTGATATATATTTCAGCTGCTTTGTTTGTTTTGTCAGTTGTCATCAATTTAGTTTTCTTTGCATTAAGATAGAGGTTCTGCTCTTCGCTGTTCTTACGGACTGACATAATTAGTTTTTCCATTCCTTTTTGTGTTGTGGACAGTAATACTTTGTCATCAGCATATCTAATATCTGGTATTTCATAACCTCCAATTGTTATGGCATTGTAATATTCTTTGTCTACATCTTCTCTAACATTCCACATTATATTTTCAGTATACAAGTTAAATAAGTAAGGCGACAATATGCACCCCCTGACGGACCCCTTGTTTTATGTCAAACCAAGTTGTTGTTTCACCATTTATTCTTACTGCTACTTGTTGGTCTAGATACAGCAGTGATGTTAATTGTATCAAATGTGTTGGAAATCCCATTTTTTCCATTATTTCCCAAAGTTTCTGGTGTTGTACACAATCAAATGCCTTTGAGTAGTCTATAAAGGATAAATATAGATTCACATTAAACTCTCTGCATTTCTCTATTATTAATCTTAGATTGAATATATGATCTCTTGATCCTCTTCCTTGCCTGAAACCAACTTGAACAGTATTGACTTCTTCTTCTATTTTCTGTCAAAGTCTACCCATTATGATTTTTAACAGAATTTTACTGGCATGACTAATCAGGGCAACAGTTCTGTAGTTTGTGCATAATTTCAGGTTACCCTTTTTTTGGCAGTGGTATGAATACAGTTCTTTTCCATTCTTTCAAATACCTGAATGCCATATCTTTTTACACAGTGCATGATAGATTGTTGCACATTCCTTTCCTCCTGCTTTAATAAATTCATCTGTTATCTCATCACATCCTGGTGATTTACCATTTTTCAGATTCTTTATTGCTCATAAAACTTCTATTGTCGGTTCGGGTTCTTTCTCCTCCAATAATAATTCACACTGTTGATTTCTGCTTCCACGGTCGGTTGTTTCATACATTCCTTTGCAATATTCCTTCCATCTTTCTAGAATTTCCTCTGTCTCTGTCAAGGTATTCCCCATCTCATCACAAATTACATTTAGCTTAGGTGTGACATTTCTCGTCAATGTCTTCATTTCTTTAAACATTTCATTATCTCTTCCACACTTCTGATGTTCTTCTTATTCTTTCGCAACAATCTTGTATGTATTGTTTTTTGTCTTTTCTTATGTTTCTTCGTACTTCTTTTGTTAAAGTTTTATATTTATCTTTGTTGTTGTTTGTCACTTTCCATTGCGTCTTCATCTATCGCTCTTCAGAAAGTAAAACAAATAAAGAATCTGTGGAGAGGAGCAGACAGAACTACAAAAATAAGATTTTTAAGGGCATGCATCTTTCCCATCGCAACATATGCCTGTGAGACCTGGGCACTTAACAAAACAGCTGAGAAACACATAAATGCCTTTGAATGTAAATGCTACAGAAGAGTTCTCCAAATATCGTGGACACAAAAAAGAACAAATATATCCATACTACAAGAGCTTAATGTTGAAGAAGGCTGGCTAGTAAAGAGGATTAAAGAGAGAAAACTTAAATATTATGGACACATTAAACGTCATAATAATTTAAAGAAGACCGTATTGGAAGGATACATAATGGGAAAAAGAAAAAGAGGAAGACCAAAACGAAGATGGCTACAAGACATCGTTGACGATTTGCAAATGGATGCAGCAGCAGCAGGCCATCTTGCTCACAACCGAGAGGCCTACAGGAGTGCTGTTTGGGAGGCAAAGTTCCTCAAGGGGTATGCACATGAATGAATGACTATAACTTCTAACACTACAACTTTTAGCACAATACTACAGTTTGTTACTACTAGTACTACTACTTTTGCCACGATTGCAACTATCACCATTATCACTATGACACAGTCTATAGATATTTATATCACTGGAAGTACTACAACACTAGACTGAAACACGCATGAAACAAGGATGTATACTGTCTCCTTTGCTTTTTGGAATTGCAATAGATTTCATAATGAAAAAATGTTGCACAAGGTAACACAGGTAATGATTGGATACATGGGACCCAACTATAAATCTTGATTTTGCTGATGACATAACTCTTATCTGCAAAAATGTGAATTCCATGCAAGAAAAAACAGATAGCCTGTCTTCACTGGCTAGCAAAATATGACTTGAAATTAACAAGGACAGAACAAAAATAATGAAACTTCCCATTAATCAAAATGGAAAAATACACGTAGAAGGGACAGATATTGAAGAAGTCAGTCAATTTGCATACCTTGGCAACTACACAGACCAGGATGGTGACACTAGAAAGGAAGTTAAAATTAGAACTGCAAAAGCAGCATCGATCTTCAAAGATCTTGAGAACATATGCCACTCAAAAGTTATAAGCACAAACATCAAGTTAAGATTATTCAATTCAAATGTAATATCCACCCTCATTTATGCATGCGAAAGCTGGAAAACAACTAAAGAAATAGACAATAAATTAGATTCTTGTGAAAATAAATGCCTAAGGAAAATACTCGGCATCAAGTGGAACGAATTCAAGAACAATGCAGAGATAAGACAGATGAGCGAACCAACCAGTCTCATTGGTGATCAGGAAAAGGAGATGGACATGTTGGTCACGCGATGGGAAGAAACAATCAGAGAATACCAAAACAAGCTATAAAGTGGAACACAACAGACCGAAGAAAAAGAGGCAGACCACGTGAAACTCTAAAGAGGACATTGATAAGAGAGGTTAAATTAATAGGCATAAAATCCCTTGATGAGGTTGAAAAGCTTGCCGAAAACACTAAAAATTATCGAACTACCTTGCAAGCCCTCTCTCTCTCTCTCTCTCTCTCTCTCTCTCTCTGAACCTTAAGTGCCCAGGGCACATGGGGCTTCCGCAAGGGTTTTCCACGCCTGTTCTTCGCCTTTTTTTCTGCTCTTGCCCAGGTGAGCCCTCTATTGCTCAACATCCTTTCTGTTGTTCTTCTCCATGTCTCTTTTGGTCTACCCTTACTTCTGTTCCCCTGTGGTGTCCATCTTAGTGCTATTTTTGGTAGTGAGTTATCAGTCAAGCCCTACGTGACGTTTAACGGGACGGGAAGGATATAAGATAATAAGTACTACAGCTGTTATTTTTACCCATATTGGTAATACCCCTCTTACTGCTACAGCTGTGTTTGCTACCCCTGTTACTTATATCACATTTACTAAAACACACACACTCTCTCTCCCTCTCTCTCTGGGAGAGATCGTATACATAAACACTAACAAGTTAAAGCAGTTGACCGAACTAACTTAGAGAAAGCTGTCACTGTCTGGCGACCCCCCGAAATAAAACCGACGTTTTCGCTCGTCACACACAATGAAAATAGCTCCAGCGGAGCACATATTTTTGGGGGTCCTAGGCATAGCCAGAAGGTAAGGGACCGCACAGCTACTAAGCTGCTGTTTGCTGTGGGTCGTATACATTCACAGCCGCTAGTAGTGTGGCGGATAATTCTTCGGTTCGTAGTCAAAGTCGGTATGAATTTTTAAACAACCGCGCTTAACTAAGAAAAAAGAAGACACGGCCAAGGCAAGAAGAAGCGATGAATGGATAGAGAAGTTAGCAGCAATCAATGCACAAGTGTTTGTGACCTGTTAAATATAATATTTCTCTCATCTGGGCCTGCAGAACTTGCACACGTCACCTGGAAAGTGATTTTTTGAAGATAGTAAAGTAGGTCGCGGGTATGTAAGGTTTCCGTGGCAGTGTTTGTGCTGTAGGAGAATGTGCAAGTGGAAGCAGTAAGTTCATTTCGTAGCTGAACCTGAAATAAAGGACGTTTAGCGTTTGCTGTTTACGGCCAATATCGTTTCATTTCCTTCTGTGCAAAAGACGGGCTTTTGTGTGCGTTTTTTTGAGCAGTGTTCAGTGACAGATACTGCAACGTGTTTAGACGGTCCAATAATACTTGAACTTCGCTGTTTAATGTTCTCCAAGTTTATCATGCTTTAAGTATCTTAAAAACTGTTTTTACATAACAAACTTGTTTTAATGCTGTTTTTATATGACTGTTTTTTTTTCATTTTTCGGGGTATTTTTTATGTGCAGAGAATTTGAAGCAAACCCTGGTTTCTGTTTCATTCTGTGAGAAGAGCTTGTGCTTTCTTGACTGAGTTTCTTGTTCCGTGAACTTCATTTGGAGTTTTCTTTGACGTTGGAAGCTTGGGGATCTTATAAAACTTCTGATGCTTCCATATTTGCGATATCTGCTGCTGGTACTAACATACGGGACTTAATGTTATATACTGCTGGTACCAACATACGGGACTTAATTTTATATACTGCTGGTACCAACATACGGGACTTAATTTTATATATTGCTGGTGCACAAATATTTGGCCCAACTAGTTTCAGTGTCCACGAGTGTATATGCAACTTGTGATATATCACATTTTTTAAAGGATACTAGAGTGATAGATTCGATTCTTTACATGCGCATCAGTTTCCGAGAAGAGAAGATATACTCAGTGGCTACATTTCCTGAAGGATCTGTATTTGTCAGGTGAGTTCTGCTAATTTTGATTCATTAGTTACTTTACCGTCTGCGAGTAACTGCAAACTTTGGTTCTTGCTGGTGGTAGTTGACAGTGTGCGAGTAACTGCAAACTTTGGTTCTTGCTGGTGGTAGTTGACTGTGTGCGAGTAACTGCAAACTTTGGTTCTTGCTGGTGGTAGTTGACTGTGTGCGAGTAACTGCAAACTTTGGTTCTTGCTGGTGGTAGTTGACAGTGTGCGAGTAACTGCAAACTTTGGTTCTTGCTGGTGGTAGTTGACAGTGTGCGAGTAACTGCAAACTTTGGTTCTTGCTGGTGGTAGTTGACTGTCTGCCAGTAACCACAAACTTTGGTTCTTGCTGGTGGTAGTTGACTGTCTGCCAGTAACTGCAAACTTTGGTTCTTGCTGGTGGTATTTATCTTGCGGAAAAAATATTATACTGATGTGAAAGTGATCGTCCCAGTTTCCTTCAATCCTGGTAACAAATCTTAACCAGATGTCTTACGAGTCTCCACTATCAACTGGAACACTTTGATATCTGCTTCGTTGTCCAGACAAGAACAGCCTGTTTCTGGGACTACCAAGTACAGATAGGATGGAGTTTTGATCGGTTTTGACTGGCTGTGGTTTGTCAGAGTTTTTTAATCTTCCGGTCTAAACCAGTATTCTCTGGTTATAAACCAGTATTCTCTGTACTGTCATAACAAAATAAAGCTGGGGACCAAGCAACGACGCTCTGTCTGAAGTGGTCAGCGATCCGCGGCTGATTTTGTGCATCATCGTTGGGGAATCATTACTGATCAAGACCCTGTTTTATTCTACGTAATGTCCTTGGTCCATACTTCAACGTGTAGGGATCGAAATAGGACGGTAAACCTAGTTCTAAAAATAAATCATTCAGAAGATGGATGTGTCGGGCCTAAAGTCGCAGATATCATAGTCTAGCTACAAACTGTCACATATCACAGCCTAGCTACAAACTGTCACATATCACAGCCTAGCTACAAACTGTCACATATAACAGCCTAGCTACAAACTGTCACATATCACAGCCTAGCTACAAACTGTCACATATCACAGTCTAGCTACAAACTGTCACATATCACAGCCTAGCTACAAACTGTCACATATCACAGTCTAGCTACAAACTGTCACATATCACAGTCTAGCTACAAACTGTCACATAAAAAACAACACCCTTTTTAAAAGTCGAATGTAGGTGAAGAGGAAAATAGAAAGCCTGACAAAATTATAATAGAAATACTGACTAAATCATGACTTGTCTTACTGACACTGGAAGTACTACTTGCACGACAACGCTGGTCGTTTCTAGAAAATTCCAGTTTGTTTTCTCAACCTGAATGGAATGTGAATATTTGTTGTATAGATAGAGTGGAATGTGAATATTTGTTGTATAGATAGAATGGAATGTGAATATTTGTTGTATAGATAGAGTGGAATGTGAATATTTGTTATATAGATAAAGTGGAATGTGAATATTTGTTGTATAGATAGAATGGAATGTGAATATTTGTTGTATAGATAGAATGGAATGTGAATATTTGTTGTATAGATAGAGTGGAATGTGAATATTTGTTGTATAGATAGAGTGGAATGTGAATATTTGTTGTATAGATAGAGTGGAATGTGAATATTTGTTGTATAGATAGAATGGAATGTGAATATTTGTTGTATAGATAGAGTGGAATGTGAATATTTGTTGTATAGATAGAGTGGAATGGGGATATTTGTTGTATAGATAGAGTGGAATGGGGATATTTGTTGTATAGATAGAGTGGAATGGGGATATTTGTTGTATAAATAGAGTGGAATGGGGATATTTGTTGTATAAATAGAGTGGAATGGGGATATTTGTTGTATAGATAGAGTGGAATGGGGATATTTGTTGTATAGATAGAGTGGAATGGGGATATTTGTTGTATAGATAGAGTGGAATGGGGATATTTGTTGTATAGATAGAGTGGAATGGGGATATTTGTTGTATAGATAGAGTGGAATGTATTTGCGGAATACATAATGTGAAATATGCATGTTTATTATACGGGTAAGGTCAAATGTCAATGTATGAGGTACACGTACATAAGTGTAACTAAGCTGAAATGTGAATGTTTGAGGTACACGTAAGTGAAGTGATATGTGAATGTGGTACACGTAACTAAACGTAACTAAAGTGAAATGTGAATGTTTGTGGTACACGTAACCAAACGTAATTAAGGTGAAATGTGAATATTTGAGGCAAAGTAAGATCAAATGTGAGATTTTGTTTCACAGACGGGGGAGATTTGTCTTATAAAAGCATCAACAGTCAGTAAATGACTTTCCCCCCTCTCTTCTTCTTCTTCTTCTTCTGCTTCAGGTGCCGCGGAGATTGGATCCTATCACTTCACAGATGCCAGTCTTTCATGCTGTCCCGGCAGTTTACTTAACTCCTTCTCATCATGATTTGCATGGGGATTGTCTGCTGTCTTCTCTCTCTCTCTCTCTCTCTCTCTCTCGCTTTCTTTCTCTCTCTCTCTTTCTCTCTCTCTTTCTCTGTCTTCCTCTTCTTCTTTCTTCTTTTGCATTTTATTTCTTCCTGTTTTGTTTTTATTCTGTTTTATCAAGCCATTCCCCCAGAGTCTTACACACATTCCTGGAGCCATGTCTACTGTACACACACATACAATTTTTCTTTCTCTGAAAGCCTTATTAAGACATGCATTGTCAACATCGTTGGTGGCACAGCAGGCAGAGGTCAGCCAGTGTAGCATGCACGTGCTATGAGTGAGGGCAGACAGAGCGCCAGGACCTCTCACGTCCACAGCACGCGACGTCCTAGCTCGCGGCTCTCTTACCACGGACCGCTATGGCCACGACGATGATGCTGACGATGATGCCGACGGTGCTGTACTTGCTAGGTCAATAAAAACAGGCCTTGCCTGCTGACTGTTACTTACAATTTGGTTCTCACGTCTGCCATGAGATCTAACTGGTCCTTCATTCGTGGATAACGTTCTGTGACAAGACTTAAGTAAGCGACTTCTGCCACCGTATCAATAGCCTCACTACTTTCGTCTTTACAAATCTGTATTAATAGACTTTTTTGTCTAGTTGCATTTCTCTGACAACTTTAACGTTTTCTGAAGTTAATTTTCCACATATCACTGACACATGTCTCAGTTTTTTCATCATGATTCTGTAACTCTGGACATCTCATGTTGTATGTGAGTGTGTTTTGTTATTTCTGTCGTGTTAAGTGTTTTACTAAATGTAACCAAATATTGTTTTGTGAGTTTCACTCTTGAAGTGTTTATTTAAGCTTATTATTACAACGAGAACAATCAACTTTTAACGGCTGTTGAATACTGTCATTGTTTTAGCTGTGTTATCATCATCATCATCATCATCATCATCATCGTCTAATTAAGTCTTTGTTTACTGTTTGTAAATTTCTTCCTTGTCAGAGATCCAAACACTGTCACACAGATTGTCTACAACATCTGTCACTGAGAATATCTCTAACATCTGTCACTGAGATTATCTACAACATCTGTCACTCATATTATCTACAATATCTGTCACTCAGATTATCTACAAAATCTGTCGCTCAGATTATCTACAACATCAGTCACTGAGATTATCTACAACTTCTGTCACTCACATTATCTACATCTGTCACTCACATTATCTACGTCTGTCACTGAGATTATCTACATCTGTCACTGAGATTATCTACAACATCTGTCACTCACATTATCTACATCTGTCACTGAGATCTACATCTGTCACTCTGGATGTTTCAGTCACGTGGTAACATACGCTTAGTAGAGCCCCCAAGGTTATGTTCTCCATGTTCTTGTTTGATATCTTTCTTCTACGTTACAGAGGAGGGAGAGGGAGGGAGAAGGAGAGAGAGAGAGAGGGGGGGGGGAGAGAGAGAACTACTTTGTGGATTATTTCGATGTTAGGCAAAAAAAACAAACTATTTATCGAGTTGATCTAGCAGCACGCAAAACAAAGGAGTAATCACGAAGACTAGAAGGAATACAGCAGTGAAGGTTGTCTCTAGTTAGGACCCAATAACGTGGCTGCTGGGAAAGCTCCACTACCGTGTCGCATAAAACAATTCTCTACCTTCCCGCTAGAACGACGTCAGAAACTGCACGTAGACTGTACACTCACCGTCTGGTCAGGTTGCCAGCCTCATCTTTCCTGGCCTGTATAGAATTAGATCAACTCTGTGTATAGATTAGCTTTGTGTAGATCAATGCCGTGTATGTTAGCCTGATTGACGCTGTGTGAAAGTATATTTTAGCCAGACTAATGTTGTATATGTTTTAGGAAAAGAAACAGTGTATATTTTACTAAAATTAACACCGTATACGTGTATATTTTAGGTAGAATAGTCCAGTATATATTTTAGCTGCAATAACGCTGTGTATAATTTAGATAGATTAGTTCCCTATATATTTTAGCTAGATTAACGCCATATAAGACTATATTTGAAGCAGATGAAGGTTGATTTTGCTGTTTCGTGGCTTACACAAGGCCACTGTGCTGTTTTCTAGATTCTGTTTTCAACCTTCTTGGCAACTAGTTAGCTGGCCGTGCACTGACTCGCAGCTGAAAAGAATGACGCCAAGGAATTCAAAAACACTACCCTTCAGATCATTTGAGCTGGCTATAAAACTGTTGATTATCTTTCATCACATCTCGATATTGGCAATAGTTTATGCATGGTGTACCTGTGTCACACACGCCCATGTAAATCTCTTATTTGAAACTGTTTCAAGATTTTATGGCTCGCATATTTTTGTTATAAACCAACTTGGCAGTTACATTAACGTTTTCTGTTTTATAGTTTGGCCAGTTACGGTTAAGTGCGAAGTTGAGGAAGTAAGTTTTTTGGCTTTTATTTTGGTCTTTATGGGTAATGAATTACTGGCAAGCGAGATGTAATTGATCATTACATCTTCTATCATGGAATTTTGATGTGTAATAAAGTGGCAGTGAAAAATTATTATATAAGAGAGATGTCATCAAGGCTAATGAGCAATACCGTAAGAGAATTTGATGTTATATAAGAGAGATGGCAATTTGATCTAGTCCTCCACCTACAGCAAGCCACTACTCTCACACAGGTTTCACTCAGGCAACACGGAAAGGATCGACGTACTTTCTCTCTGTCTCTTAATCAGCCCTCTCTCTGTCTCTCTCTCTTTCTTAATCAGCCCCCCCCCTCTCTCTCTGTCCCCTCTCTCTCCCTCTGTCTCCCTCCCTCTGTCTGTCTCCATCTCTCTCTGTCTCCATCTCTCTCTGTCTCCATCTCTCTCTGTCTCCATCTCTCTCTCTGTCTCTATCCCTCTCTGTCTTCTTCTCTCTCTGTCTCCATCTCTCTCTGTCTCCATCTCTCTCTGTCTCTATCCCTCTCTGTCTCCATCTCTCTCTGTCTCCATCTCTCTCTGTTTCCATCTCTCTCTATCTCCCTCTCTCTCTGTCTGTCTCCCTCTGTCTCTCTCTGTCTCCCTTTCTCTCTGTCTATCTCTCTGTCTGTCTCCCTCTGTCTGTCTCCATCTCTCTCTGTCTCCCTCTCTCTCTGTCCCCACTCTCTGTCTCCCTCTCTCTGCCACCCCTCTCTCTATCTCCCTCTGTCTACCTCTCTCTCTGTCCCCCCTCTCTGTCTCCCTCTCTCTGCCATCCCTCTCTCTGTCTCCCCTCTCTCTGTCTCCCTCTCTCTCTGTCTACCTCTGTCTTTCTCTCTCTTTCTGTCTGTCTCCCTCTCTCTCTGTCTGTCTGTCTCCCTCTCTCTCTATCTCCCCTTCTCTCCGTCTCCCCCTCTGAAGTATCCTTCTTTATATATTATACAGGGAGGTTTCATTGTTTGTGATAATAACGTTCTCACCACATCACCATTATAACCTCAGTCTATGATGTGCGTCACTCACATAATCCATGGTGTCTGTCACTCACATAATCCATGGTGTCTGTCACTCACATAATCCATGGTGTCTGTCACTCACATAATCCGTGGTGTCTGTCACTCACATAATCCATGGTGTCTGTCACTCACATAATCCATGGTGTCTGTCACTCACATAATCCATGGTGTCTGTCACTCATATAATCCGTGGTGTATGTGACTCAAATAATCCGTGGTGTCTGTCACTCACATAATCCATGGTGTCTGTCACTCACATAATCCATGATGTCTGTCACTCACATAATCCGTGGTGTCTGTCACTCACATAATCCATGGTGTCTGTCACTCACATAATCCATGGTGTCTGTCACTCACATAATCCGTGATGTCTGTCACTCACATAATCCATGGTGTCTGTCACTCACATAATCCGTGATGTCTGTCACTCACATGATCTATGGTGTGTGTCACTCACATAATCCGTGATGTCTGTCACTCACATGATCTATGGTGTCTGTCACTCATATAGTCTATCATCATCATCATCATGTGTCATGCCTTGGTGCGCTGACGACCATGTCTCTCCACAGTTTCAAATCTTTCATGCTATTCGCCAATACTGTTATTGTGCCTCTCCCTTGCCATTTTGTCAAGCCATCTATGATTTTCTTTCTTGGTCTACCTCTCCCTTTCCTGCCTCCAATTCTCCCTCTTGTCCCGATATTTTCTATCCATCCTCTTCTCATTATATGGTCAATAAACCATAATAGATGGTGTCTGTCATTCACATAGTCTATGGTATTTATGGGTCTCATATTCTATGCTATTTTGTGAAGAGTCATATTGTGTAAGAGTTTCTCTTACGCCTACACCTCTACCTAAAACACATATTTATCACGCCTACAGCTCTTACCTAAACACATATTTATCACGCCTACAGCTCTTACCTAAACACATATTTATCACGCCTACAGCTCTTACCTAAACACATATTTATCACGCCTACAGCTCTTACCTAAAATACATATTGATCACGCCTACAGCTCTTACCTAAACACATATTTATCATTCCTACAGTTCTTACCTAAAACACATATTTATCTATATTTACATATCGTTTCCAGATTTATCTGCTCTCTTCCCTGTTGTTTTATGGGCGTAGCTTTATGTTATCCACCAGACAAAGCTGACTGTTGTTCATCTAATGATGATGTGGATGTTGTAGTCTGTCTATATTGTGTCTGTGTCTATGATTTGTGTCTTTGCTCACGCTATATTTTATCTATGTCAATAGTTTGCGTCTATTGTGTATCTGTGTTATGTCTGCTCTTTCTATGTCTATGTTGTGTCCATGTCTATTCCTTGGCTGTGTCTGTTTTGTCACTGTCTACGTTATTTCTAGTTATGTATCTAAATTTTGTCTTAGTCTATGGTCCGTTTGTCTGTGTTGTGTCTTTTATATCTTAATATGTCATGTCGTTTATACCTGCATATGTCTTGCATGTTTTGTGTCTCTCTGTTGTGACTCTGTCTATGTTCTGTCTCTATCTATGTTGTGCCATTTGTATCTGTATATGTTGTGTATGTGTTGTGTCTCTGTTTATGCTGTCCCTTATATCTGCTTATGTAGTGTATATGTAGTGTCTATGTTGTGTCTCTGCTCTGTCGCTTGTCTCTGATGCGTTGTTTGTCTCAGTTAAGTCTTGTTTAAATTTTACTGTAATCAGTTTTAGGAAGCAAGTTTTTTGATCCCATCATGGAATACCCCTCTCCCTATCCGATTTAATATCCATGGTCAGCTAGCAAGTAAGAAGGGACTATTTGCTAACTATTTCTTGTACTGTGTTCGATATTCCTGCGCTTTTGGCTGGGCGATGGCTATTTCTCCCTGAGTCTGAGGTTCGATTTACAGTGGTTAGTCCATCTGTTGCAGTGGGGGGGGGGGTGTTGGTAGTTCAGCATTTCCAGCAAGAGTGTCCTGTCAACACTTCCACCAAGAGTGTCCTGTCAACACTTCCAGCAAGAGTGTCCTGTCAACACTTCCAGCAAGAGTGTCCGGTCAACACTTCCAGCAAGAGTGTCCTGTCAACACTTCCAGCAAGAGTGTCCTGTCAACACTTCCAGCAAGAGTGTCCTGTCAACACTTCCAGCAAGAGTGTCCGGTCAACACTTCCAGCAAGAGTGTCCTGTCAACACTTCCAGCAAGAGTGTCCTGTCAACACTTCCAGTAAGAGTGTCCTGTCAACACTTCCAGCAAAAGTGTCCTGTCAACACTTCCAGCAAGAGTGTCCTGTCAACACTTCCAGCAAGAGTGTCCTGTCAACACTTCCAGCAAGAGTGTCCTGTCAACACTTCCAGCATGAGTGTCCTGTCAACACTTCCAGCAAGAGTGTTCTGTCAACACTTCCAGCAAGAGTGTCCTGTCAACACTTCCAGCAAAAGTGTCCTGTCAACACTTCCAGCAAGAGTGTCCTGTCAACACTTCCAGCAAGAGTGTCCTGTCAACACTTCCAGCAAGAGTGTTCTGTCAACACTTCCAGCATGAGTGTCCTGTATAAGGGGAGCAAGGACAGTATACGTGACCATCAGACCAAGTTCAGGTCAGGTTGTGTGGCCATGTTATGTGTCTAAGTCGGGCCAGGCTGTGTGGCCATATTGTCTAAGTCGGGCCAGGCTGTGTGGCCATATTGTCTAAGTCGGGCCAGGCTGTGTGGCCATGTTGTCTAAGTCGGGCCAGGCTGTGTGGCCATGTTGGTTGTCTAAGTTAGGTCTGGGTGTGTGGCCATATTGTCTAAGTCGGGCCAGGCTGTGTGGCCATGTTGGTTGTCTAAGTTAGGTCTGGGTGTGTGGCCATATTGTCTAAGTCGGGCCAGGCTGTGTGGCCATGTTGGTTGTCTAAGTTAGGTCTGGGTGTGTGGCCATGTTGTCTAAGTCGGGCCAGGCTGTGTGGCCACATTGTCTAAGTCGGGCCAGGCTGTGTGGCCATGTTGTCTAAGTCGGGCCATGCTGTGTGACCATGTTGTCTAAGTCGGGCCAGGCTGTGTGGCCATATTGTCTAAGTCGGGCCAGGCTGTGTGGCCATGTTGGTTGTCTAAGTCAGGTCAGAGTGTGTGGGCCTGTTGGTTGTCTAAGTTAGGTCTGGGTGTGTGGCCATATTATCTAAGTCAGGTCAGAGTGTGTGGTCATGTTGGTTGTCTAAGTAAGACTGCTGTCTTCTTCAAGGATATCTTACATGACGTGTGACAACACTTCAGTGGATACCAAGACATATCAACATTCAAGGAAATGACAGAATAGATAGGCTGGCAACATGGAACTAGCCCAGTAATCCAGTCTCTTTACAAACAGTAAAACAAATAATAAGAAATAACAAAAAGGAAGAATGGCTGAATGAATGGGCATTGGCAAACACAGGCAGAGCAGTCTGCCAGTACATGACCGCCCAGAATGTGAAAGATGCCATAAACATACTAAATAGAGGAGACCAGACCATCATTTTTCAATTAACAACAAGGCACATTCCACTAAACATACACATACACCGGATAAAGCCCTGAACACACACATACATCAGATAAAGTCAGAAGAAGCACCCAAATGTCCATTGTGTGATAATTACCAAGAAACAGTCACACACCCTCTACTAGAATGTCCAGCACTCATAGATTTATGACAAGAATACCTGCCTGGACATCCAGACATGGAAAATCATTCTCTTAGCATTTTCTCTCTCTCTCTCTCTCTCTCTCTCTCATGTCTAAAGTATTTTATCTACAATTTCTCTCTCTCTCTCTCTCTCTCTCTCACGTCTAAAGTATTTTATCTACAATTTCTCTCTCTCTCTCTCTCTCTCTCTCTCTCTCTCTCTCTCTCACGTCTAAAGTATTTTATCTACAATTTCTCTCTCTCTCATGTCTGAAGTATTTTATCTACAATTTCTCTCTCTCTCTCTCTCTCACGTCTAAAGTATTTTATCTACAATTTCTCTCTCTCTCTCTCTCTCTCACGTCTAAAGTATTTTATCTACAATTTCTCTCTCTCTCTCTCACGTCTAAAGTATTTTATCTACAATTTCTCTCTCTCTCTCTCTCTCTCACTCTCTCTCTCTCTCTCTTACATGCCTAAAGTATTTTATCTACAATTTTTCTCTCTCTCGCATGCCTAAAGTATTTTCTCAACAATGCTTTTTTCTCTCTCACATGCGTAAAGTATTTTATCTACAGTCTCTCTCTCTCTCTCTCTCTCTCTCTCTCTCTCTCTCTCTCTCTCGTGTCTAAAGTATTTTATCTACTATTTTTCGAAGCCAGTCAATGCATATCTTGGTTTAAGAATTTCCAAGGATAGACAAAGCAAGGTTTTACTGCCGATCTGTACTACAATTTCTTGCAGATTTCTGAAGTTGACAAGACACATCAAGACCCGATCAAGTAAAGACTCGCCCTGCTTACCTTCCATCAAAATAGCCTTTTAATTCTTCTGCGGAACAGCAGAAATCAAGATCACTATACAGAGGACACCACCTGGTGCTGTGTCTTAAGGGGAATAACTCCCCACTGCAGTCGGTTGTGGAACATGAAAGAGGATATCTGGGAGGGTTATCACGTCACACTTTGCCACGAGTTAGCTTTCTTTCGAGCAGGCATCAAGCAGAGGTTCCGTGTTGCGTGTCGGTATGTACAACACATTCTTTGAATTTCTTTTCTGTAGACATTATTAGTAGCATTATCTCCCCCTTTACGCATGTGTATTGTGATATTTTATCTCCCCTTGTGGTTATTATCCCCTCTTAAATATTTTCCCCCTCTATATGTGCATATAAATTGTATTATTATATTATTATATCATACGGGACACATAATAGCTTTAGAAGGTTGGTGATTTTTTTTTTCATCGGGCCAAGGCTTTCATGTTTGCGTCCGCTACCGCTTTGGAATGACAGAAATGTCTTTGTCGCAGATAGCGCTCTTTCGCATTAATTCTAAAGGTGTCCTAGCGAATGACAGCCCTGTTTTTTATATGTACATGCAGGTAGGCATTATATGTGTAATGTGTAAACATGTCTACATGGCAACTATGTGGTGTAATGGGTAGAGGTGTTAGAATCCACGCTTGATGTGTGGAAGACCATGTTTTGTCTGCCTCAGGGAGGCAACTCACAAGCAGACGCCAACATTTCACTCCCCCTGGCAGGGGAAGTAACAATTGGGGATGTAAGCAGGCGTGGTTTTTGTTTCTTAAATATGGCTGGCCTTGTATTCTCTACTGGCCTTGTATTCTCTAAGTAATCTTACTTTGCGTCCACTTCCTTACTGGTCTCCATGGAAGAGTGATGGATACAGTAGATGCTGTGGTGATGATGGTAGTGGGCACAGCCTATGAGTCACACAGAAAACGAGTTTGAATGCTTGAAGACTTAAGAGAACAGCCCAGAAACGAGAAGGTGTACACTTTCTGACTCATTCTTCAGATGTCGCTGGGCCTCGAATAGTTTGTGCCAGACCTTATAACAGCTGTTTGTTCCAAATACAAGTTGCTGATCACTGTGTGGTCTTTACCATCTAAATTAATCTTCTTCAAATCTTCAGTTACTTTACCAAAAGCCTTAGTGTTGTCTACAGAGCAAGCATAGATGCTCCTTCTCACTTTTATACTTATACATATTATTGTTTCCCTCGTCTCAGTATTTTTTTCTAAATCCAAACTCAGTCAGTCAGTCATTTGCATGTCTCTTGCGGAACGTTGCCTCCCTAACAGCTCTCCTGTAGGCCTCTCGGTTGTGATCAAGATGGCCTGCTGCTGATGCATCCAATCGCAGATCATCAACGATGTCTTGCAGCCATCTTCGCCTTGGTCTTCCTCTCTTTCTTTTCCCATTGTGTACCCTTCCAAGATAGTCTTCTCTAAATTATCACGACGTTTAATACGATCGTATGTCTAAAATATTTAAGTTTTCTCTGTTTAACCTTCTTTACTGGCCAACCTTCTTCAAAATTAAGTTCTTGTAGTATGGATATATATAATATACATACTACAGCCACTATCAGAAGTTGTTCTTGACTGTTATGTTTTACTGCAGCCACTATCAGGATTTGTTCTTGACTGTTATGTTTTACTACAGCCAGTATCAGAAGTTGTTCTTGAGTGTTGTATTTTGCTACAGCCACTATCAGAAGTTGTTCTTGAGTGTTGTATTTTGCTACAGCCACTATCAGAAGTTGTTCTTGAGTGTTGTATTTTGCTACAGCCACTATCAGAAGTTGTTCTTGAGTGTTGTATTTTGCTACAGCCAATATCAGAAGTTATTGACCAACAAGTTGAAAGTAACCAGGACAATCTGACAAGGGCCACGTGGTTTTGTGAAAGTGCAGGGGCCTGAGAGAGGGACCTGAGAGAGGAATTTTGAAAACTGGTCCATAATTCCCTCACTTCTGGCTGTATTGATTAGACATTCTGCTTTTATCCAGTAAGCGTCCCCCCCCCCCCCACCTCCAGCCACCCCCGGGCAGTCTGGGCCCTTCCTTGAAACAGAGAAAGCTCTCAGGGCCTCGGAGGAAAGCACGAAACTCTTTGCACGTTTATGAGAGAATTAACTCGTGGGGAAGGTAGAAACAGGGAGGGCATGAGAGTTTAGGTCTTGGGGAAGGTAGAAACAGGGAGGGCATGAGAGTTAGGTCTTGGGGAAGGTAGAAACAGGGAGGACATGAGAGTTAGGTCGTGGGGAAGGTAGAAACAAGGAGGGCATGAGAGTTAGGTCTTGGGGAAGGTAGAAACAGGGAGGGCATGAGAGTTTGGGGAAGGTAGAAACAGGGAGGACATGAGAGTTAGGTCGTGGGAAAGGTAGAAGTAGGGAGGACATGAGAGTTAGGTCGTGAGAAAGGTAGAAACAGGGAGGACATGAGAGTTAGGTCGTGAGAAAGGTAGAAACAGGGAGGACATGAGAGTTAGGTCGTGAGAAAGGTAGAAACAGGGAGGACATGAGAGTTAGGTCGTGAGAAAGGTAGAAACGGGGAGGACATGAGAGTTAGGTCGTGGGGAAGGTAGAAACAGAGAGGGCATGAGAGTTAGGTCGTGGGGAAGGTAGAAGCAGGGAGGGCGTGTTTTGGAAATAGGAGAAAGCATGAATGTGACACATCCACAGAAGTATTACCGTCTTTTGTTAATGGAGTTGTTGAGTAGCCAGTAATGCTGGCCATGTTGAAATATTTTATTGTACATTTTCCAGAAGAGAAATTTCTGATTTGTTTTGTATTCTGTCTCACTGGGAATGAGAGTCGGTGTTCTTTGCAACCGATGCTGTGAAGATGTTGAGACATACCATCATGTCGGATTGGGAGCGGGTTATGGCGGCTATTTTTTTTCAGTCCTTGAATGGAGTTACAAAGCAGAGGATGTACAGACTCCACCACGGTGTGGAGTATGGCGATCACTGCCTCATTAACTGTTAATTAAACTTGAACTGGGAGAGGGTCTTGGTCAGCTATGGTTCGTCAACCTGATGCTGGCGTGTCAGTTATTCAGTGGGTCGCTGATTGAAAACAGACAGCATCTTCTCCCCTAAACCCTCTTACACATGTAAGACGATCAGTGTAATGTGAATGTATCACCTACACATGTAAGACGATCAGTGTAATGTGAATGTATCACCTACACATGTAAGACGATCAGTGTAATGTGAATGTATCACCTTCACGCCTTCACCACTACAACAGGCCAGAGTTCAGAATTTGGAGAATTCCCGTATGTAGGTCCTGGTAAGCGATCTCTCGGTTAACGATACGGAACCGCCTCATATAATGGAAGACAATGACATACGTTTAGACCACTCAGTTTTCCGCATTACTTTGCAAGATCTTGAACTTGAAACGTTTGTTACACGTCTGAGCTGTATTTCTGTATGGAAGACTACTTACACATATTCAATATTTGTTGTGACACTGAGTGCTGTTTCTCAGTTCGATACAGCGCTTGCCTTTCCACACAAGCTTTATAGACACGCTTCCACACAAGCTTTATAGCAACTCTTCCACACAAGCTTTATAACGATGTCTACACACAAGCCTTACAGCTGCGCTTCAATATACGCTTCATAGTGACGTTCTCCCACATAAGCTTTATAGCGACGATTCTCCAGACAAGCTTTATTGCGGCACTCCCTCATACAAGCTTTATACCGACGCTTCCACACAAGCTTTATAGCGAATCTTCCACACAAGCTTTATAGCGACGATCCCTCACAAAAACTTTATAGCGACGTTTCCACACAAGCTTTATTGTGACGGCTGATTTAAGACTAGCCTGCTCACAGTTCTAGGTAGACAGATAAACAGCAGCAGCAAGAACAACAACAACAGCAAAAATACTAGCAATAAAATCAGCAATAACAAAACCACCAACAATTACACAAGCAACAACACCATGAAGAACACCAGAAACAACAACAGAAGCATCAACACCAGCACCAGCAACAACAACATCAATAACACCAGGAACAACAACATCAGCAACACCAGCAACAACACCGGCAATTACACCAGCAAGAACACCAGCAAGAACAACATCAAGAACACCAGCTACAACAACATCAAGAACACGAGCAACAACAACATCAAGAACACCAGCAACAACAACATCAAAAACACCAGCAGCAACAACATCAAGAACACGAGCAACAACATCAAGAACACCAGCAATAACAACATCAAGAATACCAGCACCAACAACATCAATAACAACAGCAACAACAACATCAACACCAGTAACAACAACAGCAACAATAACATCAATAACACCATCAATAACATGCTGCACACTAATTGCACGTCTGTCAAAGAACTGGGCGAAAATTTATGTGCTGTTAATAAACTTCTACTATTTTAGACATCCCTTGATGAAGTTGAAAGACTCGCCGAGAACAGGAAAAATTGGCAAACAACTATGCGAGCCCTACAACGGTTTAACGGCACGGGAAGGATGTAAGATGTAAGATTTTAGACATTATGAAACTTGTACTATTTTAGACATTTCACAGCATCATGAACTGCGCAACTAGTTAATTGTCCAGTGAGTGGAAAGTGGGACAGTCGCGGCGCTCTGTGGCCCAAGTGGCCCGCTCTGTTTAAACACGCGTCCATGCTAGGGGAAAATAGAACAAAGAAAGGGAGTGGACGTGGGAAATCTTAGTTTTCTCTCTCAGGTCCTGACTGTCACTACTACTACTACTACTACTACTACTACTACTACTACAACTACTACTATTACTACTACTATTACTACTACTACTACTATTACTACTACTATTACTACTACTACTACTACTATTACTACTAATACTACTAATATTACAACCACTACTACTACTACAACTACTACTACTACTACTATTACTACTACTACTACTACTAATACTACTACCACCACTACTACTACTGCTACTGTTACTACTACTATTATCCTAGTATGTCTACTACTGCTACTAATTATTACTGCTATCACTATTACTACTAATGCTACTACCCCCCTACTTATACTACTACTGCTGCTACTGCTGTTATAACTACTACTACTGCTGCAGCTGTTATAACTACTACTACTACTGCTGCTGTTATAACTACTACTACTACTGCTGCTGCTGCTGCTGCTGCTGCTATAACTATTACTACTACTGCTACTACTATAAATACTACTACCACTATAACTACTACTAAAACTACTATTACTACTGTACCTACTACCACTACTATAACTACTACTAATACTGCTGCTACTGCTGTTACTATAACTACTACTACTATAACTACTACTACTACTGCTGTTGCTTCTACTATAACGACTACTACTGCTACTATAACTGCTACTGCTACTGTAACTACTAATACTACTATGACTACTACAACTACTATAACTACTACTACTGCTGCTACTACTACTACTATAACTACTACTACTATAACTACTACTACTATAACTACTACTATTATAATTACTGCTCCTAATATAACTACTACTACTACTACTAATGCTGCTGCTGCTGCTACTATAACTACTGTTACTACTGTTGCTACTGCTGCTATAACTACTACTACTATAACTACTACTATTATAATTACTGCTCCTAATATAACTACTACTACTACTACTAATACTGCTGCTGCTGCTACTATAACTACTGTTACTACTGTTGCTACTGCTGCTATAACTACTACTACTACTACTACGGCTGCTACTATTACTATAACTCCTACTACTGTTGCTACTACTGTAACTACTACTAGTGCTATAACTACCATAGCTACTACTGCTGCAACTACTACTATAACTACTGGTATCGCTACTATTACTATAACTACTACTGCTGCTACTACTATTGTAAGTACTACTGCTGCTACTACTATTACTACTGTAACTACTACTACTGCTACTACTACTACTGCTACTACTACTATAACTACTACAATTGCTACTATTACTTTAACTACTACTGGTGATACTACTACTATAATTACTGGTGCTGCTACTACTATAACTACAACTGCTGCTACTGCTACTATAACTCTCTCTCTCTCTCTCTCTCTCTCTCTTTCTCTCTCTCTGAACCTTAAGTGCCCAGGGCACATGGGGCTTCCGCAAAGGTTTTCCTCAAATGCCTGTCCTTTGCTTTTTTTTCTGCTCTTGCCCAGGTGAGCCTTCTGTTGCTCAACATCTTTTCTGTTGTTCTTCTCCATGTCTCTTTTGGTCTACCCTTACTTCTATTCCCCTGTGGTGTCCATCTTAGTGCTATTTTTGGTAGTGAGTTGTCAGTCATTCGGAGCACATGTCCCAACCATCGCCAGCGTCTTTCTTCAATAATTGCTGTCAGTGGCTTCATCTGCATCTCTGCCAATAAGAAGGCTACTATAACTACTATTATGCAACTACTACAATAGCTACTTCTGCTCCTGCTACTGCTATAACTACTACTGCTACTTCTACTATAACTACTACTGCTGCAAGTACCACTATACTACTACTACTGCTACATCTACTTTAACTAGCACTGCTGCTATTATTACTAAACTGATACTACTGCTACTACTACTATAACCACCACTGCTGCTATTATTACTATAACTACTACTACTGCTAATTTTACCTTTACTACTACTGCTACTACTAAGCTACTACTCCTGCTACTACTACTTTAGCTATTACTATTGCTACTAATACTATTACTAATGATACTACTACCATAACTACTACTACTACTACAGTTAATACTACTATAGTTAATACTGCTGCTACTATTACTACTATGACTACTACTACTACTATAACTACTACTACTGCTATAACTACTATTATCACTACCACTATAACTACTACTGCTTCTACTATAACTGCTACTGCTACTACTATAACTACTTTAACTGCTTTTAATATTACTTATAACTACTACTACTACTATGACTAGTACTACTACTGCTACCACTGTACTACTACTTTAATTACAACTACTATTTCAATTACTACTAATATAACTACTAATATTATTACTATAACTACTACTACTACTACTAAAACTACTACTACTACTAAAACTACTACTACTACTAATATAATTACTACCATAATTACTACTACTAACATAAGTACTACTACTACTTCTACTATAACTACTACTACTACTACTACTAATATAACTACTGTTATTGCTACTACTACTACTATAACTGCTACTGCTACTTTAACTACTATTACTACTACTTCTACTAAACTACTACTACTACTATAGCTACTAATACTACTATAGCTACTACTACTACTACTACTACTACTACTACTACTACTACTACTATTACAACTATAGCTTCTACTACTCTAATTTCTACTACTACTATAACTACTACTACTACTACTGTAATTACTACTAATACTACTACTATAACTACTACTACAACTATTACTACTACTACAACTATTACTACTACTACTACTATTACTACTACTACTGCTGCTGCTGCTGCTGCTGCTGTTGCTGCTGCTACTACTTAGATCAGTCTCTGAAAGGGATTAAATGAACCTTTTTTTCAGAAAGAGAAAGTGAAGATACAAAAATGGTGGAACTCGGGTAGAAAGTGTGAGATATTGTTCCTTTTCATCAAAAACCTATCATCCTTTCTCACTGTCGTTACTTCAAGTGTCTGTCATATAATGGTCAGTGCTATAACGCCAAGAACCTATAATCTCATGTTCAGTGTTGTTTCCTCTGTTTCTTTTCAGTATTTTAACCGAACGAGAAAATCTGTGGTCACTGTTTTTACTAAAAGAAAGAAACACGTAGTCATTGTTCTTACTAAAATAGTTAAAGACGTAGTCATTGTTCTTACTAAAATAGTTAAAGACGTAGTCATTGTTCTTACTAAAATAGTTAAAGACGTAGTCATTGTTCTTACTAAAATAGTTAAAGACGTAGTCATTGTTCTTACTAAAATAGTTAAAGACGTAGTCATTGTTCTTACTAAAATAGTTAAAGACGTAGTCATTGTTCTTACTAAAATAGTTAAAGACGTAGTCATTGTTCTTACTAAAATAGTTAAAGACGTAGTCATTGTTCTTACTAAAATAGTTAAAGACGTAGTCATTGTTCTTACTAAAATAGTTAAAGACGTAGTCATTGTTCTTACTAAAATAGTTAAAGACGTAGTCATTGTTCTTACTAAAATAGTTAAAGACGTAGTCATTGTTCTTACTAAAATAGTTAAAGACGTAGTCATTGTTCTTACTAAAATAGTTAAAGACGTAGTCATTGTTCTTACTAAAAGAAAGAAACACGTAGTCATTGTTCTTACTAAAATAGTTAAAGACGTAGTCATTGTTCTTACTAAAAGAGTTAAAGATGCAGTCATTGTTCTTACTAAAGGACAGAAAGATGTAGTCAGTGTTCTTACTAAAAGAGAGAAAGATGTAGTCAGTGTTCTTCCTAAAAGAGAGAAAGACGTAGACAGTGTTCTTACTAAAAGAGAGAAAGACGTAGACAGTGTTCTTATTAAGAGAGAGAAAGATGTAGTCAAGTGTTTTTACTAAAAGAGAGGAAGATGTAGTCAGTGTTCCTATCAAAAGAGAGAAAGATGTAGTCAGTGTTCGTACTAAAAAAGTGAAAGATGTAGTAGGTGTTTTTACTAAAAGCGAGAAAGATGTAGTCAGTGTTTTTACAAAAAGAAAGAAAGATGTAGTGAGTGTTTTTACTAAAAGAGAGAAAGATGTAGTCAGTGTTTTTACTAAAAGAGAGAAAGATGTAGTCAGTGTTTTTACTAAAAGAGAGAAAGATGTAGTCAGTGTTCTTACTAAAAGAGAGAAAGATGTAGACAGTGTTCTTATTAAAAGAGAAAGATGTAGTCAAGTGTTCTTAATAAAAGAGAGAAAGACGTAGACAGTGTTCTTACTAAAAGAAAGAAAAACGTAGACAGTGTTCTTATTAAAAGAGAGAAAGATGTAGTCAGTGTTCTTACTAAACGAGAGAAGATGTAGTCAGTGTTCTTACTAAAAGAGAGAAAGATGTAGTCAGTGTTCTTACTAAAAGAGAGAAAGATGTAGTCAAGTGTTCTTACTAAAAGAGAGAAAGACGTAGACAGTGTTCTTACTAAAAGAGAGAAAGACGTAGACAGTGTTCTTATTAAAAGAGAGAAAGATGTAGACAGTGTTCTTACTAAAAGAGAGAAAGACGTAGACAGTGTTCTTACTAAAAGAGGAAAGATGTAGACAGTGTTCTTACTAAAAGAGAGAAAGACGTAGACAGTGTTCTTATTAAAAGAGAGAAAGACGTAGACAGTGTTCTTACTAAAAGAGAGAAAGACGTAGACAGTGTTCTTACTAAAAGAGAGAAAGACGTAGACAGTGTTCTTATTAAGAGAGAGAAAGATGTAGTCAAGTGTTTTTACTAAAAGAGAGGAAGATGTAGTCAGTGTTCCTATCAAAAGAGAGAAAGATGTAGTCAGTGTTCGTACTAAAAAAGTGAAAGATGTAGTAGGTGTTTTTACTAAAAGCGAGAAAGATGTAGTCAGTGTTTTTACAAAAAGAAAGAAAGATGTAGTGAGTGTTTTTACTAAAAGAGAGAAAGATGTAGTCAGTGTTTTTACTAAAAGAGAGAAAGATGTAGTCAGTGTTTTTACTAAAAGAGAGAAAGATGTAGTCAGTGTTCTTACTAAAAGAGAGAAAGATGTAGACAGTGTTCTTATTAAAAGAGAAAGATGTAGTCAAGTGTTCTTAATAAAAGAGAGAAAGACGTAGACAGTGTTCTTACTAAAAGAAAGAAAAACGTAGACAGTGTTCTTATTAAAAGAGAGAAAGATGTAGTCAGTGTTCTTACTAAACGAGAGAAGATGTAGTCAGTGTTCTTACTAAAAGAGAGAAAGATGTAGTCAGTGTTCTTACTAAAAGAGAGAAAGATGTAGTCAAGTGTTCTTACTAAAAGAGAGAAAGACGTAGACAGTGTTCTTACTAAAAGAGAGAAAGACGTAGACAGTGTTCTTATTAAAAGAGAGAAAGATGTAGACAGTGTTCTTACTAAAAGAGAGAAAGACGTAGACAGTGTTCTTACTAAAAGAGGAAAGATGTAGACAGTGTTCTTACTAAAAGAGAGAAAGACGTAGACAGTGTTCTTATTAAAAGAGAGAAAGACGTAGACAGTGTTCTTACTAAAAGAGAGAAAGACGTAGACAGTGTTCTTACTAAAAGAGAGAAAGACGTAGACAGTGTTCTTATTAAAAGAGAGAAAGACGTAGACAATGTTCTTACTAAAAGAGAGAAAGACGTAGACAGTGTTCTTATTAAAAGAGAGAAAGATGTAGACAGTGTTCTTAATTGAAGAACCCATTAACCCATGGTCATAAATAACCGATTTTAGTTATAAGTGATTTTGTTTTGGGTCTGAAGATCTGAGTGGGTTGAAATAACGTTTGTTCTGTTGTATGTGTTCGGATAAAGTAACCCGTGACGCTTCTCTTCCAACGGTTTATTTTCATAAAATATTTCCTTCTGCAAACATTTTCAGCATATTTGTTCAAAGATATGTTGAAACACACGCCGCCTGAAATATTCCAGCAGTTCTGTCATTTATCCGCCAGTGATAGCATCATTTTCATAAGAATAATGTTCTCTTTGCTTTACGACAGTTTCGCAACGTGGGATTCCAATTCACTTTCGTACAAGAGTATGCAGTGCAAACTGGCATACGTCGTCATAATGATATCTAAGCTAACATTGACATAGCCTCTGTATAAGCAACAGTGTTGTTGTAGTTGCATAGATGCATGGACTTTGCATATCTGAAACTTGGAGTATGTGCAGACAGCGCGGAGTACAGGATTTCGCGGTGCAGTTTCATGCAGATTCTGACTCGTACTTTGTTCTCCAGAACTGTGGCTTTGAAACGTAGACCTACAGAAGAACAGCGGCTTTCTGCGGGCAGAAAAAAGGAAACAACCATATTAAATCAAATGAAATAATAACCAGACATTTCAGTCATATCGGGAAATGATGAAACCAAACGACACGACAATATTACAGACGAATGGACAACAGAAAAATGGACAGGATTCAGCTAGGCCTGGGGCACTGTGAGAAGGGAGAGAATACTTTGGAGGGCTATTGCAGCCAACCTACTCTGGAAGGACGGCACAGGATGATGATTTTGTTGCTCCTATTGGTACATTTTGTGCATGGTAGAATATTTTGTGCATCATATCTAATATCCACCCTTATACATGCATGCGAAAGCTGGAAAGCAACTTTAAAACAAAAAGAAAACAAATTTTGAAAAGTAATATCTAAGGAAAATACCCTGTACAAAGTGGAATGATTTCAACAAGAACGCAGAGATAAGGAAGATGAGCACACAACAGCCTGTCTCATGGGCGATAAAAAAAAGGAGATGGACATATATAGGTCACGTGATGAGAAGAAACAGAGAATTCCAAATAAGCTGTTAAATGGGACACAACAAGAGTGAGAAAACGAGGTCAACCACTTGAAAAGAGGACATTGTCAAGAGAGGCTAAATTAGTAGACATCCTTATAAGATTGAAACACTCGTCGAAAACAGAAAAACACGGCTATCAACAATGTGAGCCCTGTTTGACGTTGTAGCATTGCCTTTTAAATAATGATTATATTATGATTATGATTATTATTATTGAAAATGATTATGAATATAATTATGAATATGAATGTGATTATGAGTTTTATAATGAATAGGATTATGAATAGGATTATGAATGTGATTGTGAATATGATTATGAATATATTGTAGACGTAATAGTAACATCTAATAGCAACAGACAAAGTAGGTAGGAAAATAAGAGCAAGTTAGAAAAACAAATTCCATGACACTAGTATGACTGGACGCTGACACATGTAAACAGAATAGAAACGACGAATAGGAGAGACAGACACAATGAAAAGCGAGGACACAATAAAACCTCCGATATGAAAGAGCAAGATAATGACTTAGATAAATGACAATTGTATAGACAAGTTTGACGTATCTGACACGTATGGCATGTTGCTAATCTTAGGACGCTATTGCACGGTTCTGATAGATCGACTCGGCCAGCTGATCAATTAAATATTTAGAGGCGCGGCCTATTGGACAATCGACTTACGACATATAAGTCATGGGGCAGTTTGAGAGGGGACAGACGAGCAGAGAAAACAGCAGAGACGGGAGAACAAGGACGGTCAGTGAATAGAGACTGGTCCAGACGTCAGAGAATGAGCCCCCAAGAAGAGGAAGTCAAGAGGCTAGAGGACAAGTGAGAGGGATCGTCAGAACAAGGACAGGCAGGAAAGCGGAATCCGGTCAGGACCGCAAGAAAGTTGGTCAGCGCAACGTAGACGGTCAAGAGAGAAAGAAGTCAAGAGAGAAAGAAGTCAAGAGAAGAGGCAAGAGGACCTCATCTCGACAGTAATAAGCGAGTGAAGACATCAGATGCTATACGACGAAGACAGTCAATACCACGATTCTTAAACACAAACCAGAGAGACACGGAGGGGACAGAAACACAGAAGAACAAGAAAGAGAACGAGACAATTAGAAGTTGCGTTCGACTGAAGATGTGACTCAAGTGATTAATAAGAAGAATTGATACTTTTGAAACTTCGAGTAAAGAGATTACAGACGAGAAATGTGTTCACCACCTCTTGCAGATCTGTTAGAAAACGGAGTTTAGAATCGTTCTAGTATCACGTGTAGAATTAAAATTGGCGAAATGCTGCATGTAGAATATGATAGAGTTTGATATTGTGAATAGATGAATCTGTGCTTCAGGGACGAAACGAACGAAGTTTATATCATACTACATTTTATTTCAAGTGATGTTGTTAACAATAAATCTGATACCTTAATTGTCAGAATTAAATGAATTCAGTGAACGTTTCATCTGACCTGTTCTAGCTAATGTGTAATGTCTGTAAAAACTAATCTAGACAACAGGAAATCAGGTTGTGTGCGAAGATACAAGGCAGTAAACACAACAAGGAACAACTTAATCATCTTAAGTCTTCAATAATATAATAGTTCACAACCTGAAAATATTATAACGTCTAACAGCATGAGAAAGATGTAAGATGCAAGAACTAAAGATGTAAGATGTAAGAACTAGCTGATACCACATCTTATAACCCGCTGACAAGACTGTAGTGTTCTCCACGTCTTCTCGCGGCCCCACAGATCAAGACTTCACGGCTAAATCTACTTGAGCAGGTCCACAATCTTTGGACGTTCCTGCATTCCATCTTCTTTCTGAAACCCCTACAAGCTTTGTGTTCTGAAACCCCTACACGCTTTGTGTTCTGAAACCCCTACACTCTTAATGTTCTGAAACCCCTACACGCTTAATGTTCTGAAACCCCTACAGGCTTTGTGTTCTGAAACCCCTACAGGCTTTGTGTTCTGAAACCCTTACACACTTTGTGAATATAATTCTCATTGACCAAGGCGGCCCGCCCAAGAAAGAAGAAACTTGAGAGTAGCAGGGGGAACTGAAGGATTTGGGAAAGGTGAGGAAGGGGTGTTGGAAGCGCAAACTGACAGAGTCAAACTGTTGGAATATCGATCTACAATATAAAAAAATCAATATTCTAACAGTTTGACTCCAACCTTCTGGGCTCTCAGTTTACCGCCCCCCCCCCCCCAAAGCCAAAACTCCCCCGGGGTAAGAAGATGAATTCAGTTCCCCACAGTGTGAGAAGCTCTGCGTTTGAGGAAGAACACTATCGAATGAGTGCAGGTCTGTATAAGTTGAAGACCATCAGAAGTCCAGAATGTGGCTATAGAAAGTTTCTGTACATGCCTGTCCATGTACTGTGGAATTACAAAGATCTTCACAGATCTGAGAAAAATGTGGCCAAGTCTCAACAGTCGTGCGCCAGAATCTGTTGATAATTTTCACCCATCTGTACAGTAGTTACACATAGATCTATATCTGAACATTAGTTACACATAGATCTATATCTGTACAGTAGTTACACATAGATCTATATCTTTACAGTAGTTATACATAGATATATATCTGTACAGTAGTTATACATAGATCTATATCTGTACAGTAGTTACACATAGATCTATATCTGTACAGCAGTTACACATAGACCTATATCTGTACAGTAGTTACACATAGATCTATATCTGTACAGCAGTTACACATAGACCTATATCTGTACAGTAGTTACACATAGATATATATATATATATATATATATATATATATATGTACAGTAGATACACGTAGATCTATACACTTGTGACTGTTTTTTTCATGAAAAGGTACATATTTTAACATACTAACAGCCATGTACACAGTTAGTGCTTCTCGCCTTGAGGGCAGAAAGTGTCATTCGCTGTCACAGGCCTGGCAAGATCACCGTCGACCTGACATGTGTATCTGTTGTTAACTGTCAGATTAATCTTGTCAAATGAAGTCAAAGCAAGATCTAAAGTTGATAGCCTAAGGTTGATAGTCTAAGGTTTATAATATAAGGTTGATAATCTAAGGTTTATAATATAAGGTTGATAGTTTAAGGTTGAAAGTCTAAGGTTGATAGTCTAAGGTTGATGGTCTAAGGTTGATAGTCTAAGATTGATAGTTCCCCTCTTGGTGCTTGTGCTCATGGAGGTCCGGCTGTGGAACTCATCCTCCATAACTGCATCAACTAGGAAACACTGGGAAGCATTTAGTGGCCTCACACAGCGGACGTAGGAAGACAGGTCTGACTGTCCTGTACGGGAATTACAGAAAACCGTCCCATTTTTTTCCAAGAGAGTTGCAGAAGAAGAACTGCCGACGAATACGATGAATCATCAGTAAGAAAGGCGAGTGTTTGTTCTTGTCGACTTTTGTTGATTCTTAATCTTTCGTGAGTCTGGACGTTATAAGAGAGTCCAAATATTTCCGCGAGTCTTTTTTTTTTTAAGCTTTATTTTGAATGTTGTGATTTGTCAACGTCTAGTGCCTGCTCCCTAACGGCTATGGCCTGTTCTTGTCCTAGCTGGAGTTAAGCTTACTTTGGTACTTAGACAAATTTTAATTCATTAATTTTCCTCATCCATATATTACTAATATATCCGAAGTGCTGAAAGTCACAAGTTAAACACATGTTAATATCACAAAGTTAAACACATGTTAATGTCACAAAGTTAAACACATGTTAATATCAAAAAAGTTAAACACATGTTAATGTCACAAAGTTAAACACACGTTAATATCACAAAGTTAAACACACGTTAATGTCACACACTTACTATAATTAATAAAGACAGCAACAATTGGACGGATATAGAAGGAAATAAATAAACTAATTTTGGGTGTTAACACTGCATATTTTCAAGTTTTAGAACCGTCAGGCCAGCTACATCATCAAAGTTATGTACTGGTTTATTTTCAAGGTTTTCATTTGTCTTATATCAGCGGTTCCTAATTTTTTCAAAATAATTATATACCTCCCCTATCTCACCCACCCCACCTTCACAGTCTTGCTCACTATTTCTCTACAATACTCTTTCCTCTCATCATCATCATCATCATCATCATCATCATCATCATCATCATCATCCAGTTAGCTGCCTGTCTGTCATTTAAGCATTTCTGAGTGAAAGCTGTGTGATGAAGGGCAGAATGCGTGCCTAGTTCTTAACTCTTTGAAAATAAAGTAAAGCTTGTTCGTTTGTTCATTTGCATGTCCCTTGCGGAACTTTGCCTCCCTAACAGCTCTCCTGTAGGCCTCTCGGTTGTGAGCAAGATGGCCTGCTGGTGATGCATTCATTTGCAGATCATCAACCATGTCTTGCAGCCATCTTTGCCTTGGTCTTCCTCTCTTTCTTTTTCCCATTATGTACCCTCCCAAGACGGTCTTCTCTAAATTATCATGACGTTTATTGTGTCTAAAATATTTAAGTTTTCACTGTTTAATCCTCTTTACTAGCCAGCCTTCTTCAATATTAAGTTCTTGTAGTATAGATATATTTGTTCTTTTTTGTGTCCATGATATTTGAAGAGCTCGTCTGTAGCATTTACATTCAAAAGCATTTATGTGCTTCTCAGCTGTTTTGTTAAGTGTCCAGGTCTCACAGGCATATGTTGCAATGGGAAAGATGCATGCCCTTAAAAATCTTATTTTTGTAGTTCTGCCTGTTCCTCCCCACAGCTCCTTCAAATGTTTTACTAAAACAACTGCCATTACGACTTAACAAATGTGAATGGCCAGATTTTATTTATCACTGGCTAACCAGGAAGAGAACAGACAGAAGAAAATGCTAATATTTTGCACATACAGTTTAAAATAAAATTACTTGTTCAGACGCCGAGTCTTATACCCCATTCGTTTGGTCCTTTATCCCAAAGGATTACCCCAAGTTATTAAGAAACCTTCGTGAAGACCTTTTTTTTTCTTTTTATCCTGGTCGCGACGTAAAAATTAATGAAACTTCAGACATGGGAAGGTAGAGAACTTAGCAATAACTGGAAAATTTAAGGCAAAACAAGAAGGCGAAGATAACCAAGAAAAACGTCTCTCAGCAGATTGACCAAGAGAAAAGTCTCTCAGCAGACTGACCAAAAGAAAAGTCTATCAGCAGAGTGACCAAAAGAAAAGTCTCTCAGCAGACTGACCAAAAGAGAAGCATATCAGCAGACTGACCAAAAGAAAAGTCTCTCAGCAGACTGACCAAAAGAGAAGCATCTCAGCAGACTGACCAAAAGAAAAGCATCTCAGCAGACTGACCAAGAGAAAGGTCTCTCAGCAGACTGACCAAAAGAAAAGCATCTCAGCAGACTGACCAAAAGAAAAGCATCTCAGCAGACTGACCAAAAGAAAGGTCTCTCAGCGGACTGACCAAGTGACGTGGAAAAAGAACAACATCTGAAGTGATCGGAAGCATCAGCGATCGCACGTAATGGAGATGAATGATCGCCAACGGTGTCCTGTATCACAAATAATGTAATGTAGAATTCAGACAAAGAAGCAAAAAGCTGTGATGAGAAGACAGAGTCTACACATCATGACAAACACTGGACAAATCAAGGGAAAAAAAGAAAGAAGTTTACGTTAAAAATATAAGAAGAGTTTGACGTAGTGAGCTGGAGAAAGAAGGGGGACAGACTTGGCCAGACATGCCCAGAGTCTCACAAAGTCAGGAAGCCCGATCTCCAACAGGTATTTGTACCCTCAGTTAACACGCGATAACAGGCCTCAATGCATTGACTTTGCCCTGTATTTAAGTAAAAGTTATACGGGTCTCCATAGCCGTTTTAAGGGATATTCAAGATCTCTGTGAGTTCTTCGAGACAAAAGTCGTGGTGAAAATCTGAAATGAATTTGGATGTGAAGTGGGTTACTGTGTATTTCTTAACATCTCACTGTGGACTAAAGAAGAAGGCTTCACCACAAAGTGGAAAACGTTTAGTCTCTGCCAAATGGCCGAGAAGTAAATGCCAAAAGGAGGTAATTTGTGTGGGTTAATAAAAGAAAATGTCAAGGTAGGGTACAGGTAGAGAATAGGAAGACACACCGTGCAGAAAGAATTCAGTGCGATACTTTACACCCACGTCTGCCTTACAGAAACCAGCCAGGCCCTACACGCGGGTAAAGACATTTAAATTCCTGCATTCTTTACCTTCAGGTTTGAACAAGAGACAATTCTAGGACACTCGCCTGTCTTTTGAAAGCTGACGTTTGTGGTAAGTTGGTTCAGTTCTCTGCCAGTATCAACGGTCGTTTGTGGTAAGTTGGTTCAGTTCTCTGCCAGTATCAACGGTCGTTTGTGGTAAGCTGGTTCAGTTCTCTGCCAGTATCAACGGTCGTTTGTGGTAAGTTGGTTCAGTTCTCTGCCAGTATCGGCTGTCGTTTGTGGCAAGTGGGAAAAATTGATTACGTTTATGTGTTAGTTCCAGGCTTCATCTGTCTCCCTGGAGCTTGGAGCTGCTTTTCTTTGCGCCGAATGTGTGAAGATATTGAAGTACACCACGGCGGGTTCGAATGTGTGAAGATGTTGAAGTTCACCACGGCGGGTTCGAATGTGTGAAGATGTTGAAGTACACCACGGCGGGTTCGAATGTGTGAAGATGTTGAAGTACAACACGGCAGGATCGGGGCCGGATTTTGGTGGCTTTTATTTTTCTGTCAGTCCCTGAGTAGAATTTAAAAATCAGGAGGTGTGCAATACTTCTTTAGCAGACTCCACCACCATGGAGATTGTGCACTTCTTGTCCTGTCAGCAAGACTACGCCTGTTACTGGGGACAACAAGGAAGTGGAGGGACAGGGCCGCAGCTATATGTCTCTGACAGCAGAATCAGGCCCCATCGTTGGCCCCATCGGCGGCCCCTTAGTTCAAGACAAAGTTTGTTAAATTTCTTACAATTCTTCGAGTAGAGCTACAGCACCCCGGGGGGTGGGGGGTGGGGGAGGCGTGTGAACTGTCCAAATAATCTGTTTAGATTTTGTTTCCAGATCATCCCAAAACTGAATATGCTCCATATCAGAATCTGAAGACAGACCTGTAGCTCAGTCTGCAAGTTTCTACCAGTTTCTTCTTAAACCGCCACGTTTTCATGTTGCCGCTCAGACTTCATGATTTATTATATGAACCTTTTTTGATGATCCTGTCCTGTATTAATGATTTATCATAGTATTTTGCTTTGATGTTCCTGTCCTATATGAGTAATTTATTATAGTATCCTGTTCTGATTCCTCTGTCCCGTGTTAATGATTAATAATAGTATCCTGCTTTGATGTTCCTGCTCTGCGCTAATGATTTATTATAGTATCCTGCTTCTATCCTGTGTTGTGATATTTCTGTTTTCTATCAAGGCAAGCACTTCATTGTGAAGAAAAGAAATTATTAAACACATGAGAAGATACAAACTAGCTGCCGGCCTCGTTTTGAAAGCCACTTCGCCCTCTTTTAATGACACTAAGTCTAATTGGTGGTTATCTCTTGTGCTGACAGCAAGTCTAAGTGGTGGTTATCTCTTGTGCTGACAGCAAGTTTAAGTGGTGGTTATCTCTTGTGCTGACAGCAAGTCTAAGTGGTGGTTATCTCTTGTGCTGACAGCAAGTTTAAGTGGTGGTTATCTCTTGTGCTGACAGCAAGTCTAAGTGGTGGTTATCTCTTGTGCTGACAGCAAGTTTAAGTGGTGGTTATCTCTTGTGCTGACAGCAAGTCTAAGTGGTGGTTATCTCTTGTGCTGACACCAAGTCTAATTGCTGGTTATCTCTTGTGCTGACAGCAAGTCTAAGTGGTGGTTATCTCTTGTGCTGACAGCAAGTTTAAGTGGTGGTTATCTCTTGTGCTGACAGCAAGTCTAAGTGGTGGTTATGTCTTGTGCTGACAGCAAGTCTAAGTGGTAGTTATCTCTTGTGCTGACAGCAAGTCTAAGTGGTAGTTATCTCTTGTGCTGACAGCAAGTTTAAGTGGTGGTTATCTCTTGTGCTGACAGCAAGTCTAAGTGGTGGTTATCTCTTGTGCTGACAGCAAGTTTAAGTGGTGGTTATCTCTTGTGCTGACAGCAAGTCTAAGTGGTGATTATCTCTTGTGCTGACAGCAAGTCTAATTTGTGGTTATCTCTTATGCTGACAGCAAGTCTAAGTGGTGGTTATCTCTTGTGCTGACAGCAAGTCTAAGTGGTGGTTATCTCTTGTGCTGACAGCATGTCTAAGTGGTAGTTATGTCTTGTGCTGACACTAAGTCTAATTGGTAGTTATCTCTTATGCTGACACTAAGTCTAATTGGTGGTTATGTCTTATGCTGACACTAAGTCTAATTTGTGGTTATCTCTTATGCTGACACTGAGTCTAATTGGTGGTTATCTCTTATGCTGACACTAAGTCTAATTGGTAGTTATGTCTTATGCTGACACTAAGTCTAAGTGGTTGTTATCTCTTATGCTGACACTAACTCTAATTGGTGGTTATCTCTTGTGCTGACACTAATTCTAAGTGGTGGTTATCTCTTATGCTGACAGCATGTCTAAGTGTTGGTTATCTCTTGTGCTGACAGCAAGTCTAAGTGTTGGTTATCTCTTATGCTGACAGCATGTCTAAGTGGTAGTTATCTCTTGTGCTGACAACAAGTCTAAGTGGTGGTTATCTCTTGTGCTGACAGCAAGTCTAAGTGGTGGTTATCTCTTGTGCTGACAGCAAGTCTAAGTGGTGGTTATCTCTTGTGCTGACAGCAAGTTTAAGTGGTGGTTATCTCTTGTGCTGACAGCAAGTCTAAGTGGTGGTTATCTCTTGTGCTGACAGCAAGTCTAAGTGCTGGTTATCTCTTGTGCTGACAGCAAGTCTAAGTGCTGGTTATCTCTTGTGCTGACAACATGTCTAAGTGGTGGCTATCTCTTATGCTGACACCAAGTCTAATTGGTGGTTATCTCTTGTGCTGACACCAAGTCTAAGTGGTGGTTATCTCTTGTGCTGACACCAAGTCTAAGTGGTGATTATCTCTTGTGCTGACAGCAAGTCTAATTTGTGGTTATCTCTTATGCTGACAGCAAGTCTAAGTGATGGTTATCTCTTATGCTGACAGCAAGTCTAAGTGGTGGTTATATCTTATGCTGACAGCAAGTCTAAGTGGTGGTTATCTCTTGTGCTGACAGCAAGTCTAAGTGGTGGTTATCTCTTGTGCTGACAGCAAGTCTAAGTGGTGGTTATCTCTTGTGCTGACAGCAAGTCTAAGTGATGGTTATCTCTTGTGCTGACACCAAGTCTAATTGGTGGTTATCTCTTGTGCTAAGAGCAAGTCTAATTGGTGGTTATCTCTTGTGCTGACAGCAAGTCTAAGTGTTGGTTATCTCTTATGCTGACAGCAAGTCTAAGTGGTGATTATCTCTTGTGCTGACAGCAAGTCTAATTTGTGGTTATCTCTTATGCTGACAGCAAGTCTAAGTGTTGGTTATCTCTTATGCTGACAGCAAGTCTAAGTGGTGGTTATCTCTTGTGCTGACAGCAAGTCTAAGTGGTGGTTATCTCTTATGCTGACAGCAAGTCTAAGTGTTGGTTATCTCTTGTGCTGACAGCAAGTCTAAGTGGTAGTTATGTCTTGTGCTGACACTAAGTCTAATTGGTGGTTATCTCTTATGCTGACACTAAGTCTAATTGGTGGTTATGTCTTATGCTGACACTAAGTCTAATTGGCGGTTATCTCTTATGCTGACACTAAGTCTAATTGGTGGTTATCTCTTATGCTGACACTAAGTCTAATTGGTAGTTATGTCTTATGCTGACACTAAGTCTAAGTGGTTGTTATCTCTTATGCTGACACTAAGTCTAATTGGTGGTTATCTCTTGTGCTGACACTAAGTCTAAGTGGTGGTTATCTCTTGTGCTGACACTAAGTCTAAGTGGTGGTTATCTCTTATGCTGACAGCATGTCTAAGTGTTGGTTATCTCTTGTGCTGACAGCAAGTCTAAGTGTTGGTTATCTCTTATGCTGACAGCATGTCTAAGTGGTAGTTATCTCTTGTGCTGACAACAAGTCTAAGTGGTGGTTATCTCTTATGCTGAGAGCAAGTCTAAGTGGTGGTTATCTCTTGTGCTGACAGCAAGTCTAAGTGGTGGTTATCTCTTGTGCTGACAGCAAGTCTAAATGGTGGTTATCTCTTATACTGACAGCAAGTCTAAGTGGTGGTTATCTCTTATGCTGACAGCAGGTCTAAGTGGTTGTTATCTCTTATGCTGGCAGCAAGTCTAAGTGGTGGTTATCTCTTGTGCTGACAGCAAGTCTAAGTGGTAGTTATGTCTTGTGCTGACACTAAGTCTAATTGGTGGTTATCTCTTCTGCTGACACTAAGTCTAATTGGTGGTTATCTCTTATGCTGACACTAAGTCTAATTGGTAGTTATGTCTTATGCTGACACTAAGTCTAAGTGGTTGTTATCTCTTATGCTGACACTAAGTCTAATTGGTGGTTATCTCTTGTGCTGACACTAAGTCTAAGTGGTGGTTATCTCTTGTGCTGACACTAAGTCTAAGTGGTGGTTATCTCTTATGCTGACAGCATGTCTAAGTGTTGGTTATCTCTTGTGCTGACAGCAAGTCTAAGTGTTGGTTATCTCTTATGCTGACAGCATGTCTAAGTGGTAGTTATCTCTTGTGCTGACAACAAGTCTAAGTGGTGGTTATCTCTTGTGCTGACAGCAAGTCTAAGTGGTGGTTATCTCTTATACTGACAGCAAGTCTAAGTGGTGGTTATCTCTTATACTGACAGCAAGTCTAAGTGGTGGTTATCTCTTATGCTGACACCATGCTTCAGGTCGCTCACTAGAATAGCATGTAAGAATTTCAGACCGGATCTAGAAGCTCGCTTCTCTGAACTCCACTACCCTGCCATGTCGAGCAGATTTATGAGCTTTCTTTAGAATGCCCATCTGGAAGGCACAAACTTGGTGTCTTGGCCAAGAATTATTTATTAAATGAAGTATGTCTTTTTATTGTTAGTCGAATTCTCTCAGTGCTTTAACGATCACAAATGTTTCTATGAGACTTACACTCGACAACTGTCTCGGTAAAGCACAGTTTATAGGTACTTACACTCGACAACTGCCTAGTTAAAGCACAGTTTATAGGGACTTACACTCGACAACTGTCTAGTTAAAGCACAGTTTATAGGGACTTACACTCGACAACTGTCTAGTTAAAGCACAGCTTATAGGGACTTACACTCGACAGCTGTCTAGTTAAAGCACAGCTTATAGGGACTTAACGATCGACAACTGTCTTGGTAAAGCACAGTTTATGGAGATTTACACTCGACAACTGTCTTGTTAAAGCACAGCTTATAGGGACTTAACGATCGACAACTGTCTTGTTAAAGCACAGTTTATAGGGACTTAACGATCGACAACTGTCTTGTTAAAGCACAGTTTATAGGGACTTAACGATCGACAACTGTCTTGTTAAAGCACAGTTTATAGGGACTTAACGATCGACAACTGTCTTGTTAAAGCACAGTTTATAGGGACTTAACGATCGACAACTGTCTTGTTAAAGCACAGTTTATAGGGACTTAACGATCGACAACTGTCTTGTTAAAGCACAGTTTTAATGAAACTTTCCCGAGCTTCAAGTGTTGTATGCTCTCAACTTCTAAAAAGTGCTCCAAGGAAATCGATTCCAGTACTTGTGATTGAGAATTCGTTCACTGAGATATTTCAATAGCTCTTAACGCTTATAAATAATCATGAACTGCAAATCTGAACAAATGTTACCACGATTTCGATAATCGAAAACAGTATTTGTAAGGTCTATATATAGTGGCTTGTCGACTTGTATAAACAGGTGGCTGAATGGTTACGCTCCACTGGTTATAGGCGCTTTCATTTAACGTTAGTAATGGGGGCAAAAAATTATTATCGTATTGTTGCTGCTGTTGTAATGTTGTTGTAATGTTGTTGTAATGTTGTTGTGATGTTGTTGTGATGTTGGTGTGACGTTTCTGCAGCTACTATCAGTTTGAATGCGGAGAGACGGGGAGCTTTGCTTTATTTTTGCCCAAATCTTCTTCTTCTTCTTTTAGCAGCTTTCCCAGCCATTGAGGCTCGTTACAGCAGACAGGACACGTCTCCATTTGATCCTTTCTTGTTAACTGAAGATTCGAAGACCTGATATATCTTCTTCTTCTAGGTTGTCTCTGCTCTATCTCTTTGCCCAATAATGGAAATATCCTTACTATTACAGGACGATGTGAACCAAAGACTTACTTCTTTTTCCTGAGACATACATAAGAATATATTTCCAAACGCAGTAGAAGGATTACTGTAAACACATGATTCTAAGGAAGCTCCACTTCTTCAGAGACTCCAGCTCCCTCAAGATTGTTGTCATATCTGATATGTCATGTATCAAGGAGTGCCTAGAAGGAGTGAACTCAACCCAGCTGTCAGGATAGACTTCTGACTCTCCCCCGCCTCTTTTACAAAATCAAACTTTTGGCAGTTATTGCTAACAACGGTGGTGAGCTGACAGTCTGTCCGATAGCATGAGAAGGATTTTAACAATTAAGTAACGAAAAAGATGTACATAACGAAGAAGAAGGCACGGCAAAGATGGAGGGACAGCTTACTTCAAAACTATTGATCGAACAACTAGAGAGAGAGAGAGAGAGAGAAAGCCAAGAGCATAGGTGTCATATATAGTCATACTGTATGTGAACATCGAGGATTTGGAGAGAGAGAGAGAGAAAGAGGGAGAGTAAAAAAGAGAGAGTGAATGAATGACTGGCTGAATGTGTAATGATTGGTTGTTTGATGAGGTCACTGTTTATTTAAATAGTTTGTTAGTAAATCACGGGATTGATGTTCTGCATGTAACTATGACAACACTTTATGTTTTGATGACATCGAGAAAGACTGAAAAGACCTGAAAAAAAGTATACCTACATGCAGGGCTGGAAGTATACCTACATGCAGGGCTGGAAGTATACCTACATGCAGGGCTGGGCACATGGAATTTCTCTCCACACGCATGGCTTATGCTTAGAAGCCCGTACAGAAAGGACTGCAGCCTATACCGCTATGACTAAAAAAAAAAAGATAAAAATTATGAAAACTGGGGATGGGAGGTATCAAGGGTAAAGAAAGTCAACAATGAATCAAAGAAGCAAGGTCCTGACTTTGAAAAAAAAAAGCAGTAGATTTCCAGACAACACTTTATGTTTTGATGACATCGAGAAAGACTGAAAAGACCTGAAAAAAAGTATACCTACATGCAGGGCTGGAAGTATACCTACATGCAGGGCTGGAAGTATACCTACATGCAGGGCTGGGCACATGGAATTTCTCTCCACACGCATGGCTTATGCTTAGAAGCCCGTACAGAAAGGACTGCAGCCTATACCGCTATGACTAAAAAAAAAAAAGATAAAAATTATGAAAACTGGGGATGGGAGGTATCAAGGGTAAAGAAAGTCAACAATGAATCAAAGAAGCAAGGTCCTGACTTTGAAAAAAAAAAGCAGTAGATTTCCAGAAATATACGTTTAGTTAGTTGACATAGATCATGTAAGGTTTAACCCAGTTCTTCAGGCCAGGTTAGATTCCCCAGATCTTTGTTTCAGCTCTAACCAGTTAAATACAAACGTTCCTGTCGTCTGGTCACACTTACACGGGAAGTACTTGCCTTCCAGTGCAGCAAATACTTCAGAAATCTTGTGGAGGTCTTACTCCGCAGACGGCCTCTGTTTGCCACGACCTGCGTGCCCGTGGGTTCCACCTGCGTCAGGTTTCAGGAGCACCGACACGTGCAGGCAGACGAACACACACACACACACACACGAGACACCATGATGCTCTTCATCATAACACGTAGATTTATATATCGCATAGATCGTTTATTATTGCACGTGGTATGAAAAGAATAAGAAACACATAACATACAGAACACACACATACACACACACACAACCTCAGCTACATGTTGGGGGGGGGGGGGTGAGGACTGTGTCCGGTCTCAAAGTTAGGAACACAAACACAAAGTTAGGAACACAAACACAAAGTTAGCAACACAAACACAAAGTTAGCAACACAAACACAAAGTTAGCAACACAAACACAAAGTTAGCAACACAAACACAAAGCTAGCAACACAAACACAAAGTTGACATGCTCGGGATTACCGAACCTATGGAAGACATTATCCCAACTTTCCGTTTGTATGTACAGTAAAAGGTCTAGCCTGGCTAACAGGACAGGGATAGCCATAGTCCCCAAGGTGGTGGAGTCTGCTAAAGAAGTACTGCTTTTCATTTCTAGTCAGGGACTGAAAAAAGTAGCCGTCATAACCAGTCCCAATCCGCTTCACTGCACCGGCTGCAAAGAACATCAACTTGCAGTTCTAGAGAGATAGCAAAAGAAGAAGAAGAAGAAGGTTTATGTTGTAACCTCTCTTTCTCTGGTATAAAAAGTGTTAACGATACACAGATTACTAAAGTTAACATTAACCTCTGGAATCTGTTTCATTATTAAATTAAAGGTTAAGTTTCACTGTGAGGTTGGTGACACTGTTGCTGGAGTGTTGCTTGTTTAAAAAGATGGACCAGTGTGAGGTTGGTGACACTGTTGCTGGAGTGTTGCTCGTTTAAAAAGATGGACCAGTGTGAGGTTGGTGACAATGTTGCTGGAGTGTTGCTTGTTTAAAAAGATGGACCAGTGTGAGGTTGGTGACACTGTTGCTGGAGTGTTGCTTGTTTAAAAAGATGGACCAGTGTGAGGTTGGTGACAATGTTGCTGGAGTGTTGCTCGTTTAAAAAGATGGACCAGTGTGAGGTTGGTGAAAATGTTGCTGGAGTGTTGCTCGTTTAAAAAGATGGACCACTTTGTAGTTAGTGTACTCGCCTACAGACCACAAGGTCTCTGGTTCGATTTGGCGCTGGAGCAGAATTTTCTCAAACAGACGGGCACCGGGGTCAAGGCAGTCTCAGAATATGGGTACCTGGTGTTTGCCCAGGACAACAGAGACAGCCAAGGCAGATGCTGCCATCCCCTATCTCAAATGCTATTGTGACCTACAAATGTGAAGGCAATAACACTACCTACCCCGTTACAGTAATTGCTACGATATACATTTAACGCTGGTGTTATCAAAGGATATCTAGACAACCCCACCCCTTTCCCATTTTGAGGGTACGGGAACAAAATGTTGGAAATAAGAGACTGACTCTTTGAAATGCATGTGTGGGTGAGTGGGTATATATATATATATATATATATATATATATATCATGTTGTAATTTTCTTTCACCTATTGTGTTCCTGGCTAGTCATAATAAAACCAGACTGTTATGTTCCTGGCTAGTCATAATAAAACCAGACTGTTATGTTCCTGGCTAGCCATAATAAAACCAGACTGTTATGTTCCTGGCTAGTCATAATAAAACCAGACTGTTATGTTCCTGGCTAGTCATAATAAAACCAGACTGTTATGTTCCTGGCTAGCCATAATGGTGGTGTAATCTATCGAAGAGCTCATCTCTTGGTTCCACTCCCTCAGATGCAAGCAAAAGTACCCCAGTCAACCCCAGATGAACATAGTCCTTTAACTTGAAAGTCACGACAATTTGGGCCGCAAATGCTTTCCCCGGTCGTGTATTCAGGGGAGATTACCGCCGCAAGAAATCTTTGCTGAAAACGTTTTTTAATTTGCTTAATCTGCGTGACAGAAGTCATGACCATAGCCAGAGAAGAAATCCCAGCAACGATCTTCCTAGACAACCAGCCCTTGAAACAAGTGAAGCATTTCAGATACCTGGGTAACATAACATCATCCTCAGGGAAAATTGTCGCTGAGACTGAGAACAGATGCGATAAAGCAAACCAGGTCATTTGACAAATTGTTGTTTTACTGAAAAACAAATACGTCACAACTGAAACAAAAAGGGCACTGTACAACACAATTTTCCTCCCAAATCTATGCTATAAATGTCAAACAAGGACATTAACATCCAAGAACAAAAGAAAAATCACGACAGAAATTAGATGATTAAGGAGAATACTAAATGTGACAAGAAGAGACAAAATAAGAAACGACACCATCAAGGCAAAGGTTGGAGTAACACCAGTATTACCATATATCGAGAAACAGCAAGTCAAATAGTTTGGCCATGTTATACGGTTACCACCAGACAGTATATCACAGACAACATTCACACTAAGATTTGTAGGTAACAGAGGAAGAGGCCGCCCACGCAGGAGGTGGAGATAGGAAATTACAGAAGCATTAAATATCCCATTATATGAACCAGCTCATCAAGCCCTGTCTCTATTTATTCCCACATCACCGAAAAGTATATGAGGAAGGAGACAAGACAAGACAATCTGCATAACCTCTCTCTACCACTCCAACGCTCAGCCACTTTCCTCATTATGTCCAATAAAATATGGGCTCTCTTTAACAGCATTAAAGCTTTCAAACATTTCTGTAAGAGGGTGTTGACCCAAAAGGATGAACATGGTTTTTATGTCAGGTTTGTGTCAGGGCCTGCGCGAGCTTTCAAACATTTACACTGAAAAAAAATAGGTGGGTCAAAAACACGACATTCCTTGGAAAATACACAACAACCAAATATCACTGGAACTTCATTCTGTTTACAGTTTGAGAGCTCGTCTTTCATGACTGCATTTACTGGCTTGATTCCGAAAATATGCGACTAGTTTAAACTACATGTTGAAAATAGGTACCTGGTCCCTGAAGCTGAGGAATGAAAGGTTACCAGACATGAGCCAGATCATATCATTCTCCAGGAGGAAAATATAGTCACTACCATTAGGTCTCCTGCGTGTCTTAATGTTATAGAACAGGTCAAGTAAAGTATAGAAATCAGATCTCCTGCATGTTTTAATGGTGTAGGACAGGTCAAGTAAAATAGAGAAATCAGGTTTCCTGCGTGTCTTAGTGGTATAGAACATGTCAAATAAAGTATAGAAAACGGCTATATTAAAAGTAAAAACGTGTGTGTTCTGGTGATCTTCTTCTTCTTCTTCGTTCGCTTCTACCACCAAAACCGCACTGTGATCCTACGGAATTTACGCCTGTGGTCCTCGTTAGGTCCCGTGGTCTCCCCGAAAGGACCACACGAGATCCACGTGAGGACCACAAGGGGTTCAGAGTATCACAGGGCTTTAGCCTGTATTCTTGGTGGGTCTCAGAATCGGGATTGCGTGACACCGTGGTTTTCATTGCACCAGTTTGGTCTAGGGTTGGACTTTCTCACCGGAAGACCTCGACGTGTTTAGGATATCAGTGCATCCCCGCTGGGTGAGGGGCAGTAGCCCACCCAGGCCAGAGTTGGACCTTCTCACAGGAAAACCTCGACGTGTTTTGAGATACCCGTGTATCACCGCCGGGTGAGAGGTGGTTGCCCATCCAGTCCAGAGTTGGACTTTCTCACCGGAAAACCTCAGCGTGATTAGGATACGCAAACATCCCCGCCGGGTGAGAAGTGGTTGCCTATCTAGACTGCACTGGTCCAGTGTCTCCGACTTCAGCATTTTGCGGTCGTGGCCGCTACCCTTCCTAGTTGTGACCAGGATGGAACTTTTGTCCATGAGGACGAATCCTCGCCACTAGTGACTTCCACCCCTGGATTGAGCCGGTTTAGGCATATTATCCTAGTATGGGCGTGTTTAAGACGTGACCGACCTCTAGAGCAGAGGTACTGTGACATGCATAGCCTTCAAGATTCACCCCTGGTGTGAGCCGGTTTAGGCAAAATTCACCAGTATGGGTGTATATTAGGTGTGACCGAGCTCTAGAGCGGAGGTGGCATGACATGTCTAGCCATCAAGTTCCACCCCTGGTGCATGCTGCTTTAGGCATATTTCACCAGTGTATGTGTATTTCGGACGTGGCCGGCCTCTAGAGCAGAGGCACCGTGGTATGTATAGCTCTTGCAGCGATACTACTGGACATACCGATTAAACTTCACTTTATCCTTTCCACCACCTTTCCCATCGGCAACGCACAGCAACCTTTATTTCTTTTCCACATTTCTTCCTTGACCGGGAGGAGCTTCACTCCACGCGCGGCATTTGAAGAGTCTTGCCAGCAGTGTCTTAACCTCTGGGACAAGCCGGTTCATGCATTTCACCCGATATGACTGCACTCAGGACGTGGCCGACCTCCAGACCAGAGGTGCCGTGATTTGACTGTTTGCTTCGCTTTATCCTTTCTACCACCTTTTCCGCAGTGATGCTGCGCGGCAACCTCATTTGCAAATTTCTTCATTGGCCGGGAGGAGCACCGCTCCACGCACGGCAGCTGAAGAATCTCGCCAACAGCGGCAGATGAGCTACCAAACGTGCCACTCATCTACCCTAAGTAACTAGTTTTCAGGCGCCAGATATTCGCCCTCGCCCCTTCTCCTGTCAGTTTAAACAGTTCTGCCACGGGAAGGTCAGGAGCTGGACTTGACTGCCAGAGGCTGTTTGAGACGCATTTACAGTCCTTAGAACCGTTCTGGTGATGTTGACGCTTGTTTGTGGAACTAAACACAAAAACTTTTCACAGATTATCTTGTTTTTCTTTGACAGGAAAAAGTCAAAATGTGCACTTTACTGCAGCCGAATATGTCTTTTCTTAGCTAGTATACTTTTGGTTCTAATAAATTATGATAATGAGGCACGCTAGTCGCACGGGACCTGTAGTTTTCATTGGTGAAAGGGGTCTCTTATATGCTATTGATGATAGGAAAATACATGGGACGCTACTGTACTGAAACTAAAGAGAAACATGTACTTTAAAGCCCATAAATATGACATTTTGTCGGGTTATCGATCGATCGATCGGTTGTTATTTGATTAAGATATTAAAAACAAGATTTAGACATGTAAATTACTGGCATAGGGGTTAACATACGCCCTTACACGCGTGTAACCCCAAACATACGCCCTTACACGCGTGTAACCCCAAACATACGCCCTTACACGCGTGTTACCCCGGGGCTCTGTTTCTAGCGCCTGAGTGGTGTCGTGATTAGAGCCCTGCCTCACACTCGGGAGATCTCTGGTTCAGGTGCCCCAGTTACCAGTTGTAGAAACTGGTACCTGATCCCCCCTTGAAAAAAAATAGAAGTGATCCTGTCAGGTCAATTATTTGTACTGGAACTGGCAACATAACTCTTTGTCTAGTAACTGGCGACATAACTCTTTGTCTAGTAACTGGCAACATAACTCTTTGTCTAGTAACTGGCAATATAACTCTTTGTCTAGTAACTGGCAACATAACTCTTTGTCTAGTAACTGGCAACATAACTCTTTGTCAAGTAACTGGCAACATAACTCTTTGTCAAGTAACTGGCGACATAACTCTTTGTCTCAGAATCGGGATTGCGTGACACCGTGGTTTTCATTGCACCAGTTTGGTCTAGGGTTGGACTTTCTCACCGGAAAACCTCAGCGTGATTAGGATACGCAAACATCCCCGCCGGGTGAGAGGTGGTTGCCCATCCAGTCCAGAGTTGGACTTTCTCACCGGAAAACCTCAGCGTGATTAGGATACGCAAACATCCCCGCCGGGTGAGAGGTGGTTGCCCATCCAGTCCAGAGTTGGACTTTCTCACCGGAAAACCTCAGCGTGATTAGGATACGCAAACATCCCCGCCGGGTGAGAAGTGGTTGCCTATCTAGACTGCACTGGTCCAGTGTCTCCGACTTCAGCATTTTGCGGTCGTGGCCGCTACCCTTCCTAGTTGTGACCAGGATGGAACTTTTGTCCATGAGGACGAATCCTCGCCACTAGTGACTTCCACCCCTGGATTGAGCCGGTTTAGGCATATTATCCTAGTATGGGCGTGTTTAAGACGTGACCGACCTCTAGAGCAGAGGTACTGTGACATGCATAGCCTTCAAGATTCACCCCTGGTGTGAGCCGGTTTAGGCAAAATTCACCAGTATGGGTGTATATTAGGTGTGACCGAGCTCTAGAGCGGAGGTGGCATGACATGTCTAGCCATCAAGTTCCACCCCTGGTGCATGCTGCTTTAGGCATATTTCACCAGTGTATGTGTATTTCGGACGTGGCCGGCCTCTAGAGCAGAGGCACCGTGGTATGTATAGCTCTTGCAGCGATACTACTGGACATACCGATTAAACTTCACTTTATCCTTTCCACCACCTTTCCCATCGGCAACGCACAGCAACCTTTATTTCTTTTCCACATTTCTTCCTTGACCGGGAGGAGCTTCACTCCACGCGCGGCATTTGAAGAGTCTTGCCAGCAGTGTCTTAACCTCTGGGACAAGCCGGTTCATGCATTTCACCCG